>CM019155.1:37924862-37960127 GCA_009733165.1 Naja naja
TCTGTTTCATATCTCTTGTAATTTACCCTAGAAAAATTGTCCTTGGTCTTTCTGACTCATCTTTATTTTTCACTTGAACTTTGCACCAAACTGTCGGTCTCTACTGAGAACTAGGTACTTTTTACAATAAACCACGTTACTCACAAGTACTAAGGTGTGATGACAAAGTTTATTGCTGTTTTCCCAATCACTAACAGAAGCCACAACAACGGTATAAATATTTTTTGCTGTTGTTCATTTGTAAAGAATTTATGTTGGAGTTAGAGTTAAAACACTTTGTATCAATGCTTCAAGCTTTTAAAAGTACAAAGGGCTTCAGTGAGAGAGAACAGGTTTGACAATTAATGGGATCAGAGTAGGCCTAGACAGTTAAGATATCCTTTTGGCCCTGTGACACATTTTAGGAAAAATCCATGTTCTCGACAATTTCTTTTGTGGGAAAGAATTTCCATTGAAATAAGAAGTAAAGATTTAATTTCACCTCTGCTGACTCTAAGAGCATCTCTGTTTTTCTAATACAAAACAGAACTAATTTGTCACAGCCTCCTTTCAGGAAGTTTTCCCTAATATTTTCTGATGATGTCACTGAAGTATTGATTTGCTTTGGCCCTCCTTAACTTTCAAAATCTTTAATAGATTTTTCCAATAGTCATGCTTAAAAGAGCAGACAACTATCTTTAAATTTCCTGGACATCATGATAGAAAAGGGAGAAAACATTCCCAACTCAGATTTTCTAATTATCATTCCTGATGATTTCTTAATTTAATGATTCATTTTCAGATTAATAAAAGACAGATAAATATTCATCTACATGATCCTGTCTCATCAGTGAGGACAGCCATCATTTTGCCAATTCACATTTAAATGAAGAAATTGAGAAATTGTTTACTTTTTATTGTGGAATATAGATCTTAAATATTAAATGATAAATACTTCAATTGCTGAAATTCTTGCAACTGTGTCCCTTTTTGCTAAGAAATGTAAAGGATTAAGCTTGGAGCAGCAAATGATAGCAAACACAACATATGAAGTTTATTTAATAATTTATTTAATTCCTATAATATCTGTATGAGATTTACATTAATGAAATGTTTATTTCATTATTCTTTCCAGTAATAGGAGCTGATTTGACCATTCTTTGTTATTTAGATAATACTTTCATATTCACATTTAGGATAAATTATTTCTAATTGTCAATAAACTATGGAGGGATATAGTAGGAGTTCTAGAGGTACCTAAATTACATTCTCACATTAGATATTATGTGAAATGTGTCAATAAAAGAACAATCTCTACAGTGTACATTTTGAAAAGGCAGAGATTATACAAGAAAACAGATCGGTTAGATTATTAGCCATCAAACAAGAGCCACCAAACAAGAGACAGAATAACAGAGGGAGGGAAGGAAGGGAGGGAGGGAGGAAGGAAGGAAGGAAGGAAGGAAGGAAGGAAGGGAGGGAGGGAGGGACAGACCTTGGAAGTCTTCTAACCCAACATCAAGCAGGAAACTATAACATTTCAGACAAATGGTTATCCAATTTATCCTTAAAAAGTTCTAGTGTTGGAACACCCACAACTTCTGGAGGCAAGTCAATGATTAATTTTCTAATTGTCAGGAAAATGCTCCTTAGTTCCAGGTTGGTTCTCTCCTTGATTAGTTTCCAACCATTGCTTCTTGTCCTGCCCTTAGGTGCTTTGGAGAATAGCTTGACTCCCTCTCCTTTATGGCAGCCCCTTACGTATTGGAACACTGGTATCCTGTCACCTCTGATCCTTCTTTTAATTAGACATACCCAATTCCTGCAACCATTATTCATATGTTTCAACTCCAATCTCCTAATCATCTTTGTTCTCTGCACTCTTTCTGGAATCTCAGCATCTTTTTATACAGTGCATAGAACCTTGGATACAGAGCAATTTTTAAACTTATACAGGCATTCACTAATTAATAGATACGTTCATTTATGTGCTTGTCTTTGGAAGATGGATTTTTTTTTCCAGGTCAGATTTAGCTTTTTAATAAACTAATCTACATTTTATATTATAATAAACAAGGTACCTTTGCTCATTCTCAGTATCTAATGCCAATTTACAGAGTCCCTACAGAATTAGATAATTGTGCTTCAGCAAAACAATAAATATTTAAAACCTACAGTGTAATTGCAATGTTGCATCCTGAAGTTAATCAATTTATAGCACTTGTTTAGACAGCCTTGTCCATTAGTTTGTCACAGATTCTTTTAATTATCCAATTTAGTGAGCTGTAAAACATAAGAGAGCCAATACAACAACACAGTCTCATAGGTAACACACCTAAGCATTCAAAGGCTAATACTTACTGCTCATCATTATTCCATTCTTCCCCACTGCTACAACATCTACTACTACTGTTCTTCCAACTACTACTCCTTGTGAGTCTTACTACTGGATGAAAGTTTATTTCCAGTTGCTTTAGGCTGCTTTATTTCCACACATGAATGCACACCAACACCACCACATCCAGTTGATTATCAGCCCAACTTTTATAGCCGATGCTGCTGTGCTGGCTGGGAAGAGGATTTAAAATGATAGGACAATAGCAGCATAGGAACCTGCCATTTTTTAGGCAGCTTGCCCTATTATAAGACACATTTCTTGAGAATAAGCATCATTATGTCAAAATAAGGGATAATATATATACTTTAAGGGAAAAAAGTAACACCTAATATCTAACTTGTAACTGTCAATCTCTGAGTATGTTCTTTTTTTAAAAAAAATGGTCCCATAGAGGTCCTAAGAAGTTTACGCTGGCCTACATGCTAGTGCCAGACAACTTTGGCATCTGCTGGCCTTTGGGCTGCAAGCCTAAACATAAAAGTCCATGAAGTAGAAAATATTAGGAACCAAAAGAAAAGCATTCAGTTTGGTAGCAGGGATATCCCATTTAAAATAAACTATCTTTCTATTATTATTATAAAACATATTTTGCCCCTCACAGATTGTGAAACAGAGTCTGAACAAACAATGCCACCCCCTATCTTAGGTAGCATCTGGTAACCACCTCAAATACTGAGATGAGACAGAACTGGCCTACCTCTACATCAGGGGTCTTCAAACTTGGCAACTTTGGACCTCAACTCCCAGAATTCCACAGCTAGTCATACTGGCTGGGCAATTCTGGGAGTTGAAGTCCACAAGTCTTAAAGTTGCCAGGTTTGGAGCCTCCTGGTCTAGATACAGATATAAAATCAGATTCAACTGTCCTGTTCTAGCTTTCCTTTCTGAGCATTTTTTATCAAATGTAGTACTTTTAGTATCCTAGTTGGGCTAAACGAAAAATTAAAAGGAAGAGTCTGAGGAACTAAAGCAGATAAGATGGATTTCTCTTCCCTCTGAAATGTTGGATTCAGCAAGAAAATGAATAAAATCTGGCATGATGGTATTAACTGAAATGCAAGTCATAAGCAAAGATACAGGTCTGACTCTAACAAATCAAGATACTTCTGGAGTAGGAGGTGAACAAAAAGATACTATTCTTCATATTCGTCCAGTTGATTTAATGCCAACCTTCCCATTTCATTGTATAGCAACCGGAACCAGCCTTCTTATTACACAAAGAATAGCCACAGGGATATATGTGCTGCATGAGTTGTTCTATCTAAGTGATTTTTCTCCCTTAGTCAATGGGCAAAGCATCTCATTCTAGGATTGAAATGAATCTCAATAGTCTTTTTCATGAATCTGGGCAAATGCTACTTTGTCCTTCACATTATGTAGCATAAAAACTTAGGTGAATCGGTCCCAAAGAATGGAACCTGTTTGGATTTCTAGTCCTCTGTTCATTAAAATGTATTTTTAATCATTTAATTATCATTCTTTTAAGAGCTTTCAGGATTTGCATTTAACTGCATTATTTTTGTCAGTTGTTTCCCTCTTGATGTAGCCTATCTTTGTGTTTCTTTAATGTAGGCATATTCAAAATTTTGGGAATGTAAGAAAATGTTTCATTGGCAATTGCAGTATTCTCACCAGGAAGGAGAAAGAAAACAACAGACAAAATGGAATTCCTTCTGCTGCTCTGCATTTCAATTTAATCATTGAAGTAGGAAATAAAGTTTAATAAGTGTTTTCTCCCTAGACCTGGTTTCTTCTTCTGCTTGTTGTTGTTGTTAGATTCTTTTATGTTCTGCAGGGAATAAATCCATTTGCCTCTAAATAACAAGATATTTTGATGTGAAACAGAGATATTTTCTGACCTTCATGGATTATAAAGAGCAGGCACTGGAGTAAGTAATTATCATTCAGACAGTGTTCAAGTCTGCAGGCAAATTCAATTGCTCTGTGTGAAAACTCCAATGTCAAACTTCAGAAAGTGCTAAGTTATACCTATAATTGATGGTTAGTTATTTTGGAAAGGAACCCAAATCTGCAATGGGTGTCCAAAATAGAAGCTGCAAGCAGAGCCTTTAAAACTCTGTTGATATTAGGAAGTACTATTGCATATAAAGAAACTGTTTTTTTTTCTTTCCTGGCAAACAAAAATGGCAGCACATTTCCTTGGCCAACATTTCTACTATTTTCACACTTTCTTCCTCCCTAAAATCTCTTATACCTAAATATAAACATGATCAGAAAAATTCTATCTATCTGCATTTTTCTCTCAGTTGCAATTATAAATTGTTATCTTAGGAAAACAGGACAAGGAGGCCATGTTCTGATTTTGATAGAACAATTGATTATTTCATAAAGTAGCAGAGTTGTTTATTTTGAAGCCTACAGGTTCACAAATAAGTGCTTTGTTAGAACTTGCCATGTCAGAAGCAACTCAGAATTTAGGGAATGTTATTTAGTCACATTGCCAACAATTGCCAACATACGCTGGATCATGGAAAAAGGTAGGGAATTCCAGAAAAACATCTAATTCTGCTTCATTGACTACGCTAAAGCTTTTGATTGTGTGGATCACAACAAATTGTGGTAAGTTCTTACAGAGAAGGGAGAACAGACCATATTATTTGTCTCTTGACAAACCTATATGTGGGTCAAGAACCAACAATAAGAACTGGACACGGAATCACTGATTGGTTCAAAATTGGGAAAGGAGTCCAGCAAGGCTGTATACTGTCACCCTGCCTATTTAACTTACATGCAGAGCACATCATGAGAAAGGCAGGGCTAGATGAATCACCAGTTGATTCTGGTGTTTCCCGGGAGAAATATCAACAACCTCAGATATGCAGAAAGTGAAGAGGAATGGCAGAAAGTGAAGAGGAACTAAAGAGCTTCCTGATGTGGGTGAAGGAGGAAAATGCAAAAGTTGGCTTGAAACTCAACATTAAGAAAACTAAGATCATGGCACCTGGCCCTCTCAATTCCTGGCAAATAGATGGTAGGGGGGGAATGGGGGTAGTGACAGATTTTATTTTCCTGGGCTCCAAGATCACCACAGATGGGGACTACACCCAAAAAATTAAAAGATGCTTGCTCCTGGGGAGGAAAGCTATGGCAAATCTACACAGCATTGTAAAAAGCAGAGATATCACCCTGTCAACGAAAGTGCATATAGTCAAGGCTATGGTTTTCCCAGTTGCAATGTATGGCTGTGAAAGTTGGATCATAAGGAAGGTTGAGCGCCAAAGAATTGAGGCCTTTGAACTAGGGTACTGGAGAAGATACCTGTGAGCCCCTTGGACTGCAAGGCGATCAAACCGGTCAGTCCTAGATGATATCAACCCTGACTGCTCTTTATAAGGCCAGATCCTGAAGATGAAACTCAAATACTTTGACCACTTAATGAGAAGGAAGGACTCACTGGAGAAGAGCCTAATGCTGGGAATGATTGATAGCAAAAGAAGAAAGGGATGGCAGAAAATGAGGTGGCTGGATGGAGTCATTGAAATAGTCGGTGTGAGCTTAAATGGACTCTGGGGGATGGTAGAGGATAGGAAGTCCTGGAGGAAAGTTGTCCATGGGTCAGACATGATTTCACAACTAACCGATAGATTAAAAGTAAACAAATATAATGTGAATGAAATGCTACATGGAATATTTATGTGCACTGTCAGATTATAATCCACAGTATCAGACAAAAACATTGAAAAGCAATTTGTTTACATAGGCTTGCAATTAATGTCTGAAATTCAATGTTTTCTGCATTGAGCCTATTTTATTCTTGTCCCCTCAGATTTGTATAGGAAGTAGAAGGAAGATAAGAATCAATATTGAATAAATATGTAATTGTAGCATATGGTGCCATAGGTACCAAAGGAATCTGTGAGGAAGCTGAAGAATACGCATTTGCATCCAACTCTGAATGTGTGTGTGTGTGTGTGTACACACACACACAAAGCTTTGTACATGCAAAGCTTTGGTTTTCCACTTAATCTGTCATTAAGTTTTTGCTTCTATTCTGCCTTTGTTCCTGTTGTTTTTATAATGTTCTCTGTTTTCACAGCCTGCATCAGTTTTTGATGTCGCTGCTGAATGATAGAACTGTGTTGAGTATTGATTCAAGTTCAGTAGGGCTTTTTGCATACATTTTTAAATAATCCATGCACAGATGGTTTATCTTACCCTGCTGTCTTGAGATTTGGTATCCCAGTTTTGTGTTTCGTAGGATTATTGTCAGTGGAATTAATGTGATGTTGAACAGTAGTGGGAAAAGTGAGTCCCTTGGAAGATTCCTCTTCTGATGTTGACTTCACCAATGTTCTCCCCATTTGCTGTTAGAACTGTTTTCCATTTTTGCATGTTTGCTTTAAAAATGTACAAATATTTTTGCTGATTCCAAAGCTTTCCAGACAGGCATTAATCCAACTGTGGGGTAGTGAGTCAAATGCCTTCTTGTAATCAAACCATGCCATATTCATTTTTCTTTGTCTTGCATTTTTTAGTATTATTTTGTCAATGGGAAGCTGATCTTTTGTTCCTCTTGGTTTTTTATAATTTTCTTTTTGTTCTACAGGATACAAGCTGTTTTCCATAAGATGATTGAATACTGAATTTGCCAGTATATTTGTAAAAAGTTTGAATATCGTTGGCAGACAAGTAATTGGATGATACTTGCTTGGTTTTGTGCCCTTTTCTGGGTCTTTCATTATCATCATCATCATCATCAACATTAAAATTATATGCCACCCAACAATGACTTTGAGAAGCTCACAACAATAAAATAAAGAAATTGCGACAAAATGATACTTAAATGCATAAAGAAAAATAAAGGTTTTTCCTGGATTTTGAGCCAACGTGTTTCCGTATGCTAGGCAAAGGTTATTTGAGGCAACACGGGAAGAAAAGATTACTTTAAAAGTGACAGCAGAAAATGCACCTCAAATTGCTTTCTTGTTGAGGTCAATAGAGAGAAATGACCATTTCTGTCTCCAAATAATGGTTGCTAGCCTGTTCAGGTAATGATACTGCAGATAAGCCCTTTATTTAAAAAAAATGATGTACTAAAACTATTACAAAACCAAATATAGCAGGAGAGACCAGTTCCTTCAGAAGAAAAGGACAGTTAGGCTGTCACATAGAGTGGGAAGGAAATGAACATTGTTCTCAATATAAAGCATGCTCTTGAATCACAGCAGTATCTGAAAATTTTTAGCTATGAATTCCTGATTTCTTTTATAAAGATTACTTCCTGTAACCCTTGGACTTTTTGTGAGCTCATCTAAGTAGTTCATTTCTGCCTGCATGATAAAATCTGACATTAAAACCGCCTAGAAGTAGGTGACCTTTAAAAGTTACAACTTTTGGCCTTAATTACTATGCAATTTTGTTTGTTAAATATATGTGTCAGTTTTCCATCAGAAACAAATATAAATATAAATATATATATGTTTTCGTAGATTTTCATGGGTAAAGGTATGGACAATGGCATCGCCCTCCTCCCTTACATCAAAGGCACCACAGATAAAATCAGCAAAATTCTCCACAAACACAATATCAGAACAGCCTTTGGCACTGACCAAAAAATAGCCAACATCTTAAGAAACCCCAAAGACAAGATCCAGCTAGAAAACCAAGGAGTTTATGAAATACCATGCAAAATTTGCCCAGCCACATACATTGGACAAACCAACAGGAGAATAAATGCTCGCATTGCAGAACACAAGAACGCAGTCAGAAAAGAAGAAAAAACTTCCTCCCTTTTCCAGCACCTTAAAGCCACAGGACATGAAATTGATTTTGAGGGATCCAAACTTATCTCCAACACTGAACACTTCAACAAGAGAATAATTAGGGAAGCCATCGAAATAGAGAAACACCCCCATAACATGAATAAACGGGATGATACTTCCCGCCTACCAGACATCTGGAAACTAGCCCTCATCAACAAATGAGTCCCAGCCACGAAAACCAACACCGCACCCAAAATAACACATGATGCCACCACCAATCTCCTTCACCAGACTCAAACCCAAGCCCACGCCACAGACAAAAGGCAACCACCATCCAGAAACCAGACCATAGCTGCAACTCCAGCTGCTACACCCCCCTCCGACCCCCCAAACTAAGCAAACTGACACACGCTATAAACACATAGCCAGACCTCAAACTCGGAGCCAAACCAAGGCCCAGAATGTCACATCACAGCCAGGATACTACATCATGGAACTCAGGAGATTACAACACAAAACATCAGGAGGTTGCAACACAGACAACGACCCAGGAGATTACAGCACAAGACCCAGGATGTCACAATAATAGAACTCAGAAGATCATCACACAGCCCATTACCCAGGTCATTACAACACAAAAGGCTGAGAGACACATAGCCAGTACCTCAGCCACACAGGGTCTTATGAAAAAACCAACCAATCTGCATACATCAACTCCATCAACCAATCAAGAAGTAACAATACAACCAACTCTGGAGCTTAAAAAGGAAAAACAGCCACTATCACACACTTCTCCCAGAAGAACAAAGCTGAAGATACCACCCTGAAGATGACGGATGAGATTTCGTCGAAACGTTGCCAAGGTATTCTCAATCTTACACGGGACAAGACCTGAATACACCAAGACCTACATACATATGTATGTATGTATGTATGTATGTATGTATGTATGTATGTATATAACAATCCTTCTCCAAATTTTCCTAACCTGTGGGATGGGCTGGACTAAGAAGAGGAACACTCTAAAGTGCTTTTGTGGCTGAGATGCCATAAAGAGTGCAACAATAAAATTTGCTAGATTGATGCAAAACTGATTAATAACTGATTAAAATAAGCATATATCACTTACTTAGCAGATCATAGAACTAGGCCATTAAGAGTTCTCCTACCCAACAGTGTAATCCTGTATGGAGTTTTTCCATGTTTTAATCTTGTTGGCAGAATCAATAAATGATATTATTCTAAGGAAGATAGTTGAGAGGGTATTTTAAGCTATTTCTACTTTTCTACTCTACTCTACTCTACTCTATTCTACTCTACTTCAGTGGTGGAATTCAAATGTTTTTACTACCGATTCTATGGGCATGGCTTGGTGGGTGTGGCATGGCATGGTGGACGTGGCAGGGAAGGATACTGTAAAATCTCCATTCCCACCCCACTCTTGAGGGAAGGTTACTGCAAAATCCCATTTGCTCTCCATCCCACTAACCTGCTTTCCAGCTCCATTCTCCTGTGCAGGGCAACAAAAGAAGACCCAGCTGATCAGCTGGGACTCAGGAGGCACAGAATAGATGGGGGCGGGACCAATCGGAGGTGGTATATGCCAGTTCTCCGAACTACTCAAAATTTCCACTACTGGTTCTCTAGAACTGGTCAGGACCTGCTGAATACCATCTCTGCTCTACTCCACTCCACTCCACTCTATTCTATTTCTTCCACCAGCATCCACACCATTGTTCTGTGGGGTTCTTTATAATATACAGTGTTTTGCATAGGCAGATTCTGGCAACATAGATGAGTGTTAACTTCTATGATTCAGATAAAAATCCTAACAAACAAACAACTCAAAGAACACTAATCCTAATGGTCTTCATGTACTTTGATGGCACGATATGTATATGTATACTCAAAAAAGTATATTACTCAGAAAATTCAAATAGCTTTCAGGTAATCCTCAATTTATAATTAGGACTGCAGTTTTGATCATTAAGCAATGTTATGGTTAATGATCATTGTGTGATCACATCCAATTTGCAACCATTTTTACAGTGATCATTCATACACTGGTGTATGACTGGTGTATTTTAATGTCAGGTCCGTGGTTAACAAGGCACGCCTCCTCCACGAGTTGATTGAGGAGGAGACCACGGACCTGGACTGTATCACCGAGACCTGGTTGGGACCAGAAGGTGGAGTCCCTCTGGTTGATATTTGCCCACCAGGTTTTCAGGTGTTGCACCGGTCTCGACCCCAGAGAAGGGGTGGAGGGGTGGCTGTTGTTATTCGGGAAACCTTGATTCCAAGGGAGGTCCCTGCTCCGGAGATGGGCGGGTGTGAGGCCCTTCTCTTGAGGTATGGGCCTGTGGGTCGGATGGGTGTGCTGCTCACATACCTGTCCCCCAGCTGTGTGTCAGCTGCCCTGCCTGGGCTTCTCGATGCCATCTTGGGAGTGGCGGTGGAGTTCCCAGAGCTTATGGTTCTGGGTGACTTCAACCTGCCCTCCCTGGGGGCGTCATCGGGTTTGTCTCAGGTATTCATGGCCTCCATGGTGGCCATGGGTCTGACCCAGATAATTGATGGCCCGACCCACGAGGGGGGCAATATGTTTGACCTGGTTTTTGTCTCAGAGCAGTGGCATAGTGTTCTGGGGGATGGTGATACTACTGTCCATCTCGTTCCATGGTCAGATCACTATCTCCTAGGGCTGGTTTTCCACCAAGCTGCCCCACACTGCTGGGATGAGGAGCCACTTAGATGGTTCCTACCCAGATGCCTGATGGACCCTGAGAGGTTCCAGGTGGAACTGGGGTCCTTTCCTACATCCCTCACCCACAGCCCTGCTTAGGTCCTAGCGGCTACCTGGCAAGAGGCTGCCATGGGGGCCCTCAACATGGTTGTCCCCATGCACCCCCTTACTCAGCGCAGATCCCGGTTAGCTCCCTGGTATACCGAGGAGCTCCAGGAGATGAAGTGCCGTAGAAGGGGCTTAGGGAGCAGGTGGAGGTCTACCCGTTCCGGTTCCGACCGAGCCCAGTTAAGAGCCCATATAGGACTGGTAGCTATGAGGGTGACGAGAAGGGTTTATTTCTCCGCCCTCATAGCATCCACAGATAACCACCCAGCCGCTCTGTTTAGGGTCACTCACTCCTCCCCAGGCAGTGGATCTGCTGAACCAGTCCTTTCAGATCCAGGAATTGTCTTTCGAACACAGTGGTCTGAGGATGAAGGTGCGAGTGGTCTGGCTAATGTGATCTGGACTGAGTTCGATCCTGTTTCTGAGGATGAAGTGGACAGGATTATGTGATGGTTGAGTTCCATCACATGTTTATTGGACCCATGCCCTTCCTGGTTGGTCTATGCCTCCAGGGAGGTCACGTGCAGCTGGCTCCGGGCAGTGGTCAACGCTTCATTAAGGGAGGGACTGTTTCCTGCCGCCTTGAAAGAGGCAGTGGTGAGGCCCCTCCTGAAGAAGCCTGCCCTAGACCCAGCCGTGTTGAACAACTTCCATCCAGTCTCCAACCTTCGCTTTTTAGCGAAGGTTGTTGAGAGTGTGGCACAGCTGGTTTCAGCTTTCTAGAAGTGGACTACCTGGATCCATACCAATCGGGCTTCCGGCCCGGTTACAGCACGGAGACGGCATCGGTTGCGCTGATTGATAATCTCTCTAGGGCGTGGGACAGGGGTTTTTCCTCTGTCCTGGTCCTGTTAGATCTCTCAGCGGCTTTCGATACCATCGACCATGGTATCCTGTTGTGGCGTCTGGGGGGTTGGGAGTGGGAGGCACTGTTTTATGGTGGTTCTCCTCCTACCTCTCGGGACGTTCACAATCAGTGTTGGCAGGGGGGCAGAGGTTGACTCTGAAGTCTCTCATTTGTGGGGTACCCCAGGGGTCGGTCCTCTCACCCTCTTTGTTCAACATATATATGAAGCCACTGGGTGAGATCATCCGTGGCTTTGGGGTGAAGTATCATCAGTATGCTGATGATACGCGGTCTATATCTCCACCCCAGGCCACATCAGTGATACCCTCTCCGTGATGTCCCGTTGTCTGGATGCGGTACGAAACTGGATGGACAGGAACATGCTTCAGCTCAATCCAGCCAAGACAGAGTGGTTGTGCATACCGACATCTTGGGCCAGTTATGAGGCTCCATCTTTGGTCATGGGGGAAGGTGTTGCCCCGTGGACAGGGCATGGAATCTGGGGTCCCTACTGACTCAAGATTAGAAAGGGAGCAGGTGGGAGCTGTGGACAGGGGGACCTTTGCCCAGGTCCGGCTTTGTGCCAGTTGCGCCCATATCTGGACCGAGATGCCCTGCGCACGATCACTCAGGCACTTGTCATCTCTCGTCTCAACTACTGTAACACTCTCTTTAGGACTGCCCTTGCATACCACCCGGAGGCTCCAGCTGGTGCAGTATGCAGCCGCGCGGGTTGTGATGGGAGCTTCCTGGTACTCCCATTGGTCTGCGCATGCCCAAGATGGCGGTCCACGTTGAGTAGGCTCTCGGGGTGGATTGCTCATTGTTCAGCATTTGCAGTGGGGGAAGAGCTCCTGTTGCCGCTAGACCCCCGGGGTTTTTTTCTGGAGGGTTGGAAGCACTGTGCTGAGCCGTCTTTGGCTCGATTTGGGCCGGTGGCGAGGCACGGACAGGGAGTTTCGCTCTGGCAGACTGGAGGCGACTGTAGGCAGAAGGGAGACAGCGGCTGTCGTGACAGAGGTCTGGTGGCAAAGGCAGCAATGCGGGCGGTGATGAAGATGGTTGTGGTGGTGGCGGCCTGCATCGGAGATGGCAGCTGTGGCAGTGATGGTCTGCGGGAGCCATGGGGGCTTCGCTGTTGTTTGCTGAGTGCCTGGCCGACATTCCCAATGGTGGTGGCAGCACTTTCTTTGGCGGCCTGGCATTGGAAGGGGTTTGTCAGCTTAGAGGGCCTCAGCGGCCCCAGCAGTCTTGACTGCTCAGACGGGAGCCTGGATTCCAACAGTGGGGCATGTGACGTCAATGGGGGGGATCGTTCCCAGGGTCAGCTTTGATCCTGCTGCCCCTCCTCCCGGAGGTGAGAGCTTTGGGGGGAAGAGGGTTCCGTGGAGACAACTGTGGCAGTCGATATGGCACAGAAAGTGTTGGTGCTGGTGGAAGTTGCCTGGGTCAAACGAGCCAGCGCTGGCCAGGCAGAGGTCGGAATTTGGTGTGCCATCAGAGGAGTGACCCCCGTGGAAAGCTGGCGCTTGGGACTCTGGACTCTAGACTCAGGGCTGTGGTATCAACAACTGTGCTGTCCCCGGATTCATCTTCTTGGCCCCTGCTTGTCCCTATGTCATCTTTGGACCTATGTTATCTTTGGACTCTACTGCCCTGCTTCCTTTTACGACCGCTGTCTTTGTTCCATCAGCCCAGACTATTGCGGGGTCAGCTAACGACACTTAGCGGTGGTCCTGAAATTGGTTTTGGACCCCTTCCTTCCCTCATTAGGGTTTGGTTCTGGCCCCATTGTTGCGAAGACAATGGATGGACTCAACTCCACTTCTGTGAGAGGGCAGTGGGGTTGATTATAGTTCAGTTTCAAGGTTCCGACCCACTGCGGTGTGAGAGCAGTGGGTTGGCCAGCTTGACTCTGGTCCCCCAACAGCTGTGAGAGAGCTGGGGGGTGTGGGACTTTGTGGACATTATTGCCTGGACCTCTCCCATCATGCATTTTACATCTGTTTAATCACCTTCATGCCGAATGTTCTCTTTCCATCCTTTTCCACCCTTGTAATATGCTTGCATACTCATTGCTGGAATTACGGACCCTCCAGACTGCTCCCTTGTTGGGGTGCCCACTGGGTTATCAAGAGCCTACCTTAAGGATGGATCCTGGGATCCTGAGAGGTGGCACGGTGCAACCAAGGGGTTAAATTTTAAGTATGGTTCTAAGGGACGTCTTTTAATTTTTTTAATTAGGTGTTTTAATGGGTTAGGGAGGGGGGAGGGGAATCAAACCCCGTTATTAAATCCTGATTTATCCGGGCCGGAAACGGGTCTCGTTGTGGGGGAGCTGGGTGAGGGGGCCACAGGGTCTGCTGTGGGCAGGGTGGGATTAACAACAATCCCTAGGGCAATCGGTTATGGCAGGAGGGGATGAGACAGAGGGCCAAATTATGTTTCGGGAGTGCGTCCCCATTGTCTGCGAGCAGTGATGCGCTCCAACCCTCAGGTCTCTGCCCGCTCCCCTGGGGTCCTGGAAGATGTGGTCCTTGGGCTTAAGCTGGTGTTTGTAAACGCCAGATCCATTGCTAATAAGTCACCCCTCCTTCGTGAGCTTATCGAGGAGGAGGCTGCGGATCTGGCATGTATTACAGAGACCTGGTTGGGACCGGAGGGGGGTGTCCTTCTGTGTGATTTATGTCCCCCAGGTTTCCAGGTGCTGCACCGGTCTCGAGCTCAGGGAAGGGGTGGAGGGGTAGCCATAGTTATCAGGAAGACCCTGTTTCCAAGGGAGGCCACTTTCCCACAGATAGGCGGGTGTGAGTCCCTCCTCCTGAGATTGGGCCCGGGAGGTCGGTTGGGTCTGGCTGTTCCTGTCCCCCAGCTGCGTGCTTGGCAGCCCTTCTGACTGCTGATGCTCTCTCGGAGGTGGTGGTGGAGTTTCCCAGGCTTTTGGTTCTGGGTGACTTCAACTTGCCCTCTCTGGAAGTGGGGGATTGGCCGGGAGTTCATGGCAGCCCGGCAGCCATGGACCTGACCCAGGTGATTCAGGGCCCACTCATGAGGGGAGACACACTCGACCTTGTTTTGTCTGGGGACAGTGGTGTAGTGATCTGGGGGTGGTCACGGTTACCCTACCCCTATCATGGACAGATCACTATCTCCTGCGGCTGGTCTTCCAATCGGTCCCTGGCTGGGGATGAGGAGCCACTGATGGTTCTGCCCCAGGTGCCTGATGGACCCTGAGAGGGTTTCAGGCGGCTGGGGTTCTTGCCCACTTCCCTAAGCCACAGCCTGGCGAGACTTTGGTGGCGCCTGGCAGCAGGCAGCCTCGGCAGGGTTGACATGGGTTGTCCCCTTGGCCTCTTCCTGCGCCGTGGAGCCCGGTTGGCCCCTTGGTTTCTGAGGAGCTCCAGGGGATGAAGCGGTGGAAAGATGCCTGGAGCAGGTGGAGGACTAGCCGTTCTGAGTCTGACCGTGTCCAGCTAAGAGCCTATATTAGGACTTACCTGGCGATTAGAGTGGCGAGATGTGCTTACTTCTCGCTCTGATCAGCGTCCCAGATGATGCCCTGCAGCCCTGTTTGGGTCACTCCTCCCTTCTTCACTTGGAGGAGAGGGACCCTCTTGAGGGCAGAGCAGAAATTTAGTTTACATCTGGGGATAAGGTGGCTCAGATTCAGGGCCTTGGACTCTGACTGGCAGGGTGCAGATGATGGAGTGTGATGAGTCTGGCTGATTCTATCTGGGTTGAGTTTGACCCTGTCTCCCTGGATGAAGTGGACAGGATCATGCAGAGGTTGTCTTCCACCTGTGTTTATTGGACCCGTGTCCTTCCTGGCTGGTTTATGCCTCCAGGGAGGTTACGCGGTTGGCTCAGGCAGTTGTCAATGCCTCTTTGAGGAGCCTGAAAGAGGTGGTGAGACCCTCCTCAAAGCCTGCTCTGGATCCAACCATTTTAAACAACTATCGTCCAGTCTCAACCTTGGCTTTTTAGCGAAGGTTGTTGAGCGTGGTGGTTCAGCAACTTCCGTTGTTCCTGGAGGAAGCTGATTATCTAGACCTGTATCAATCGGGCTTCAGGCACACACGGAGACAGCATTGGTGCACTGATGGATGATCTCTGGAGGGCTCGGGACAGGGTTTTCCTCTGTCCTGGTCCTTTTAGATCTCTCAGCGGCTTTTGATACCATCGACCATGGTATCCTTCTCGGTGGCTCTGGGGGTTGGGAGTGGGGGGCACCATTCTGCAGTGGTTCTCCTCACTTCCAGGCTCGCAGTCTGTGTTGGCAGGAGAGCAGAGATGGCCCCAGAGGCCCCTCACTTGTGGGGTGCCACAGGGTGGTTCTCTCACCTCTCCTGTTTAATATCTACATGAAACAGCTGGGTGAGATCATCCGTGGTTTTGGGGTGAGGTATCACCAATATGCGGATGATACCCAGCTTTATCTCCACCCCAAACCAAATCAGTGATGCTCTCGTGATCGGTGCCTGGAGGCGTGCAGGTCTGGATGGGGAGTAACAGGCTCGGCTCAATCCACCAAGACTGAGTGGCTGTTCTTACGGCATCTCGGTTCTTCAGTGGATGTGCCATCTTTGGTCATGGGGGAGAGTGTTGCCCCGTGGATAGGGCGAGGAATCTGGGTGTCCTCCTGGATTCACAGCTCAGTTTGGAGGAGCAAGTGGGAGCTGTGGCCAGGGGGCTTTGCCCAGGTTAGGCTTGGCCAGCTCGCCCTTATCTGAGCGAGATGCCCTTGAACGGTCACTCATGCACTCGTCACTTCCAGAATCGACTACTGCAATGCTCTCTACATGGGGCTGCCCTTGCGGACCACCGGAGGTTGCAGCTGGTGCAGAATGGGCTGGCTGTGATGGGGTGTCCCGATACTCCCATGTTACACCCCTCCTGCACGACTTGCACTGGTTGCGGTTGCCTCCGGGTTGCCTTCAAGGTGCTAGTAACAACTTATAAAGCCCTAAATGGCTTGGGTCCAGGGTACTTAGGGGCATCTCCTGCCAGCATCACACTCGATGCCATGCGCTCCCACAGGAGGGGCCTCCTTGGGATACCGTCGTTAGACATTGTCGGCTGGCGGTTCCCAGGGCTAGGGCCTTTTCTGTGGGGTGCCCGCCCTATGGAATCAGCTCCCGTGGATCTCCGTTTGGCCCCTGATCTCCTCCTTTAGCCAAGACCTGAAGACCTGGTTGTTTCAGCAGGCGGTCTGGATTGACTGGGGTGGGTTATTTTAGTTGTTTTAATTCAATTTTAATTTTTTAATTGATTACTAGACTTGTAGTTGTTTAATTTAGTTTTATTGTAATTTGTATGGTTTTAAATGTTGCATACCTGAGTCCTTAGGAGAAGGGTGGCATACAAATCTAATAAATTATTATTATTATTATTATTATTATTATTATATTACACCCCTCCTGCGCAACCTACATTGGCTTCCAGTTGTCCTCTGAGTGAGATTCAAGGTTTCATAGTATTAATTCAAAGTCCTACAGGCATGGGTCAGGGTATTCTGAGAATGACTCCTGCGGGCATCGAACACTGCCTTTACGAGTGCAGAACAGGGGCTCCTTGGGGTTACCATCTGCACAGTGTCTCTTGGTGGTGACCGGGGAAGGCCTATTCTGTGGCAGCTCCCACTTTGTGGAACCAGATTTCCCTGGGGCTCCGTTTGGCTGATCTTGCAACTTCCACCATGATTTAAAGACCTGGCTATTTGGACAGTTTTGAGGTTTTAAAGGAATTTGACTTGCTTGTTTAATATGGTTTTAGTTAATTAATTTATTGTGTGGTTTTAGTTGTGAGCCACCCCGAGTCCTTTTTGGAGAGAGGGTGGCATACAAGTCAAAGAAAGAAACAAACAAACAAAGAAAGAAAGAAAGAAAGAAAGAAAGAAAGAAAGAAAGAAAGAAAGTCATTAAGCAAATCCAGTTTTCCCAATTTGCTTGTTGTTTGTCGGAAGCCAGCCAGGAAAGATAAAAAAATTATGCTCATTTGACTGCAGCATACTGCGACAGGTTGTAAATGCAAGCTGGCGGCCAAGCATCTGAATTGAAATTATGTGACCATAGGGGTACAATCATTACAAATGCAAGGACAGATTATAAATAACTTTTTCTTAAGATGTTGTAACTCTGAACCATCATTAAATGAACAGTCATAAGTCAAGGACTACCTGTACTGTATATGAGCCTCAGCCCGCAAGTCAAATTATCTTTTGATAGATTTCACATTATGTTGCTTTTATCCAGACATAATTCAAGTTCTGAAGAAGAAAGTCCAAAACTCAGTGGTACTTTGTCAGTGGGATTATTCCAAGACAATGCAGCCAGGTGTTCAGGATGGGGTGGGGGAGATAGAACTTCAAAAAAATATAAAATGTTCTACAGGTGGCACCAACCCACTGTCTAGCAGTGACAAAAATGTTTAATTTAAACCTTAATTGTTGGAAATGCAGGAAAGAAAAAGGCACTTATTTTCATATCTGGTGGACATGCCCAGAAGTGAAGAAATACTGAAATACAATCGGACAATGGCTAGAGGAAATTATAAATCAGAAAACTGAATTTAATCCAGAATTTTTTTATTAGGTATAATAACAAAAATGTAGTAAAAATGATAGGTACATTATATTACATATACTAACAGCTGCAAGGATTTTGTATGCACAACTTTGGAAGGAGAAAAGGATACCATCAGAGGGCATGATTATGAAGAAAATAATAGATTATATAGAGATGGACAGGCTAACATTGAAATTAAAAGACAAATAAGATTCAATATATTATAGAGCGTGGGATGGTTTAGAAATAAAAAGAAAGTAAAATGGCAATTAGGAAAAGAATGAAAAAGTATGTAAATATGTATATGTTATAGAAAAGATTGAAGTGTAAGATGAAATATATTGATTTGTAACAAGAGTAAGATGTAATGGTAATGGTATAAGTAAACATATATTGAAAAATGTAAGGAAATGTAAAAGATGTCTTGATGTTGATAACAATACATATAGTTTTATTTTATGTTTTAAAACTTTGGAATATCAATAAAATATTTTTTTTAAAAGAACTTCCAAAAAATGCCAATAATGAATGCTTTTCTATTGAAAAACTGCATTGATTTTATTCAAGATAATGCAAGTATCTTTCCTCCATTTTATATATTTCAACCAATAATTTGAAATAATTTGAACATTAGGCATTATCTGACAAAATAAAATCAGTGGTGAAAAAAGTAAGGTTCTACATTTAGGCAAGAAAAACCAAACTCACAGGTACTGTATAGATGGTATCTCACTATCAGTAACTGTGAGCGAGATCTTGGAGTCCTAGTGGACAATCATTTAAATATGAGCCAGAAATGTGCTACAGCTGCCAAAAAAGCCAATACAGATCTAGGCTGCATTAACAGAGGGATAGAATGAAGATCACGTGAAGCGTTAATGCCTTTGTAAGGCCACACTTGGAATACTGAATTCAGTTTAGATCACCATGATGTAAAAAAGATTTTGAGATTCTAGAACCATGATGGCGAACCTATGGCATGCATGCCACAGGTGGCATGCAGAGCCATTTGTGCCAGCATGCAAGCCGCAGGCAAATTTACCTCATTGTGCATGCACACATCTCACAGCTGATTTTCAGCCTGTTTGAGGCCTTTTTCAGCCTCCCAGAGGCTTGAGGAAAGCCTTTGCAGGCTGAAAAATAGGCCCATTTCATCACTTCCTGTATTTCCAGCAATACTAGAAGTGATAAAACGGGTCTATTTTTTGGCCTGCAAAGCCTACAAAAACCTCCTCAAGCCTCTGGGAGACCGAAAAATGCCTCAAATGAGCTGAAAATCAGCTGGGAGGCACAGTGCAGGTAAGGAGGCGGCAGAGGGGAGATTGCGCGTGTATGCGCAGGGGGCATGGGGGAGCATGCATTGACTTCTGGGTGCTGGCACACGAGCGTGCACACAATTCTTGGCACAGCGCCCCCAAAAGGTTAGCCACCACTGCTCTAGAAAGAGTGCAGAGAAGAACAACAAGGATGATTAGGGAACTAAATCTAAAACATATAGATAATGGTTGCTGGAATTGGGTATGTCTAGTTATGAAAAGAAGGACTAGGGGTGACATAATAGCAGTGTTCCAATATCTCAGGGGCTGCCACAAAGAAGAGGGAGTCAAGCTATTCTCCAAAGCACCTGAGGGCAGAACAAGAAGCAATGGGTGGAAACTAATCAAGGAGAGAAGCAACCTAAAACTAAGAAGAAATTACCTGACAGTTAGAACAATCAAGCAGTGGAACAACTGGCCTCCAGAAGTTATAAATGCTCCAACACTGGAAGTTTTAAAGAAGAGATTGGACAACCATTTGTCTGAAATGGTATAGGGCCATGATGGCGAACCTATGGCATGTGTGTCAGAGGGGGCACACAGAGCCCTTTCTGTGGGCATGCGCACCATTGCCAGCTATTCTTCTGGTTTCTGGCGCACCAGCTGGTCTCCAAAAACAGTCCATTTTCCAGGCCATATTCAGGCCATTTTTGGGCTGTTTTCAGGCTGTTTTTCAGGCTGTTTTCAGGTTCATTTTCAGGCCATTTTGCGGCCATGTTCAGGTTGGTTTTGGCCTGAAACCTAGCCTGAAAATGGTCTGAAAACTGTCCAAAAATACCCTCCAAAACAGCCAAAAATAGACAGATTTTTGGGCCATTTTCAGACCAAAACCAGCCCAAAACAGCCTGAAAATGGCCCCCAAAATGCCCCCAAACAGGCATGTGCATACCAGCCAGAATTCCTGATATAACCTGCCTGAGCACAGGATTAGACTAGAAGACCTCCAAGTTCCTTCCAACTCTATTCTATTCTATTCTATTCTATTCTATTCTATTCTATTCTTTGTTATTTGTTTTCCAACAATATTTATTTATTTATTTATTTTTTGGACTTGTATGCCATCCCATCTCCAAAGACTCGGGCGACAACTAAAACAGCAACAATAAATACTTAAAAAGAAATTAAACTAATTTTACAAGCCCCAAAATACAAAAACTAAAATTTACAGTGGTTAAAATAATTAAGAAACCCATCCCCAAGAAGGGGTCACAGCCCGGATTGGTTGAACAACCAGGTCTTCAAATCATGGCACAAGGTACGGAGGTCAGGGGCCAGGCGGAGCCCCGGGGCAGTTGGTTCCAGAGGTCAGGGGCCGCGACAGAATAGGCTCGTTGCCGGGGGACTGCCAGCCGACATTGGCTTGCCGACGGGACCCCGAGGAGTCCTTGCCTATGTGCTTGCACAGGGTGGCTGGCACTCGATATCGGCAGAAGACGCTCCCTTAAATATTGAGGACCCATGTCGTAAAGGACTTCGTATGTTAAAACCAGAACCTTGAAGCTCACCCAGAGTGCAACCGGCAACCAATGCAGGCAGCACAGGAGGGGGGTAACATGGGAGAATTGGGAAATTCCCATCACCACCCGCGCCACCGCATTTTGCACCAGCTGCAATCTCCGGATGGTATGCAAGGGCAGTCCTAAATAGAGAGCATTGCAGTAGTCGAGTCTAGAGGTAACAAGGGCATGAGTGACTGTGCGCATCTCGGTCCAGAAATGGGCGAAGCTGACAAACAAGGCGGAGCTGGGCAAAGGCCCCTGGCACGGCCCCCACCTGCTTCTCCAACCAGAGCCGTACATCCAGGAGGACCCCCAGATTCTGCGGCCTATCCACAGGGGGCAACAACTCTCCCCCTATGGCCAAAGATGGATATTCCTGACTGGGCCGAGATGCCAGTATGCACAGCCACTCAGTCTTGGCCGGGTTGAGTCGAAGCATGTTCCCGCTCATCCAAATCTGTACCGCATCCAAACTCCAGGTCATCAGGGAGAGGACATCACTGATCTGGTTTGGGGTGGAGATGTACAGCTGGGTGTCATCTGCGTACTAATGGAATCTCACCCCAAAACCACAGATGATCTCACCCAGCGGCTTCATGTAGATGTTAAATAGAAGAGGGAGAGGACCAACCCTGAGGGACCCCACAAGAGAGCACCCTCGGGGTCGACCTCGATCCCCCCACCAACACCGATTGCAACCTCCCCGAGAGGTAGGAGGTGAACCACTGAAGAACAGTGCCCCCCACTCCCAACCCCCCGAGGCATCGCAAAAGGATACCATGGTCGATGGTATCGAAAGCTGCTGAGAGGTCTAATAGGACCAGGACAGAGGAAAAACCCCTGTCCCGAGCCCTCCAGAGATCATCCATCATGACCAATGCCGTCTCCGTGCTGTAACCAGGTCAGAAGCCCGATTGATACGGATCCAGGTAGTCCGCTTCATTCAGGAAAAGTAGAAACTGCTGAGCCACCACACTCTCAACAACCTTTGCCAAAAAGCGAAGGTTGGAGACTGGACGAAAGTTGTCTAACACGGTTGGGTCCAGGGCAGGCTTCTTCAGGAGGGGTCTCACCACCGCCTCCTTCAAGGCGGAGGGAAAAACACCCTCTCTTAATGAAGCATTGACAACTGCCCGGAGCCAACTGCAGGTGGCCTCCCTGGTGGCATAAGCCAACCAGGAGGGACACGGGTCCAACAAACATGTGGTGGAACTCAGCCGCCGCATAGTCCTGTCCGCTTCATCCTCGGAAACAGGATCGAACTCATCCCAGATCACACCGGCCGGACTGCTTGCATCCCACTGCTCAGCCCACTGCAAATCAGAGGACAACCTGTCCCAAATCCGAGTGATCTTATCCGACAGATGTTGACCAAACTCCTCAGCCCTTCTCCGCAATGGGTCCGTCCCTCCCCCGTACGAAGGAGAGAGCGGGTAGCCTGAAACAGGGTGGCTGGGCAGTTATCTGCGGACGCTATGAGGGCGGAGAGATAAGACCTTCTTGCCACTCTCATAGCTACCAGGTAAGCCCTAATCTTAGCTGGGCTCGATCGGATTGGGAGCGGGTGGAGCTCCACCTGCTCTCTAAACCCCTCCGACGACGCTTCATCTCCCGGAGCTCCTCAGTATACCAAGGAGCCATCCGGGATCCACGGCGTGTGAGGGGACACATGGGGACAACCCTGTCGAGGGCATCCAACGCAGCCTGTTTCCAAGCGGCCGCCAGATCCTTGGCAGAGCTGTGGGCTCCTTTCGTCGAGACTTGAAGACCTGGCTGTTTTAGCAGGCCGGCCTGGATTGACCTGGGGGTGGGTAGTTTTAATTTATTTGTTTTAGTGATTTTATTGTTTTAACCTTTGGTAATTTGGACTTGTTTTTATTTGTATTACTGTATATCTTTTTGTATGTTCACCGCCCTGAGTCCTTTGGGAGTAGGGCGGCATACAAGTCTAAATAAATAAATAATAAAAGATCCCAGTTCCGCCTGGAACCTCTCAGGGTCCATCAGGCGTCTGGGGTGGAACCATATAAGTGGCTCCTTATCCCAGCAGTGGGGGGCAGCCTGTTGGAAGACCAGCCATAGGAGATAGTGATCAGACCATGGAACGGGCAATGCTGTAAAAGTGGCTTGCCCTCTGTCACTACGCCACTGTTCAGAGACAAAAACTAGGTCAAGGGTGTTTCCCCCCTCGTGAGTTGGGCCTTGAATCAATTGGGTCAGGCCCATGGCTTCCATAGAAGCCATGAATTCCTGGGCCAAACCCGACGCCCCCACCAGGGAGGGCAAATTCAAGTCCCCCAGGACTATAAGGCCCGGGAACTCCATCGCCACCCCCGAGAGGAGATCGAGAAGCCCAGGCAGGGCCGCTGTCACACAGCTGGGGGAAAGGTATGCAAGCAGCAAGACCACCCGACCATTAGTCCACCACCTCAAGAGGAGGGTCTCTCTCCCGCCTATCTCTGGAACTGCAACCTTATATCTCTTATATCTCTAATATATTTATTACTGATTTGTCTATTTCTCTGATGTTAATCCCTGTATATCTCTATTTTCACTCTCTATTGAGCAGTGTTTTTAAAACTTGGCAATTTTAAGATGCTGGGACTTCAATACCTAGAATTCTCCATCCAGCACCACATGCAGAATTCTGGGAATTGAAGTCCAGACCTCTTAAAGTTGTCAAGTTTGAATAACACTGCTTAAGATTTTCAAACTGTCTTTTATCTTGTTTAATTTCTATTTCCTATTTCTTTTCTGTCAAAGTCTTTATGTTTTCTTCACCTTTTCTTTTTGTTTTATTCTGGCTGAGCTTCATATCCTTTCTAAATAGGTAGAAGAACTTTTTGTTCTCATGCCAAGTCTTAGGAATGGAAAAATCATTCCTTTTCACCAGTTTTCTCAGCTGCAGTCTCTTTCACGTTACCTTTTCTCATCAAGGCTGTCTTTTATTTTGTTTTTAAAGCTTTCAGGTGGACATGTTCCCCATCTTCCATACTGCACTTCTTCGCACACTCTTTGGGAGGGAAACTGAGACAGTTCATTGAGATCATTGGTTATCTTTTCTGCCACCTCAACTATCTTGATTTTTTTGCCACACCCTGCAAACTCTCCTGTATATGGTACTTCAACCACTGCCTTTCAACTTTAAAATTAAACAGCAAAGCTATTGAAAATCATTGGACAGCTTTCATCTTTTAATCGCATTCATTTTCTGAAACAACCAAGCTCTACTCAGAAATTCCTACATCTAGAATTAAAATGTTATTACAACCTGTATTTTATTCTATCTCACATAAATAATGGATCGGTTCCAGACAACATCATACTTAAGAGTAAATGAATACAAATTTTGGGGTTTAAGCTAGTTGACAGCATGGATTTTAAACACAGTAAGATTGCTTGCTATATCCCTTATGTTGAATTTACTATAAACTGAGATTAGATTGCTTTTTCACAGTTCCACTAATTATAAAGATTGATGCTGGAATAGGGTTACCCAGATATATAAACAGAGAATGTATGCTATGGATAATTGGAAAGAACAACATACTTTTTAAGTTTCTTGGAATCTGTGACAAAAATTATAATGAAAAACTAAAATAAAATTTACTTAAGATTACATATATATATATAAATATTTTTTTTCATTATCAAAAAGACTGTGATGACTATGAAAGGATAACACAAAGGATCTGTAACCAACTGACACACTGTAAAATGGAAGATGGTTTTTATGTTTTTATGTTTTGTTTGTATGTTTGTCATAAAATGGCATGTTGCGACTAATGGGCCAAATTTTAAATTTGGAAGGAAGGGGAAACTTTTGAAATTTTTAATTGATTGTCTTAAGGGTTAGGAGGGGGTAGATGGGTCTGTTCTCAGCCCGTTGGGGGGGGGTTGGGGCAGGGCTCCGGGGTCGGAGGTGGGGTCCGCAATTCCCAGGGTGGTTGGGGTTGGCGGGAGACGCCGAGGCATAGGGCCATATCCTGTGTTGGGAGCGCCACCGCCAGCTACGGGCGGTTGCTCGCTCCGACCCTATGGCCTCCTCCCTAGGGGCACGGGAACTGGGACCCCTGGGCTCAGGCTGGTGTATTTTAATGCCAGGTCTGTGGCTAACAAGTCTACCCTCCTCCGGGAGATCATTGAGGAGGAGGCTGCAGATCTGGCCTGTATCACCGAGACCTGGTTGGGCCCAGAGGGTGGTGTCCCTCTGGTGGAATTATGCCCTCCAGGTTTTCAGGTTGTGCACTGGCCACGGGCCCAGGGAAGGGTGGGGGTGGCTGTGGTTATTAGGGAGACCTTGTTTCCAAGGGAGGTCACTATGCCAGAGATAGGTGGGAGTGAGACCCTCCTCCTGAGGTGGGGCCCTAATGGTCAGGTGGGCTTGCTGCTCACATACCTTTCCCCAGCTGTGTGACAGCAGCCCTGCCTGGGCTTCTGGACGTCCTCTCGGGGTGGCGGTGGAGTTCCCAGTCTTGTAGTTCTGGGGACTTCAACCTGCCTTCCCTGGGGGCACGCGGGATTGGCCCAGGAATTCATGGCGACTATGGAAACCATGGGCCTGACCCAATTAATTCAGGGCCCTACCCATGAGGGGAAATACTCTTGACCTCTTTTGTCTCTGAGCAGTGGCGGAGTGACAGAGGGCAAGCTATTTCTACAGCTCTGCCGCTCCATGGTCTGATCACTATCTCCCTACGGCTGGTCTTCCAACAGGCCGCCCCCCACTGCTGGGGAGAGGAGCCACTTAGGTGGTTCTGCCCCAGACGCCTTATGGACCCGGAGCGGTTCCAGGCAGAACTGGGGTTTTTTCCCCCTTCCCTTGCCCACAGCTCTGTCGAGGATCTGGTGGTTGCTTGGCAACAGGCTGCGTCGGATGCCCTCGACAGGGTTGTCCCCATGCGACCCCTCACACGTTGTGGATCCTGGTTGGCTCCTTGGTATACGGAGGAGCTCCGGGAGATGAAACGTCGTCGGAGGGGCTTAGAGAGCAGGTGGAGGTCCACCCGCTCCCAGGCCGACGAGACCAGCTAAGAGCCCATGTTAGGACTTACCTGGTTGCTATGAGAGTGGCGAGAAGGGCTTATCTCTCCACTCTCATAGCGCCCGCAGATAACCGCCTGCCGCCCTGTTTCGGGTTACCCGCTTCTCCTTCGCTTAGGGGAGGGAGCGGACCCATTGCGGGTAGAGCTGAGGAGTTTGGCCAATATCTGTCGGATAAGATCGCTCAATTCGGGCGGGTTGTCCTCTGATTTGCAGTGGTCTGAGGATCGGGATGCAAGTAGTCTGGCCAGTGTGATTTGGGATGAGTTCGATCCTGTTTCTGAGGATGAAGTGGACGGGATTATGCGGCCTGAGTTCCACCACATGTTTGTTGGACCCGTGTCCCTCCTGGTTAGCTTATGCCGCCAGGGAGGTCACCGGCTGGCTCGGGCAGTTGTCAACGCCGCTAAGGGAGGGTGTCTTTCCCGCCGCCTTGAAGGAGGCGTGGTGAGACCCTCCTGAAGAAGCCTGCCCTGACCCGCCGTTAGATAACTCGTCCAGTCTCCAACCTTCGCTTTTAGCAAGGTTGTTGAGAGTGTGGTGGCTCGGCAGTTTCCACTTTTCCTGGATGAAGCGGACTACCTGGATCCGATCAATCGGGCTTCCGCCCTGGTTACAGCACGGAGACGGCATTGGTCGCACTGATGGATGATTCTGGAGGGCCCGGGACAGGGGTTTTTCCTCTGTCCTGGTCCTATTAGACCTCTCAGCTGCTTTTGATACCATCGACCATGGTATCCTTCTGCACGCCTCAGGGGTTGGGTATAGGGGCACTGTACTTCAGTGGTTCACCTCCTACCTCTCGGGCGGTCGCAGTCGGTACTGGCGGGGACAGAGGTCCACCTCGAGGGTGCTCTCTTGTGGGGTCCCTCAGGGGTCGGTCCTCCCCCTGCTATTTAACATCTATATGAAGCCACTGGGTGAGATCATCCGTGGTTTCGGGTGAGTTTTCATCAATATGCAGATGATACTCAGCTGTATATTTCCACCCCAACCAGATCGGTGATGCCTCTCCCTGATGACCCAGTGCTTGGATGCGGTACGGATCTGGATGGACGGAAACATGCTTGTCTCAACCCGCCAAGACTGAGTGGCTGTGCGCATCGGCACGCCCAGTCAGGATTATCCATCGTTAACCATAGGGGAGTGGTGTTGCCCCCTGTGGATAGGGCGCTGAATCTGGGGTCCTCCTGGATGCACGGCTCGATTGGAGGAGCAGGTGGGGGCCGCCGCCAGGGGGCTTTTGCCCAGCTCCGCTTGGTTCGCCAACCACGCCCTTTTCTGGACCGCGATGCCCTGCGCACGTTACTCATGCCCTTGTTATCTCCAGACTCGACTACTGCAACGCCTCTATTTAGGACTACCTTGCATACTATCCGAGATTGCAGCTGGTGCAAAATGCGGCGGCGCTGGTGGTGATGGGAGTTTCCGTTCTCCCATGTTACCCCCTCCCTGCGCTGTCTGCATTGGCTGCCGTTGTGCCCGGTGAGATTCAAGGTGTTAACATTAACATACAAAGTCCTCCATGACATGGGTCCGCAATATTTAAGGGAGCGACTCCTGCCGACATCAAGTACTAACCGCCCTGTGCGATCACATAGGACTCCTTGGGGTCCCCGGCCGGCCAATGCCGGTTGGTGGTCCCCCCGACGAAGCCTATTCTATTATGCCCCCGACCTCTGGAATCAGCTTCCCCGGCCTCGCTCTGGCCCCTGACCTCGCTCTCCCTCCGCCGTGAATTGAAGACCTGGTTATTTAACCAAGCCGGCTGTGACCCTTTGGGGGCGGTTTTATCATGGTTTTATTATGTATTTATGTAATTATATTTCAATGGGGCTTGTTAGTTTAATTCTTTTTTAATTATTTATTGTTTCCTTGTTTTATTTGTGAGCAGCCTGAAGTTCGGAGATGGGGCTGCATACAAGTCTCATTAATAAATAAATAAATAAATAAATAAATAAATAAATAAATAAAAAAAACTTTTTAAAAAAGACTGGTTTTTAAATTATAGAATTTTCCAGGAAATTATATTTTTAAGAACATATGCTTGCAATAATATAAAATTGACATGGTCTCCATATTTCACTATAGAAATGTATGACAAATCATGTGATCTACAAACTACAGTGATCATATATTTGAAAGGAATTATACTAAATGATGGTTTTAGATAGTGTGCTGGAACAAATAGAATAACATAAGGCTACCATGAAACCAGGATTTCATTTGTCCTATTTAATTCATGTGTTGTTTTGTTTGTTTGTTTGTTTAGTATGACTAAGCAACAATTGCATTTATTAGTGAAAAGAAAAATACAATAAATTTTGTGTGTCTCTTTTAGGAGATTGTGTTTTCTACATCCTAAGTTGCACAGTTTGAAGAATTTGAAAACAGACAGCTTAAACATAAACAAATAGCATCTATCAGAATGACTATTAAATTTAGATTGGAAAATGCTAATCCAGCTATGCTCAGAGCCCAATAAATCCTGAAGAATAAAGCACTGATGATATCAATTTAGTATTTAGTTAATCAGTATTCAGTTAAGACATTCTCTTCAGAAGGTCTGCATATCTATGACTGCAATGATTTTAATTGTAGTAGAAATGCATGATTTAGTAATCCAAATAAAATAAATAGAAATGTATCATTAAATGTTGAGTTGCCAAAGCTCGTATTCTCAGGGGATAGAATACCAAATTCTCTTCTAACAACTCCCATGGGAAAATAAAAAGGCTGGAAAATATATTTCCAGCTGAGACTTCATACAAACAGGTTTCTCAGATAGATAGCACAGAACTAGCAAAGAGTGTTGTCCATACCCTAATCTATAATCTAAATCAAATCATATTTAATATAGAGTAGGGTATGGACAATGGTTTGAAGGATGGGTAGGTGGAACATCTCAAAAGACATCATCAAAGTACCCATGTTGATTTGGCTTGCTTTTGGTGGAACCTTCTTGCAAGAAGCTTTTCAATTTATGCTTTCTAGATATTAGATGTGGAATTTGTGATCCATGTGGTACCATCAAGTAGCTTTTTGAGCATAGCGAACTGTAAGTCTATAAATATATTGCTGTTAGCAGTTGGGGCTAGTGTATATTTTATTGGGATTGCTAAACAAAGGGACATTTGAATACTCTGTTCCCTTTGAAGACTCTCTTCCCCAATTCAAGAAAAATCTCAGTTGTTAGATGTAAGGGAAGGGAGCCCACCATCTCCTTGGCTGGTTGATTCTAATATTGAACCTTTTTTCCTTTAGTTTTACAGAGTAAATGAAAATAAAGGCAGTTAAGATTAGGTCTGGTTTAGATATAAGTTGCAAGTCATTACATTTTCTCTCTCTCAATTATCCTCTATACTTAATGTTGACATAATTTTCAATAAAAGTCCTTAGTACAACTTATCACATTTCTCAGGTTGTGGTTGTATCTTGATAATCCTATGAATAAACTTTCTTAGTTGCTATTTGTTAAATCCATATCAAAGTCTGGTCTACTGCCTCAACCCTAATATGTACTAGAGAAAATAGATTCACATGCAAAGATAAACACATGGAATACATTTACTGGTTTAGATTTAGCTCTTAACTTATGTCTTTTGTTACAGAGTCAACCATACTTTTAGAAATAAGATATCATAAGAGTATCTAAAGTATTATTGATTATTCAGCAATGAGTTTCAAATGATCACCATTTATACAAATCCAAATTGGATGAACTTTAAAAACAATCAGTACTATCAGTTTTAATAATTCCAAGCATAAATAATTTCTGAATCCTAAATTCAGTATTCCCCTGCTGTTCTGCATAAAAATAATTAATATGTTACAATCCTAATATATTCATCAAGCTAGTATTATACTATTCATCTAAATTTAGCTTGATTTTCAGTAATTTCATAGACAATTCCTTTTGAGTACCAGCAACCTCTCAAAAGTAATTTATCACTATTTTTTGCCACTAAGTGGACTTAGCAGTACTTTACCACTGATAATATTGTGCCAGATATACCTAACTGGACATTTCTTATATATAGGATACAAAATAGAGGTAATCCTGAACGCAACTTCACCCTTTAGGGACTAGTCACACATGTGTCCAGTTTTAAGTTTTGAACCTTTCCCATCACCCACATTCCTCTACATTGGATTGAAATCAAGAAATGTACTTGAGAATAGAGCTCATCAAGTAAAGGAGTCAGATTATAATTGGAAGGTAGGCATGGCTTTATTTTAATCTAGGCCTAGAAAACAACATAAAATGTTTCTCACACCCATGCCAAAGATTCATATTAAAAATTAAATATAATAAGAGTTACTAGGAGAGTCTACTGAGTGAAAGCAAAGTCTACTTTTCTGGTCCCCACTGATGGATCTCTCAAGAGAAGCATATTGCATCTTCATCTGTAGAGAGCATACCAATACCTATCTGTCGCTACTTCCTCTTTCATATATTATAATGGCAAGGACTTTACAACCTTCAATAAATCAGAAGTAACTGCATGGACTTACATATCCAATACCGTGTCCAGAATCATAGAAGGAAAGAGTAGTTCTGTTCATCTACCTGACCCTTTCATGAAATATCACTAAGGCAATGCTCTCTTCAAAGCCAATCTCCATCTGTTTGCAATTACAGGAAAATGCAAGATACAAAAATGTGTTGCAAAGCTGAGAGTGCGTGGGTGATGATGAAGTAGTCACGCTCAGCCACAGTAGCAGAGCTATTTTTAGCCTAAAGTGGGCCAGTTATCTGCTGAAATGCAAGGCTGAAATAATAACAATGTAAAATGTAATAATAAGAAAGGGCATATAATACACACACACACACACACACACACACACACACACACAGATATTATCCTACAATGACTTGCCTTCACCGTAGGATATGAGGATAATTTATCAAAGAGAATACTTCTCAATAACATACATGGAAACCTTAAAACACCTAAGTTTAAAGTGAGTGTACTGGTTCAAAAGTATTCCAACCTTAGGACCCGACATATAACAATTTGTTTGAATGAACTCTGATAAAAGGCTCCAAAAATAATCCAAATGTAAGCAAACTTTTTAGAATGGAGATAAACCTTCAATCATTATTTGATGAGTACAGGTAGTCTTTGACTATTGACAGACCAGCAATCCTCCAAAGTTACAATGGACTTGCCTGGGAGTACTTATGACCCAGTTTCCAAGTTCCTATGGCTGTTCCCCCTCCCACATGGCCACATGGTGAAATACACATGGTGTATTTCAAATGCTTTGCAAGTGGTTCACATTTATAGCCATTTGCATATACCTCCAGTTTTCCTCAAAAGCAGCACATAGCACACAATTGGTTTATTTAATGTCAACCATGGTATTTTGCTTTAGGATAGCAGCATTGGCTTAAAAACTATGGCTTTTGCTTAATCACCACTGCAAAAAAAAAGTTGCAAAATTGGGTTGGTCATATGGGTGCTTTATAGCTATCACAGCTTGTGACCATAATGGGCAGCCTCCATTATGGTTATTAATTGAGGATTATCTACATACAAATTCAAAAAGTCTGGATAGGAAATTTGTATGTTCCTAGATATGGCTTGGCACCTAATTCATAAAAATATCACTTCAAGTGACATTCAACAATAAAAGCAAAACTAGAATTCAGCAAAACTTCATAGAAAATAACATACAGTTGTGGCACACTAACATATATTCCATCTTGCAGGATGAGCTTCTCTAAATACTAGCCACAATGGCTGAGGGACTAGCCAAGTCTTCCTTATGACTTCTAGGGAAGCAAGTCAATCTTGGGGAAAAATAACTCCACAGAAAAGGTAACATCATAGAGAAGCACTTTATATTCATAATTTCTTCAGAAATAAAGGCAAAAATATTTTTAAAGCCCTGTAATTTAATTTCTCTTTTAAAGTTCAAAAGGTATTTGGGGTGGTTGCATTAAAAAGAATAACTAAATCACAGGTAATTGGAATTTCAAGTTACAAAGAATAATGCTTTGCTGCGAATTGTACACTGAACACTTGGGTAGATTCAGAAGCATGAATGGAACATATTACTATATCAACCAGATGGTTTCAAGTAAAGACTCATATTTACTAACATAGTGTTTATTTTTAAAAGTTGCTTTCTCTCAACCTGAGCCATTCAACCAGTGGTGGGATTCAAATTTTTTACTACTGATTCTATGGGCATGACTTCTTTGGTGGGCATGGCTTGGTGTTCATATGACTGGGTGGGCATGGCCAACTCGGCAAGGTGGTGTGGCACCTTGCTGCAAGTGATGTTGAGTTGGCCACGCCCACTCAGTCACAAGATCGATGCTGCAGAGACAGGATGATTTCCTACGTACCTTCCACCCTGCCCTTGGGCTGACAAAAAAAAAGACCAATTACAAATCACGACTGCCTGCTGAGTTTGCTGCCGAATGGGTTTTGTTTTGGGGTGGTTTTTGTTTTGTTTTTTGCCAGAAGCTCCTCAGAGATAAATTTGCACCACCAAATCTTACTGTACCTTGTTGTTGTGGCACTGCCTGTTGCTGCTGTGGGCACTGCTGTGGCCGTCTGGCTGCCCAAGTAAAGAACCACACCAACTCAGGGCAACTGTGAGGAGCAAGAGGGGAAGCCAAGGTGCTCGCCCCATAGCAGCCAACTTTGCTCTCTCGCACTCCAATTAGATGCTCCCAGCATGCACAAGGAGCATGAAGGGAGGAAGACACCGCACAGATGTGTTTTAAAAGTCAGACAACTTTGCCCAAGGCTTCTCATCATATTCAAGGGCTACACCTTTCTCAACGATAAGTTGGCAGCAATCTAATAAAACATCTTCCAGCTCTTAAAGATCGACTTTAATAGCGCCCCCATGGAAGAAGGTGAGAACCGAGAGCAAAAGTAGCGGTGGTGGAAGTGACAGAGGCATGTGATGTGTCCCTCCATGGTCTCCTTCTGGATGACAGTCAGGGATTTGGTACCTCCTCTTTTTCTCAGAGGCATGGTGTCTGCCTCCCTTCATACTCCTTGTGGAGGGACATACATGCCCCTGTTGCCCCGTGCGCTGAAAAAGAGATAGCTGGAGGCAACTCTTTTTTGGTCTCTGACTGCCTCTTTTGGCGCGAGAAGCCTCCTCCAACCTGGTGGCTGCTCTCCTCCTTCTCTGCCTCTTTGTTTTGTATGGCAGAGGAGGAGGAGAGAAGCAGCCAGGTTGCGGGAGGCTTCTTGCACTGAAATAGGCAACTGGAGGATGCTTCTTGCACCAAAAAAAGGGCAGCTAGAGGAGACTTCCTGCACTGAAAAAGAGGTGGCTGGAAGCAACTCTTTTTCAGTGCCAGAAGTCTCCTCCAGCTGCCTCTTTTGGTGTGAGAAGCCTCCCGCAACCTGGCTGTTTGTCTCTTCCTCCTCAGCCATACAGAACAAAGAGGCAGAGAAGGAGGAAAGCAGTTGCCAGGTTAGGGGAGGCTTGTTGTGCCAAAAGAGGCGGCTGAAGACCAAATAAGAGTCACCTCCAGCCACCTCTTTTTCAGCACAAGAAGCGTCCCCCAACCTGGCGGCTGCTCTCCTCCTTCTCTCCTTGCTTGTTCTGTATGGCCAAAGAGAGGAGAGAAGCAGCTAGGTTGCAGGAGGCTTCTCCCACTGAAAGAGGAAGCTGAAGGAGACTTCTTGCACTGAAAAAGAGTTGGCTGGAGGTTGCTCTTTTTCAGTGCCAGAAACCCCCACCAGCTGCCTCTTTCAGTGCAAGAAGCCTTCTGCAACCTAGCTGCTTCTCTTCTCCTCCTCGGCCATACAGAACAAACAGGCAAAGAAGGAGAGCAGCCGCCAGGTTGGTGGAGGCTTCTTGCACCGAAAGAAGTGGCTGGAGACTGAAAAAGAATCGCCTCCAGCCACTTCTTTTTCAGTGCAAGAACCCTGTAGCTGCCGCTCCACTTCTCCAATGGGCCACTGCATGTTGTGCTTTTTTTGGTGGGGCTGAAGAACAAGTGGCAGTTTCAGGCTTCTTGCAGCAAAAATTACTGAACTCTGGCTTCGCTCTGTTTCTCCAATGGCCTGGCACCACCCTGTTCTATGTGCCGGCTGCTCGGACTTGCCAGGCCCGGCACATAGAACATGGTGTGCTTTTTTTCGGTGAGGCTGGACTCCAGCTGCACCAAATGAAACATACAGCAGCTGCAGGCATCTTGCAATAAGAGGGGTGAGAAGCCCTGGACATCTGTCCACCCACTTGCTGGCTGGCCAGGCCAGGCTGGGCTGGAAGAGGTGTGTCAGCTGGGAGAAGGAAGAAAGCATGCTCTGGGAGGGTGGGCAGGCAGGCAGATGTCCTGGGGGCTATGTAGTGGTTGAACATGCATTACACATGTGCAGCAGCCCTGGGACATCCATCCGAGCTGCGCTGTGGCTGCTACATGGTAGGGAGAGCAAGGAGAGGGACCGGGGCAAGTGAGCAACCAGGAGACTGGGCGACTGGGTCAGGGGCGTGGCCAGCCAGGGGTCACCACCAGTTCCACAACCCACACCAAATCACCACTACCGGTTCTCTTGGACCGGTACGAACCAGTTGAATACCACTTCTGCATTCAACCATTTAAATAGCCAAATTGATGCTAATAGGATCAATCACAAAATGCAGCTCAGCTTACATATGATTTTTAGTTTTTCTTTCCAATGTACACTAGATGTTGATGAGACAGATTGGCTTTCAATGAGATTAAAGCCTTAAAAGAGTCATAGAACCAAAAGAGCTCTGAAATTAAAGAGCTCTTAAATTCCTCTTCTTGTAGATATGGATTATACTTCTACAAATTATGACAAAGCCAAACTATTGAACATGCTAATCAAAACTTCAGTTTGATGAATTAGAGTATTTACTTCAGTAGGTACATTCATTTTGCAAGTGGGAGAAAAACAGGGCATTGTATAACCTTCAACTACAATCCCATACGAGAAGATAGGACAGGAATGCAGAATTGCTATGCTTTTCTGATGCTTTTGTTCACCAGATAAAAGTTTTGTTCAACAGGCAAGTATTTTTTTGTTACAACTGTTGT
>CM019155.1:37961127-38251772 GCA_009733165.1 Naja naja
AAATCCCTACTCACTGAAGCCTTCTATGCCATTGTCTCCTCTTTTTGTTTTTGTTTTTCTATTGTTCAGAGAGAGTTGCCACTTCAATGAAAACCTCCTCTTCATTTGTAAAGACGGGGGGGTTATAGTCACAGAAAACTGCCCATTTTAAAAAAACATTGCTATGCATATAGTTTTTAATTACATTATATGCTGCCTTCTCGGAACTCAGGCTGAAACACAATTACAGGATACAACCCAGTGTGCTCAGCAATAGCCTTCATTCCATTGTATATGCCTGCTTATTACTAAGCGGCATTTTTACAAGGTCAGCTAATTGCCCCCAACAATCTTGGGTCCTCAATTTACCTACCCGAGAGGATGGAGAGCTGAGTCAACCTTGAGCCTGGTGGGATTGAGAGCCTACAGCAGTTGTAGGCAGCTGGTACTTAAGTGCAGGCATTTAACAGCCTGAGCCACCAAGGCCCTAGTTGGTCTCTTGAATATGAAATACGAAGTGAATCACAGAGAATATTTTTTTTAAAAAAACCAACGAAACTATCACAGAGCATTTCACCAAAGCCGTTGTTGACAGTGCCATCTTGAGGCAGAATTTATGACTAAAGTACTATGCAAATATGTGCAATAGTCATTGAAAATATTTCAGGTCAAAAAATCAAGAATTTTAGTTTAGGTGTGTCACATGGAGATCTTAAAAAGGTTATAGCTGGTTCAGCATAAAAGCTAAGACCTTATAATGTAGCAAACCCCCAAACTTGATCCTTTATGGATATCGCCTTGAAATCAACAAGAGCTAAGCTTGGGTTAGAAGAAAACTTTATTTTCTATACTTTTAAAATGAATTTAGAGATTCCCAAAGAGAAAGAAATAGCATGTATTTGAATTTGTACATTTCTAATGAGAGATTTTAAAATACCTTCATTTTATATGATTCATTACGCATTTGGCCAAACAGAGAATAAGGCTAGATAGGTTGAGACCAATTACCCAGGAAGTAAACTATGACATAATAAAAATTTGAAGGGTAGCTTCATCCTACTTATGAAATACAGAGGGTGATAAAAAAAATTTTTTTAAAGTGCTGCCCCTTGTTTTTTATTTCTTGCCACTAGGAATATTTCTATATTAATCATTTATCTTTCCCACTTTTATTCTTTTTTCTTTTGTCTACTACAATTTCAAACACAACTGCTTGCAAAAGACTGGTAATTGCAGAAAAGAGAGAAAACCCCTAAGTTAGCAACAACAAGATTCCTCCATAAGGCTCCTCATTAACTCTGATATTCTTAAAATGTTTAAGAGTGAGACAAAACTCTTAAACACATTATCATTAAATTTGCAAAAGGTGCTAAAATAGGGGGCTTCTAGAATCCAAGTTTTCATACTATTCTAATCTTGACAGAAGTGGAAAGAGGATTGGCAGAGGAGCATGGTGCATAATAAATATTAAATATAACAAAAATAATTGGATTAAGATAGAAATAATGCCCCAAGGATATGTATCCTGAATTACAACAAAAACGTAATCTCAAATATGCTAAATTGGTCAATACTAAACAATATCTACATTCCTTGGTGCCCAAATGCCTGCTGAAAATCAAACAAGATCTTGTCCTTGTTTGCATTTAGAAAATATATTAGCATGATGAAAAACAACGAATATTCAAGGTTTGTGAGCCCACCAATCATCTCTCCTTGATTAAATGATTAATCAAGCTGTCACTTTCTGATCAACCCCTCATTTTCAAAAGGTAAATAATTCTGCAGTGATTCTGCATTGTAATTGGAATGTCAGATTAGTCACAATTGTTCATGTTTTGTAATTCTCCAATTTTGACAGAGCTAAGTACAGCCTGGCTCATGTTTGCTAGGGTTGCTGAGAATTGTAGTTTATTTAAATATCTATGAGATATATATTCCATTGTAACCCAATAGTTACATGGAGATCTACCTTAATTTTATTTTCAAAACAACCCTATAAAGATAGTCTGCCCTAAGTCTATGTACAATATTCTCTTTTGAGTTTCTATGGAGATGATCCTGCAACTCTCCAACCCTTAATCACTTCATTAGATTTGATCTCAATATAATCTGCTATGATACATTCTTAGCCATGATATATTTCAGCGGTGTATGTCTTATCCTTCATACACTTTGATTAGTACATGTATCTTGCTAAACCATAATTTCTGGGACTATTAGTTTTAAGTTCACACATAATGACATGTAAACAGGCCACTCAAGGAATTAACATAATATATAAACTTAGTTATTAATTAACAAAAAATCAGTAAACTATAATCTACTTAAAATATTGCAGTGCATACTATAGTTATATAGTTTATATAGTTGCATACTATATAAAAATATCATGTTACAAAATGCCAGGAAAACTGGATCAATTTGCATGAGTAAAGTAACAAGAAACAATAATAGATAACAACATTTTCTAACAATGATAAAGTTACATTGAACTTAAATGGTTAGGTGTGTTATCTCTTAAGAGCTGTTTTGATTTGAAAAATTCAGGATGGGGAATGAGGCTAGCCAAAGAGACTTCAGAGTAATAGAAAAATGTATACTAAAAAAACAGCAGTACCAGCACCTTCAATATAACAACCTCAAAACCATCCTGAAGAAAAGTTTGAAAAAAATTCTGAATTATTTTGAGAATAAGATAGAAAAACATAGGACAATTAAGAATATTGGATACACAGGGATGGACAGAATCTATCCTTGACTATCAGGTAAGCAAAGGATTCGGAATAAACAGACCAGTAGGTAATCCTTGATATCCTTCTTAGGATAGGTCTTGAAAAGAAGAGGAAAAACAATCTCTGTCATAAATGAAATGACAACTGACAGACATGTGCCTGAATGAACTGAAGGGACTTGAAGCAGGGCAAACCTAAAGTGCCAAAATCTGACTTCTTATTTCTCAAGCTATCTCTTCTCCTGTGTAACATTTACATTATCAGATCTTTTGAGTTTCTTTTCCAGCTTCCATTTATTTATTTATTTATTTATTTATTTATTTATTTATTTATTTATTCAACTTGTATGCCGCCCCTCTCCAGAAGGACTGGGTGGCTCACAAATAACGATACAATAAATTAAGTTAACTAAAATAGAATTAAATTACAGCAAGCGAATTAAACTAAAAATCCCATAATACATATAAAACCCTTCCCCGAGGAGTCAACAGCCCAGCCTGTTCAAACAGCCAAGTTTTTAGGTCGCGTGGAAGGTGGAGATCAGGGGCCAGGCCCAGAGGCAGTTGGTTCCAGAGAGTGGGAGCACTACAGAGAGGCCCTTCCCGGGATGCCGCGCCAGCCGACACTGAGTTGAGGGCACCCGAGAAGTCCCTGCCTGCTGGTGCGTACAGGGCGGTTGGTATTCGATGCGGCAGTAGGCAGCTCCCTAAATAACCCGGACCCATGTCTCGTAGGACTTTGAATGTTAATACTAAGACCTTGAATCTCATCCAGGGCAACCCGTAATGCAGCTCGCGCAGGAGGGTGTAACATGGGAGTACCGGGACGCTCCCATCACAACCAGCGCAGCCGCATTCTGCACCAGTTGAAGCCTCGGATGGTATGCAGGGCAGTCCTAAATAGAGAGCATTGCAGTAGTCGAGCGGGAGGTAACAAGTGCCTGAGTGACAGTGTGGGCATCTCGGTCCAGATAAGGGCACAGCTGGCGAACCAGCCGAACCTGGGCAAATGCCCCCAGGCCACAGCCCCTACCTGCTCCTCCATCCTGAGCCATGAATCCAGGAGGACACCCAAGTTCCATGCCCTGTCCACGGGGGCAACACCTCTCCCCATGACCAAAGATGGAATCTCCTGACTGGACGAGATGTCAGTATGCACAGCCACTCTGTCTTGGCGGATTGAGCAAAGCATGTTCCTGTCCATCCAGATCCATACCGCATCCAGACAATGGGACATCACGGAGAGGGCATCACTGATGTGGCCTGGGGTGGAGATGTACAACTGCGTATCATCAGCGTACTGATGATACTTCACTAAAGCCATGGATGATCTCGCCAGCGGCTTCATATAGATGTTGAACAGGAGGGTGAGAGAACACCCTGAGGACCCCACAAGTGAGAGCCCTTGGTGCCGACCTCTGCCCCCTGCCAACACCGATTGCGGCGTCCGAGAGGAAGGAGGAGAACCACTGCAATACAGTGCCTCCCACTCCCAACCCCGAGGCGCGCAACAGCAGATACCATGGTCGTGGTATCAAAAGCCACTGAGAGATCTAACAGGACCAGGACAGAGGAAAAACCCTGTCCCGAGCCCTCAGGAGATCATCCATCAGTGCGACCAATGCCGTCTCCATGCTATACCGGGCGGAAGCCCGAATGGTATGGATCTAGGTAGTCTGCTTCCTCCAGGAAAAGTGGAAAGTGCTGAGCCACCACACTCTCAACAACCTTCGCTAAAAAGCGAAGGTTGGAGACTGGAAAGTTGTTCAATTTGGCTGGGTCCAGGGCAGGCTTCTTCAGGAGGGGCCGCACCACCGCCTCTGTAAGGGCAGCAGGGAAGACACCCATTGACCACTGCCCGGAGCCAGCTGCTTGTGACCTTCCTGGAGGCATAAACCAACCAGGAAGGGCACGGGTCCAACAAACATGTGGTGGAACTCAGTCGTCGCATGATCCTGTCCATTTCATCCTCAGAAACAGGATCGAACTCAGTCCAGATTACATTGGCCAAACCATCTGCCCCTCCAGGGTCAGGCCCCTGCACATTAGAATCCAGCCCTTCCCGGATCGGCGATCTTATCCTGCAGGTATAATCCAAATTCCTCAGCTCTGCCCTGCAAGAGATCCACCACAGCCCCTGGATGTAAAAGGGAGGGTGACCCGAACAGGGCGGCTGGGTGGTTACCTGTGGATGCTATGAGGAGAAGTAAGCCCTCCTCGCCCTCTCACAGCTACCAGGTAAGTCCTAATATGGGCTCTTAACTGGGCTCGGTCGGAACCAGGGCGGGTTGACCTCCATCTGCTCTCTAAAGCCCTTCTCCGACGCTTCATCTCCCGGAGCTCCCCTGTATACCAGGGAGCCATCCGGGATCTGTGCCGGGTAAGGGGACGCATGGGGACAACTCTGTCAAGGGCCCCCGCCGCTGCCTGTTGCCAGGCTGCCGTCAGGGCCTCAGCAGAGCTGTGGGCCAAGGGTGCAGGGAAAAACCCCAGTTCCACCTGGAACCTTTCTGGGTCCATCAGGCGTCTGGGGCGGAACCATCTAAGTGGCTCCTCATCCCAGTGGTGTGGGCTAGCTTGGCGGAAAGCCAGCCGTAGGAGATAATGGTCTGACCATGGAATGGGATGGACAGAAAAATCGCCATCCCCCAGACCATTCCGCCACTGCTCCAAGATGAAAACCAGGTCGAGCATGTTGCCCCCCTCATGAGTCGGGCCATCAATAACCTGAGTCAGGCCCATGGCCGCCATGGAGGCCATGAATTCCTGGGCCAGACCCGGTGATGCCCCAAGGGAAGGTAAGTTGAAGTCACCCAGAACAATAATCTCAGGGAACTCCAATGCCACCCCCGAGACGGCATCGAGAAGCCCAGGCAGGGCAGATGCTACATAGCTGGGGAAAGGTATGTAAGCAACAAGCCCACCCGACTCCTCCTCACACCCACCTATCTCCAGAACAGGGACCTTCCCTTGGAATCAGGGCTTCCTGAATAACAACAGCCACCCCCCCCCTCCCTGGGCTGCGTGACGGTGCAACACCCGAAACCCTAGGGGGCATAACTCAACCAGAGGGACTCCACCCTCTGGGCCCACCTAGGTCTCGGTGATGCAAGCCAGGTCCGTGGCCTCCTCCTCAATTACCTCACGGAGGAGGGTTGCCTTATTAGCTACGGACCTGGCATTAAAGTACACCAGTCAGAGCACAGGGGTCCTAGATCCTGGGCCCCCAGGAAGTTGGGAGGAGGCAATGGGGTCAGAGCACCTCACCGTATGAAGGCACCAGGGGCGCGCTCCCCTAACATGATGTGGCCCCATGCCTCGTTGTCCCCTGCCGAGCCCAACCACCCTGGAGATCATCGCTCCCACTCTCACCTCCAGGGCCCAGCCCCCCTGCACACCCCCATCACAGTCCTGCACTGGGCTGCACTGAGTCCCATCTTCACAACCCACCCCCTTCCCTAACCCTCTTAAAAATGATCTAAACACCTAATCAAAGAAGCCCCGGGAACCCTCTTACTACCCCTCCCAGGAGCCCGCCCCACCCCCGCGCCATAATATGAGGAGATAAAAGTGTGTGCATGTGGATTTATTATTACCTTTATTGCCAGAGTATGACATGTGTACAATGAGATTGGCTGAGCTTCACTTCATGCACTCCTCCCCAACACAACTCACAGTGAGGACACAACTCCCTAACCCAGTCCCAATCTTATTACACTATGTGACCTTGTTGCACAATGCGCTGGCCCTGCAAGTCTATCATATTATGTTGACATGAAGTTATTTTCTGTTCAGAAGTCTGACAGCCCACGGTGTGGCTGGCTATGCTTCTATATCTCCTACCCGATGTAGAGTGAAGAAGTGCTGACCAGGATGTGAGTCATCCCTGAGAATTTTCCTCACTCTTCTAAGGCAGTGAGCCCTAGCGATGTCATCAGAAAACACCCCTCGATGTTTTGTGCTGTGCTGTCCACCCTCTGTAATATCTTTCTATCCGCGACTGTCAAGCCAGCATAGCACACTGTAATGCAATATGTGAGAACGCTTTCTATTGCACACCGGTAAAAGGAGGTCATCAATTGTTGTTCCATTCTATTCTTTCACAAGACCCGGAGGAAATGGAGTCTCTGTTGGGCCTTTCTGGTCTCCTGGGTATATGGATATGTTGCACAATTCTATATTGTATTGGTTCATTCTTTGCTACTTCTCCTTCCTGATCTCAAACAAACAAATATCTTCAATAGAAGAAATAGTACAGAGTAACAAGTGCCATGGAGAGATCTGAGGGGAAATTACATGTATAGCTATGAATCTTTTGAAAAGTTTAAAAAGGTCTCAGAGTATGGTAATAAAAAGTCAAGTTAAAGCCATGATAGTATGATTGAAGTTCCACACATTTTTTAAAAAATTAACAGAACCTTAATCACATTGTTGTAATTAGGACTGCCAACTTGATTTTTTAGGGCCACAATCTATCAACATCCTGGTCCATTTGATTCCATAAAGTGCAAATTGGCAAGCATGAAAGCTTCTTTAAGATGAACAGCTCCTACAGAGGAGCTGCAAGAACAAAAATTTGAAAGACAGTAGTTCAGTGATAGATAAATGCTTTGCATTCAAAATGATTCTAATTTAAATGTTAGAATTTCCCAGTATTTCTGAAAAAGAGATACTAACAATGCAGAATTAGAATGCATTGTAAACCAGTTGTTCTCCTTTATCTGTAGATAGTTTCAGCTCTATGAGTACTGGGACCATTCATTTTCAGAGAATTTTCATATTATATGGTAGCCCTTTTTCATTTACAAGTGCATATTCTGCCATTTTTAATGGATTCATAGGATTTTTTTAAAAACCAGGGAGCGATTGTGGCTAGGAAATGTTTAACAGCAATTTTTTGTATACCACTTATATGCATTCATATACCAAACTCCAAGTTCTCCAGATTCATGCCATGGATTATTGTAATATGTTGTACTTGGTTGAAGACTTTTAGGAGTTGTATTTGGTACATAATAATGCAGGCAATAATAGGCATGCCAAGGTATTCCCATTTAGTACCATTATTTATGAGAAGCACTGCACTGATAAACCAGTTAATTTCCAGGTACAATTCAGAGTATTGGTTAGAATCTATAAAGCTAGTTATGGTATCTGAAAGAACACATTAACAAATTTCTGTACAATCAGACATGTTTGGTCCCATAATTTAAACAATATCATCTTGTGCTTCTAAGCCAGGACCTACACTTCTGCTTTGTAGGACAGTATCTTCCAAGAGATCTACATAGTCCTTTCCTGACCTTATTTAATAAATCATTAAAAACATGAATTTTTCTCCTGGCTTGGTCAATGTATGTTAGACTGGATGTTTTGTTCTATTTCAAATATGCATCATTTTTCTCTCTTGATGTATGTTTTTCATATCGTTTTTATTGTAATCAGCTATCCAGAGTTATCATTGAGTTGGGTGGCCTTATAAATTTGATATAAATAAATATGTAAAAGTCATAATGGAGTTGGGTGGCCTTATACATTTTATATAAATAAAAGTCCTGGCAAGCTAGCCCACTTCTGCACAAGTCTATTGACTTATTATTTTTTAAAAATCATATTTTATTACAGTATATAAAACAATTTTATTATTTTGCCAATACAAAGCAATTCTCGCCAAGAACAGATAACAAAATATATTCTAGTTGTCATATAAACTTATTTTCACAGCATTTTTGCCTTTATAAATAATTCTTATTGAGACCTAGTAAGTTAACCTGAAGATTTTTTGTCATGAAGGTCATTAAAAATCCATGCAAAGAATTCTGGAAAGTTTAGACTAAGTTGGGAACAAATGGTTTAAATATACTAACTTGCCAATTTTTAAAAATCTTTCTTATCTTACATCTCATCTTAAATGATAGGGATAATGTCCAGATATAACATTTAGAAAGAAAAGATAATGTAAGTTATGTTCCATTCTTCAAGGCCAGATAGCATTTCCAAGTCTTACCACACAAGCATTGCTAAACAAGTAAAGTAATAAAGTACCAATAAAAATAAAAGTGCTTAAAAGGATTTTAAAAAAAGAATAGCAGAGATGAGAGACATTAAAATTAAGACAAAATGTGGGAACGCTTATCAGGCAGACTTTCAGGTTACCATTCTATGAGAAAGCATTCATCTCTTTTCAGATCTCCTGAATATGTTTCTTTGCCACTGACCACTATGGAGCTTTTTATGGATCTTACTGATCTGTACATCTGAGCAGGGGTGGAATTCCATTGGTATAACAACTGGTTCAGTGATCGCACGCTTCACATTTTAAAAAGGCAAGTTCCACTGCAGCCTCTGTGAAGAAAACAGCTGAGGCATGGCAAACCTCTCAGATGTGCGAATCAGCTGTGTTCTAAACAAAGGCATAAAGCACAGGAAAGAGCAAGGGCAGGCAGGTTGACCCCCTTCCTGTTGCAGTGAACTGGTTTGGAGCAAGCAGAACATGAGAACAAAGGGTTCACCCGATCCGGTTCATACCAGTAGAATCCATCCCTGCATCTGAGAGAACAAATCGATGCCTTTTTTATTTCTTTAATAAAACAAAATTATCCAAACTCTGATCTGCTAGAATTAAAAACAGACCACTCTCCTAAGCTGCAGTGATCACTAGGGTATATGTTATATAAATATTTTTTTAAATGAGGATATTTTATTAATCCTACCAAATTGGCTCTATAATTACAAATGTCCCTATAAATGTCAATAAACAAAAAACGTGCATCAATAACAGGTAGTAGTTGCAAATGATAGCGATTATTTTTAATTGCACTTGTCAATACACAGCCTGAAGACCTATTAGAAAGACAGAGAAAAAAAATCCAGCTCTGCATTTCACCATAATATAGTGGTGAGTGTCTGATCTTGACCTCCCTAAAACCATATATGGCAACCACCCATCAAAAGAGTCACTATAAATACCTCTAGTCCCCTGCCCTTACAAATGATCAATAAGGATGTCATCAAAGCCCACCAAGAAATTTAGCAGAATTAGAATGGATGTATTTTCTTCATCTCTATTTTAGTGCTGGTCAGCCTTGAGAGCAACAATGATCATACTTGAGAGCAACAATGATCATACTTGTATTTTAAAAGATCATACTTGTATTTATATTTTTCTTCCTACCCCCTCAAGGTGAAAATGTCAATAGTATAGAACTGCAATTTGGTATTAAGTTTTCTGGTGAAATATTAGAGTTTGTGCTGAATTAGTGAAGGTCACAAGCTGCCCGGGGGCCAAGCATTCTTCCCCTTCTGATTTATAATGTGTAAAAGAAAAGTGAAGCATAAAATTACTAAATAAATAAATAGAGGAAAAATATAATACATAAATATAATAAAAACAACAACAAAGGTCTATATTAACTTTATATTTAGGATCTTAATCAGTAATGCGGCATTATTATAAGATTGTATTTATATAGCTAAAAAGCCAGTTACATAAAAACTACTCTTGATTTCTTTGATGAAACTTGGTTATGATTGAAATATGTAAGATATTGAAGCTGAAGTAGTGAATAACAGTGTATGTTCAAAAGCCTTTTCCACAAAGCTACGATAGATGTCAGTATGGAAATAAAAAAGCAACACCAAGCAGAAATGCTGGAACAAATTCAAGGGAAATACAAATAAAATCAAGAGAACAACAGAGGGGCATAGTTCTTAATAGTTTTCCTACTCTCAATTATCAGAAAGTTTCAAAGTAGGCAAAAAAAATTATGGTATTGAATATTCTGACTTTAAAACAGAATTGTATACAAATGTTGAATATGTACCATATATAATGTATAACCTTTTAATGAAGTTTGAAACAGAAGAAGAATAAATGAAATAATGTACAGGAACTATCATCCAAGCAATGGTTGACCTATCTGGGTGTACTTATGACATAGATTTGGTGTTATGACAATTTGGCTTCTCTCCCTGGTTACATGACCACACTTTGGACACTTGGCATCTGCAGTCATCATTTGAGGATTAACTGCATGATAAAATGGAGTAAAATTTTGGTTCTTTTATACAGATAGAACAATGTGTGATTGCAACTTGCTGAGATAGTCAAATTGACCTCTTTGATTAAAAACAATATCTATGTTTATTGCTGATTGAAAACTCTCTGTGGACTTTTTAAATAATGCAGACAAAGAAAAGACTTATGATATATAGTTTTGATGATTAAATAGAAATGTTTATAGAAAGAAGAGAGTCATGATATTATTTATAAAAAGAAGTAAATGCAGGGTTATACACTACTAAAACTGTCCTATCTGTTTGCCAACTTTAATGCAGCAAAATCAGAGGTGGTATTCAGCAGGTTCTGACCAGTTCTGGAGAACTAGTAGTGAAAATTTTGACTCTGTAAAATTTCTGACTGGAGATTTTACAGTATCCTTCCCCTGCCATGCCCATCAAGCCACACCCACTGAACCGATAGTAAAAAAAATTGAATCCCACCACTGGGCAAAATGGTGCATCGTGTAGCAATGAATCAAAATACTTCAAATAGGAGCTGAAAAAGCTTTTTGGATGAGAAGTAAAACATCTTCAAAGGAAAATAAGAAAGTCCAGTTGCATCTTGAAAAGGCATCTTTGAGATCTCAAATAGGCTAATTTACAGAATACATCCAAAATCTCATTATTCAAATTTCAAGGAATTTCATACCAGTTGTAGTTACAAACTTGTAGTCCCTGCAGCATTGCTGCAATTAGTTACAACCACATGATCCTGGTGTGTTTCTATGCTTCCCAGAAAGCCATAGATTGTGTGCCTCATAACAGTAGCAGATGCCCTATTTCCTACCTTCCTTTGGTCCTTGCACCAAGCAATATGTGAGTGGCAATTGGCTGCTGGAACAGAGGGCAAAATTTCAAAGATCTTAATGGCAATGGGTGTCAGGAGTAAGATGAGGCTGTGAGGCAGTGACTTAGGTGCCTGCTGGAGGATTAGGTCTGACTAAGGGGTTTTGTCAGTTGACAAATTTATTTATTTATTTATTAATGGGACTTATATGCCGCCCCATCTCCGAAGACTCGGGGCAGCTTACAAAAACAACAACAACAATAAATAAATAAAAGCAGATTAAACTAAATAAGCCCCATTACAATTACAGTACACCCATAAAATATCCCTTAAAACTATCCCATAAAAACCATCCGTCCCAGAAAATCACAACCCGGTTGGTTAAACAACCAGGTCTTCAAGTCATGGCGGAAGGTGCGGAGGTCAGGGGCCAGACGGAGCTCCAGGGGAAGTTGGTTCCAGAGGTCTGGGGCCACTATAGAATAGGCTCGTCGTCGGGGGACCGCCAGCCGGCATTGGCCAGCCGATGGGACCCCAAGGAGTCCTTGCCTATGTGCTCGCACAGGGCGGTTGGCATTTGATGTCGGCAGGAGCCGCTCCCTTAAATATTGGGGACCCATGTCATGAAGGACTTTGAATGTTAACACTAAAACCTTGAATCTCACCCGGAGCGCAACCAGTAGCCAATGAAGGCAGCGCAGGAGGGGGTAACATGGGAGAACCGGGAAACTCCCATCACCACCCGCGCCACTGCATTTTGCACCAGCTGCAATCTCCGGATGGTATGCAAGGGCAGTCCTAAATAGAGAGCGTTGCAGTAGTCGAGTCTGGAGGTAACAAGGGCATGAGTAACCGTGCGCAGGGCATCCCGGTCCAGAAAAGGGCGCAGCTGGCGAACCAGACGAAGCTGGGCAAAGGCCCCTGGCGGCCCCCACCTGCTCCTCCAACCGGAGCCGAACATCCAGGAGGACCCCAGATTCCGCGCCCTATCCACAGGGGGTAATACCACTCCCCCTATGGCCAAAGATGAACACTCCAAACTGGGCCGAGATGCCGGTACGCACAGCCACTCAGTCTTGGCCGGGTTGAGACGAAGCATGTTTCCGTTCATCCAAATCCGTACCGCATCCAGACACTGGGTCATCAGGGAGAGGGCATCACCGATCTGGTTCGGGGTGGAAATGTACAGCTGAGTATCATCAGCATACTGATGGAAACTCACCCCAAAACCACGGATGATCTCACCCAGCGGCTTCATGTAGATGTTAAATAGCAGGGGGGAGAGGACCGACCCCTGAGGGACCCCACAAGAGAGCACCCTCGAGGTAGACCTCTGCCCCCCCGCCAACACCGACTGCGATCACCCCGAGAGGTAGGAGGTGAACCACCGAAGCACAGTGCCCCCTATACCCAACCCCCCGAGGCGTCGCAGGAGGATACCATGGTCGATGGTATCGAAAGCCGCTGAGAGGTCTAATAGGACCAGGACAGAGGAAAAACCCCTGTCCCGAGCCCTCCAGAGATCATCCATCAGTGCGACCAATGCCGTCTCCGTGCTGAAACCAGGCCGGAAGCCCGATTGATATGGATCCAGGTAGTCCGCTTCATCCAGGAAAAGTGGAAACTGCTGAGCCACCACACTCTCAACAACCTTCGCTAAAAACGAAGGTTGGAGACTGGACGAAAGTTGTCTAACACGGTAGGGTCCAGGGCAGGCTTCTTCAGAAGGGTCTCACCACCGCCTCCTTCAAGGCAGTGGGAAAGACGCCTCCCTTAATGAAGCGTTGACAACTGCCCGGAGCCAGCCGCAGGTGACCTCCCTGGCGGCATAAGCCAGCCAGGAAGGGCACGGGTCCAACAAACATGTGGTGGAACTCAGACGTCGCATAATCCCGTCCACTTCATCCTCGGAAACAGAGTCGAACTCATCCCAGATCGTACTGGCCAGACTGCCTGCATCCCGTTCCTCAGACCACTGCAAATCAGAGGGCAACCCGCTCCGAATTCGAGCGATCTTATCCGACAGATATTGACCAAACTCCTCAGCCCTGCCCCGCAGCGGGTCCGCCCCCTCCCCTACACGAAGGAGAGAACGGGTTACCCGAAACAGGGCGGCTGGGTGGTTATCTGCGGACGCTATGAGGGCGGAGAGATAAGACCTCTCGCCGCCTCATAGCTACCAGGTAAGTCCTAATATAGGCTCTTAGCTGGGCTCGATCGGACTGGGAACGGGTGGACCTCCACCTGCTCTCTAAGCCCCTCCGACGGCGTTTCATCTCCCGGAGCTCCTCCGAGTACCAAGGAGCCATCCGGGATCCACGACGTGTGAGGGGTTGCATGGGGACAACCCTGTCAAGAGCCTCTGAAGCGGCCTCCTGCCAAGCAGCCGCCAGGTCCTCAACAGAGCTGTGGGCAAGAGAAGAGGGAAGAGACCCCAGCTCCGCCGAGAACCGCTCCGGGTCCATAAGCGCTGGGGCGGAACCATCTAAGCGTTCCTCATCCCAGCAGTGGGGGCAGCCTGTTGGAAGACCAGCCGTAGGAGATAGTGATCAGACCATGGAACGGGCACAGCCGTAAAAATGGCCTGCCCTCTGTCACTACGCCACTGTTCAGAGACAAAAATTAGGTCAAGAGTGTTCCCCCCATGGGTGGGCCCTGAATTAATTGGGTCAGGCCCATGGCCTCCATAGAAGCCATGAATTCCTGGGCTAAACCCGACGCACCCCCAGGGAGGGCAGATTGAAGTCCCCAGGACTATAAGCCCCGGAACTCCACCGCCACCCCCGAGAGAACATCGAGAAGCCCAGGTAGGGCCGCTGTCACATAGCTGGGTGAAAGGTATGTGAGCAGCAAGCCCACCCGACCATTGGGCCCCCACCTCAAGAGGAGTGTCTCACTCCCACCTATCTCTGGAACAGTGACCTCCCTTGGAAACAAGGTCTCCCGAATAACCACGGCCACCCCACCACCCCTACCCTGGGCCGAGGCCGGTGCAAAACCCGAAAACCTGGAGGGCACAAATCTACCAGAGGGACACCGCCTCTGGGCCCAACCAGGTCTCGGTGATGCAGGCCAGGTCCGCAGCCTCCTCCTCAATTACCTCACGGAGGAGGGTGGACTTATTAGCCACGAACCTGGCATTAAAATACACCAGTCTAAGCCCAGGGGTCCCAGTTCCCATGCCCCCTGGGAGGAGGCCATAGGGTCGAGCGAGCAACCGCACAAAGATGGCGGGTGCGTGCTCCCAACACATGATACGCCCTATGCCTCTCCGTTTCCTGCCAACACTAACCACCCTGGGAATCGCGGCCCCACCTCAGGCCCCCCGCCAGCCCAGCCCCCCCCCCACGAACCGGGTTGGACAAAGACCCATTTATCCCCTTCCTAACCCCTTAAGACGATCAATTAAAAATTTTAAAAGTTTCCCCTTCCTATCAAATTTAGAATTTAGCCCCTTCTTCTTGGCATGCCACCTCTCGGGATCCCAGGATCCATCATTAAGGTAAGCTCTTGACAGGGGGCCACATCCCAGACAGGGGAACGCCTGGAGGCCCATAACTCGATGAGGAATAGGCAGGCATAGTGAATATATCTCAGGCAAAACAGTACAAGAGGTAGTTGGAAGATGAAACAAAAGGGAGATGGAAATATAATTAAGGGACAGGCGATGTTAAAATTGGCCTTCTTCCCAGGAGAGGGAGCAGAAGTGAAGTTTTCCTCTCTATCCACAATCTCCAAATCCACAATCTCAAATCTACAATCTCAGAAAATTAGATGACATGCAATCAATAAAACAAGGATTGTATATAGAACAATATCAGACCTCTGAAAAGTAGAAGCATGCATATGTACTCAGTACTTGGTTTGGGCCCCTTTTGCAGCAATTACTGCCTCAATGCAGCATGGCATGGAAGCTATCAGCCTGTGGCACTGCTGAGGTGTTATGGAAGACTAGGATGCTTCAGTAGCAGCCTTCAGCTCTTCTGCATTGTTCGGTCTCATGTCTCTCATCTTTCTCTTGGCAATGCCCCATAGATTCTGTATGGGGTTCAGGTCAGGCGAGTTTGCTGGCCAATCAAGCACAGTAATCCAATGGTCATTGAACCAGGTTTTGGTGCTTTTGGCAGTGTGGGCAGGTGCCAAGTCCTGCTGGAAAATGAAGTCAGCATCCCCATAAAGCTCATCTGCGGAAGGAAGCATGAAATGCTCCAAAATCTCCTGGTAGATAGCTGCATTGACCCTGGACTTAATGAAGCACAGTGGACCAACACCAGCAGATGACATGGCTTCCCAAATCAACACAGACTGTGGAAACTTCACACTGGACTTCAAGCATCTTGCAGTGTGTGCCTCTCCATTCTTCCTCCAGACTCTGGGTCCTTGGTTTCCAAATGAGATGCAAAAGTTGCTCTCATCAGAAAAGAGGACTTTGGACCACTGAGCAACAGACCAGGTCTGTTTTTCTTTAGTCCAGGTAAGACACTTCTGACGACATTTGAAGCCCATGTCCAGGATGCGTCTGTGTGTGGTGGCTCTTGATGCACTGACTCCAGCCTCAGACCACTCCTTGTGAAAGTCCCCAACACTTTTGAATGGCCTTTTCCTAACAAACCTCTCCAGGCTGTGGTCATCCCTGCTGCTTGTGCACCTTTTTCTTCCATACTTTTCCCTTGGGAACATCCACCTTCTTTTGCAATTACCTTTTGAGGCTTTCCCTCCTTATGGAGGGTGTCAGTGATGGTTTTCTACACAACTGTCAGGTCAGCAGTCTTTCCCATGATTGTGATTCCTACTGAACCAGACTGAGAGACCATTTAAAGGCTCAGGAATCCTTTGCAGGTGCTATGGCTTAATTAGCTGATTAGAGTTTGAGCCTAGAATATTGCACCTTTTCACAATATTCCAATTTTCTGAGATTGGGGATTTGGGGTTTTCATGAACTGTAAGCCATAATCATCACAATTATGGCAAATCACGGCTTTGTGTTCTGCTCTATGCCCTGGATGGGTATAAAGCAGACAGAGCAACTCCACAAAGCTCTTTTTATTGGTTCATCAGGCATCCTGTCAACTCACAGTTATGATGAGGTTCTTCTTAATGTCCAATCCTTTGCATTTCTGAATCATGGTGTAGGAAGATATTAAACTCTCAAACCTATATTTCATCCCATAATTACAGAGATAGCGAGTATAGCTGCTACATGAGGCTGTGTCTTCAGGCAAGAAGAAGAGAAACCTCCCTCAACCCATCAAGGGACAATTCAGTGACCAATCAGGATTACAGATGTGACCACATGACATGGACTACAATTCCCAGGATACCTTAACTACATTTACCATGATGCATTCCCTTAAGGGGACAGCTCTCAATTCCTAACTACCTATCCCAAATCCCATTAACTCTAAACTGGCTGGACCGCATACTTCCCACTGGAATTGTAAATTCCACTAACTAAGTAAAGAGCAATTAACTAAGATAAACAGTAAAGAGTAATGCTAACTGAATAACAGATAACTAAATAACTAAAATAAGCAGTAAACAGTTAGCTATATAAGTAAAGGAAACAGTAAATAGCAATAAAGCATCAAACAAAGCAAAGCATGCAAAGCTTGAGGTTCAATCTTCAAGTTCAGCCTTTCTCCACAATAACACTAGGTTGGTGACCGGTCTGGTGTAGAGCTTCTTGGTGAAAGTCTGTTGGTCACCTCTGGTGGCCTTTTAGGGTAGGAGCAGTACCCTTGCTTCCACGGTGTTGGAAGGCATCAGGAAGCTGTTGGAAAGGGTGTTGCAGAGGCATATGCCCATGCAGAGCGTCTTAGTGGACGTCTAGTGGTTGCTGGTGGCCGTTTAGGAGGGAACGGCATTCTTGTTTTCGATGGTGCTAAAGGGTGTTGGAAGTCTGTCAGAATGGATGGTGCTAAGGCATCTGCCTGGGTTGGAGCCTGCATCCGATCGACACTGACAAGTCCTGAAATTCCCCAACCCAGGTCTGTCTTGAAGGCAAAGGGTGAGTATCTTGGGCCTCTGACTACTTCAGTGTGCGCTAAGGCATCAGGGGCATCTAATCCCAGCAAGAGCAAAATCTTGGCTTCAGGATCTAGGGAGGGAAATAGATGAGCCATATGCTTCAGGTGAGGTATGTTGCTAGCTACCTCTGGTGTTGCAATGTGGCTGTGGTCGTCTGGTATCCCATCCCATTCAAACATGGGTGGCAGTAGGAACTGGGAACTTCCATCTAATGACTCTATACAGAGTCCAGAAGTTCTCCTCCCCGCCATGCATCTTGGTATGGTGCTCGTTGATATCATGAAGTGCACTTCTTCCTTCTGAACATCAAAGATGGCTAGTGAGTGAGTGCTCTGAGGATCTAGGATTATGTACATTTTCACTGCTTCTTGTGGGCGTCCATCAGGGTACACTTTGGCTAAGCAGATTTGATGACACAAGTTAGGGGCTGGTGTGTTATTGCACACTAACGTGCAATGGACACTTACCACTGGCTCCGATTGAGCTTTCATGGCGCGCTGAGGCTCCTTGTTCCAAGGAGGGTTAGGAGTTGTCTGCTGTGGTGATTCGGAGTCTGGATGCAGCGCGGTTGGGTGCTTGTTGCTGTTACATAGATGGCATTGCACCTTGGTGGTGCAGTACTTGGACAGATGTTTGGATTTGCAACACTTGTAACAGAATTGGTACTCCTTTATCAATTCTCGCCATAGGGTCAGGGATTTCGCTGCAAACCCTTGACACCTATTCAGTGAGTGTCGAGTGTAATGCAAAGGACAAAACTCAACTCTCTTTGAAGTTGGGGATCTAGATCGGGTTGAGTCTGACGAGTTAGCTTCTGAACTTTTTCTGGGTGAGGAGTCAGGCATAGGGCTTGTGTATGGTCTATATGCTCTGTCATATCTTTTTTCATTGGGAGGACTAACAGCTCTGAGGCCACGGGCCCTGGAGGTGTTGCATAGTATTGCCTGGTGGACCATGAATTCTTTGAGAACGGTAAAGGGTATAAAGTTGTGGTGACCTTTGGCCATGAAGGCATCAGACAACTGTAGCCACTGTTCAATTAGCACTTGCGGGAGTTTCCGAATGATTTTGTTTTGCATGTCGATGTGGTCAAGACAAGCGAGTCCTGGTAACTTTGGATCCCATTGTGCTGATTTCAGTTGTATGAGTATATTAGAGAGGTCCATGACCAGGTGAGGCTTGTCAATAGGAATTTTAGGAAATCTGTCGAGGCTGTTCAAGAGCATTGATTGTACTGCTGAGGAAGCGCCGTACAGTGTGTCGAGTCTGTGCCATGCTAACTGTAGGGTACCCTCTGGGTCATCTAATTGGGAGGTATACAGGGCCTTCATTAGTTTGGCAGACTGCGGCCCCAGCCACCGTATCAAGTGTTGTAGTATTACCTCTGGCATGCATCCTGAATGGTGTGCAGGAAAATTTTCTTCCAGAGGAGATATTCACTTCCTGGCTCGTCAGAGAATTGGTATACCCCGTTGGCAGCCAAATCTATTTTTCCATTCCTGAGCGCTAACTCTCTCCAAAAGTCTGCATCAGCTGTAGAGGTGGATTGGGTGAGGGGCATTGATGTAGAGGGTGGATTCGGGTTGTGTGTGAAGGACGGGTTATAGTGTACCTGCCAGAGCTTATGGATGATTTCGTCTTGCCATTCCAGAGACAATGGTGGAGCTTCATGTTGCTGTGTAGGCTGGCTGTGGCCATTTTGTTGTACCTGTGAGCTCGGGTAGTGTTGAGGTTGTGGCTGGAATGGCACTGCCTGTGGATTGAGTGTGGCAATTGTGGTTGGTTGCAGGCCATTAGCCATTGGAGTAGGGTTGCTGATTCTGGGAAGAGAATCTTGGACTTTAGGTTGTACAACATCAGTTGGAGAAGATTTGCTGTTGGTGGGAAGTGAATTTCATATTTTGGGTCTTACAACATCAGTTGCGTGACTGAGGTTTAGAGTCTGTGGTTGAGAATCACTCCTATGCTCCCTTGGTTGTGGGAGACTGCTAGGCAACTGAGGCAGTTCCACCTGCACGTTTCGTAGCGAGTGCTGCTCATCCACGTAGGCCTTGACCCGCGTATCTGGGTTCTCTTCACCCAATTCTTTGAGGTTGAAGGTGAGGGAGGCAGCATTGGCAGCCTTCTGTCATGCTGCGGCCCGTGCTGTTTTCATTGCAGAGTCTCTGTGCCATTCGGCCAACTCCAATTGGGCCTGAACTTTGGCCATTTCTGCTTGTTGTTCGGCCTGGGCCTTGGCCATTTCTGCTTGTTGATTGCTGTTTCTGCCTGTTGAGTTGCTACTACCGCCTTCTGCCGTGTCACCTCCTCTGTTGCGCATAGCTCTGCATCTGCTACTGCAGCTTCTATTTGAGCTTCTACAGCTCGGTTGGCGTAACTTGCTGCTTTGGAGGCCCTAGAGGCATCGCTGCGATGGGAGGATGCTCTGGAAGAATGGTGAGACCCAGCAGCAGAGAATTGGCATGAGACACTGGAATCTGCTTGCGATCTAGCCAGTTTAGGATGGAGGGAAGAGGCTTTCTTAGAATGGTAGGAAGAAGACACATGTGATTGAGGAGCTATGTTGGATGTGGCTTTCTCCTTTGCTTGTTGTTCCTTTTGAAGCGCATCGAGGAGCGCTGCCTGGGGGGCTTTTTTGCTTTCCTCAATGCAGTCTTCGCGTTCTTTGTGAAACCCTTGGAAGCATTGGACGTGTGCTTGGAGTTTTGGGTCACCCAGTCTTGCCTGGATGGACTTGAGTTTATCTTCACTGATTCTCCACCGTGTGAGAAGGGCAGTTAGATCATCTAGCAGCGTGTGGATTTTCTTGGGGGACAGCTTGTGTCGTGGGGCATCACAGATCTCCTCTAGCGCCAACCATGAATCTGTGTAGCGGCGATATTGCTTCTCCCAATCCTTTCTCAAGTGTGCCTCCATGGGTTCTGTAAGCTTCTTATTCTTTCTGAGATCGTAGGCATGCTGAGGTAATGCCATGTCTTCGGAGGTTTGGATGTCTGGATGAGGGCTTTGGGAACCAGGCTCCATGTTTACATCTAGGGTGGGAGGAGGGTTCGAGTCCTCTGGTACTTCAGGTACATCTGGCATGGCTAGAGAAGTTGCCATGCTTCCAGTAGGCAAAGTTGTACTTTGGAAAATTTGGTAGTGTCCTTTATTTTGCTAGGGTGCTGTGTGCAGGTAGCAAAGGTGAGGAGTGGCTGCTAGATGTAGTACTTGAGCACATAGGTGGCGCTGCACAATATGGCTGCTTTAGGGGTGCAGTGCGAGCTTGCAACACAAGTGGGCGCTATAGAGGGCATTGTCGCTGAGTCTGAAGACGAAAGAGCAAAGCGTAGATTTGCCTGTTAGTGTTGCTTGTGACACAAATCGGCACAATAGGAGGCTGGGTCTGAAGACTTGAGAGCAAATGCAAGTTGGCCTATTAGTGTTGCTTGCTAGGTCTGGAAGACACTTATGCTAAGCACAGGTTAGGCTGCAGAAAGTACTGGAAACTTGCATTAAGTCACCAGGGGATGCCACAAACTAGGACACTTGTTACAATCAGGAAAGTTCCTGTAAATTCATTACTTGCCACTAAGTGGGGCTGGATCAGATGAGAAGAAAAGAGGGAAAGAAAAAAAATTTTCTGTGAAATTTCTACTTGATCGCCAGATGGTGCAGTGGTCTGCTTCTGCCTGAGTCTGATTTCCCTCTTGTGGGGGGTGAGTCTTGTGGTTACGAAGCTTGTTGGTTTTCCAAAGGAATTTACAATCCAAAGGAATTTATGGCTGACTTGCTGGAAGAGAAATTCAGAGAGCCTCTCTTTATTGCCTCTGTGAGCTGGAGCATAGATCTTTAAAAAAAACTAAGCTTTTCAGTTTGAATGAGCAGAGCAGATTTAGCTTTTTTAGAACACAGGAAGTTCTCCTTTTTACTTGTCATCTGCACTTGAAAGGAGTTTGTAGGTAGTAACTGAAGAAAGACAGGGTTACTTGGATACCTGGCTCCTCCCTTTGTTTTACAAATTAGTTCTTCCTGCGCTAGCAGAGGTAACTTGAGACAAAGAGGCTTCTTTTGCTGAAGAGAGGGGAGGGGGAATTTGACCCTTCCTGCGTCCACAATGGGAGATTGGCAAAGCAATAGCTTTATGTCACAGCAATAATTACTTTTAATCTGGGATTCTTACAGAGAGAGATCTTGTTGTGGCTGTGCTTGCAAGTGGGGGAACTCCAGCCCCTCCCACCATCCAAACAGCATGTAAAAGTTCCGTTGCACAGAGAGGGAAAAACGAGGAGAATTCAGAGGTACAGATTAGCATTGCATATTCACTGCTGGCTTCAATATTACTTTGCTTTGATCTCTTTCTACTTAGGGAGAACTTTGCATCTTCTAAGAATCAAGTTTTAAAAATATCTTTCTACTATTCTGCTCTACGCCCTGGATGGATATAAAGCAGACAGAGAAACTCCACAAAGCATCTATACAAAGTTCTTTTTATTGGTTCATGAGGCATCCTGTCAACACACAGTTATGACAAGGTTCTTCTTAATGTCCAATCCTTTGCATATCCGAATTGTGGTGTAAGAAGATATTAAACTCTCATACCTATATTTCATCCCATAATTACAGAGATAGTGAGTATAGCTGCTACACGAGGCTGTGTCTTCAGGCAAGAAGAAGAGAAACCTCCCTCAACCCACCAAGGGTCAATTCAGTGACCAATCAGGATTACAGATGTGAACACATGACATGGACTACATTTCCCAGGATACCTTAACTACATTTACCATAATGCATTCCCTTAAGGGGACAGCTCTCAATTGCTAACTACCTATCCCAAATCCCATTAACTCTAAACTGGCTGGACAGCATACTTTGCATGTAATGAGTCTATCTCGTATATTAGTTTCACCTTTTAAGTTGCATTACTGAAATAAATGAACTTTTGCACGATATTCTAATTTTTTGAGTTTCACCTGTAGGTAAAGGAGAGTTCACCTGAGATTGATAAGAAGAAAAAAAGTGGCACTAGGTTATCTTATATGTGGAAATAAAGATGATCCAATGAGTCATATGTTGTCTCGTATAACTGTTGTAAAGAAGATTGGAAGCCATCTCTTCATTTTGTTGTTTCTTGTTTATTTTTCTTTTACATTTTCTTTTTTGTATTTCAGCTTTTTCTTTTCTTTTTTTCCTTTTTTCTTTCTTATTCTATTTTACTTTATAATAAGTTTTATTTTTTGTTTTAAAAACTTAAAATAAAATTATATTTACAAAAAGCAGGAATTTGAAACAAATATGGCCAGCTAGAAAGATTTGTTTTGACAGGAAAATCCAAAATCTTGGAAACAAATTTGGAGACAGGCAATAATTTGGAAGCATTCAGACGATATCTTTCTTTCTCTCTTTCTTTCTTTCTTTCTTTCTTTCTTTCTTTCTTTCTTTCTTTCTTTCTTTCATTAATTGCTTACAAGATAATAAGTATAAGGATAAACATAGTTGTGAATACATGAAATGAATACATATAAGAAAAATAAAAGAAACAATAGGACAGAGACGGTAGGCACGCTAGTGCACTTATGCACACCCCCTACAGACCTCTTAGGAAATTGGTGAGGTCAATAGTAGACAGTCTAAGGTTAAAGTTTTGGGGATTTGGGGAAGAAACCACAGAGTCAGATAGAGTATTCCAGACATTGACCATTCTGTTGCTGAAGTCGTATTTCCTGCAATCAAGTTTGGTGCCGTTAACCTTGAGTTTGTATCTATTGTCTGCTCTTGTATTGTTATGGTTGAAGCTGAAGTATTCATTGACCGGAAGGACGCTGCCTTGGGGGACACCACTGTTGACAGGTACAGAATTTGATAAGACGTTCCCAATTTTGACCATTTGTTGTCTGTTTGACAGGAATGCTTCTATCCAGTTATGCAGTTGTCCAAGGATACCATAAGATTTTAGTTTTAGGAGTAGTTTGTCATGTACCACTGAATCAAAGGCTTTACAGAAGTCTATGTAGATTGTGTCTATTCCTTTGCCCTGATCAAGTTGTGTAGTCCATATGTTTTTGTAGTGTAAGAGTTGCAGATTACAGAATAGTTTTTTTCTGAAACTGTATTGTTTGTTAGAGAGTAGGTTGTTTGTCTCTAAGTGGAGGATAATGGATTGGTTAATAATTGATTCTGTGACTTTACAGGTGATGCAGTATAAAGAGATTGGTCTGTAATTTTCAACTAGACTGGGGTCTCCCTCTTTGAAGATGGGGATGACTATGGCTTGTGACCATAGGTTTGGCAAAGAGCTGGTCCTGAAAGATTTTTCAAAGATTATACTTAGAGGTTCACATGGCAGCGGATAGCTTTTAAGAAGTAGGCACATATTCCATCCAGTCCAGCAGATAGAGATGGTTTTAGATTGCGTAGTGCTTTTTCAAAATTCACAAGAGCCTTGGTGATGCAGGCTGTTAAATGCCTAGCACTTAAGTTCCAGCTGCCTGCAATTACTGCAGGCTTGAATCCCACCAGGCTCAAGGTTGACTCAGCCTTCCATCCTCTCGGGGTAGGTATATTGAGGACCCAAGATTGTTGGGGGCAATAAGCTGACTTTGTAAAAATGCTGCTTAATAATAAGCAGGCATATACAATGGAATGAAAGCTATTGCTGAGCGCATTGGGTTGTATCTTAAAAATTGTAAGCTGCTCTGAGTCTTCGGAGAAGGGCGGCATATAAATGTAATTTTTAAAAAAAGAAAAAAAATGTCTTCTGTAAAATCAATATGTATTAGATCATTGTAGTTGTCTGTGGTTCGAGTAGGAAATACTGGGCATGAGCCATTGCTATTTACAAATACTGAGCCAAAGAATGTGTTAAAGAGGTTGGCTTTAATGGTGTCGTCATTGCAGTCTATACCATTAGGTCCTTTCAGGGGTGGGATGGACCTTGAGTCTTTTAGTTTGTTGTTTACAAAATTGTAGAAAGAGCAGGTGGAATTGGTGCATAGAAGGTTTTCCTCTTGTTTAATGTGATAATTGGTGCATTCAGTCTTTATCTGTGGCATAAATTTTTATATTGGCTTTTGAAGTTGGCAGCCTGACCAGATTTGTTTTTCCACCAAAGTGATCTTTTTTTGGATTGAAGTTTCCTTATTGTTATGGGTAATCTGTTTTTTCTGGTTTGGGGAGTTGTTATTGGTACATATAGTTTGATGACTCTTTTGACTTCAAGTAATAATATGTTGTAATGGTCTTCAACAGTATTGCATCCAGTGAATAGAGATTGCCAATCAAGGGACGAGAGATAATTGTCTATAAGAGCATAGTTGCCTTTTTTGAAGTTATAATTGGGGATCACGTTGTTGTGATGATTTTTGTGCAGATGTATGTGGAGACAAAAGTCAATCATGTTGTGGTCGCTGTTGGAAAAGGATTCTTTAATTTGTATTCCTTAAATTGAGTTCAAACTATTGCAGAAGATGAGATCGAGGTAGTTGTTAAGTCTAGTATTGTTGGTTACTAGTTGTTCCAGTCCTAGATTTGTCACAGCATTGTTCAAGGTTGCATGTATGGGTTCAGTATTACATTCGTTTAGGGTCCAGTTAATATGAGATAGATTGAAGTTACCAAGAAAGATAAAAGCATGTGGCCAGGATGATGCCCATGTTAGTAGTATGTGAATACTACTACTACTACTACTACTACTAATAATAATAATAATAATAATAATAATAGTTAGTAATATGTGAATGAAGACAGAAAATGGAAAAGAATTAGATTTCATCTTTAAGCTAAAGTATATAAAATAGACAGACACTTTGCAGAGAATACTTGGACATATTTAATTTTTTGCAGTTTTGTGTGATCTCTGTGATACTTAATTTAGCAATTTAGTTATAGTGAAAATATAGCATAATGCTGTAGAGGTGAAGATGCTCACCTCCCACTTGAAGAAAATATCTGCTGCAAACTCCATGTAGATTCCATAGTCATGGAATCAATTATTAACCAATTCACTTAGAGACAAACAACATACTCTCTAGCAAACAATCTGGTTTCAGAAAAAAACTAACCTGTAATCTGCAACTCTTACACTGTAAAAATATATGGACTACACAACTTGATCAGGGCAAAGCAATTGACGCAATTTACATAGACTTCTGTAAAGTCTTCGATTCAGTGGTACATGACAAACTACTCCTAAAATTAAAATCTTATGGTATCTCTGGACACCTGCATAACTGGATAGAAGCATTCCTGCCAAAAAGGCAACAAATGGTCAAAATTGGGAGCGTCCTATCAAATCCTGTACCTGTCAACAGTGGTGTCCCCCAAGGCAGCGTTTTAGGACCAACTCTCTTCATACTCTACATAAATGACCTCTGTCATCATATTAAGAGCAACTGTGTTGTTTCAATGATGATGTAAAGCTATTCAACACCACCGACAATACTGCTACCCTTCAAAAAGACCTTGACTATGTGTCAGAATGGTCAAACAAGTGGCAACTTCAAATCTCAACAAACAAATGCTCTGCCTCACATATTGGCAAAAAAAAATCAGAAAATAAAATACAAGCTGAATAGTCAAGACCTTGTTGATGACACAAATTTTGTCAAGGACCTTGGAGTACTCATCTCAAATGATCTAAGTTCTAGAGCCCACTGTAACTACATAGCCAAAAAGGCATTAAGAGTTGTTAACCTAATCCTGCGTAGCTTTTTCTCCGATAATATCACTCTACTAAGTAGAGCATATAAAACATTTGCTAGACCAATATTTGAATACAGCTCATCAGTCTAGAACCTGCATTACATATCTGATATTAATACAATTGAGAAAGTCAAGAAATATTTTACAAGAGTCCTCCACTACTCTACTCGTAGCAGAATACCTTATGCCACCAAACTTGAAATTTTAGACCTAGACAACCTAGAACTATGCCACCTTCGGTTTGATCTAAGTATAGTACATAAAATTATATATTACAATCTCCTACCTGTCAATGAATACTTCAGCTGCAACCAAAACAATACAAGAGCGCACAATAGATACACACTAATGTTGTCTAATAATTGTTTGACAAAATAAATAAATAAATAAATAAATAAATAAATAAATAAATAATTGTCAGGAAAGGCATCCAGCCAGTAAAAGTTCAGCTGCATGCAGTTGCCTTGGCTCTACCCACAATTAAAGGGTTACTTTTAAAAAAAGAAAAAAAGTTGTAGTGAAAATATTGTTTTAATGCAATGTCTTCCAGAGTGGGTGCAAAAGTGATGACCAGGGATGTTAGTCAGTGTATGTTATACATCTGAATATCATATTGAGCATACTACTTTAATACTAAACACATTTATATGATTTTCCAAAACTATAAAAGTTTGGGAAAAATCTAGTTTTGGTACATGATCAAGATCCAAAGGAGTGATGACTTTTCCTTTATGATTCAAAATACTACCACACAATGATAGGCTGAATTCTAATTAGTATTAGTATTATTCATTATAATTTTTAAACTATGAGAGCTGTTAACTCAATCTCTCATAAAGGAGTTTCTAAGGAGAGATTATCTGTCTTTTACTACACAATAAAACTACTGCTATGTACATTTGATCCAAATTTTGCTATCATGGACCTGTTGGAGCCTGGCTCCGAGGAGGAGGAGGAGATGGAGTCAGGACTGATGGAGGGGTGGGTGCAGCCCCTATGGACCATGAGGAATGACCTGGGAATGAGGCAGTCCCTAGTTCCTCGGGCCTCAGAAAGGTAGGCACGGTGGAATAGAGGATGAAGGTGGACTGAGAAAGGAGGGAGGAGATGGAAAGAGCAGGCAGTGGAGCAGAGGAGCGGCAGAATTCCAGAGACAACAAATGCTTCTCTCCCCGATCCCTGAGTGCAGAGAATGGAGAGGAAGCAGAGTCAGGCAGAGCAACTCAACCCTCTTCATAAGATCACCTGGAGAGTAGCATATAGGGAGTTGCTATGACCAGTGGTGGGATTCAACATTTTTTACCACCGGTTCTGTGGGCATGGCTTGGTGGCCGTGGCAGGGAAAGGATACTGTAAAATCTCCAGTCAGAGGTGGTATTTGCCGGTTCTCCAAACTACTCAAAATTTTTGCTACCTGTTCTCCAGAACTGGTCAGAACCTGCTGAATACCACCTCTGGTAGAGGCTTTTGTCAGGAACAAGTGTTGTATTTCATGGCAACACTCTCCACAGCTCCTAGAAGAACTTTGTTCCAGAATCCTTGCTGTTGTTGACTGAGGTTTAATTTTTTGCCTTGACCTCGATGAACTCCCACTGCTGGAAAGTTGCATAAAGCATGAGCAGGGACTTGATCTTGGACTGTAGGTGTGTCCTATGGTCAGAGACTTTGGGGAACAGACCAGGAATTGCTGAATTTTGGGGTACATTGGTTGAATAAAGACTGACAAGCTTTTGCCTATCATGTGTTGCTTTTCTGCCAATCCTTGGTCATAACAGCTATGCTACGACAAGAGTGTGGCAACAAATATTGTCCAAAATTAAAAAATATAAATACTTTTTCTATAATGCTTCTTCAAAGTCCAACTTTCAATTACATGGAATGTCCCAGAGAATGCCATGACTTGCACAATTTGTAAGTCTGGAGACATCATGGCATTTGAACATTTTTTCCAACAATCTAATATATTCCTTAATATACATTCTGCATATATACTGAATAAAAAGAGAATATACAGTCTTGCTTATTCCTTTGATAACTTAGAACCATGTTTCATTATACTGTGGCTTCCTCATCTATATGTAAATTGTTATGAGCATAATTACATTTTTTTGGTATTCCCATTTTGTGAGCACTTTTCAGAGTTTATATGATCAGTACTATCAGTTTTCTATAATCAATGAAGCACATAATAACTTATTTTGGTATGTTTTAAATATAGGCATTTTTTAAAAAAATCATGGTGTAAGATTCATGGAAAAAATAAATGAATGTACTCCACTTTTTAAAATTTTCATTCCTGAAAAAATTATATAGCTCCTAATTAATAAGAAAAATCTATTAGAATAATCATTGTAAATACAACTCTGTTACCACTTATTGGTTTAATTCTCTATATGCTAATAAGTAGAAAAATGCAAGAAATAGCAATAGTCTTCTGTAACAGAAGAGAGTACCTACTTTTAGGCAAGATTTATCTGAATGCATACCTTACTAGAAAAAATATTTTTTATTTAAAGAAAGGACAAAAGTCAATCTCAAACCCGAGCATGACATGTGAGCCTAACCAGGCACAGGGATAATAACAGGAAGAAAACAATGTTCATAGGTTTAAACATAGGTTTTTTTTTCAGAGAAGGATATCCTCCCTTGTGACTTACAACTGATAGTTCTAAAATTAGTTTACTTTCTGGTGGAATGGGCATTTCTCTATTTATTTCTTTTGCTAATAAAACCAGATCATCTCTCTCTCTCTCTCTCTCTCTCTCTCTCTCTCTCATGTATCTATCTATGGGTGGCATTATACAAGAGGAATTATAAGCACACTTGCCAGTACTTATGCAGGACTGTTCCTTTAGTTTATAATTTAATTTAGTTTATATTTTAAAAGAAAAGCTTTTTATAAAAACTGGAAATGAAAAACAATTCCACTAGGGAAAGAAAGGTGTGTCCAAATAATAGAAACTTATTTTACTATATGTGTCTGGCTTTTCCCCAATCTACATCCAGTCATGTAGCTGTCATCCTCCCACATTTATTTTCCTTTATAGAGTTATACAAGGGCATCATTGGTGGTCTTTGGTGGACACAAAGCAGATGTTTCTCCCACACTGCACAGGAATCTTCTCCTACACTTTTTCCAAAATCCCTTTTTTCCCCTCCCATGCTGAAACTGTATTTTCAGAAGATAAAATGCAAACAACAGCCGATCCCACATAATGTTTTTTTCATCTAATTAAATTACCAAAATCCAGTTTTTTAGTCTTGTGTGGGATATCTTTTGTGTGAGAGAGAAGGAAAGAAAGAGAAAGAAGTGGGTAGAAAGAGAAGGAAGAGGGAGAGAGAGGGAGGAAGGGAGAAAGAGAGAGGGAGAGACGAAAAGAGAGGGAGAGAATTGTCTTTATGAACTTTTTTTTTTGTACTTAGATTTTATTATGGGAATTGCTACATGAATACAGAAGGGAAAGTAACAACATTGATTTCACCATAGCTTCTTATTTGTAAAGGTAGAAATAAATTAATCCCAATAAAGAGGCATAATTGAATTTTCCCCATTTTTGTTTTCAGTCCTTTTAAAAATAAGAGAGGTCTTGTCTTTTCTTGTCTTCCAAAATTCAATTCACTTTCCAGATTTGTTTCCATTATCAATATATTGGTAGTATCTATATATTATTATATAGAAAAGTATAAGTTCTACTAGATTCAATTCAATTAAAGAGTCTAAATAACAAGAATAAGCACCATTAAATATTCAAATCTTATTATCATTAATTAAATTTCTATCATTCATTCATGTTCAACTGATATTACTGATATTGCTGCCACAAAGCAATAAGCTAGGGTCTACAGGAAAAACAACTAACCAGGATCAAAACTGGAGAATCAATTACAAATTAAGATCAAGAAGCAAAAGAAAATCCAAATATATAAAATACATGCCGGAGTACCAGAAGTGCATATGAAAATCAGTCCTAGATTAACTATTAAGCCATGTAAACGTATGCTTATGGCACTGTGGGAAAGGTATCACAGAGTTTTTTCTCCTCACAGATAGCATCTCCTTAACTCTTTCAGGCACGTGCTTGACTCAGAAATTATCATAAGCAAAATAATGTTTCACTATATGGAGAAATGGTTCACAGATTGTGTATTTCTTGATGAACTATCATATTGCAAAATTCTGAAAGTATGCTTATTTATCATCTAACATTTCATCATTTGGAAATTAATACTTTTATGAGGAATGGGAAGGTATATGAATTGCACAAGTGTCTGAAATTCTTTCTGTTTTATCATGACATCAATAAAGAATCCAGGACAGAAAGACTCCAAGGGGGAAAAATAGCATAATCAAAAGGAAAGGTTGAGCCTTGCTATTTTTAATGTAATAATTCTAGTGCAGACAAGAGCTACACAAAGAATGTTCCTTTTTCATAAATTGTGACGCATAGGTTTTTCTGGATTCTGTGAACAGTTTAGATGTTCAATGATACACTCTGGAAAAGTTGCAAAAGAGTATTTAATAAGGGTAATTAACATGCAAAGAATTCTAAGAAGGTAGGACTACTACAACAAATAAATGCTCTGTCATACATATTGGCAAAAAAAAATCAGAAAATAAAATACAAGCTGAATAGTCAAGACCTTGTTGATGATCCAAACTCCGTCAAGGACCTTGGAGTACTCATCTCTAATGATCTAAGTGCTAGAGCCCACTGTAACTCCACAGCCAAAAAGACATTAAGAATTGTTAACCTAATACTATGGAACTTTTTCTCTGGTAATATCACACTACTAACTAGAGCATACAAAACATTTGCTAGACCAATTCTCGAATACAGCTGATCAGTCTAGAACCCACATGACGTATCTGATATTAACACAGTTGAGAAAATCCAGAAATATTTCACAAGATGAGTTCTACACTCCTCTACTCATTGCAGAATACCGTATGCCACCAGAGTTGAAATTTTAGACCTAGAAAACCTAGAACTATGCTGCCTTCGGTCCGATCTAAGTATAGTATATAAAATCATACACTGCAATGTCCTACCTGTCAATGAATACTTCAGCTTCAACCATAACAATACAAGAGCACACAATAGATACAAACTCAAGGTTAACCACACCAAACTGGATTGCAGGAAATACGACTTCAGCAACAGAGTGGTCAATGTCTGGAATACTCTACCTGACTCTGTGGTTTCTTCCCCAAACCCCCAAAACTTTAACCTTAGACTGTCTACTATTGACTTCACCCCTTTCCTAAGAGGTCTGCATGCATAAGCGCACCAACATACCTACCATCCCTGTCCTATTGTTTCTTTTTATTTTTCTTATATGTATTCATTCCATGTATTCATAACTATGTTTATACTTATACCTATTATATTGTAAGCGATTGACAAATCAAATAAATAAATAAATACTGCTGGCATAGAGAGCCTTCTTGCACTGAATCCCACTTAGTGCCAGCTCTATTCCCCCCCTCCACCCCCCAAAAAGCTTTATTGCAGTTATTTCCATGATTTTATCCAATGGCTGTGCTTCAAGTAGCATCCCGGTACTCCACACAAATTACACACTGGGCTGGGGTGGCCCTTTTAAAAATATGAGAATTTGTCAATTTCAATTGCATTCAGTTTCACTCATAAATCTTAAATAAATCTCATTTTTCTACCACTTTATGAAATTAGCAAAATAAATAAACAACCTTCACCTGTCAATATTTATTATTTCCACTTTCCAGGCTAATATAATGCCATTGAAGAGCATTATTAGTGCTCTTCAGTGGTAGAATGCAGTATTGCAGGCTAATTCTACTGGCTGCCAATTGCCAGTAGTTCAGCAGTTCGAATCTCACTAGCTCAAGGTTGAGTATCTGAAGTTAGTGAAATGAGGACCCAGTTTGTTGGGTGTAATATGCTGACTCTGAAAACCACTTAGAGAGCTGTAAAGTACTGTGAAGCAGTATATAAGTCTAAGTGCTATTGCTATTGAGTGTTTAACAGAAATTAACAGAATAACAGAATTGGAAGAGACCTTGGAAGTCTTCTAGTTCAATCTTGTGTTCAGGCAAGAAACATTATACCATTTCAGATCAATGGTTGTCCAATCTCTAAAAACATCCAGTATTGGAGCAGCCATAAGTTCTGGAGGCGAATCAGTCACTGATTAATTGTTCTACTGACAGGAAATTTCTCCTTAGTTCTTTCTTGCTTCTCTTCTTGTTAATTTCCATTCATTTTTTCCTTCAGATGTTTTGGAGAATACGTTGAGCCTTTCTTCTTTGTTACAGCCACTTAGATATTGAACATTGCTATCATGTCATTCCTAGCCTTCTTTTCATTAAACTGGACATACACAATTCCTACAACTGTTCTTCATATTTTTAGCCTGCAGTTCCCTGATCATCTTCGTTGCTCTTTTCTGGACTCTTTTTAGAGTCTCAATATCTTTTTCATATTGTGACCAAAACTGGCTGCAATATTCCAAGTGCAATCTTTACTAAGACAATATAAAATGATACTAACACTTCACATGATCTTGATTTTATCCCATTATTAATACAGCCTGGGATGATATTGGCTGTTACTTACTTGTTTGCTTACTTGCTTACTTACTATTTGTTTTGATTAATTTAAATCTTTCATTAATGCTCTTTTTGTGTTTATGATTTTTGATTAAAACAATGAATTATATGACAACTTCCTTTAAAAAAAATCATTTAATGGTCCCTACACATTCCAAGTACCAGTGCTGCACAAGTTATATTTCCAGGGATTTATCCTTCCAAAGTTAAGGCAAGAATTAAGGTTACTTAACTAAAAGAAGGATAAATTCAAGCAAACAAAAACAACCCCATTGTGAACTATTCTAGTCAATTCAAAATAATGTCTTGAGAAAATTTACAATGAGACCTAATAGTAAAAATTTAATAGAATCTGAACCATCATATTTATATGCATCTATGAGGGGAAAAACACAGAGAGAAAAATGATAAGTAGATACATAGGGAAAGAATTTGAATAAAACACTTGCAAGATACTGTGTGTTTCCTTCATTGTTGTGCTTTTTGTGAAAAAGCAAAACATCAGGAGGAAACTGGAAACATCCATTAGTAAAAAGCATACATTTTTATGTTTTAGTGCAGTTCATTTCATCACAACATGGTATTTTATTGAGGTAAGAGAACATAAGGTGTTATATGTGAAAATTTGAAGGATGCTTTCTGGACTTGCTCATTAGCAGAGGGATCAAGAGATATTGTTGCTTTTGAATGGATACACATCGTACTCAACAGTACAGATGGTGCTTTTTATCACAGGTTTTTTTTGGAATTTATTTGGACAAGCATTAGAGCAGGTCCTGGAAAGTTTTGAACTATCTGTGGGTATAATGGTGTTACAATATGTGGGTGGTTTGTTGGTTTCAGGTGAGAAGAAAAAAGATGTTGAAAAAGGCACAAATGAGTTGTTGAATTTCTTGGCGCAACAGGGCCTGAGAGTTTCAAGAAAGAAATTGCAATTTGTGGAACCTGAGATCATACTTGGGACATTTGATTAGTCATGGAAGTAAGAAGATCATTTCAGAAAGGACTGAGGGGATAGTTAGACAACCCCTACCGAGGAATAAGAAGGAGGTTCGGAAATTGTTAGGATTAATAGGATATTGTTGTTTATGGATAGATTGTTAAATGGAAAAGGTTAAGTTTCTGTATGATAAACTATTAGATGATGAACCTTGGGAACTTGTCTGGAGTAACGATGATGTCAATAGAATAGAGATGCTTAAGAAAGCATTGATACAAGCTCCTGTGTTGAGTTTGCTGGATTTAAGAAACCTTTCCATTTGTTTGTGGCAGTGGAAGATGGTATAGCTAAAGGTGTTCTAGATCAAGTGTGGGCTGGGAAGAAGAAACATGTAGCATTTTTGTCAAGATCCAGTAGTGCGTGGTTGGCCCTTGTGTATTCAGGCAGTAGCTGCTATAGCTATATTAGTGGAAGGAAGTAGAAAATTGACTTTTGGAAGTGCTTTAGTAGTAAGCAGTCCACATCAAATGAGGGCAATTTTAATGCAGAAGGTGCATAAATGGCTTACACATGCTAGACTTCTTAAATATGAAGCAATTGGTTCTCTCAACTGACAGGAATTGGAATCCAGCTGAATTTTTTTTCAGAAGAGAGACAGGAATGGGATAATATTGAACATGACTGCATTGAAGTTATAAATTTACAAACTAAAATAAGAGAGGACCTGGAAGATAGCCCAATTGAGGTGGAGTTAATTGGTTTATTGATGGGTCTTCTCGAGTGGAGAATAGAAAAAGAATGAAAAATAATGCAGTGATAAATGGAGACCTGTCTGAAACTTTGGAAGCAGACAAGCTTCTTGTTGAATAGTTGGCTCAGACATGTGAGGATTTTGCTTTATTACAAGCTTTGAAACTTCTAACAAATGAAGTGGGTAATATATATACAGATTCTAAGTATACTTATGGGATTTTATAAACCTTTGGGAAAATTTGGATGGAAAGGGACTCATAACAAGTAAAGGAAAAGAAATAAAACAGGTAGATCTTATAAAAGCAGTGCTGGAAGTGGCTGAAGGGTTGGCTATAATACATGTGGAAGCTCATAAAGGGGCATTCAAAAGAGATTTTAAGAAATAAATTAGCAGATGAGATTGCAAAGGAAGCTGCACAAATGGGAGAAGAAATACAGAAAATGGTTTTGGTTCCTATTTTGGAATGGGATATAAAACTTGCTTTCACTGAAGAGGAAGAAAAACAAATGAAATTAGAAGGTGCAGAAAATATAGATGGCAAATGGATAACAGAACAAAGATTGCAAATAGTAAATAAACCTATTATGAGAAACCTAATAGAAAAAGTGCATGAGGGTACCCATGGGGAACATGAGCAATTGTGGACTTTGTTAAAAGGAAATATATTAGTAGAGGTATGTATACAATAGCTATGCAAGTAGGTAGGAAATGCATATGTTGTGTAAGAATAAATAAGAAAATAATGTATAAACAACTGAAAGGAGGAAGAGATTTGGCTATTTGGCCATTCCAGAGAACACAAGTTGATTATTCTGAAATGCCAGCAGTGGGAACTTTGAAATATCTGTTGGTGATAGTTGATCATTTGACTGGATGGGTGGAAGCTTTTCCATGTGCGAAAGCAAATGCTCAGATGACTGTAAAATTAATATTGGAACAGATTATATCTAGATATGGGTTGGTTGAATCTATTGATAGTTTCACTTCTCATGTGGTGAAGCTAGTAAATGAAAGAATTGGGAATTGATTGGCAATACCACGTTCCTTATCACACTAGCTTGGCTAATGAGGTGAAGAAAAAAACCCAAACATTGAAAAGTACATTAAAGAAATTAATGTTAGAGCTTCAGTTACCATAGACAAAATGTTTGCCTTTAGCTCTGTTGAAAGTTCATACTTGGCCGAGAAAAGATATTGGAATTTCACTGTATGAAATGATGTTTGGAATGCCTTATATTGGAAGTGTGGGACTGCCTAGAATAGAACTTAAATATGTTTTTCTGAGAAAACATATACAAGGACTGCCCAGTGTTTTTCTCTTTTAAGGTCCAAAGGACTTTGGGCACAAACACTGCCTCTTGATTTCCATGTACATGACTTTAAAAGTGGTGACTGGGTCCTGATAAAGCAGTGGCGAGCATTGGGAAAATTGCAGCCTATCTGGGAAAGACCATTCCAGGTGCTGTTGATTACTGAGTCAGCTGTGCAGATGAAAGAGCAAGGCTGGACACATTATTTGTGCATGAAAGGACCAGTAGATCTGCCCTCCACCTCCGGATGAAGCAAGCTTCAATGGAATAGACTTTATAATTTTAGATAGTAGTGATATATATATATTAGTTTTAGGTTTATGGAACATTGGGAAGAAGAGTTACTTATTTGATTGAGTGTAATAAAGTTCTTTCTTGTGTTGATTATATTGAGATATGAAGACTGGTGAGGGCAAGTGGTGTATCTCCTGAGTGCGGAAGAAGACAAAGAAGTGGATGTAAGTCCCCAATTACTGGTTGTAAGTTTTGAAGTATAAACTACATACATTAAGGTGGGTGGGGGCCTAGTCCATTTAAAAATATGAAGATGATATTCATAGCGGTTATTGCCTTGTGTGGGGTAGGAATGGAGGCTTTTGATGTATTGCCTGGTTATCCAATAACATGGCAGCAGCTGTGTTTCCAAACTGAACCTGACAGTGAATATTATCAAGTGCAAACACCACTGACACTGATTGAACCTACAGCTGAGGCTGGAATCTGTATAAGATCTGCCTTAGGTGATGGTTTGTTTTTCAAAAAATATCCAACATGTAACCACACATATGACATTGTTACTAGTTATAAAAAATGGTCTAAGAAGATGGAACAACTATATAATCATTGTGTTGAGCTATATGGTAATTATTCATCTTCCTATATGAGATTTAGAGCTTTGGAGGAAGGATTGTTTATGTCATATATTGAATTAAGAAGTTCTTCGATGAAGCTTTTGTGCGGCAACATAGCTCTTACAAAGCTTCCATATACCTGGAAAGGTAGATGTACAGTTTTTTTTTTAATTCATATTTATATCCCGCCCTTCTCCAAAGACTCAGGGTGGCTTACAGTATTGGGGATACAACCCAATACGCTCAGCAATAGCCTTCATTCCATTGTATATGCCTGCTTATTACTAAGCGGCATTTTTACAAAGTCAGCTTATTGCCCCCAACAATCTTGGGTCCTCACTTTACCTACCCCGAGAGGATGGAAGGCTGAGTCAACCTTGAGCCTGGTGGGATTCGAGCCTGCAATAATTATTACAGTTGGATATCTTAAAGCTCCTAGAGCTTTAAGTAGGAGTGCAAGATGTGTTAAAGAAGAACCAATAGAGAAGAATGAGAATGTTTTTCTGGAACTAATGAGAGTGGCTTTGAATAGTTCTTTTTGTGTAAGAGGGGAGACTACGGTTTCAGATACCATGTCCACTTGTTTTATAGGAGTTCCAGTGCCAGGAAAGTTTTTGTTAGTGGAGTCCAGAATTATTATACACCCTAATGCTTATACTTTGTATAATTTGTCAAAGGTGATTACTTTATTTGGATCTCCTGTGAAGCCTACTTGCCTACTGAGGATAATTTTCATTGTACGGAAGTTGAAGAAATAGATGGTATTGCACAGGTGTTGTTTTTACCTAGAGGATGGTTTATGTTTTGTGGAGCTTATGCTTATGCATTCATACCTGCTAATGCAGTTGGAGGTCCTTGTATGATTCGACATCTTACTACTGTTATGGTGATAGCACATGCTAAGAATGTTAATAAGCAAACAAAGCTATATTATGAAGTGAATTCCAGTCTTTATCATGATCCTAGGTTTTTTAAAGAGCCTATATTACATGATACAATAGAAAGAAATGGGCATGTACATGAGCATGAGGATGTATCTAAACACAAGGAACCCCACATTATTTATACTTTCCCAACAGTTCACTGACCTATAGTTCAGTGGGGTGCATCTGAACATTTTGATAAACATGAAAAGGTCTATAGAGGAAAAAGACTTATACTCAGCGATGCTTATTCTGAAGACTGTAATGATGAGGTGGTAGTGTTGTCTATGGTAGAAGCAGGATTCTTAGGAATATTTTCTTGGGCAGCTACATATTATGATAATCTGCAATTGGGACATTTAGCTTGTGCCCTGGCAAGAAGTATTAATGAAACTTTTTCTGCCATTGCTGCTATCGCTGATGAGATGGGTGAAATAAGGAAGTCTGTGTTACAGAATCGAGTAGCTATTGATTATCTCCTGTTACGAATGAGACATGGATGTGAGGAATTCAATGGACTTTGCTGCTTTAATATTTCCAATCGAGCTCAATTTATTGAATTTAAGCTGAAGGTTTTGCATAATATAACTACATATTTAACATATATTACAGATAGCAATGCATTCAAGGCAATATGGGATGAATTGACTTCCTGTTTGCCAGATCTTACTTGGTTGAAGGATGTAATCCTTGGTATTGTTGTAATTAATAGAATTTATTTTTTGTATTTGTATCCAATGTATGCCTGCATGTAAGTTTTTTATTCACTGTTGTAAGGTGGCTAAGTTGAAGAAAAAGGATATGGAAGGAAAGTGCTTAAGCCAGCAAGAAGTTAGTCATGTTAAGGAAGATAAATGAACATTCCCAGGTGTAAAATGGTATCAAATGAGAGGGTGAATTGTTATATGTGAAAATTATATATTATGAGTTACACCTGAGAAAATAAAGAACATGTCTATCCAATATTTGAACTATGCAATGAGTACTGGACAGTTATATAATTATATCTAATAAACATATTATGTTTTGTAACTTGTTATGTTCTAAAGTAAATGTCAGGTTCCTGGCTAGAACATGGGCCTGTAATTTCTGGCTTACAGATATGTGTGGGAGATATTAGTTATCCTGACCCAGCGGAACTGGTTAATGATCCATTGTGTTACAAAAATGCTAAGATGGACATAACAGGAAGACAAGGCCATGAGAATGAGGTAGTTTCCCAGAGATGGTGGTTTGGGAGGAGCTATAATGGAAAACTACCTAAGAAAGCCTCTAAAATCACTGAATGAGCATAACTGTTGTGGTTTGCTGGCAGCAGGTGAGGGTGGCTGAGGTCTCAGAGAGCAAGGACACAGATGAGGGACCTGCGTGTGATGAAGGGATAAGGCCAGGACCATCAGGGAGTGGAATGCTGTCTTCAGAGATTGTGGAGGCTGGCAGCAGTGATGAACAGGTCATCAAGGAGCCTGTGCCCAGTGCGAGTGCATGCAGGGCTGCTTAAAGGAAAGAGCAACTGCAGCAGCACAGGCAACTCAGGAGTAAGGCTGCAAGATAATGGCCCCTCCCTTAAGAGATAAAAGCCAGCTGAGAAACCGGAGTTCTTTGCAGGAAGCAAAGAAGCACTCAAGCCTGGTGGACATTTGGAATATCTTGGTTGATGTGTGGTGACTCTTTGTGTTTGAACTATTTCATAGTAACTTTATCTAGAGTTCTTGGCAGCCTTGCACAACCTTGGCAAGGCTTGTTCTTATCAGAGACAATTAGTTTGAAACAGCCTTTTAACCCTGAAGGAAAGGAATTCATAAAGAATCATTAAAAGGTGGTGAAAAGAGCTGGAAAGGTTAGTGAAGAGGGAGGTGGTGAGGGGTGGGTGGGGTGAGGGTTTGGCCTCACTGGCCTGGTTGAAGGGCCCTCAGATAAGGCAGGGTGGGGCAGGGAGGATAGGGCAGCTCTGCACTTCCTGCCTAGCTTCATTCTCCACCTCACTTCGCATCACTTCATTCTTCACCACTTCTTCTTGCTCACTGCTGTAATCTAGTAGGAGGCTGAACTGGTATGACAGCCAAAAGTAAGGGAGTGGGGGTGGAGTATAAAGAAAAGCAGGGAGAGTGCAGAGCTGCCCCATCCTCCCTGCTGGCCACCCAATGATTGCCCCCTCCTCAACCAGCCAGCCAGCACTGACTGACTTGCTCCCTTCCTGGCCAACTGGTGCAAAGTCTTGTTCTCCTCCTCCTCCTCCTCTCCATCCAAGCAGCAGCAGGCTCCATATGACAGGGTCTCATTCCTGTCCTGGTGCAGCGAACTCTGACGGGCTGCATGCAGATGTGAAGGGCCTGGCCCTGCAGTGCTTCCTCATTCAATTGAAGGCTTTATTTAGCCTTTAAACAGTAAGGCTGGCCCATGTAAGTGAGCAGCACACTAGGGCCATGGATGGCGTGGTTCCTGCACCCAGCCGATTCCGATTCCACGGCCAGCCTTACTGTTTGAAGGCTCCTGCTGCTCACCGCTGCCAGAAGCTTGGCTGAAGATCACTCTCTCTCTTACTCACACACACACATACACACACACAGAGGGGGGAGTTGCATTGGATTGCTCTCTCTGTCTCTCCTCATTTGCATGCATCACCCAGAGCAGCTGCTCCTCCACCCAGGTGCACCGGCCTGCCATGGACTGGAGGAGCTGCTCTGGGATGGCCAAAGGGTCAGTCCTGTGACTCCTGCAGCTCTGGAATACGGGACCGACTTTCCCACCAACATCAGCAAGCCACTGCAAGGTGGATTTCCCTTCCCTGCCATTGGTCTTAGCTTCCAGTTCCAGCTCGTGTGGCTCTACACAAGGTAAGGTTTGCACTTGGCTGAAGGGTGGGGGCCAGTGGGTGGTTGGGCAATGTGGGCAGGGCAGCCTTGTGTTCCCTCACAGCCTGGATTAATTGCTTTGGGGGGTTATTTCTCTGCGGACCACCATTTTCTCTCGGACCAATAGTGGTCCCTGGCCCACTGGTTGTGACCACTGTCTTAGTGGGTTGGGGAGACCTTGAGGGACTGTTCTATCCCTACAGTCTTCCCCACCCTGAGATACCTCGTGTACACATTGGTGTTCTTCAATTGTGAGCTCTTAGGAAATTATCCCCTCCTTGTGTATTGCAAGCAGCTATTTCCAGTGGGGAAAACAGGACAAAGTAAGTGGGGGAAAATATTTTTGTTTGCTATATTTCCAGTCTGAATTAGACCATGGCAGGGTCCCTACAGGAGAGCCCTTTTAAGGATTATATATTAATGGAAAGGCAACTAACTTACCTCTGTTTTTAAACAGTAAAGGTGTTGTACATAAAAAAACTGAGGAGCTCTGATCAACTATTAAAGCCATCATTTTGACAGTTTTGCTGTACTACTTTATAGTTTGCAACCATGGGATAAAGTGAGCTTGGTTTGTCTTATAAGTGGCCATAAATTAAGCGGCATTTGATCACAAAGTGAGGAATGTTTCCCCTTTTGCATTTGAGCATCCAAGAAAGGACAGGAAAGACAAAGAAAAAGAAGGAAAGAGGACAAAAGAGCAAGGAAGGAAAAAGAAGGAAAGAGGGGAATGAAGAATAAAGAAAGGAGAAGAGAAAAGGAAAAAGAAGGGAAGGAAGGAAGGAAGGAAGATTCTGAGAGTGAGTGAGGGTCTGAGACTCTGAGGTAAATCCTGCATTAGCACTTGGCCACCAGCAGCCCTGCTAGCTTTTGCCATCCCCTTGTCCACTCCTCCTGACCTGTCCTGGTGGTCTCCCATTCTATCACTGAGGATGCTTGTTTACAAAGCTGGGTCTCCTCATAAGGAGATGGAGTGGATCTCCCTCCGACCTACACACTTTGCCCTCCCACGCACACCATGAGCAACCTGACCAAGGAGAGTGAGCATAGCAGCAATGGGAACTGGCCACACCCATCATGGCCACATGCATCCCGGGCCCCCAAAGTCAACCATAATCCTGATGCAGTCCTCAATGAAATTAAGTTTGACACCCCTGCAATATGGGAATGAAATAATGGACATCTTTCAATTTCATAGTATGCATGTTATGCATTGACAATAAACATTTGATTTGATCACACATTGCTTCGAAGGACTCAGGAAGGACTGTTCTGTGCACTTTTCTTGATTTGATTTGGTTTATTTCTAAATGTATTTTGGCCTATTCCAAACTGATCTGGAATATTTTTAAAAAATATGAACATTTTTATAAATACACTTTAAAAACACTTTAATACTTTACACATTTTAAAACACATATTTTAAAAATGCATTTTTATGTATTTATTTTTTTCAAAGTAATTGTGTTTTCTACCATATTATTTGAAATACTGTTTTCCTAAGGACTCTCTTCCATTTTCTTTCTGAAGTCTTATATTTCACAATTCTCAGCAGACATAGTTACAATCGAAATAACAAGGGGGGAGGGGAAGCATCTATATCTGGGAGAATTCAAGATTAATTAATCTAAAGGTATAACATTTCTAGTAATAAGGATGTCCAAGAATATATAGCTAAAGAAATGCAGAGAGATTAATGGGTGGAGGAATAAAAAATAAGGAAGATCTGAATATTACAAATACGTAGGAGTAGCACTAAATCACACACTTCTGCAACAAAATGATAGGCAGAACTTTTTGGAGATGCATCAATAATGTTAGTTCAAGAAAGTTATCTTGAAAAAGAAATAGGACTCATTATTATCTTTCCTTATTTTAATTAATGTGTAAGAAATGCTTGTTTTCCACATATATTCAGAATAACAACTATCCCAAAACTGGATTCTTTTAAAATTAAACTATTAAAATATCTTAAGTGTTCTCTTATTATTTTTATTCTTTGGATATATTACTTTATTGTTTTTATCTAGTGTATATTGACTTGCCAGTTACATGGAATGTGTTTGCACAACATTGGCTCTGTCAGCTAAGAAACAGTGTACAGTAGCACCTACTAGAATTGGACACAACTGGATAGAAAAACCTTTACCTTTATTATCACTTTCAGAGAGCTAATCCAAAGGACTAACGTTTCTTGGCCTCCAAATTAATTCACTATATGTATAAACCTAGACGGGATGTTGAGAAGGCATGATGGAATGCAACTGACCAGATCAATAAACCTTGATGTTCCTATTAATGACAAATGTTGCTATCTATTTCATTCAGGTTTGCTACAGAAAAATGATTTTGCATTTATGATATCATGCTGAATAGGAACAGCAAAAACACATTAACATCAATGGTGAAATCAATTGTACAATATGTCAGTATTATCAAACCAAATTAAATCAAATAAATCAGATTCAGGTATATTTGTATAAAGTTAGTTCCTGTTATTTATTACGCTATTATTTATACTTTTCAATTACTGTTATAATCTGCTACAGGCATTACAGCCCAGCTGAATTAGGAATTTATATAACATTCAAATATACATCAGTAAAAAAACCATAAACGTGACATAAATATATAATGTGGCAAAACAATAGGGTGGGAATTAAAATTTCAAACAGATCTCAAGGATCTGAATAAATAATAGTTGGGCATAATGGCAAAAAGATGCAAGTATAGGCTTAGCACTGTCTTCTAAGATATAGTGTTGTACAAGCCATTATCCAAAGGACCATCTACCTGATCCATTTAACAAATACAATCTTCCTCTCTTTAGTTATATAGTCCTTCATAAGGTCTCCTTGATCACTTCTAGTGATCATTCTCATTCTCAGTCATCAAGAATGAATTCTTTTAAAGATTTTATGCTAAATGTTCACTCCCTTGAGTTATTTGTAAAAATAGTAAATATAGGATATAAGATAGATAGATAGATGATAGATATAGATGATAGATAGATAGATAGATAGATAAATAGATAGATAGATAGGTAGATAGATAGATAGATAGATAGATAGATAGATAGATAGATAGATAGATAGATAGATGATAGACAGATTAAACAGAACATCATTTAGGTTCACTTTTAGACAGCAACATGCTTCTGGATGGGCTGAAATTTTCATTGTTATACTAAGAGGCAGATTTATAGTAGGGTGCAGATTTAGCCTGCAGTTTACAACTGATAACCAAAAGCAAAAATCCATCAAAATTGAAAAGGGGAAACACAGCTGAGAAAAAAGACAATCTGAAGATCAGAGATTGGATACACCAAAAGCAACAAGAGAGTTTCAAGGAAAAAATCAGACACAGTTAATAACACATGGTGACAGCAGAAGTTCAGAGCAGTACGTGAAACTGAGGATCAAAAGCTTGAACAGCAGGAAGCAGGAGAAGTATAATAGCTTATACAACTAGAATATCCATGGCAGGATCCTAGGCATAAATGAACCTTCCAACATCTCCTTTGGCACAAAATATGTTACCTGCCTGTTTATAAATTTTCAAAAGATACTTAAAAGAAGAACCAGTAACATGTTGCAAAGTGCCAAGTTCCAGCACCACCTCCATTTGCAAAAATGTCTCTAAAACCTGTACCTGAAACTTCTTTAGATACCCAAGGCTCTGTCTGTGAAGCTGTGTATCTAAAAGCCTCATCTGTTGCAAAACAAACAAACAAATAAACAATTCTGCTGAAGGAGATGACTGAACGATTATTTATGCTCTGGAGATTCTAGTTGTGCAAAATTCAGAGTGTGGACCAATTCATGATATTAGAAACACTGTGAGTTGTTGGCTGGGCACACCTTACAGGTTTTTGCTGTTGTCTTTAAAATATGGAACAATTTTGGTTTTGATTCAGAAGAAAGTACAGCTAGTCCTTAACTAACAACCACAATTGAGCCCAAATTTATGTTGCTAAGTAAAACATTGTTTAACTGAGCTCTGCCCCATTTTACGACCTTTCTTCCCACAACTGTTAAGTAAATCATTGCAGTTGTTAATTTAGTAACATAGTGGTTGAATGAATCTGTCTTCCCCACTGATTTTACTTGTCAGAAGGTCACAAAAGGGGATCACATGACTCTGGGATGCTGCAATCATCATAAATATGAACCAGTTGCCAAGTATCTGAATTTTGATCATGTGACAACAGAGATGCTGCAATGTTGTAAGTGCGAAAAATGGTCATAACTCCTTTTTTCAGGAGCGTTGTAACCTTGAATGGCCATTAAATGAACTGTTGTACATAGAGGCTATCTGTAATTATCACAATACAATGTGTAGCATTGTTCTACAAGAACTCCTTAGCACTGATTTCAACTTGAGACACATTGAATAGCCTTTGGTAGAGTTCTCAAATTGTAAATTAGAATCTCTTGGATTCTGTTCAGTCCCACTCTTTCTACTTTTATATTAAGACTTCTATTTTTATCCAGATCTTTTCAGTCTTTTCATCAGTATTTGTTATTTTTTTAATCAAAATTTTAATGCTTAATTGCTTTGCATTCTTTCTGGAAAGAAAGGCAGAATACAATCCACTTGAGTGAATTATAGTCAAGTTAAAAAAAATAAACATCCCCAGGCTGAAGTTTACATTTGCAAATATGAAGTGTATTCATGATTAATTGCAAAATTCTGCTTAATATTCATCTTAAATCAATGAAACTTCACCCCCTATATGACAAGAGTCCTTTGATTTTATCAACATGTAAAGAAAACAAATGAGTTTACTGCCACCATACATAATCCTTATTTATTAATATAACTGTTAAAATTGTATATACATTTGCTTACAAATGAAATTGATGCAGAAAATTCAAATGTTTCCAAATAAACAAAAGTAAAGAAATTGAGACATGTTGATCTTGGATTTGGTTATAATGTTGTTATTTCTATTGATGAATATATTAAAGAAATCTCTACTGCAATTCTGCACAAAAGATGAAAGTAATCCATCACAAAAAATAAAATGTTGATAGACTTCTTCTTAGTGTTGCTTTGCTGGGCTTGAAGTCAGTTGCTTTATCATCTGTATCCCACAAAATGCAATGCAGAGGGAAAATAATACCTGTTGTATGAAATATAAACACAGAAAAAAACATCTTTATTTACTTAAGAATTATGCAATGTTATGAAGACACATATATTGTCAAATTACAACATTATTGTAATAACCTGCTAATCATTTTCAATAATGTAAGATATATTAAAGAAAGAGACAAGATGTATTAAATAAGAATACAAACCCCTCCAGTGGAATTTTATAGAAAGATCACTAACCAATATTGATTTCCAATATTCCAGTCAGTTTTTATATTGGTGTGCTAATTTGTTTAGGGATGCATATTGTTGGTGGACAGAGCAGAAATTAGTGGTACCACACCTAAAATTGGGCAGAGTGGTTTCTTTATAATGTCTCTGCTCTTTTTTTCTTTTCTCTTTCTTTGCAATGGACTGCTCTGGAAAGTAAATAGAGGACTGTGTTAACTTAGCTTGATGCATTCCACAGCTGCAAGTTGTCTCCCCATGCTGTGAAAATGATGTATTCAATGAACATGCCTCTGGGAACTGAATCTGTGGAGGCCATATGGTTTGGAAAGAGTCAAGAATCAGTAGAGGTATGCATCCATAATAGAAATCCAAGATGCTATTGGAAAGATGGGAGGACCATCTGAATATAAGGAAATGTGGTTGGCTTGGAATGATATAGACAGAGGATTTATGAGAAACTAGTTGCACTATCCAAGAAAGAATTAAGTACAGATCTAATTGTGGTCTTCTAAAGAGTTTAACAAGCCAAAAATGTCCCTGAAGGTGAGGGCTTGATTATGTTCTGGAATTCTATTGATTGGAAAATCCCATTCAGTTCCACTAGGATTTACATAGGCTAAATATCTTGAGACTTGCACAGCAATTAAAGTCATACATTTAAATGTTGTCAAGAGTGCATAAATTCAGTTAACAGTAATTCAAACTTTCTAAACCTTCTGCCATATATATATATATTCCCAAGGAAGGAAGGGAGGGAGGGAGAGAGGAAGGAACAAGGGAAGAGAGGGAGGATGGGAGGGAGGGAGGAAGATAGGAAGGAGAGATAACCTATTATTTGAATAATGATGACGATAACAACAACTTAATAGTACACAAAAAATAGTGGGCACAACAATATCTGCAGACAGCATAATAGAAGAGAAAGAATTGGAGAAAATAATAAAATACAAGATTTACAAATATACATAGAACAACTGAAGCACTACTTAAACCATCAGCATTGACAAAATCACTAGTCAATTGCATAAGGTAGTTTTACTTGGAATAACTTACATCTTGCTAAAGTACTTTTCTAACACTATAAAACATTGGTATCTTGGAAGGACTTGATAGGTAGATAAAAATGCCAGTCTAAGCATCTGGATGATTGTGCAATAAAACATAATAATACAAGTAACATGTTTCACTACTTCAGTCCAATATTAATGTATTGGATAGCAAAATGTCCCCAAATAAATACACATTTGTAGCATGAAATAAACAAATGGACCTTATTTTACATCATCATGTTACATCTGCAAAAATCAGTCCTTTTCTTGATATCCTCAATAATATTTATTTATTTATTTATTTATTTATTTATTTATTTATCAAAAAGTTACAAATGACAATATGCATTTTAATGCTTGCAGTTTAAACAATGTAGTTTACATTGTCGAAGAAAAAAATACCATGTCCATTTATCTCTGTAAACATTCTGTAATAAAAAATAACTTCGTGGCTAGTTTTGTCTCATACAACTGAAAGGTTCTGCTGATAAATTAATTAGTAATACTGCAGTTTGAAAAAAGAACTAAAATTAAAATATTAAATATTGTGGTTCTCTACAAACAGAATAATTCAAGGTAATTTAGAGATAATTACTTTTGAGTAAATATGAACAGTTTGTAGGGAACATATTACCATTCAGTCTTAATTTTGAAGTTTTGTTTGCTTTTGACATCTGCAATTTAGAAACAAATTAGATATATGAACAGGGAAAAGTATTTTTCTATCAGATATGAAAAATTTTTTTCTTAATTTTTTCTAATGTACCAAGTTCATCTGGGATAATTTTTATTCTTCTTGGAATTGCAGAATAGTGTTAATTTTTGAAGTAGGGCTTGCTTATCATTTATTCTACTTTCAATTCATACCTGTACAGTCCCTTTGATCATTTCTGAGAACATTTTGAGTTATTTCTTCCAAGTAATGTAATGTAGAGAAGCATTATAAGAAGGAAAAGATTTCCCAGGCTCCTAATATAACATTAGTACCAGGCAAAGGTAGATCTCTTTCGAGTTATTTTGTAGTTTGCATTCAACTTGGTATCTAGTCTGAATTAGATTGGTGAAGGGCTTGGGTATACATATATGTGTAACTATCAACATATACGTATACATAAGTGTAGATAGGTATACATATATTTCTCTCATATTACACATATAAATTCTCTCATGTGAACTTGGAATTCTTTTCCTTTTTATATGCATATACACATATACACACAATGCACGCATTCATTTTATTACTTTTTAGAACCTTTTAATCTCTTAAACAAATCTGTAACCCTGATAACTTTGATTATTAGATAGATAATAACTATAATTAACAAACATTAAAATAATAATCCATTCTAATGTTAAAGAAAAAAACATTTACCCCTACTGATTAAAATTACATAAATCGTATCTAACACAAATGGAAAGTTTTACTTTATTTTTAAATTATTGAATACTGTGCATTTTCACTGTTTTCAAACAATATTGTACTAGCAGTTCATAAGAAAATGCATTTTACTGATTTTTCAGTAAACTAGGAAAATTATCCTGCTGCTGAAAAATTAGACAGTAATAAGTCTCAATAAGTAAGTGTACAAAATAATTATGTTGCTAATGATTTATTTGACTCTACCAACTACCCTAAAGCTCTAGAAATATTTTCCTATGTGAGCTGAGTTTGGAAAAAAATCTGCCTCTCACTCTTTCTCACGATCATCAATCTTTTCCCAGATACTATCAATCTTCTTATCTTACTTTTTGATAATGTAACTTTCTTATTAGATTGAAGAAATGCTATAAGCTTAATATATTTCAAGTTTAGTGAAACATTTTACTAAATACTACATGATGAGTTAATCAGCAAGCTGTTTAAGTGTTTAATTGTGTTGAATGTCACAACAATTAAGTAGGTACATAGTTGATCCAAAAATTAGTCTGGGTCATTCACACAATATTTTAATTTATCATGTGGATACAATATCAAAGAGATTGTTTATGTAATATTCAGATTATAAAAATTCTGATTCTTAATACCCTCAAAAGCATAACTAAAATTCAAAACAATAGATAGAAACAATTGAAAAAAGGAATAGAAAGAAGAGAATTACATTTAACAGAGAAAAGTATACTTTTCAAATAATGAGAAATAATTGTCCCATGGTTTAGATCAGACCTCATCAAAAGTCTGTGTACAGTTGTGAACACATTTTTGGAATTGAAGAAATTATGCAGGTTTGCTGAAAAGTAATGAAGATGATTAGCGGACTAAAAATTATGTTCAGTGAAGAGAACATAAAAAAGATGACTGCACGGAAATATGATAAAACTTTCTAAATATCTGGAAGTTATTCTTCATACAGCAGAAAGTCAAAAATTGATTTTCTTTCCAAAATACCTTCATAGAATGGATATAAATTACATATATATAGACATCAATCAAATATTAAGATGGAGAAATTTGTAACAATAAAAACAATGTCCCATAGATTTGTGGAATTTTCTTTAATAGGTGTATTCAGGTGGAAGCTAAACATTTATCTGGTTTCAAAAACGGGCCATCTCTGTGATTCTAAGTAGTTAATATGAACAATGAGCATGCTGGGGATGTTATGCATAACAAAGATAAATATATTTTCAGGTTTCAGTACTTATATAACTTAGTTCATTATTTTTGTGTATTTGTAGGACCTCGTGTACAGGTATCTGAGCAAAAGGCTACAGCTATTGAGACATGAATCATGAGTGAAGATTGTTTCCCTTACATAAATTCACTTCAAATTGATATGAGTTGTGTGTTAGCTGGGCTTCTGTCTCTGTGCATATTAACATTTAGAGGCAGATCTTTTCACTGATGCATAACATGTTTCCTATGTTTATACAAAATGTCTGATGAGAACTATAATCTATTTTTATTGACTAAGTGTGCATGGTGTAACAGGCTGTGTCTTATTTTCCTGCAAATGTTTACTTTCAGAATTGAATTTTACAATAGTTTTTTAAACTAGAATAGTAAGCAACCTTTTATAATGGAAAAGAAAAACAAAATTAGTTTAACTCTCTCACACAAGCTTCAAAAGCCAGGCTTACGGAAAAGAAATATCAAATTTGAGCTCAACAACAAAGTTTATAGGGTGATTTTGGATTAATCATGTTCTTCATCCCAAAGTTATTTCAAATAGTTAACATAACATAGGACTGCATTGTGAATCTCATGTACTTATATATATGGCCACTAGATGGAAACAAATTTATAGAATTCTTTGCTGCCAACTAGCTGCTGACTGGAGTTTGGCAGCCTAGATATGGAAACTCTACTATACATTCATTTGCTGGTGTACAATTGTTGCATTAAAGATTCTCACCCAACACAATTAGGTGCCAATACATACCTTCTATCTTTTAATTATTCTTATCACATAATGCTATTAGAGAAAGTCATGAAAAAAGACTAAAAATGCCACTTTTACAACAATATTAGAGACAGTGATGCACTTATTCCAGCATGCCCATTAAATTACAATGAATATGGACATTCATTCCAGAAAAAGAATTCCAGAAAAACCATATACAAAACCAATCAAATTGGTAATATATGAATATTTATATATTTATGCCTTCAACACTCCCTACGTGTCATGAATAATCTTTCATCGGATTCAAAGTTACAACTTTAACAAAGCCAACCATTGCTTGATGCAGAAACAAGGTCTGACAAATAATATATATATATACCTTTTATCTGTAGTTCCTATGCTCTTCTAGAAATTGTAGGCAAAGTGATGATTCAATGTACTTTTTAGCTGTTACATAAAACTTGTATTCTTAAGGGGTAGGAAGGAGAAAAAAGAAAGGAAATCAGCAACAACAGCCTTTCTCTTGCACAATTAATATTGCCCTTGGAGTACTTATAAATTGTGTTGTAAAATGTTTTAGGACTATTTGATCAATACAAACATTGTGTATGAACATTTTCAAGCAAACTGAATTTATCTCAAGGTTAAGTATAATTCAGTTGAAAACCTCAGATAAGTAGCAAAACCACACAACTTTCTGAATTTTGCCACAGTAAATGTTCATTTATTTTTCATTCTTTCAATGAGGCTTGATTCTTGGAAACAGCTTGCCATTTTCTTTACAAGGCTTCTTCAGAGGCAGTTTGCTATTGTCTCTTTCCTAGGACTGGTCCACAATCACCTGGCTGGCTTTGTGCTTAAGGAGAAAGAATCCTGGTTTCTAGACTGGTACCTTAAAACACTGTATCACAGACTCTCAGTTGCTCAATATAGGTTGTTGATAATTCTACCTGAAGTATGTACAATATGCATAATAGTAAGGCTCACCCTTGTGGGCTACACATATTCAGGTTATTGACATTTTGATGGCACCAAACTTTATAGGTTTTTGTTTTTTATTTACTGACAAATAGTGCTTGTTTATATTTGGCAGCTCAGTTCAAGATAAAATCATTCTGTAATAATGAACCTAAAATGTAAATATTTTGGGTAAATAACTGGGAAGCAAGAAGAATCAGAAGTTTGGATAAATGGAAGGTAATAACAACAAGTACACCAGAAGACAAGGTGAGTGGACTTTTTAGCTTAGATGACACGGACATACTTGACCACGGAGTTGCGGGCCATTGGGACCATCCCCCAGTCCCGGCAGTGGCCCTCCGGACTTTCCAGAGTCTACCTTGATGATGGATCTTGGGATCCCGAGAGGTGGCATGGCGAGACCAAGGGGTTTTCTTTTAAATGTGTGAGGAAGGGGAGTTTAAAGAAATTTTTAACCAAATGTTTAATGGGGTTGGGGGGGTGGGCTGTTGGTTCGGGCGGGAACTTGGGGGGGGTTCCGCTGAGCCAACCCCTGACCCAGTCCAGGCTGCGGGAGGGTCGCAGTATGGGGGGACGGATGGGGGGGTGGGAGACCTTGGGGAACAGGGTAGGGAATCCAATTTCTACGGCAATTGGGAATGGCAGGAGATGGAGAAACGGAGAGCCGTATCATGGTTTGGGAGCACGCCCCTGCTATCTTCAAGCTGTGGCGTGCTCCGACCCTCCAGTTTCAGCCCACTCTCCCAGGGGCATGGGAAGTGTGATTCCTGGGCTGAGGTTGGTGTACATGAATGCCAGGTCCATGGTGAAGAAAGTCCCGCTTGGCTTACAGTCCCATGTAAAGAGCATTACAGTAGTCGATTTGGGAAGTCACGAGTGCATGAGTAACCATCCGTAGGGAATCTCGGTCCAAATAGGGATACAATTGGTGCACCAGACGAACCTGGGCAAATGCCCCCCTGGTCACAGCTCCCACCTGCTCCTCCAAATTGAGCTGCGGACCTGGCTTGCATTACAGAGACCTGGTTGGGACTGGAGGGAGGGGTTCCTCTCTGCGAGATATGTCCCCCAAGTTTCCAGGTGCTTCACTGGCCTCGGACCCAGGGTAGTGGCTGTGGAGTGGCAGTGGTTATTAGGGAGACCCTGTTTCCAAGGGAGGTCATCATTCCGCAGATGGGCAGGTGTGAGTCTCCCCTTCTGAGGTTTGGCCTGGGTGGTCAGTTGGGCTTGTTCCTCACGTACCTTTCTCCCAGCAATGTGACGACGGCTCTGCCTGAGCTGCTGGACGTGCTCTCGGGAGTGGCAGTGGAGTTCTCCAGACTTCTGGTTCTGGGGGATTTCAATCTGCCCTCTCTGGGCACTATGTCGAGCATAGATCGGGAGTTCATGGCTTCCATGGCAGCCATGGACCTGACCCAAATAATTTGGGGGCTGACTCATGGGGGGGAACACACTTGACCTGGTTTTCATCTCAGAACGGTGATGTAATGATCTAGTGGGGGTGCACCTACTACTCAACCCCTGTCATGGACTGATCATTATCTCCTGCAGCTGGTCTTCCAGCAGGCCACTCCACGCTGTTGGGAGGCGGAACCTACTAGATGGTTCTGCCCCAGGCGTCTAATGGACCCTGAGGGGTTTCAGGAGGCACTTGGGCTGATTCCCATTTCCCTTACCCACAGCTCGGCCGAGGCCTTAGTGGATGTCTGGCAACAGGCGGCCCCTGAGGCTCTCGACCGAGTTGTCCCCTTGCAGCCCCTTACTTGTTGCAGATCCTGGTTAGCTCCTTGGTTTTCGATGGAGCTCCGGGAGATGAAGCGTCGAAGGAGGGGCCTGGAGAGCAGTTGGAGATCCAGTCAGTCCGAATCCGACCGAGCCCAGTTAAGAGCCTATACGAGGACTTATCTCGTAGCGATGGAAGTGGCGAAACATGCATATTTCTCCGCTCTCATTGCATCTGCAGATGATCGCTTGGCCGCCTTGTTTAGGGTCATTCACTCCCTCCTACATCAGGAGTGAGGGAGGATCCTTTGCAGGGAAGGGCCGAGTTTAGTCAGCATCTGCTGGACAAGATCACTCAGATTCAGGCTGGCTTGGACTCTGACTGGCAGGAGTCGGATGAAGGAGTTACGAGCAGTCTGGCCAACATCATCTGGGATGAGTTTGAGCCTGTGTCCTTAATGGAAATGGACAGAACCATGCGGAGCTTGAGTTCCACCACGCGTTTATTGGACCTGTGTCCCTCCTGGTTGGTATATGCCTCCAGGGAGGTTACACGCGGGTGGCTCCAGGCAGTTATCAATGCTTCGTTAAGGGAGGGATCCTTTCCCGCCGCCTTGAAGGAGGCAGTGGTGAGACCCCTCCTTAAGAAGCCTGCCCTGGACCCAGCTGTCTTGAACAACTTTCGTCTGGTCTCCAACCTTCACTTTGTGGTAAAAGTTGTTGAGAGCATGGTGGCCCATCAGCTCCCTTGGTTCCTGGAGGAAGCCGATTACCTAGATCCATACCAATCGGGCTTCCGGGCCGGGTACAGCACGGAGATAGCATTGGTTGCACTGGTGGATACAAGGGCTCAGGACGGGATTTTCCTCTGTCCTAGTCCTATTAGATCTCTCGGCAGCTTTCAATACCATCGACCATGGTATCCTATTGTGACACCTCAGGGGTTGGGGGTGGGGGGCACTGTTTTACGGTGGTTCTTCTCCTACCTCTTGGGTTGTTCACAATCGATATTGGCAGGGGGACAGAGGTCAAGTCTGAGGCCCCTAGTTTGTGAGGTGCCTCAGAGCTCAGTCCTTTCACCTCTCCTGTTCAACATCTATATGAAGCCGCTGGGTGAGATCATCCATGGATTCGGGGTGAGGTATCATCAATATGCTGATGATACCCAGTTGTTCATCTCCACTCCGAACCAAATCGGTGATGCTCTCTTCGTGATGTCTCGTTGCCTGGATGCGGTGTGGATCTGGATGGGGACGAACAGGCTCCGACTCAACCCGGCCAAGACTGAGTGGCTGTGCATACCGGCATCTTGGATAATCCAAGAGGTTCCATCATTGGCCATGGGGGGAGAGGTGTTGCCCCCCGTGGATAGGGTTTGAAATTTGGGTGTCCTTCTGGATCCACAGCTCAATTTGGAGGAGCAGGTGGGAGCTGTGACCAGGGGGGCATTTGCCCAGATTCGTCTGGTGCGCCAATTGCATCCCTATTTGGACCGAGATTCCCTATGGATGGTTACTCATGCACTCATGACTTCCTGAATCGACTACTGTAATGCTCTTTACATGGGACTGCCCTTGTGGACCATCCGGAGGCTTCAACTGGTGCAAAATGCAGCCGCGCGGGTAGTGATGGGAGTGTCCCGATACTCCCATGTTACACCCCTCCTGCGCAACCTGCATTGGCTGCCAGTTGCCCTCTGGGTGAGATTCAAGGTATTAGTGATCATATATAAAGTCCTACATGGCTTGGGTCCAGGGTACTTGCGGGAGTGTCTCCTGCCAGCGTTGACTTCCAATCGCCCTGTACGCACCCACAGGCAGGGTCTCCTGGGGGTGCCATCGGCCAGACATTGTCGGCTGGCGGCACCCGGGGGTAGGGCCTTCTCTGTGGGAGCACCCACCTTGTGGAATCAACTCCCCTTGGAGCACTGGCTGGCCCCTGACCTCCGTTCCTTTTGTCGTGACCTAAAGACTTGGTTGTTTCAACAGGCCAGCCTGGACTGAATGGGGTGGGGTGGGGTTTTATCGATTTTAGTTTTTAATTGGGTTTTAATTTTTAATTAGGCTAATTTGACTGGTTTAATTCTATTTTAATATTTGTATTCTTATTTCTTATTGTAAGCCGCCCTGAGTCCCCTGGGAGAGAGGGTGGCCTATAAGTCCAATAAAATATAAATATATAATATAAATATAAATTACTGATGATACCAAATATGAATTTATAAGATCCAAGATGCTACACGTAACTAGTCCTGGCAAAACAAGATCCCTTGAGCCAATTAAAATAAGTGAGCTACCAGAGCAAAACCAAACTTTTTCTGAGTGTGGGGAGAGATTCTTAGAAAATCCATATTTTATTCTCTCTCTTTCTGAGAATTTACTTTAGGTTTTGAAACTGCCTAGAATTCATGTTTCTTGAATATAGCATGTGATAGATGCTTTGGGGCCAGATGATGCAACAGCAATGATTCAGCACCCACTACTTCATATTTGAAATGATTTGGTCTTTGTCATGGTCTGTCAAGCCCAATGAAAGCTTTGGTGGAAATAATCTAACCCAAGCTTTTCTCTAATGGTGTCTTTGGGACCTCAGTTCCTACCAGAAATTGGTTGAGAATTAAGGAAATTGAACTCTAATGCATCTAAAGGGCAACTGGCTTGTGAAGGTTGAATCATAAGCAATGAAATCATTTTAAATAACAATACTAATAAGTTATTTTAATGTATGAGTTGTTATTTTTATTCTGACTTTTTAAACTGGTCATTTTGAATATTGTTTTCAGCTTTGTTTGTGCTGCCTACTAAAGCCCCACTCTATTTAAAAAGAAGGGGGGGAGGAATAATTTACCCCACATAGTTGTATCCTGGCAAAGCTTGTTATTGTTTTGCTTCTATGTCACAGGGATGGCTGCAGTTTCAACCATTGTTAACCTCTCCCATGGTGTGCTAAGAAAAGGTCAGAGGCTCACATGTGGCTTGAAGCCTTGGGAATTGCTCTCAGTGTCCTGCCAGGGAAAGGAATGGCCCAAATGCTTTCTCTCATAAGTTCTAAGCCATAAACTGCATCCTATTTGATGAACTATGCCAAAAATAGACCCAAGGGAATACTGGGACTTGGCTGATGGGAAAAATGAGTGCTTCCTATGGAAGCTACAGATGTTTTCCTGAGAATGAGAGAGCGAGCATATATTTGTCAGAACTTTTTCCTCCTACTGCCCACTTTTAACTACCTGTTCTGACAAGGTTTCAATTTAACGAAGGAAAACCAGCAGACGCTGTTAAAAATACAAATAATTCCCATAAAAGGGAACATTTAAATGTATTGTGGTTTTTCTTTTCTTTTGGAACTTACAGCTTTTTAAATGTAAACTGGTACAAGTGCCCTACATCTCAAGATGAAACCATTGATTGTGAAATCATTTTGAAATTCATACTAAAAAGCTTAACATCTGAGTAACGTAGGATATTTTCCTAACAGCAATAAATGTTTACAAACCCAAGTGTTAGGAATAAGGAGGAGAAGGAGAAGGAGAAGAGTTTCCAGGGAATATATTTTAAAAAATGAAGATAGTTCTGAATGTCTAGGAAGAAAATCCACAATTAAGATTTGGACAGTACTTTGGAATTAGCTAAAATATATAAAGGGAGAAGAAATTATAAATATCTGCAAAGGAAGAATAAATGGTGAAGCTTATGAAATTGACAGAGATGATGAAATTGAGAAATTTAATTTAAGAAGATATTGACCAATTTTATTCATATCTGAAAACCACTTTTGGATTCTTTGAAAGAAATGAAATTTTTGATTTTGGGATTTGTTACTTAAAATTATATTGGGTTCGGAAATAATGTACACTATTGTTAACTTTAGAGTGAGAATTTAATATATTTTTATTTATATCTGTACCAAAGAAAGATATAAGTCATTGTTTCTCTGTTATTTTTACTTTTTCTTTTTGAACTTTTATCTTGGTTTTTCCTTGGTTTTCATTTGTTTTCAGAATTTTTCTTCTTGATTATTTATCTTTTTCTTAGTTTTTTTTGCAAAAAGGGGGCAAAATGGCTTGAATGAGTGTGAATTTGTCCAGACTCATCAAGATGGTATTATAAAAGCTTGTTATGAAAAAAAATGCAGAATACCCAAATTGCATCTAATTTTTGTTCATTTTCCTCTTCTTGCTATCCAATGTATTAAAATATACCAACCATTTTACACATATGATTTTAGAATGCAAAATATGTCTCAAGGTCACATATATTAGCTTGTCTTTATGAAAAGCATCTTTAACAAGGAGTTTCCCTTCTGTTTTATCAAACAGTATACTGTGAGAGACTTCTCATATCTAGAGACAAACTAGTTTTTCTATATTAAAGTATTGTAATAAAATACAAATTAGGGGATGACAGAGAATGAGGTGGCTGGATGGAATCACTGAAGCAGTAGGTGTGAACTTAAATGGACTCCAGAAGAGGGCAGAAGACAGGAAGGCCTGGAGGAACATTGTCCATGAGGTTGCAATGGGTCAGACGCAACTTCACAACTAACAAAATAAACTACAAAGACTAAAAGAAAAACAAATGGGAAACAATCTAATGGGCAGTAATTTAAAGCACAACCCTTCTAGGTTAAAGTGCAAGATTTAATTGGTCATCTGTAATAAAGTAAGTAAGCAGTAAGTAATCACAAAGAATGTTTCATATTCATCTGGGAAGGCAGTACCAAAATAAATATTGTTTATGAAAGAAACACATACTTCATCTTCTCTTCAATTTTATCACTGTTGTATGCATATTTCATTTGGGGATTACAGTTGCTAGACTTTCTTAAAGTACCTGTCACCACTGATAAGATTATTTAAGATTATTTACCAGGTTGTCCTGATAGACTGGTCCCGCTGGAAAAAATATTTAAACCAGAAAACTTTCTAAAGTGTTTGCTAAATATTATATATGTAGACAGGGGGAAAGGAGTCCACATCATTGTCTTTTCAATAATCATCCACACTGACAATGCACTGAGCTGTATAGTCTAAATTCTCACCAAAAGCCAATCATTGATGATGGTGATTTAGCTGTGTGAAATGTTAAATGCTTATAATGAATACTTAATATACAGATAAGGGGAGAAAATGACAATGATAATCTACAGATGTTCTGGGTCTACAGATTATCTGTAACTATAAAACTGATTATTTTGAAAAAGTGTTAGTGATTAAATCTAATTTTGCACAACTATTAAAACTAATTCAGCTCAATTAATAAATAATTTTGGGATGTCATCTGAACTGGAGAAAGATAACCAGATATTGATCAAGAGAAGCGAGATAGTTAAGACCAGCAGGAAACATGGCAGACATGCAGATCAGTTACAAGTACCTTGGTAACTCAAAATCACATAGGAACCATGAGGAGGAGACAAGAAAGACAGCAAAATCCAATAAAAGATAAGATGATGAGATGACTTGAGAAAACCTTTATTGTCATTTACCCGTATATTCAATGACATATATTTAAATGAAATTCAGATGCCCCACTCTCGAAAAAATGAATGTCATCCACCAAACATTGTCACCATCCCAAGGATAAGAATAATACCATTATAATAGCAACATCATCAAGAATGCCAAGTTATACAAAATTGACGCCAAAACCTATATTAATTGTAGACTATTTTGAATACACAGTGGAAAAAAAGAGTTTTGAGAGTTGGTAGGGTGTAAATTGCAGGCTGGAACATATCATAACCAAGTAACTGGTGTTCTATACAAGAACACTCACAAAGTATAATAGCTATCTTTCCAAGAACACATGGGAGATTCCATACAACGTTGTGGGAACTGCAGGGCTAAGATCTTCTGTCTAAGATCTACTGGCAGGTACTGGCCAACATAACTGGCAGGTACTGGCCAATCAACCAGTAGTAGAACAAGAACCAGAAGACAGCAATAGTCATAATGTAATGGTGTCAAGTAACAGCAACATCAAAAAGAAGGAGTATGAGAAGCTGGAGAAATACCAGGGCCTGAATGAAGAACCAGAGAAGATGTGGAAACAAACGTCCAAGTGTTTCCAAAGCACTTGGTGCTGTGATTCCCAAGCTGGGAGAGTGACTGCAACAGATCAAAGGTAGAGGACCAGAGATTGAGAAAGATGCATACTACATATAAGACTGAGAAGGTATTTTTAGTGATGGGAGGAAGACTTGAAAACACAATACTTAACTTCTGGCATCATTCTAACTTAACTCTTGTACTTAAAATTCAACAGTAGTTGGGTAACAAATATGCAAATTATTGTGATCAAATTACTTATGTAGTTGTGATTTTATATTCAATTGTTTTTATGCATACATACATACATACATACATACATACACATATACATATATATACACACACATACTTTTTTATACATATATATACTCTTTGTCTTATTAGAAAATATAAAGGGTACATTGGAGGAGAAGGGTGATTTGTGCTGAATTGTCAGCTTTGTTCAAGATTTATCAGTCACTAAGTCTAGATTTGCTGGAAAGCTAAAGAAACATAAATTGGGAGAATTCTTTTTATATCTCCCTCCTGTAATACTTTAATGTTTACTCAATAAAATTTGTTTTAGACATTTTACCCAATTTTGAGATTTTCTCTAAGGAATTTTAAATAAATAAATATTAAATAAAGTACTGTCTCCTGGCTGGCCAACAGGTGGCAACACAATCAGCAAACCAGAGTTTAAAATCATGGTTTAGCAGAATGTGTGAGCTGAATCAAGTCAACATAATGCAATCTAAATGATCTCTTTAGTTAATAATGGGCCTTATGAACACACATGCCAGGACTGCTTCTAATTTTTTTATTCTTTATTATTTTTCAGGACACTGACTCAATTTGAAATGTCTTCAATATTTCCCATTTTTCCTCTTGACTACCACTAAAGAGATCCACACACATTGCATATGTCTTTTATGTAGAACATAATGAAATAGAACAATCAAATCAGCCATGTATGAGGTTAAGAATTGGGGTATCTAATGTAAAATTCTACCCATGTTAGAAAACAGTCAAATAAATCATTTGTCTACTTACAGAAATTATATGACTGGCTCAGATAAAGTAGTAAATAACCATGCTCAGGCTTTCTGACTTCCAAGCATTTTGTGGTTTAACGTATCCTAGATGAAGAATTCAGTACTTCAAAAGACATTATTCTCTCCATTTCTTTTCTGGAATTTCATTAATTCTGTCAATCTTCTTCCAAGTCCACCTATACATCTTTTGCTGGATATTTTTTAGATTGCATTTCTCCCCTCTTCTAGTAAAATGAAACAACCGAATGCAGTCACTGTAAGAATTAAACCTCTAAACAAAATTATCTTTTGCATTGCACTATGAATAGCAACCTTAGTATCCATGGTTAAACCATCCAGAATAGAATGCAACTGTGTACTTTTATGTTTGCACATCTGTTTGCTACTTATGGAAGTGTAATTTTTCCAACTTGTGGAGAAACTGCATGGATTCTCTTAGCTGCAGGCACAATTTCTGCCAGAATGCAATTGCTATTTGTTGTTTGTCATCTTCTATTTTCCTTTTTCATTTCTCCTGTTTTCTTTTGTCTACAGAATCCCCTCACCCATTGGATTCTAGGAAGAAAAAGCTCTACCTGAAGACCAAAGGTTGTTGGTATTCCACAGCCATTGTTTGCTGCACTGCAAATGACAGTGCTTAGTCCAGTTTACAAGGAATGGTTGGATTCTTGACCCTGAGATCTAGGTTATTCTCTGGATAGTGGCTTTGCTTAACTCAGCTGACTTTAGGGTAAAGATTAGATGTTGAGAACCACTTTTTATTGTATAGCGAAGTGACACTGAAACTATTCCAGTATACTACTATTAGAAAGGCTAGACTTGCTAACTTTATATTATTTCTCTGTATTTTGCATTTTCATTAGTTTTAAAAATGTGTACACTTGCATCTTCATATATAAAAGAATAACAGAATTGAAAGGGACTTTGGAGGTCTTCTAACCCAACCCCCTGTTCAAACAGGAAATCCTATAACATTTCAGACAAATGGTTGTCCAATCTCTTCTTTAAAACCACCAATGCTGGAGCACTCACAACTTTTAAAGGCAAGCCATTCTACTGGTTCATTGTTCTAACTGTCAGGTAATATCTCCTTAGTTCTCGGTTATTCTCTTCTTGATTAATTTCCAACCATTGCTTCTTATCCTGCCTTCAGGTGCTTTAGAAAATAGGTTGACACCTTTTCTTTGTTGCAGCCCCTCAAATACTGGAATATTGTATCATGTCACCCCTAGTCCTTATTTTCATTATAATCTAGACATATCCAAAACAATGCAAGCCTGAAACTGTGGGTTTTGGACAATAATGCTAATCAAAACTGCTGCTTTTCAGATCATTTCTAGTTTGGAATACATCTGAATATAAAGATTGCCATTCCACTAATTTAGTGAGCTTAGACTGGAAGGAATAAGTGTAACAATGAGACAGATTCATTCCAAAACTTGTTCAAGGCAATTTCTTAAAACACCCCTAATCTGAAATTTGATAGAGCAGAATTAGTTTTGTGGCACAGGTGACGTTGCTTTGGTCAAATTTCCTAGCAATAAAAAGTGCCAAAACTATCACTTTATTTTTACTATTGTTGCATTATAATATTTTTCTTCACAAGATATTGTGGACCCCCTAAATTGTTGGGTACCACCACATAAATTACTACATTTATTTTTTTCCCTAGGGAAACAGGGTTAAATTTAATACAGCTGGATAGCTGAACAGCTGCTTTCATGATTTAAATAAAAACAAGCTGAAATCTTTGCTGTCAAATGGGTGATATATGACTTGTAATGGGATGTTTCCAACCTTTTCTTCCATATGGTTGCCTATGTTAGGAAATACACAGCCTCCACTCCAGCCAGGTTCCCAGAAAACATCTGGCTCCGATTCCTGCTCTGTTAGTTCCAAAGTTGCCTCCCACAAACATAAAATGATTCATAGGGCAACATCTCTTTGCTCAAGGATCCAATTAAAAGCTTCATTGATAATTTTATCATGCACCACAACTAGAGATATGGGAAAATGGAACACATTCAAAATGAATTTTTCACATCTATCTGATTGTACAGTATCTGCACATGATAAATTTAATTTCAGGCAGTATTTCCATAGCTGATTTTGGAAGCCAACCAAAGTGTGGTGAATGTATTGTTAAGAGTTAATTGTCTATGTTATTGCTATTCAGTTTGTAATAAAATAAAATTAAAATAAGATTACCATTTTTCAGCAATTCAATCTCAGACAGTTATTATCCTGGCCCTGGAGTGGGCTTTCCAGGTTTTATTTGTTAGTGGAGAGAACCCAGATTCAGTGTAAATTCCCATCTGGGCAAAAAAGACAAGGGCTTCTCAAACTTTCAGAGATTTCTGCCTGTCCCTCTTACAGTCTCCTACATCATCTCACACTGTTCTGGAAGGTCTCATCAAACTTTAAAAGCAGATTTTTAGACACACAGAAGGTTGCAGCTTCATAGAAAATTAGCCCCCCCCCTCCAAAAAAAAAAGGCTTCTCCAGTTTCTTTCAACAATGGATTTATTCAGTCTGTTCAGTCTGTGGATCATTATTTCTAATGGGAACATTGTAAAAACTATTTTTACAAAACTATTATTTCACATTGAATGGCCATCTATGAAATAATTAGATCAGTATTTCTCAAGCAATGAATACTACATCCAATTAATCCTAATTGTAGGAACAATTCTTGTTCCTTTTGATTATTCAGTAGATACAGTAGATATAGAATTGGAATATGTCTATGGACCATACCACCCTGCTTCACATTTTCAAGTGAACATTCAAAAAAGATAATTTGCTGAGCAGCTAATCACATCCCAATCCTACCTCACTGCAGATGGTGTGATACTGCCAGTGTATTCATAGGCATCTTTTATAAGCTTAGAATGAATGCACATAAATCAAGTCCACTTGGTGCTTACCATGCTCATTGATGAATAATGAGGTTTACACAATTGTCCTATGTGTCTCCTAAGAATTATCAACAATTGAGTTTAACGAAGTTTAGCCTCAAATAATTATACCTAACAAGTATGTGGAATTTTTTTTTTGGGCTTTTGAATGACATTCTAGAAACTGCATTGCAAAAAAGGTGGGACAGAATCAAATTGGATTTAATTTAATTTAAATTTAATTAAATCAATGCAACTAATATAATTAATTAGTCCATGTGTGTTTCATATTTTCCCTTTGTGGCCAATGAAAAATTGTTAATTTATTGCAGTTTTTGAAAAAGTATTCTTTTGGCAGGATCTATGAACTTCTCCTGTATATGCCTGTAATCTTTCATAGGGGCTGGCAATAAATCTGTCTCTAAATATTGAACAAGCAGCACTTAGGATCTAGCAGTGATGGAGTCAAGGGCCAGGCTCAACTAGGGAGACTGCTTTTACTGCAATTATAAGAAGCCTGATACTGAAGAGGAAAAGCTTCTGCAGGTCAGAACAATGAAACTTGTAGAAATATCAACCAAGGTTGAAATCTGATGTCTCTTTCTCCTGCCCTTCCTTAATGGAAATGGATTCTTACTACTTTTTTTCTCATATTGGATGCGGAAAGCAAATGCATCTTATTTTGATAATAGGTCTGTCTGGCTAGAAGCTACAAGCAAAAAACAGCTTTTTTGTTTCCAATGCTGGCAGGTTCTGCTCTGTTAAAGGTTTGAAGTAGTTATCCTTATGTTGATGGTTTTACATGATACACTTATTGAAAGTTATTTGCATACTGATCTAATAGCATATGACAGAATCAATCAATTGTTTGAAGGGAAGATAAATCGGGCTTTCTGCCATAAATAGATAATTAGCATTCTTACCACTAGTCTTGTCATCTGGATTGAGTTAGTGGCCACATTCTTGGCATCTGAGATATATTCCCTACTTCTCTATTGTCTAACAATCATGAACTTTCATTGTTGTAACTCTACTCCAAATCTCTCTCCCTAACCTTCCTTTTCATATTTTCCACTCTCCATGGTTTTGTGTTTTTAAAGTCTACACCAAATTTCTCAGAGCTGACTGAAACCCATTATGTTTAATTTACGGTACTGTCCAGGTTTTATTGAAACAATTACAGATATGCCTCAGCAAGTCACACAACACTTTTCCTTAATATTAACCCTCCTCTTTCTCCTGCATTCACCACACAACTTGCTTCTTTTATCTTCTATCATTCTCCTTCTTTATTCCTGTTTTCTTCTTTGTCCCATTAATCACCAATGTCTTTAGAGAAAGGACAGGATCCATATCAAATCAACTTTTCGTCAAAAGTGTTATGAAGGTATGCACAATCCCAGGAAGTGCTCATGAATGCTAATGCTTGACTAAAATAAGAATAAACTGCTTCATGTTCTTAGAGGGTTTTTATATGATTAAACACAGACTGAGAGCCAGTTTTGCATAGTGGTTAAGGCATCAGACTTGAAAACAGTAGACTGAGTTCAAGTCCAGTCTTAGCCATGGGTGATCTTTGGCCAATCATTTCTCTCAGCCCAATCTACCTCACAGGGTTGTTATTGTGCTGAAGGAAGAAGAATGTTAGATATATTTTCCGCTTTAAGCTTATAAAAATAATAGGTAGGATATAAACAAACAAACATACAATGTAATTGTCTTTGCACCTTTGAATTTCTTTTCCATGGTCTCCAAGTGGCTATTGCTGCCCAGGTGCCCACATATACTTTATATAATCCTCAATACTATATATTTTCATTTGTTGACAAAAAATTTTTTAAAAAAGAGAAGTTGGCATATTACAAAGCAACTGCTAAACTCCACAATTATACTCAGATAAGGGACCCCAAAAATGTTGTCAGAAAGTATGAGCAGCTGCTGTTTGGTGCAGAGTTTGAAAGTATGTTCAAGTTCCCAGTAAACAGAATATCCTACAGGATAGTGACAAAAAGTCAGAAAACAATTTAACATTGTATTTATAGATTTCACCATAGAAACTATTTTGGCCAAAATCCTTAGTAGTCATTTTGTGAGCATGCCTACAACATGCTAATGAATTTGCAAACAGGTCCATCCACTAAAAAGACTGTGCAAGTTTTCTCTCTTCTATTATCCTGGAATGCTTTTTCCACCCCTCAAAAAGTGTATATTAAGATTATGTCCACAACAACAACAAATATTTTTCACATGATCTTCTTGGATAATTAGGGGTTTTTTTATGAAGAAGAATCAATGTTGCTGTCATCAATTACTGAATGTAAAGTGGGGCTTTCGCAATGCAACTTTAAAATATAAAAGAAATGGATTTTATTTTATTCCCTGGATGAAGAGGTAGAACTAAGTAGAGTTAAGTAGCTTTTTCCCCAAATGCAAGGGCCTATTTAATGAAAAGCAGAAGCTCATTTATATGGCAGTAATATTGCTGCCCCTTATGAACTCAAGTTATCCTGCTACATATTTCATATATTTATATATTTTTTCTTTTCTTTCAAACATATTCTTTCTGAAATTGTATTTTAAAACAATAATCTGATGTTTAAACAAAAACACTCCCCGCCAAATGCACTTGTAAATTTCATTATATGTGAAAGCAGAAACGTTTATCTTTTAGAAAAAGACTTATATAGAAGAATATTTCATGGAAGAAGTAGAATGGAGGGGCAATGGAAGGTGAAACTTTAGTTTATACTTTGTATGACCTATAAATCTGAATCTCACCCAGCTGATACAAAATCCTTATTCTCAGTAAGAAAAGGAATGAAGTGGATGGACGACTATCTTACTGTCAAAGAAATCCTAATGGGATGGGTTCTAAGTATTTGCAAAGAATCAGCATAACAATTCAGATCAATTTGTTTTTCTTACTTGCTTTCAAATAATGGGTCAAAGAATTGCATTTGTTCTCCATCACCTCTTACAATCACTCTTTTCCTTAGATTAATAGGAAAAGCAAAAGCGTATCACTGATTCCTAGTAAGTCCAGATGTGGTCGGACAAGTACCAGAATTTTGAGCCAACACGGCTGCTGAAATTTCAACACATCTGGAAGGCACAAGTTTAGAGTAGACTGCTCTACAAAGAGCTCCCTTTCTAAACAAAGAGATTATTTTGAATGTTCAAAGCAGCAAAAGAAACATCAGTCAGTAAGCTATTTATTAAGTGGCAGGACAACATGAAGAATTTTTTCTATATATTTGCCAGGAATTGAATCTGACCCCATGGCTGCTGCTTGACTATAGTATTAATGTAGATGAATCTCTGTACAGAAAACAAAGTCCTTCATTTTCAAATAAGAGTGCATGGTGAATTTATTTCATTGTAAATTTATTACACTGTGTGATTCCAAAAACTTATCTAAGATGGAGGACATAATTTCCATCAAAACCTACTCACAGAATGATTCAGGCAAGACCAGACTGGGTAGAGACAAAAGCAATTTCTATCCCAATATATTTGTATTTGTCAGCCAACCAAAGTATATGGGTGGTTATAATAAATGTAAACAAATAAGGCTGGGTGAAATGATTGCTGCCACTTTCCAATCTGAGAAAGATGCTGCATATTCTGTTCCTTCCATAAGTACCATTTCAATACCTTGAGAGGCTGACAGATTAGGGAAAACATCTCTTGTAAAGCATCAGAACTTTCTGAAAATAGTCTAAATATTAGGTATGGAAAGCTTTGATCTCCTTTTCAGAGGATGTTTTGACTGTGACTCTCCACTATACTAATTACATGACTGTAATAATCAACTACTTTGTAAATATTCATAACTGGAGAACTTTAATTTGGGGATGGAATTGAATATAAGCCTAACAAACAGAAACAACAACAAAAAGTCTTAAATTTTATAGATAAAGGGGCGCAATCATCTTACACTCATACTCCATTTAAGAGCAAAACAACTTGGTAAGTTCTAGATTATTATTAATTCAAAATAACAGATATTTATTCCTGATGTGAGCTGCATGACAAATTTCATTCACAAAATCCTTTATTATAACCCTTTTCTTCCACTGGTAAGGAATAAAATTAGTTTATTCCTGACATTTTATACTAATAATGTATAAAATGTAGTCTGTACATTTAATACAGATTGCACATGAAAATCCATTATGAAGTAGCCTGATCCTACATTGAATTAATTCCATTGTACTTTGCTTTGAAATAAATGGAAAAAATTAGTAACGACTAAGTGAAACCCCAGTGAATTCCAAGATTGACTATGGTTTTTTATGATCCCAAAGTCATCTGTCTTCTGCACATGACATAATATACAGCTATGACACAAATGAAACCAACCTGAAGTTGGTTTTCAGATTTGGGAATTATTCAAATCTTTAGCTAATGTGTTTGTCCACTGAGAAACTCTAACTCATTCATATCTGTCCTCCGGTCTTGCCTTTCAGCTACCATAGCAAATCCTGTATAGGAATGCTGCTTCAGTACTATAGTTTCTTTTTTTCCCACGTCGTAGTGCAGATAAAGTGAGCAAGTATGGAATCAACAAAATTCTGTCATTTTTCCCAGTTTCTTTAGAGCACAATATGCAATTTATTTCCTTCTTTCCCATTTTGTGTAAAGGAGAAAATCATGTATTGTTGTTAGACACCATCTGGGCAGAAAATAAGACTGTGGATTGGTTTCAAGATGTTTTGGAGGGTGTGAAGAATGGAAATGATGGTTAAGAAATATGCTAAAATTGGGATTGAAAATAATAAATGAGGACTATAAACACTTCAGATCAATGTAAAAATTAATCTATATAATTAATGTTATAAATGTTACATAAGAACTCATCCATTCAATGCTGATCATCCAATACCCAGTATTATTTTTTTTAAATGTACAGACTGATGAAATACATTTAAACTAGATAATATACATTAATCATGGAATAGATCATCAATAGAAATTGTTTCCACTTAATATAAGTGTATTTATTTATTTATTTTATTTTAATGAGATTTATATGCCGCCCTATCTCCAGAAGGACTCAGGGTGGCTTACATTAAAAAAAAGAACAATACAAAAGTTAAAACAGAATTAAATAAGAAATCTCACTAAACTAATAAAAGTAGAGTTACATGTATAGCTGATGTACAGTTGAATTCCATCCTGTGCAATTCAACTAAATATTTCATAATAGCTTTTGCTTTGCCAATCATTTCTATCACTATTCAGCCATAGAATCTGCATACATAAAGATTTTTCTGAATTATAGCCAGTGTGTATGGGATTATTCCTTTTTATGCTTAAAATATGGAAAAGACTGATTCTCTGGTTCTTTCACTTTACAATTCATCAAGACAACTTGATGTTACTCAAGACAACTCTAATTAATCAACAATGAAAAAGTTTACTAACGACTTAGTGCAAGGGATTTAAGTTAGGGGGACATTTTTTTCAAAGATTGTTTTGATTACATCTCCTTTTGATCAATTCCAGTTGAGTTATTAATCTTCTTACGTATGTCTAATGTCTATAATGATTCACTTTTTCCATCTCCTCACTTACAGGTAACTTGAAAACAGATGAGGTAAAACAAAAGATATTCCATGTGGACCATCAAGATTTTGGAAATATTCAAGATTGCTTCATTAATTAAGTTGAAATTTTCAACAGAGAATGTTCATATCAAAGATAGGAGAGTGCTTTATTTTTTTTATTTATACAAAGCTTTTTAAATAAAGCCAAAAATATTGACTAATATTACAATAACACACTTAACAGATTACTGATACTCTTCCTCTCTCCCCCCCCTATCTTTTTGGACCACATCCCAGCTTGAAATTTGGACCAAGTTTATCTTTATTTTGCCAATCCAATAGAAACTCAAAAATACTAGTAATTAAAAGATAATATAAAGACAAAACGTAGCTGATTAAGAACAACCATATCTGATAAACACATTAAAAACATGATTCTGAAGTAGCATCTATTTATTTTGGACTAAATAAATGTAAAACAAGAAAATTAATGCAGTAATGAAACTTAAATATGACATAAAATAAGTTTTGGACCAGAGGAACAGATATTTTGTCTTCCCTTATACAGAGCAGTATGTTTTTTCTCAACTGATCATTATAAAACTATTGACCTAAGTGACTTTAATAATTGGAGTATTCAACAAACTCTAAAACCCCACAGTTCCAGAATAATAAATTCCCATGTTATGATTGTTTCTGAGCTCAGAATAAACCTTACAGTGTTTCTTGAATTGTAATCTCAATATAGTAATATATAGCAGCAACAGTTTCTGACAAAAGTAGTATGGTTTAAACAAACCAGGTTTCCATTGATCTCAGTGGGAAAGAACACCAATTAATTTAAGCTGTGTCAAACCGAGGAACATAGCTCTAAAGATCCAAGTACTTCAGTCATATCAATTTTGTTTGTCTGCTGACTATTTTTCTGTTACCACTTCTGCAGTCTTTCAATAAATGGATGGAAGGTAGAGGTTCAGCTGTGACAATCTTTCTGCTATGAACTGGATTCAAAATGGTAGTACATTAATGGAAGCTTAATTCAAGGAATGGTTCTTGAAAATTCTGTTGCTGGAAAAAATAACCATTCTGTATCTTCACAAAGCAGTCAAACTAAAGATAAAAATGGAATAAAATGATAAATGTTCCATGGTAACAGTCTTCTAAGAAATTACCAAGAAAGCAGATGAGTTTTCATGGTGGGAAATACTTAAGTATCACTAGGACAACAGAAAAGAGCCACTTTGGTATAGTGGTTAAGGCAATAAATTAGAAACAGGGAGATTGTGAGTTTTAGACCCGTAATGGTGAACCTATGGCACGTGTGCCACAGGTGGTACACAGAGCCATTTGTGTGAGCACATGAACCCCAGCCAAACTTACCTGCACTGTGCATGCAAACGCCTCCCAGCTAATTTTCAGCCTACTTGAGGCCATTTTCGCCCTCCTGGAGGGTTGAGGGAAACCTCTGCCACCTGGGAGGCTGAAAAACAGGCCTTCCAGAAATACTGGAAGTGGCTGTTTGCAGCTCTGGAGGGGTGGGGTGATTGTTTTTGCCCTCCTGGAGGCTCAAAGGAAGCATCTGCAGCCTCGGGAGGCCAAAAAATGGGTCTTCCGGAAATACCGGAAGTGCCGAAATGGGCCCATTTTTCAGCCTCCAAAGGCTGCAGAGGCTTCCCTCGAGCCCCCAGGAGGGCAAAAATGGCCTCCCCCAAGCTCCAGAGGTCCTCTGGAGGCTAAAAATGGGCACTTCTGGTATTTTCGAAAGGCCCATTTTTTGGCCCCCCGAGGCTACAGAGACTTCTCTTGAGCCTCTGGAGGGCGAAAATGGCCTCAAACGGGCTGAAAATCAGCTGGGAAGTGCGTGCATGCGCAGTACAGGTAAGGTGGTGGGGCGGGGGTGTTGCACACATGCATGGGGGGGCAGGGTGCATTGCATTGTGGGCACACACGCGCTTTCGGCACACCACAACAAAAAGGTTCACCATCACTGCCTTAGACCAAAAGCAAGCTGGAAGACCTTGAGCCAGTCATTCTATTTTATCAATGACAAACCCCTTTCAAAATTTTGCCAAGGAAACTGCTGACCTCATCCTGATAGTTCTCTGGAGTCAAGACTGAATTTAATTATTATTTTTTATTCACATTTATATGCTGCCCTTCTCCAGAGAATCAGGGCGGCTTACATTCTTTGGAGCACAACGTAATGTGCTCAGCAATAGCCTTCATTCTATTGTATATGCCTGCTTATTACTAGGGCTTTTGCCCCCCCAACCAACAGCATTTTTACAAAGTCAGCTTATTGCCCCCAACAATCTTGGGTCCTCAATTTACCTACCCTGGGAGGATGGAAGGCTGAGTCAACCTTGAGCCTGGTGGGATTCGAGCCTGCACTAATTTAATTATTTACTACTACTGGTTTTTAAAATAATTGGATATCATTCAGTGTGTACAGATTAATATTAATCTGTTGTATAATATATTAATCTGTTGTATAATAGTAAAGTTATATAATATTAATATTATATAGTGTTACTATTATATACGGAGTTTTTCCTCATTTATACATGAAATTTTCTCTGGTAACATTTTTTCCCCTATATATCCTCAGTCATATTAGTCTTTAAAAGCAGCATTTTCCTATTTGAGCTGGCAGCATCCAACAACGTTGCAAGGTATATTAAAAATGTTACTGCAATACTGGCAGGGTAAATATGGCTTGGCAATTGTGGAAGTGATTAGAGCAATGCTTATTGAAAGTTCTGCACTGTAGACCATTTAAAAAAAATCAACTAGAATAACAATTACTAACAAGTAACTAAATTAACATAAATCCAAGATTTGTAGAGAAATTACAAAACAAATCTATTTAAAAGTATTCCCATAAAGTATTAGTGTGCGACTTGCTGGCAAGACTTTGGCAGTAATTCCTGAATATCTGATCAAATATGGCTTTACTGGCTAAATAACGGAACTGAGCTTAAGACATACAACTTGGCATGCTAAATAGTGTTTTTTAGGAAACAAGGAAGAATCCATGAAACATGATTATTCTCTGTCAACTTAAAGGTGCAGTTCTTTTTTAAAGCCTCTTTTAATTTAATAACAGCATATATTTCTTTCCTGCTTTAAAAGACTTTGGACTCTAAAGATCTAAATCTAAATCTAAGTGGATTGTTGACATTATAGACCATTCTACTTCAGCCCTTTCTGCTCTTAGCTTCCAAATCAGCCTTGTTTGCTATATTTCTCCTATTGATACCTAAAGACTTTATGTTATGCTGTGCTGGTAGTATCTCAGAGTGGGGCTGGGCCAGGGGTGTCAGATTTCATTGAGGGCCGCATCAGGGTTGTGTTAGATCTCGAAGGGCCAGCGGGGGCATGACTATGGTGGGTGTGGTCATGGTGAAAGTGGCACAGGACTCATGATGGGGGCACCTGTGTGACCAAGTGCTAAGTAAAGGACTTCCCTGACACCCTCCTGCACTTTCATAATCTCCTTCCTTCCTTTTCTTCTTTTTCCTTCCCTCTTCATTCTCCTTTATTCTTCCCTCCGCTCTTTCCTTATTTTTCCTTCCTTGCTTTCTTCCCATCATTCCTCTAGCACTATAAATACATTTTATGCTATATACAAAAGTAAATTATCTTTATCCATGTATGTATCTATTCACACACATATTTATATGCATGCATGCTTTTTATTGACTGGATTTTTTTTTTTTGCTTTATAACAATTTTCAAGCTTGTTTTCTTCTACCTAGTAGAATCTAGCTAAAATAGTCTGACAAATTTATCTGGATGTAAGAATTTCCAACTGCTATTTAAAAAATATTTCCCAACCACATTAAAACAATTATTTTAATTATTTGTCAACTCTGAAAAGAAATAGATCAAATCCCACTAAGATATTAGAAGTTTACCTAATACGATGAAGGGCGGCATATAAATGTAATTAAAAATAAATAAATAAATAAATAACCTAAAAAAATACATGAAAAATAAATATAGTAAAACTACAATAAGATTATTTGGAGAAAATATTGCTCTGCATAATAGCACAGATCCCAGTAATAAAGTGCATTATTCCAAGCCACTCAGGACCATCCATGGGATATATAAGAAAATCAAACCTGTATCTGCCAATGAATATTCAATGCCCTACCCCCCTTTTATAAGTATTATAATGCAGTAAGAAAGGGGAGGAATTTTGATCATATGATTGCAGATGCAATTTTTATTTTTTGATTCCTTCCTGTCTGATTAATGCCCCAGTTAAATGCTGACATGCAAGAGTGTCAATTCCTGATAATTCCTCTAAGCTCTTACCTGTTTTTGGAAGAAAGTCTTTGGACACATGCCCTAATTATTGAAATAGGGGTACAAAAAGTAACACTGTGAGACACCATGTGACCATCATAGGGAGCATTCCTTTGACACACACACCCTTTTTTTTGCTTTTTGAAGTTGTGAGAAAGTTAAGGAGCTTAAAATTCTTCAGATCTGCTTCAGTTGCTCCTTTTCTCAGCTTTCACGGACAGATAAAAAAGGCAACAAAAGTACTGGAACAGAACGAAACTGACAACCTAGTGAAAACCAATGCAATATAAAAGCTAGACAACTGGATCAAGAGAACTCTTAGTCATCTTACCAGGGAATGTCAAATCACTAAAGAATAGTGGCAGATGAAAAGTAGTGTGCCACTAGAGATGGCCCACAACACACAAGCCAGACATACTTCTCTGTCCAATTGTGTCATTACCAGTGACCCTAATCTACAACATCACTAAAGAATTGACAAAAAAGCTTGGACAGTTCACAGATGAAAGCAAATACTCTTATCAATTCCCTACGATTGTGCCATCAAATAATCAAAGACCGACATTAGAAGAAAATGAAATCATGGTCTCATTCGATATCACAGCCATTTCACACTCATAGATCAGAATTAGCAAAGGAACCTATGACAGCACATATCACATCCAACCTAGCCAAATACACCAAGATTAAAATACCCAGCAGCCACATACTTTCAGTAGACAAATATATCAAAAATCAAAGCAATATCCATGAGATCATTGCTTTCAGGACTCATAGCAGAAGCCAGACAATGCAATGCCTAGAATTTATAGTACTCCCATGCATACTTCTACTCATACTCAACCAGTCATTCTTAATGGTATCTTATCTACATGGAGGGAAATAAGCGGTGGGGTAAACCACAAGGTTCCATCTCAGGTCCAGTAATCTTCAATATCTTCATAAATGACTTGGATGATGGAATAGAAGGGGAACTCATCAAATTTGAAGATGACACTAAGCTGGCAGGAATAGCCAACATCCTGTATTCGGGTCTTGTCCCGTGTAAGATTGAGAATACCTTGGCGATGTTTCGACGAGATCCCACTTGCCATTTTCAGGCTGGTGTCTTCGGCTTTGTGCTTCTGCCAGCAAAGTGTGATCTGAGCTGCCCTCTCTCTATAAATACTGGAGGGGAGGTGTGGTGTGCTGGCTCTGCTGTAAGCGAGTTGGTTGGCTGTGTTGTTGGCTGTGTTGTCGCTTCTTGATTGGTTGATGGAATTGGTGTTTGCTGATTGGTTGGCTTTTTCGTAAGAGCCTGTGTGGCTGAGGTAGTGGCTGTGTGTCCTTCAGCCTTTTGTGTTGTAGCTACCTGGGTAGTGGGCTGTGTGATGACTTTCTGAGTTTTATTGTTGTGACATCCTGGGTCTTGTGCTGTTATCTCCTGGGTCATTGTCTGTGTTGCAACCTCCTGAGGTTTTGTGTTGTAATCTCCTGAGTTCCATGATGTAGTATCCTGGGTGGAAGGCTGTGATGTGACATTCCGGGCCTTGGTTTGGCTCCGAGTTTGAGGTCTGGCTATGTGTTTATAGCGTGTGTCAGTTTGCTTAGTTTTGGGGTCGGAGGGAGGTGTAGCAGCTGGAGTTGCAGCTATGGTCTGGTTTCTGGATGGTGGTTGCCTTTTGTCTGTGGGGTGGGCTTGAGTTTGAGTCTGGAGAGAGAGATTGGTGGTGGCATCATGTGTTATTTTGGGTCCTGTGTTGGTTTTTGTGGCTGGGACTCGTTTGTTGATTAGGGGTAGTTTCCAGATGTCTGGTAGGCGGGAAGTATCATCCCGTTTATTCATGTTTATTCTATTTCAAATTATTCTCTTGTTGAAGTGTTCAGTGTTGGAGATAAGTTTGGATCCCTCAAAATCAATTTCATGTCCTGTGGCTTTAAGGTGCTGGAAAAGGGAGGAAGTTTTTTCTTCTTTTCTGACTGCGTTCTTGTGTTCTGCGATGCGAGCATTTATTCTCCTGTTGGTTTGTCCAATGTATGTGGCTGGGCAAATTTTGCATGGTATTTCATAAACTCCTTGGTTTTCTAGCTGGATCTTGTCTTTGGGGTTTCTTAAGATGTTGGCTATTTTTGGTCAGTGCCAAAGGCTGTCCTAATATTGTGTTTGTGGAGAATTTTGCTGATTTTATCTGTGGTGCCTTTGATGTAAGGGAGGAGGGCGATGCCATTGTCCTGTTCGTGTCTTGGTTTTGGGGGAGTCTCCCTTAGGATTAGGTTGGTGATTGTGCTTCTTTGGAATCCATTGGACATTAATACGTTAGTGAGGGTGTGTAATTCTGTTCTCAAGTGGTCTTTGTCAGCTAGGCATTTGGTTCTGGAGATGAGGGTCTTGGCTACGGAGTTGATCTGTGCAGGTGGTGATGGGATTGTGCATTTAAGTAGCGGTTGGTGTGTGTCTTCTTCTGGTAGATGGTGTGTCCTAGGGAGCCATTGGGTTTTTGTAAACTAGGACATCCAGGAACGGAAGTTGGTTGTTGGTTTCTGTTTCCATGGTAAATTGTATTTTGGGGTGTAGGCTGTTGAGATGTGTGAGGAAGTTGTCCAGTTTTTCTTTCCCGTGTGGCCAAATTACGAAAGTGTCATCTACATATCTAAGCCAGAGTTTGGGTTTGTATTCGGATTTGTCTAGAGCATTGGTTTCAAAATGTTCCATGTATAGGTTAGCGATGACGGGTGAGAGGGGTGATCCCATAGGTGCTCCTTCTATCTGTTTATATCTTTGTGCATTGTTGATGAAGTATGTGTTGGAAAGGCAATGGTTGGTCAGATCTAGGATGTGCTTAGGGGGGTTGTATTTGTTTTGGATAGCTGTCAAGGCTTCTTTAATAACTACTTGGGTGAAGAGGGATATGACATCGAAGCTCACAAGTAGGTCACTGGGTTGTAGGTTTTGTTTCTTTATTGTTTCTATGAAGTGGAAAGAGTTTTGTATGTGAGGTGATGGATTCTGTGTAGGGCTGGAGTTGTTTGGCGAGAAATTTGGCAAGGTTCTGTAGAGATGAGCCTATGGAGCTGACTATGGGTCTGAGTGGTGTTCCTTCTTTGTGTATCTTGGGGAGGCCATAGAGCTTAGGGCATCTAGATGATTTTTCTCTGGGGATGATTCTTTGTTGGATCTCTTCACTGATGGGCGAGGCTTTTATTTTGGATTTGGTGGTTTTCTCCAGGTAGGTGGTGGGGTCTGTGTTTAGAGGTTTGTAAGCAGGGTCTTGGAGTAGGTTGGATAATTTGCTGGCTCATATTTAGCTGGTTGTCCACTAAGACTCCAAGATTCCTCTCATAGGTACTGCTATTGAGCCTGGTTTCACCCAGTCTAAATGTATACTTTTGGTTTTTCTTGCCTAAGTGTAGGACTTTAGAATAGAAGACCTCCAGGGTCCCTTCCAGCTCTATTCTGATTGAACAAGCATACAACCCAAAGTATGGATCCAGTACATAGATAATATTTTTGTCATAATAAAAAGGACCAACAAGACAAACACATAACTATCAACAAAAGAATAACATTCTGCATCTTCACAAAGGAAGAAGAAACCAATCAGATTTAGCATGACTAGTGAACTCTTATTCACTAAAAGGTGAACAAGGGTTTTCTCATACATGGGAATGCTCTGACCTTTACTGCTAAACTACAACTCTACTTCCACCCTTGGTCCTAAAGCGTGAGACAGCAATTCAACAATTGGCAGACTATTTCTCCAAATACCAGAATTTCTAATGCCTATTATTTGTATTTTTTCATATATTTTTAATTCACCAAGCATGGTGGAAATAGCTGGCTTTCTGTGGTCAGAAGTGACAAACCATGGCATCTCAACTTCAATTGAACTACAGTTTTCAATATCACTGCTGCTTTTCATGCTGACTGAAAAGGCTAGAACCTGCAGATCAGCAACAGCTGGAGGGCAGAGATTCTCCATTCTGCCTATAGATTATATGCACATTTTATCTAAATGTATTTATCTCAATGGAGAAAAAATTGCTAGGAATGTTCTGGAATGATTGCAAGGCATGCTTTATATTAATTGGACAAAACATTTATTCTTGTAAAAGACTCACAAACTGCCATGAAGCAATTGCTTAGATAATGCAGCACGTATGCAATACATGTACATATCATCTTGGAGTACTGGTTCATTAACAGTGTATCAGAAAATATGGTGTGAGAGAAACTATACTAGAAAAACATACGCATACACTCACACACAGGAGCTGTAGTTCCACCACAGGTTAAGAATAATTTCAAGTTATGATTGCCAATATGGTTATACTAAAGAACTGGATCTTAGTTTCTTGGTTTTAGAAATTTATAGAGCCATGTGTAGTCTTTTGGGTTGAAAACATAAATCATGTACTGCTGTGAAATAAGTCATCACTCATCAGTACATTTCATACTAATGCTATCATTGCACTCTCTCTGGATAATTTGCTCAGGAACAACAGCTGCTGAGATCTGATACAGTATGCAGGCCTCTAAGCAACTTGGCTTAATGTGAGCTGAGCAGGTTTAGTTTTCATTTTAAATATTGGTTTACCAAATACTTTAAGAATCACTAAAATAAGTCTGAACTTCAGGCTTATTATACTGATAAAAGTGGTCTGACATGGAAAGGAAGACCTGAATTGTCTCTACTAATATTTCTTGGGGATAACCTCTTTTTAGATTGATACAAAGAGCTATGTATGGATTTCTATGTACACGTTAGAACTATTGGCTCACCCTTTACTAGAATACCCTTGTGCCTTATTTGTTGCTTTGTGCAATGAAAGAAGGCAGAACAGCATGGATTTGGTGTGGAGAGACTATAAATGGAAACTTACTTTAAAGTATTTATACTACATCTTCTTTCCAGAAATTCAAGTAAACATATGGCAGATGGATGTTTGGAAGGAATTTCCTTCATTTTATTTTCACAAGGACCATTCTCTGAGATTAAACAGGCCAAGAGACAACAATTGGCCAAAATCATCCCAAAAATTCCACCACTGTATAGAGACTTGAAATTGTTTATCATACCTAATCCAACAAATAAATTACTCAATTGGCATACCAATTCGCATACCTTGGTTCCACATGGCACTTAAATGGAATCTAATCATGTTCCCTTTCATAGGATAGACCTGTCACTTCTGACTTTCTGATAAATGTCCTCCAAATAATCTAGTTTTAATGGAATCCTATTATCCATACAAAATAGTGAACTACTACATACAAAATACTCTAGGCCAGTGTTTCCTAATCTCAGCAGCGTTAAGATATGTGAACTTCAACTTCCAGAATTCTTTGCCAACATGTGTACTAAAGTTGCTGATGTTAAGAAATACAAGCCTAAGCAACATATGTCATCTACAGAATTATTGGATTTACCTGGCATCCGGAAGTAATGTTGGTTCATGAGAAGAGATTTTATGGTAATATAGTACTAAGGAAGACAACAACTTCCCCTAACTACATCAAAACATTTCTTAAATACCCCCCATGATATTTGAGTGAGGAGAGACAACTATTTGGAACTATGACATTGCACTAAAATCTTTGATTCAACTTAGTCTTTATTTTCAAACATGATTATGTTGGCTCAAGTAGAATCAGGAGATTGAATTGACTGAAGTTATGGTGTATATTCAACAAAAAAGGGTTATTAAATTTTAATATCTTCCATTTGCAAAAGTGCATATCTAATTTAATCCAATTCCCAGATTTCAATTAGTATCAAATATAAATTGCATTTACCTTACAAACCACATACTAGAATACAAATGCCAAATATTTGTGTCCCCTTTTCCCACAATTTGGATAAAACAAAGTGAGGCAATTTTTTTTTCAGAAGATGGAACAAAAACCACTTTTGCTTAAAATTATTCTTTAAATCTTTTGATTGTCAAATTCCCCACATGCCCAATTTACTTTTATTTTATATTAGTTAGATTTTTGCTCAGTTACTTTCTGGCAGATAAGTTGGTGGCTTGATTCTATCAAATACAATTCATTTCCATCAAAAGTAGAAGGTTCTAAATTTTGGCAGGCTTGTTACTGATTAATCATAGCTTCACTCAAATATTAAAACACACAATAGAAAAAAATTAAACTCTTAAAAAGTGCACACTGCTTGTGATTCTGTAGCTTGTATTATACAAAACATGTTGTTTCAGCTGAAATCTTAAATTTCTTATAGATAATAGATACACATAGCATTATTCAACAGACTTAGGATGCTACAAGCTACTGCAAAGGCTCACACTGTAAATATTCAGAGGCTTCAAAGTATAAAATATGTTAGCTACATGGTAATGAGGAAAATATTAAATGTGCACCAGTTTTTTATATGAATCATCTATAACAGGGCTGGTCAAACTCATGGCCCACCAGCCAGACGTGTTATGCCCAAGTTTGGCAAAGGGAAAAAAAGTTGTGATACATCATGTGACAACGCCATGATGATGCGAGTTTGACACCACTCATCTAGAACTCAGTGTATTTGCTTGTTCAAATTGAGAATCAAAAAACATTCAGATGCCATCACCTGAATTACTGATACCAATTTGTGATCATTATGGAGTAAAATTATTGGATTTCACAGTAATATGAAGTTTATTTAACATAAAACCATTGTCTCAGATACATCTGTCAATTTTATTATATTAACAACTGCATTGCTTACCATGATACTGAAATTTTGAATTATATAGTACTGAATTGTGATGCAGTAAAAAATACTGGGTTAGGGTTAGCATTGATCCAAAGTGAAATGTTGGGCTTTCTAATATAAAACTTTTCTGCACTAGAATTAGATTTGCCATACAATTTATTTCTGTATCAGTTATGTTGAGAAATAACCAGTGTAGATTGCAAGCATGCATATCCTAAGCATATGTAACACAAAATAGAAGCGTTGAAGAGCCAGATTGCCATGACTTAATGAAGTTCTAGAACAGAAGTTCAGTATTCCTTCCCTTAAGCATTGTATTTGTATAGTAATCTGGAATGCCATATCACACTGTTAAAATGATATGACTTCACATATCACATATAAACCAAAACCATCATTTAGAAGCCGCAATAACTGGGTTCTGATCAAAATCTGCTTAGATGATACATTCTAACCTTACTAACTCTTCACTGAGAATGTGTTCTAAGATGAGGTGATAATCAAAATACTGTAAGAGTACAAAACAATATGAGTAATCATGCAGCAGTTCAGCTGTTGGATTGACTGCAATGTTTCTTGTCCAGAGATGCACAAGAAATAAAAACATGATAGTGGCCAATCTTTGGGTACTCCATTCATGTTACAACTATTTGTTATTGGTACTGCTTAATTTTAAGATTCCCTCAAATGTCCTGAAATGAGCCACCTTGTACATTTGGATGGGAAGACAAAGTGGTATATTGTTTATTATTTCAGAGTTTGTCCCAAAACAAAAAATGTTACTTATTCTTAAATTTCAATTTGCTTTAAATAGGCTCTTGCTTTCTCTTTAGGAAGTGTAAAATACAGGTCTCATTCATCACCACACCCAAAAAACAAAAATGCTGCCTAACAGGTTTAGTAAAGAACTCCATCTCTATCATTATATTTTGGCAACTTTTTTTAAAAGAGAAAAAATCAGCCTTGAGAATCTGTTGATTGCCTCAACTACTGACTAAAACAAAAGAATTAGTGTTGTCATTTAGTAACTTTGGCAGTTGTTTAAAATATACTATCCTCTTTTTTCTTTCCAGTATATTTCCAAAGAGACTGAGCAACTGCATTACATAGTTTAAAAGCTCCGTCACTCTTTATTTTATTTTGGGACTGTGTATTATGAACATTTCTTCCTAGAGTTCCTAATAATAGGTAAACAACATGGTAACCACAAGAGAAAGAAAGAATATTTAGCACTGGCTGGATTCAGACTTGTCATATTTAGAATAAATCCCATGACAAATTTAAGTCACATTTGATTCATAGGGTCTACTTTAAGTATAATGAAATCTGGATCAATCCTCCCATGAACTTTTAACTGGCAGCAATAATCTAAAATATTTTACATCCCTTCCATCTGATGAGAAATCTGCAAACTTTGCTGTCATATTTATAGCAAACAATTCTCAATCTTAGCTTAGGGTGTTCTGAAAAATGTTCTTATTTATTTAGTAAATAAAATATGGTATATAGTATAATTCTTCTAGCTAGGGTGAAATAATTTTCATTTATCTTACTTATGAAAAAGCCAAAAGGCATCAGTGTCCTGTTTCTCATTGTATCCAAATCTTTGTGAGTTACTTTACGTTCTACATTTCTGCTAAGTACAAAAACACCAAACCTCCAAAAGCAATTTAAAAAGAATTTCAAAATATCCCAAGAATGAAATAAAGAAACAAGCCTTTCTTGCAAAGGAATTATTTTTTAATTGAAGATTTCTGCTGCAGTAATAAACATGCTTCTACTGAATTATAGAAAAGTATCCATAACAAAGAATCAGAATACAGTTGATAGATATTTAGATAACATAAGGAAAAATAGATGCATCCCAAATCACATTGCTGAAATCTCATAGACAGTGGAAAAGGCAAGACAGCTTTAAAAAACCGACATTTTGTTTTATTGATTAGAAGGATTTTTAACTATAAACTAGTGGCTGTGTATTCAAAACTGGTGTACAACTCAACTCATCTGATTATTGAACAAATAGAAATCAAAATTAAAATTATGGTGAGAAACACTAATAACACCAGATCTGCTAATAATACCACTATCATGGTTGGGAGTATTGAAAAAGAGTTCAGGAATCACATTTAAGATGAAAGAAGAAAATTTAAAACAGATTATATTAAAACAACAACCATAATATTATCTCAATAGGCAGTACCAATTTAATATAAATAGAGGAAAAATTAATGTAGTCTGCTCAATAATTGATAGGATATTAAATATAGCTATGAAATAAATATATGTTGGCTAGTTACAAGAAATATTCTAACAACAGTAGACTAAATATTAAGATGCGGAGATATGACACTAACTCCAAAGGCAAGTACTGTGAAGTCTGTGAACTTCCCAGTGGTCTCACATGGCTCTGAAAAATTGGTTCATTTCAAAAGCCAAGACCTCTCCCCAAAAATTTGCTGGACAAATTTGTTGAGAAATTATTCAAGACTAGCAATACAAGATCAAATCAATGCTTGATGAAGTCCAATCAGATGCTTGCTGCAAATACTAATAAAATTAAAATAAAGGTATACTTTTTCTGCTATTCCCTTTCCCATACAGTTCTATAAGTCTGGACATTCAAAAGAACCTAACACATTCTCATATCCAAAGGAGAAGAAACAACATATCTTTAATCATAAATGCTATTAGCCAAGCCATGTTAGCCATCACCAGGATTCAGAAATATTGCTTTTCCCATTCTTATAGTAATGATTTTGCAGATAGCAATAGAACTTAGACTTATATACCACTTCATAGTGCTTTACAGTCCTCTCTAACCAATTTACAGAGTCAGCATATTGCCTCCAACAATCTTATTTTGGATCCTCATTTTACCAACCTCAGAAGGATGGAAGCCTGAGTCAATCCTGAGCTGCTCAGAATTGAACTGGAGTGAGGAATGAGTTAGCCCTGCAGCACTGCCTTCTAACCACTGTGCTACCATGGCTCTGTTAAGAAAGGAAGGATTCTCCTGAGCAATTCAAATGTAGCAGCTGCTTTCTTTTCAAGAATGTATAGGATAGAAATACATAAAATCAATATGAAATAATGGTAACATGCAAGCTAACCCCCCCATGTATTTGTTGGAAGTAAGTCCCATTGAATCAATTGAGGATATTGTATGAGTAGTTTTACGTATAACTTAAGCAGATTTCCTTTTCATATTACATTACACATTTCATCCTGGGCACCTTTTTTTAAAAAACTATTATCATCTGGCAGATGGTACAGGATAATAAAAACAAGGACAAATAGGCTGAAAAATACTTCTATTCCAGTTTATTTTCATAGTCATAATGTATACTGAAGATGATATTTAATTTCGTTGTATGAGCTGCAATGACAATACAGATATTAAACTAAACTAAACTTTTTTACCATCCAGTAAATCTATAATGATATATTTCTGAGGAGTGTTTTCCTGTGTGCATTGTGGTATATGAGCTCAAATGAAAGGGTGTGAGCCATTCTAAGCAGGTTAAAACCATCTTAACTAGAAAAGCTTTCAGCCATAGGTGTGATGTATCAAATACATAATGATTTGCAGTTTTAAAGAAAAATGAACATAAGACATGAATTTATAATACTACAAACCAACCTTTAAACGGAATTACTCAGATAACATCCAAAACACCCAAAAGCACATATAGAAAATATTTTAGATTACAGAGAAAAATGTCTCTGAGCAAATGAATTTTCAGGGCCAATTGTGCAACCCAGAACATAAAGCAACCTCCAGAAGAAACTTGTCTCCGATGCTTCTAAGATAGTTCAAAGGATTCCAAGAAATAGGGAAAGATTTATTAATCCCTCTAGTCTCGTAAAATGATGTTATTCCTTTTCCCAATGTCCCTTCCAGGCTAGGTTCTTTATATTCTCAAAATTCTCCTAAGAGCTGAGGCAGCAAAATTTTAGCTTTAGCTTTAATACAGGAAGTCTTTTCCTTGGGTTAGTAAACCAGTAATATTTTAAAAAGTTCATACCTAAATAATATTTTATTTTCCTCAGGTAAGCTGGGAAACCACAACAATTATTGACATTTAAACTTGTCACATGGCAGCCATGAATACAGCAAAAGTAATTAAGAATTTACAGTACCTTTTATAGTAATGTAATCATGATTATCAAGTTTAATCAGTTTCCTTATTTCAAAAATCTAGTGTAAAAAATTAGTTATCTAATGAGCCAGAATCTACCTAGAGGGATAGATGTATAATACATGATGAGCACTTCTATATTAATTTTCACATATGTTCACAATCAACCAGTTGATAAATAAAAAGCACAGCAAAAGAGTGCAAATTTTAACTGATTTTTCTAAAGTTAAAAGGGAATGAATACTTGTTACTACCTTAGTGTTTAATTCTGTTAGGTGAAGTCCTGTGTAGGAGGGTTCCTACTGCCCTAGTAATAGTCCTATCCATTCCCAAAATTGAAAAGATAGATTTGTGGGGTCACATGGAGACCTGGAGTGTCTCCTACTTGATGGTATGTGTACTATATAAGGTCTGGGGAATCTGTAGTATGTTTAGTATACTAGGCCTGGGGAAATCTAGAGTGAAACTAAATCTTAACCATGAAAAATTGCTGGGTACCTTCATTCCAATCACTTTCTTTCTCAGCCCAGTTACTTATAGAGGTAGAACTGTTATGCGGACATAATGAAGAGTGTGATCCCTATATAAGTCATATTAAGTTTTTGAGAAAGGTGAATTATAAATGTTATAAATAAACAAACTAAAATGTTACAAATGTAAACTATTGTTAATATTGATTAACAATAGATGGCTTTTAGGCATTACTATAGGAAATATTGGAAAGTGAATCTAGGCTTTGGGTGAAAAACAAGCATTTTGCTATTGTACTATGAAGGTTTTTTTTTAATCTATCAAGAAGAATATCTAATAATAGTCAGATAATGTCTTCTCCACATCATCTGGCATTCAGAAGTGTTTGAGATCACTACGGTTTGATTTCAATTATGCCATGGATATAAAAAGGGCTACACACCCTTGTTTAAAGGTCAAGTTTTAGAGATGTAAAATAATCAGACTAATATAAATCACTTCAGAATTTTTCCATCTTTAACATATAAGATGTACAATTCAATTGAAAAACAAAGTGAAATTTCCAAGGGACAAAATAACAATTAAAAGGTAGTTGCATAGGTTTGTACACCCTCTTATAACTACGGATGTGGTTGAGTTCAGAATGGTGTTAAATAGTAGTCAGTACCTAGCCGATATAAAGTTCAAGTGTAATAGGATTTTTATGAGATTTATTTAGTGGCTTCTTACAGCAAAAGCCGTATTAGCAAAAAGCTTAGAAAGCATCAGAGGGGGATATCATCAAGTCAGGAGAAGGATATAAAAAATGTTCAAAGTATTGGATTATAGGTGAAACTCAAAAAATTAGAATATTGTGCAAAAGTTCATTTATTTCAGTAATGCAACTTAAAAGGTGAAACTAATATATGAGATAGACTTATTACTTGTAAAGCAAGATAGTTCAAGCTGTGATTTGTCATAATTGTGATGATTATGGCTTGCAGCTCATGAAAACCCCAAATCAGTATTGCATTACTGAAATAAATGAACTTTTGCACGATATTCTAATTTTTTGAATTTCACCTGTATATCATGGAACACAGGGAAGACAGCCATCAACAAGTGGAGAAAACATAGCACAATAGTGACAATTACCAAGAAATGGATGTCCCTCTAAAATGGATGAAAAACAAGATGAAAACTGAGAGGCTGCCCAGGGGCCTACAGCAACATCAAAAGAGCTACAGCAATTTGTGGCAAGCACTAATTGTATACTACACATGACACCAATCTCTACATTCTTCCCATGTCTAGGCTGTAGGGCAGGGTGGAAAACTTTTCTTACAAAGAAAAATATCCAAGCCCAGCTACAACATAGATTTTTTTGCAAAAACCTATGTCAAGTCTGACAAAGCATGTGGGAAAATGTGTTACGATCTATTGAGACCAAGACTGAACATTTTGGCCATAATTTCAAAAAGTATGTTTGGTGCAAAAACAACACTGAACATCACCAAAAGTATATAATATACTTAATGAAGCATGGTGATGGAAGCATTCTATTTTTTTTTAATTACATTTATATGCCGCCCTTCTCCAAAGACTCAGGGCGGCTTACAATTTTTGGGATACAACCCAATGTGCTCAGCAATAGCCTTCATTCCATTGTATATGCCTGCTTATTACTAAGTGGCATTTTTACAAAGTCAGCTTATTTTGGGGCTGCTTGAAGAAGAAAAGCTCAAGTGGAGGGAATTATGAACAATTCCAAATATCAGTCAATTTGGGCACAAAACCTTCAAGTCTCTGCTAAAATGCTGAAGAGAAATTTTACCTTTCAACACAACAACAAGCCAGAGCAAACCTCCAAATTAACAAAAGAATGGCTTTATAGAAGGAGCTCAGTGTTTTGGAATGGTCCAGCAGAGCCTAAAACTGAATCCAATTGAAAATCTGGAGGGTGACCTAAAGAGGGCTGTTCACAGCAGATACCTTTGCAATCTGACACATGTGGAGTGCTTTTGCAAGGGAGAATGGGCAAAGATTCCCAAGGTAAGGCAAGGCATGGCATGCCATGCTGATAGGATCGTAACCCAAAAGACTGAATGCTATTATAAATCCAATAGTTTAATGTAGAAGAATTCTTTCCATAAACAATTCTAATTTTTTCTCTAATTTTTTTATCTAATCTGAAAATATAATGATGAAAAATTATTTTTGCTTGAAAGGATACAAATGACTTTTAGTTGGAATAAAATATATATTTTAAACCTGGAACAGCTGGAAAGTTTTCCAGTTCAGAGGGAAAAAACTGGACATAATAACATATAGAGTTTGATTATTATGAAGTGGGGGGGGGCTATTACTCTGGAGAATATACTAGATTGTTTCTAGTGAAGAAAGCTGGGAATGGTACATAAATAAACGCAGGAAAAGTGTTACAAAAATGTGTAACAGCTTGCTTGTGGGTGCTGGAAGCTTTTAAGAAAAGACTGGACAAATGTTGGTCTGAAATAGTATAGGGTTTCTTCCTTGAGCAGGGGGTTGGACTAGAAAGTCTCCAAGATTCCTTCCAACTCTCTTATTCTGTTACTTAAGTACAGTCTTTAACTGAAAATTTCAGCTTGCCAGCCCTATGTTAACATAGTGGCATGTCATAAAGCATGCTATTGAAATAAATGTATTGGATACTAATTATCTCAATTACTAAACACACACACACACACACACACACACAAATATGTAGCCGACTTATAACCACAATTGAACTCAAAGCTTTGGTTGTTAAATGAGACAGTGGTTAAGTGAATTTTGCCCCATTTTATGACCTTTCTTCCCACAGTTGCTAAGTGAACCATGGCAGTTGTTAAGTTAATAACATGGTTTTAAAGTGAATCTGGCCTCCACACTGACATTGCTTGTCAGAAGTTTGCATAAGGTCATCCCATGACCCAGGAACATTGCAACTACCATAAATATAAGCTGGTTGGCAAGCATCCAAATTTTGATCAAATGGCCATTGGAATCCTGCAACAGTTGTAAGTATGAAAAACAATCATAAGTCCCTTTTTTCAGTGCTGATGTAACTTAAAATGGTCATTAGATGAACTGTTATAAGTCAAGAGTTACACACATAGACACACATACACACACTAAATAAAATCAAGTAAAAATGTGAATGTATACATTGTATAGTTTGGACTATTTAAGGCTAGATGGCTGGAAATCAATAGACTATGAGTTCCAGTCCTGTCTTAGGTTTGATAGTCTTCTGGGTGACTTTGGGCCAGTCACTCCCCCTCTCTCTCTGCCAGACCCATCTTACAGAGAAATGTATATTAGGTATATTTATCCCTTGATTAATTTACAAAAATAATCAAGGCATGATAAAAATATATAAATAAAAATAAAGAGAGAGAGTATATAGTAAGCATCAGCAGTATAATGTAATGTGATGATCAAGACATGTTAGATTCAGTAAATAAATCAGGATTCTTTTAAATGTTTTTTTAAATTAAAAAATGTATAAAGCGAAATATCAATCAAGATAAATATTGGCTCAGGCTACACTGTTAAGTTATTAATTATTGAATTAAAAGCAAAATATGCTAAAATTGTAATTTTATACATCAATAGTGCAAAAGAGAAGGAGGTTTTATTTATTTATTTATTTATATGTGTGTGTGTATGTGTGTATGTATGCATGTTATTCAGCTTTGTCTGGGTATTTTCCCATGTCATTATAGTTGTGCTTCTAAAGTTGTAGTGATGTTTCAGCAGAATCTCATCTGCCATCATCAGGCTTGTGTATTGGGTTTGTCTGTATGTCAGGCTTTCACAGCCGTTTCTGTTTTAAATTTGGTGCTAGCCTTGTGCTTTGTTGGAATGTTTTTTTCTTCATCCTGATTGGTTGGAAGTCTTGGTCTGTGTTTATTGGTCTTGGAGTTTGCTGGGTTCTGCTTGATTGGTGTTTCTAATATCTTCTGTCTGCTTTGTAGCGTTTTTTTGACTTGATTAGCTAGCAACCATTGTGTTTCGTGTATTGGGGGCTTTTAGCGTGGCTTGGCTTCGGGTGAATGGCTGGCTATCGTTTATTAGGAAGCTAAGTTTCATCTGGGTAGCTGGCTGGGATGTGTTTGGGCTGGAGGTAACAGGGGAGGGGTCTGTTTGTGCCCAGGTGTTTGCTTGGCTTGTGGTGTGGAGATTTTTTTGTTTGTGAGTGCAGGCTTCCAGATAATTGACTCCACCAGACTGTCAATTTTATATACATACATACATACATACATACATACATACATACATACCTACATACATATATTTCCATTCATTTATGGAAGTTTTGGTTAGTTTTTATCATGTACTTATTTCAGCCATTATGAAAGCATGAACTTTTGCAGAAGTAAGGCTGATAAAAAATATGGAATCTGTAAAACAATAATGTTTCTTTTTTTACAGAAGGAAGCATATATATATATATATATATATATATATATATATATATATATATATGTAGGTCTTGGTGTATTCGGGTCTTGTCCCGTGTAAGATTAAGAATACCTTGGCAACGTTTCGACGAAATCTCATCCGTCATCTTCAGGCTGGTGTCTTCAGCTTCGTTCTTCTGGGAGAAGTGCGTGATCGTGGCTGTTTTTCCCTTTTAAACTCCAGAGTTGGCTGTGTTGTTACTTCTTGATTGGTTGATGGAGTTGATGTATGCAGATTGGATGGCTTTTTCCTGAGACCCTGTGTGGCTGAGGTGCTGGTTGTGTGTCTCTCAGCCTTTTGTGTTGTAACGACCTGGGTAATGGGCTGTGTGATGACCTTCTGAGTTCTATTGTTGTGACATCCTGGGTGTGGTGCTGTAGTCTCCTGGGTCGTTGTCTGTGTTGCAACCTCCTGATGTTTTGTGTTGTGATCTCCTGAGTTCTGTGATGGAATCCATTGGACATTAATACGTTAGTGACGTATTAATGACATTAGTGACATTAACGTATTAATGTCCAATGGATTCCAAAGAAGCACAATCACCAACCTAATCCGAAGGGAGACTCCCCCAAAAAACCAAGACACAGAACAGGACAATGGCATCGCCCTCCTCCCTTACATCAAAGGCACCACAGATAAAATCAGCAAAATTCTCCACAAACAATATCAGGACAGCCTTTGGCACTGACCAAAAAATAGCCAACATCTTAAGAAACCCCAAAGACAAGATCCAGCTAGAAAACCAAGGAGTTTATAAAATACTGTGCAAAATTTGCCCAGCCACATACATTGGACAAACCAACTGGAGAATAAATGCATGCATCGCAGAACACAAGAACGCAGTCAGAAAAGAAGAAAAAACTTCCTCCCTTTCCAGCACCTTAAAGCCACAGGACATAAAATTGATTTTGAGGGATCCAAACTTATCTCCAACACTGAATACTTCAACAAGAGAATAATTAGGGAAGCCATCGAAATAGAGAAACACCCCCATAACATGAATAAACGGGATGATACTTCCCGCCTACCAGACATCTGGAAACTAGCCCTAATCAACAAACGAGTCCCAGCCACGAAAACCAACACAGGACCCAAAATAACACATGATGCCACCACCAATCTCCTTCACCAGACTCAAACCCCAAGCCACGCCACAGACGAAAGGCAACCACCATCCAGAACCAGACCATGGCTGCAACACCAGCTGCTACACCCCCCTCGCCCCCAAACTAAGCAACTGACACACGCTATATAAACACATAGCCAGACCTCAAACTCGAGCCAAACCAAGGCCCGGAATGTCACATCACAGCTTTCCACCCAGGACACTATCACAGAATTCAGGAGATTACAACACAAAACATCAGGAGGTTGCAACACAGACAACGACCCAGGAGATTACAGCACCACACCCAGGATGTCACAACAATAGAACTCAGAACGTCATCACACAGCCCATTACCCAGGTCATTACAACACAAAAGGCTGAGAGACAACAGCCAGCACCTCGCCTCACAGGTCTCAGGAAAAGCCATCCAATCTGCATACATCAACTCCATCAACCAATCCAAGAATACAACACAGCCAACTCTGGAGTTTAAAAGGGAAAAACAGCCCTATCACACACTTCTCCCCGAAGCTGAAGACACCAGCCTGAAGATGACGGATGAGATTTTCGTCCGAAACGTTGCCAAGGTATTCTCAATCTTACACTGGACAAGACCCGAATACACACAAGACCTACATACCTTTACCCTGAAAATCTACTAATATATATATATGTAGGTCTTGGTGTATTTGGGTCTTGTCCGTAGATTGAGAATACCTGGCAACGTTTCGACGAATCTCATCCGTCTTCAGGCTGTGTCTTCAGCTTCGTTCTCCTGGGAGAAGTGTGTGATCGTGGCTGTTTTTCCTTTTTAAAAAACAGCCAATCTGCATACACCAACTCCATCAACCAATCAAGAAGTAACAACACAGCCAACTCTGGAGTTTAAAAGGGAAAAACAGCCACGATCACACACTTCTCCCAGGAGAACGAAGCTGAAGACACCAGCCTGAAGATGACGGATGAGATTTCGTCGAAACGTTGCCAAGGTATTCTCAATCCTACACGGGACAAGACCGAATACACCAAGACCTACATACCTTTACCGTGAAATCTACGAAAATATATATATATATATATATATATATATATATATATATATATATATATATATATATAAATATAAATATATCTCACACATTACATACTGAATTATAGCTAGAAAAGGTTTATGGGAATTACAACACAACCTATTTTGAAAATGTTGAATTTTGAAGGTTAAAGAAGTTGACCTTCCAAAATGTCTTGGATCACAAATAACATTAAATCTGAAATCCATTTTTGAAATGCAATATGTGGTTCATACAAACTCAGTAAGACAAAGCCATCTAACCACATTATGATATGTAAATCTGATCAATTATAATATTAATGTATTCAATTCACCACACTGTCTTCTAATTTTTTTAAAAAAATGCAGTATATTTTAGTTCATATGATTTGCAAATCATGGTACACATATATCCATCCATTCATTAAATTAACATCTTCATTCCACTTTAAGGCAAAAAATGTTAAAGTCTCATCTTCCATCCAAAGCAGGTGCAGTTTTATTGCCTCTCGCAATTCAGAAAAACTCATTTGTGCATATCTTGATAGACACTGCAAGAACCGAACATGCTAGTTCTGAAGCAAGCAGTTTATACGCTTGGAGTCTCCTAACAAGTAACTGGAACTGTGTGTTGCATCATTTAAGCTAAATTATAATACAACTACAGTATCTTTTCTAAATGTGCTAAATTAAATTATGGTAAAAGAAAGAAAAAAGTTTACAGAGTTTATAGTTTACAGATTACTAACTGTAAATAAAATATTAGAGTAGGCTGACACTACTGTTGATTCTTACTTAGCTCAGAAAATATGCATCATAATAAAATGTTTGTTTAGTTTTCATTGATAGTGCAAATGGATTACCTGGTCTATATTTAAAGCACCTAGTCATAAGAACATACTTGCCATTTGTAAAACAATTCTGAAAATATCTGATGGGAAAATAAGGAAGTACAAAAAAAAGTCTTTAACTGATTTTGTAAGAAGAAATTTTCATTTCTAAATGGTTTGGTACGAGGCTTGTTGAATTGATGGAAACAGATCTGATGTCACTGTACCTTCTTTATTTTCTTTAAAAGATAACTGGAAAGTAGAAGCATTTTATCATCTTGTCAGGATATTGCAGTTAGAAGAGAGGAAAGGTATTGTTGATTGGTAATAATACAATGCTGCAATTTAAATTACCACTAAAATAGTACAATGAAAAATGATTTATTTCAATTTACTGCCTTTTACTGTCCTGCAGCTGGAAATATTTCACCATCACATTGGTATGCAAACGGGAGAAAACATTTAGCAAGCTCTGCAATCTTTCAGCTTAGTTCCGGAAATTTTTACAGTGCCCAAATTCCATTGGAAAATATTTGGTCACTCGTATGCTACCTTAGACAGAAAGTTGTCTCCTGGAATAGAAATCATGTTAAAACTGCCAGCATCCTTACTCAGATTGGCTCTAACAATATATAATAGGTCAAATTTCTGCCAAATCATTTTAATCTTGAGCCAACAGTACTTTTTAAATGGACTTTGATTGCCAGTTGCCAGGTAAGAATTCATTACACCATAAATTATTGATATTATTTTACTTTTCACATCTGCAGTTCTAAGCTTAATCAGTATCAAATAATTTGTATTATGCAGGTTTGGACACGTCACAATAATCACACTTCTGATTGACAGCTTAACAATATTTTATTTAATATAGATGAAATCTTCTTGGCAAGATTTTGCAAGTAGTTTGCATTGCCTGCTTTCTCAGGCTGAGAGTGAGTGATTGAGTCAAAGTTACCCAGCTGACTTTGTGCTCAGGATAAAACTACAACTCAGTCCCTTGGTTTCTATCCTGAACTTAACCACTACACCAGAAGTGTCAAACTCTATTTCATTGAGGGCCACATCAGGGTTGTGGTTGATCTTGGAGGGCTGGGGGGGGCATGGGCAGGGGGGGTATGGGCAGGGGATCATGGCCAGCTCAACATCGCTTGCATCAGGGAGTATTGTGGTAGCCCAGGTGGGGCTGAGGGATCTATTGTCTCCAGTGGAGGAAGGTGAGACCAGGGCGAGTGCCAAACACTTGTCCACCAGAGGAGCCTTGCTGTCCCGCTCAGATCATGTCTCCATGGGCCAGATCATCACATCACCCAGACGGCAGTGCGGCTTACTTGGAGCCCTGGGCAATGGACGGCAAGTGCCCGGCCCTGTTCTTAAGCTCCCAGGGCACCGAACCCCACAGCTCAGGCCAGCCCAGCCCAGCTCCGCATCCCTGAGGGGACACCCAGCTGTGCTTATTTCCTCCTCAAGGCTCCTGATGGTGTGATCACTCTTCTTGGCCAGGTTGTTTGGGAGGGCAAAGTGTGTAGATCAGAGAGAGATCCACTCCTTTTCTTTGGAAGGAGACCCAGCTTTGTAATCAAAGTATCCTCAGCTATAGGATGGGCAACCAGGAAAGGAGGAGGAAGGGGGATGGCAAAAGGGTGCTAGTGCCAAGTGCTAAGACAGGACTTCCCTCAGACTTTCCCCCTCTCTCATAATCTCCCTCCCTCTCTCCCTTCTTTCCCTCCTTCTCCTTCTCATCTTCCTTCCTTTTTTCCTTCCCTCCTTCTCATTCCCATCTTCCTTCCTTCCTTCTCATTTCCCTTTCCTTTCCTTCCTTCCTTCCTACTTCCTTCCCTACTTCTCATTCCCATCACCTTCCTTCCTCATTTTTTTGCAGTGCTTGTTTTTTCCCCTCACTTATTACTACTTGAATGGTGTGTGCTCAAGGGACTGGGGCCTGCACGTCCCCCCCCCAAGTTGCCACTGATTGTATCAAGCCCTGTTCCCGCCCCCACCATCTCCAGGGAAGGCTGCAAGAATCTCCCATTCCAGCTTCTCTTATCTCTCCTAACTCTAAACCTAACCCATCAGGCCAGAGTCCAGGCACAGAGATAATGATAGGAGAGGGGTCCAAATGGGAAGCATCTGTCCACCACTGCCTGCCTATTGCCAGCTCTGCTTGGAGCCTCTGCCAGCTTAAAAAAAATGTGGAACAGCCATTTCCCTTTTATCCACCCTCCCCTCCATTGCATCTATGCCTGAAGCCAAAAGGGCAGTTTCTCCAATGCCAGAAGCTGCATTCTTCCTTGAGTACCCACAATGCCAGAAGTTGCCGGCGCTGCCATTTGGCTGCTGCTTCCCTCCCCCTGCAATTGCCTATTGCCCATCACATACTGGCTGGCAGAAGCATCATGTCTTCTGCTGCTATCCGATTAGCCTAAAGTCCCATTCCATTTCCATGGAGGGCAGTCTCAGTGAAAGGGAAGCCTCCCAGGCTGTGAGACCAGGCTGGGAAGTGCGGTACTGATCTATTCTACAACTTGGTATGGTTATCTAGGCTGGAAAGCAGTCAGCCTTAGATCCGACCCTTGCAGCAGCCCTGGAGCCAGTGAGAGGCCACCTACTACCTCAGCCCTGCCCCTGGGCAAGTGCATAGGAGGTAGTGAGCATGCACATTCTTGGTGAAAGAGAAATGCTCAGAACACAGTCAGCCTCCAAAGTGAGATGGTCCCCAGGGATACAAGACTCCTCGCACGTTCACCACCTCCTGTGTACGCACCCAGGGGTGGGGCAGGGGCAGCCCCTCGCTGGATCCAGGCGGTCCCATAGATCTAAGGCTAACTGCATTCTGGCCAGGATAGCCACAACCTAGTTCTAGATCAATGACCAGATGGCCTGGGCCAGGCCGAGGCACTGCAGGCTAGTCCTTTGCTGTTTTCAGGGCGTCTCCATGGGCCAGATCTAATCACATCATGGACCAGATCTAGCACACAGGCCTTGAGTTTGACACTTGTGCACTACACCAAACTGGATTTCATATATTTGCTTATAATACATACAAAAAGTACCACAAAAAAGCTTCCATGGGGGACATAAATGGGGTCCCCATAATCAATGTGATTAGAAAAAGATACTTGGCTAAGAAGCAAAAAACAAGAAAAATACATTCAATGAGCATGATTCAACTTTCGGACAACTCTAGCTGGATGACTTGAGTATCTTCATCAACATTCAATGTCTCTCAAAAGTTAAACTCCAGTCTGTTGTTTGTATTGAAGAGGACTTAGAAAATCTGTCAAAGTGGGTCTGTCAATTTTAGAGAATACCTCAGCTTACTAAGGATTTTTCATTTTGAAAGCCATGTCTTCAAATGATTCATATATCTATGAGAAACATTTGTTTTTCATTTCTGCTGATGAGTAATTAATGAATAGGGTAGTGGCCCAAACTTCATAAAACTTTATGATACAATTACTGAAGACTGAATTCTAAGTTACATGTGAATGTGTGTGTTTATATAGCATCACATTCTCTAATAAGTGTAACTATGGTTAATTAGAATCTTAACAATCAAAAAACATCTAGCATTTTAGAAAAAGTTGTAGCTCCTATTACATTATGACTTGATACAGGAACACTAATTCAGGAATTTAGGTCAGGCATGAAGTTCAACTTTCTAAGACTTATTCATTCTCGGTTCCTGAAGCTAGTCCATCCAGCAAGAATAGCCAAGTGAAGAGTTTAGGTAAGTCCACCACTTTACAATACATCTTAATTCAAAAAAAGTTCTGATAGACTGTTTTGCCTTAATGTTCACTGCAAGTTTGGTCATATTCTGATTTTCACAAAAGTAGCTCTTATTCTGCTTTTGCACCAATTTTTTTGCTACTGGAAACAGCTTTATTTAAATGTTGATTGAAAATAATCTGGAAATAATTGCTAGCAAGCTATGAATGACTTCAACCCTTCCATCTGCTAAAAGGCATACCTTTCATAATAGCAATAACAGTTTTGCTGAATTAGACCAGTGGCCCCTTTAGTCTATTAATCCAGTTCTAAGAACAGATAGCCAAATGGTCTTTTCTTCCTAATAAAACTGCAAAAAAAAAAAAAAGAGCTTTGGTGGCCCAGGCTGTAAATGCCTGCTCTTAAGATCCAGCTGTCTACAACTACTGTAGGCTCGAATCCCACCAGGCTCAAGGTTGACTCAGCCTTCCATCCTCTCGGGGTAGGTAAATTGAGAACCCAAGATTGTTGGGGGCAATTAGCTGACCTTGTAAAAATGCCGCTTAGTAATAAGCAGGCATATACAATGGAATGAAGGCTATTGCTGAGCACATTGGATTGTGCTCCAAAAATTGTGAGCCGCCCTGAGTCTTCGGAGAAGGGCGGCATATAAATGTAATTAAAAAAAAAAATGTTAACATGTCATTTGTGACCACTCTATTTGGTGTTAGTGACACCCTTCAACTAATGCGGATAGTTTATTTTTTCTAATGTTCAAGCCAAGAAACCTACAATGTCTTTCTATATCTTTAGGATGAAAATTAACAAAAACTATTAAAGTCAGTTTAATGTTACAAAGTTTATAAAAAGTGGGACTGAGATCACATGTATGGTTAAACTTTAGGTTTTAAATTCTGTTAAATTAGACATTGTGACCTAGTTTACATACATAAACCAAAAAGACTCTATTGATCTTCATTTATTAATTTAAAAAAAACTTGTTTTTTTACAGATGTTTCATTACCCAAACTAGATAACATCACCAATGCTAGTAAGGACCTCCTGGTGATGTTACCTAGTTTAGTAGGTAACATCTGCAAGAAAATAACCAAGCTCAAAGAGCACCAAGGACCCTTCATTTCAACTCTAAGCTACAGATATCCTCTTTTAAAATGTAAAGAAGCATTGTGTACCTTCCACCACAGAAGCAACGCACCTGATTTCACATTGTGGTGGTCACAGGTTTCTCTGATACTTCATTTAAAATCATCACAGAATCAATAAGCCTCAAGCCACCATCACCACACCTACACACTTGAAGACAGTGATTTGAAACTGGGGCGGGTCCTCCTGTATTCTGAAATCTACACAGTTGCAGGCATACCTATATTACAAAAATTACTCATAGTAGCCCACACCCTAAATTATCTTCCATCGGGATTACTATAATATAGTGCAAATGGGGCTGCCTTTGAAAAGCATTTAAAAGCTACAGCTGTTTGCAAACAGCAGTTGCCCATACAAACATAGGTGTTTTCCATTATACTTTGACCATCCCATAATTTGGGGAATTGCATAATCTATCATTTCACTTCTGGATATGATTCAAGTAGACGGTTGTCAGCTCCAAAGATCTACATGGCCCCACACCTATTCATCTATGAAATCAACTTTCATGTTCATTTGCAAGTTAGTCTGATCAGATTAAATATAGCCAACTCTCTTCAGTTCCTGTTTATAAGAAAATGAAATCTGGGAGAGCCTAGAAAACATTTTTTAATGTTACCCCACTATAGATAGGATCTGGCTCTTCTTTCCTTGATTTTAGGAGAGTAGATAGGACCTGGCTTTTTCACCTAGTCCAGGAAGAAGGCATCTTTGAATGTTGGGTGCACTGTCAGTCACATAATTTTGTAAGATTTTTATATTCTTTATAAAAATTGAGATTATTTTTTCATGTTTTATATTTGTTTTATTCCTATGGGTTTATTTAGTCTTTAGTTTTTTTATTGTGTTTTTGATTGTTAGCCTTTGGAGTGAGCAGCATACACACAGAGTAATATTTTTTTTAAATTAAAGGTGCTCACAATATCATAGAGCTATAGTCCTTGTGTTCATATGAAACAATGTTCATGTATCTGCATTAAACATAGAGATTTACACTTTAAATCGCATCTGGAAGCTAACTGATGATCTGCAATACTAATAGAACATATTCCTAACAAAAGATGTGGTTTAAAATATGTCCATCCTGCTATACATTGACTCATCCCATTAAATAATTTTGATTGGCAAATAAGTCCATCAATGTCCAGCTTTACCTTGTACTGTCCTTGCTAGATCCTGACAGCTTCTGAGCAGAAAGAATGGAAACCCATATAATTTCCCCTATAATTTCTTCTATAATCTAGGGTGGCATTTAAAGTTGAATATCCATATCCTGGATATTCAATTAAAGCACCCCAAATTGTTAACTGACTTCATGGAGAAAAGCAGGGAAAGAGGATTATCCTTTGGGGAACCCCACAAAGCAAGGACTGTTATGCAGTATCTTCTCACGCACTATTATTAGCTAAACCAAGTCACTATGGAAAGAATGGAACAACTGTGTCCAAACCCTATCCCAGGGTTTGATAGCAGGGATATCAAACTCATGGCCCGCAGGGCAGCTGCATCAGCTGCTGGCCATGCCCACACCCAGTTTAGCAAAGGGGCGGAATCATGATATGTCACATGATGCTGCCATGACAACATGAGTTTGACACCCCTGCCATAAGGTAATCCAATAAGATGCCATGGTCAACGGTTTCAAAGGCAGCTGAAATATCTAAAGCAGGGGTGTCAAACTCACGTCATCATGGCACCGCCACGTGACATATCTGGACTTTTTCCCCCTTTGGTAAACCAGGCATGGGCATGGCTAGCATATGACATATCCAGCCCACAGGCCGGAGTTTAACAGCCCTGATCTAAAGGGACTGAAACAAAAATACTCTCTTTATCCAAGTCCTGACATAATTTATTGGGTAGAGAGAGACCAATGTTGTCCCTATCTGAATTCTGATAATCCACTTCATACAGGATGCTCCAGATCAAGGTGATTGCTTTATATGTCCTCCTTCCCTTGACATCCATGTTACCATCCTATCTTTAAATCATCTGCAAAACATATAATAAGAAGGTCTAAATAATGTTGAGGCCACCTGCTGTGATCTGTTGGCTGATCAGGAAAGCATGCTGCAGTCCTTTGACTAGAAAAATTGGCCCTAAGACATAAGTTATGAATCCCTGACCTGAAGAACAGTATCCTTCTTCTATAATCCTGCCTGTCAAATAAGAATTTGAAAGAAAGCCTTTTAAATTAATAAGCAATATTAATTTATTCATATTCTTTATTATATACAATGAATTAAAATTATTACAAATATGATTGCTGGTTGTTTATTTTTTTCCAGTGGATTATTTTAATTAACCAGAGTATAGGATTTTGGTAGGATATAAAAACAACATTAAAATATAAGCACATTTTCTTTTTCTTATTCTTACTGCTAATTTCTATTTCTCCTCTGCTCTTAAGTCATAAATATTCCAACTAACTAATGGTCTGGTTTATGTAACAATTTGTGTTTGAAGCACTGTGTCAAAAATACCTTACTGAAATCATAAGAGAGCTGTCATACCTGGACAATTACAGCATGTGAGCACTTATACGTCCATAATGATATAATTACACTTGATGGCAGTAATGATGGAAGCTATTAATAGTATATAAAACACTCACAAACTTCACAAATGATGAATCTCCCATGTGAAGAAATAACATGAGGTATAACAGGCATTATTTATCTAATTCAAGGGTTTGGTTTGCAGAAAACATGGATGGAAAGTTCAAATACATGAAATAAATTTGCAATCTGTAATTCTGAGATCTGTTACATTTCTGTTTTTTAGTATTTCATGATTTTCAATTGTTCCAACAAGTAGTGAAATTTTGAAATTATTTAAAATGAAACTGTAAAAAATAGTGTACAATGAAATTGAATAAATAAAAACAAAACAATTGCAAGATAAAATAAATAATAAATTGCAAGATAAAATAAAATATTTATATTTAAATAGAACTCTGGAAAACAAAATAGCTACTAGGTATTTCATAGAACAATATATTCACGATTCCTTATCTCCCTTCAACAATCATGCAATTGACATAAAATTCTGAATAAAGCATCAAAAGCTACTAAGATGTTGCATGACTGCTGTTATACTGCTGTATATATATACGGACAATTCTGCTGTATATATATATGGACAATTCAGAAGAAAAAGAAAGTCAGTGGAATTAATATTTAGTAACCAGAGAGAAAAAAATAGAAACAATATTTTCCTAGCTGAGTGCTATCCTATTGTGTTTGATTTTATAGCTCAACTAACAGGATTTGAATCCTCTAATCTATCCCTAGATTTTATTTCAGGGGAAAATGGGGAAATAAAATCATGTTAGGAATAATTAATATCTATATTCTTAAGCTTAAAACACTGGTTTACTTCTAAAAAAATTATAATTCTGAACTAAAAATATTGTATCTTAAAGAATTATTAAGGTACAATTAAGATTCACTCCCTCCAAACCAATTCACATCTGTAATCACAGGATTTTTCATCATTAATTTTAGTTTTTAGTTGTAACAATTAATTTGCAAGCAACCTCATGTTGTTTTTGATTATACTGTATACAATTTGACAAACAACAAGATAAATGAAAACTGTACCTCCATCTTTGGAGGAGTACCCATAATTAACTAATTAATTAATTGAATTTATATAGCCTCTCCTCTCAGTAAAGTGACTCTGGACAGCTTACAATTTTAAAACTATAAAATAGTTAAAACAATTAAAAATAATTAAAACATCCCAAAATAATACATAAGCAGTCAAGATAGTTAATCAACTAAGAGTAGTCAAGAAATAGGGCCCTCATCACATTCACAACCAGGAACATAAACAAGTTTTTTAAGCCTTCCAAATGGTTGGGGCCATTCTAATCTTCAAAAGAAGAATATCCAACAAAACAAGGGCTATGGCAGAGAAAACCTATCTTCTAGTCCCTGCCAGTTGACAGTGATTGTCTGACAGGATCTGCAGCATGCCTAGTTTGCCAAATTGAATTGGACGAGTAGAGTTCTTGGAAAAAGATGGACCCTTAGATAAATCAGTGTAATAGTTACTATGATTATATAATTTCTTTAAAGCCTTGCCACATCAAAAGCAAACATGGGAAATGGTCCTACATTCCATCTTTTCTATGAGTGTAAGTCAAAATGATGGAATGCTATGAGGCGAGCTCTTGTAGAAATATTTGGCAAACTTTCTACCTGACTTCTCTGATACACATAACTTATGGTAAATACATATAAATCAGGAAGATAACGGAATTATCCAAGAAATGTAATATATTTTGCTGCACGCAGTGAAGAATGAGATGATTCCTCTTTATTTCCATATCCAAAACTTGATTAGCTTAGCAGTTTATTTAACACTGCCACTGCAGCAGAATTCTACAATGGAGTCAATAGGCCAGGTTAGAAAATATAGGACTCAGAGCACTGAACTCCCTTTTCTTAAATGTTATTTACCTAATTCTCAATATCTGCTGTCTGAGACAGCATTTTGCCTAATGGTTTGTCTGCAAAGCAACAATTACAATATAAGTGTCTTGTGGCAGATTGAAGTCTTAAAACATTTATGACATAACCTTGATGTAATTAATCAGACCAGTTGCTTTATGCTGTACAATGCTATTTATCATGTAAAAAACTATGGAACCTTTCTAAAAACGTTAGAAATTTATTGCTGTAATACTTTACAATAATGATTATACTGTCACATATATATTACAAGCATCAAGGGACAGTCAGTACTTAATGTCTGTCTTGTGTTGTTTGAACTAAATTACATGTTATATAGAATGCAACTATTATAAAGCTTGTTTTATTTTTAATTCAGTTCTACTGAATCTTTAAAAATCATCAATAGATTTCTTATGAGGGTCAATGAGAACTTACATTTCCAAATAAATCTAAAATTGATCCAACTATCATTTTTATTTTCTTTCACTAGGCCTATATAAGCCATACAATGAAATGATTTGTTTAACCTTGTACATGTATTCCCCAAAGCTGAAAACTAGATATAGCAGCTCAAACGATTTGTGCTATTACATCAGAGTCTGCCCAAGATTTCCTTGGTGCCTGAATATTCACATAAGACATTTCAGTTGCAACAGAGGGCAAAGCAAATACCTGAGGATTTGAGAAGTGAATCCAATGGAGCTGTTTGTTGAATGATTTGCACAGCCTAATGGCAGACCTCTATTAAACTGGAGCTCCGGGAGATGAAGCGACGGAGAAGGGGTCTAGAGAGCAGGTGGAGGTCGACCCGCTCCGAGTCTGACTGAGCCTAGTGGAGAGCCTATATCAGGACCTATCTGGTAGCTGTGAGAGCGGCGAGAAGGGTCTATTTCTCCGCTCTCATAGCATCTACAGGAAACTGCCCAGCCGCCCTGTTCGGGGTTGCCCGCTCCCTCCTTCAGCCGGGGGGTGCGGTGGATCCCTTGCGGGGTCGAGCTGAGGAATTTGGTCAGTTCCTGCGGGATAAGATTGCTCGGATACAGGGTGGGGGTTGAACTCCAATTTGCCGTGGCCTGATGCCGAGGGTGCAAGTGGTCCAGCATCACTCTCCGATCGCCCTGTTCGCTCTCATAGGAGGGGCCTCCTTGGGGTGCCGTCAGTCAGATATTGTAGGCTGGCGGTCCCCAGGGCTAGGGCCTTCTCTGTGGGAGCACCTGCCCTTTGGAATCAGCTCCCCATGGATCTCCGTTTGGCCCTGACCTCCGCTCCTTCCGCCGGGACCTGAAGACTTGGTTGTTCCAACGGGCCGGCCTCGAATGACCCGGGGAGGGGGTTGGGTTTTATTTTAACTTTATTTGGCTTGTTTAGTTGTTTAATTCTGTTTTATTGTAAATTTTTCTCTGTTTTAATGTTCGCCGCCCTGAGTCCTTAGGGAATAGGGCGGCATACAAGTCGAATAAATAAATAAATAAATAAATAAATAAATAAATAAATAAATAATGTAATCTGGACTGAATTCGATCCTGTTTCTGAGGATGAAGTGGACAGGATTATGCGACGACTGAGTTCCACCACATGTTTGTTGGACCCATGCCCTTCCTGGTTGGTCTATGCCTCCAGGGGTGACATCGGCTGACTCCAGGCAGTGGTCACGCTTCTCTGGGGGAGGGTACCTTTCCCGCTGCCTAGAAGGAGGCGGTGGTGAGGCCTCTCCTGAAGAAGCCTGCCCTGGACCCAGCCGAATTGAACAACTTTCGTCGGTCTCCAACCTTCGCTTCCTACGAAGGTTGTTGAGAGTGTGGTGGCTCAGCAATTTCCGCTTTTCCTGAAGGAAGTGGACTACCTGGATCTGTACCAATCGGGCTTTCGACCCAGGTATAGCACGGAGACGGCATTGGTCGCACTGATGGATGATCTCCTTAGGGCTCGGGACAGGGGTTTTTCCTCTGTCCTGATCCTGTTAGATCTCTCAGCGGTTTTCGATACCATCGACCATGGTATCTTATTGCGGCGTCTCGGGGGGTTGGGAGTGGGAGGCACTGTGTTGCAGTGGTTCGCCTCCTTCCTCTCGGGACGCTCGCAATCAGTGTTGGCAGGGGGGCAGAGGTTGATGCCAAGGGCTCTCACTTGTGGGGTCCCTCAGGGGTCGGTCCTCTCGCCCCTCCTGTTCAACATCTATATGAAACCACTGGGCGAGATCATCCGTGGCTTTGGGGTGAAGTATCATCAGTACGCTGATATGCAGTTATACACCTCCACCCCAGGCCACATCAGTGATGCTCTCTCCATGATGTCCCGCTGTTTGGATGCGGTGCGGATCTGGATGGACAGTAACATGCTTCGGCTCAATCCGGCTAAGACAGAGTGGCTGTGCGTACAGACATCTTGGCCCAGTCAGGAGATTCCATCTTTGGTCATGGGGGGAGAGGTGTTGCCCCCCATGGACAGGGCATGGAATCTGGGGGTCCTCCTGGACTCACGGCTCAGGTTGGAGGAGCAGATGGGAACCGTGGCCAGGGGGGCCTTTGCCCAGGTCCGGCTAGTTTGCCAGTTACGCCCATATCTGGACTGAGATGCCCTGCGCACGGTCACTCAGGCACTTGTCACCTTGCGGCTCGACTACTGCAATGCTCTCTATCTAGGACTGTCCTTGCATACCATCCGGGGGCTTCAACTGGTGCAAAATGCTGCCGCGCGGGTTGTGATGGGAGTTTCCCGGTTCTCCCATGTTATGCCCCTCCTGCGTGGCCTGCATTGGTTGCCAGTTGCCCTCCGAATGAGTTTCAAGGTTTTGGTATTGACATTCAAAGTCCTACGAGACATGGGTCCGGGCTATCTACAGGAACGTCTACTGCCGGCATCGAATACCAACCACCCTGTACGAGCGCACAGGCAGGGACTCCTCAGCGTGCCGTCTGCGACCCAATGTCGTTTGGCAGTGATGCGGGGGAGGGCCTATTCTGTGGCGGCTCCCGCCCTATGGAATCAACTACCTCTGGGGCTCTGCCTGGCCCCTGACCTCCGCACCTTCCGCCACGACTTGAAAACTTGGCTATTTGAACAGGCTGCGCTGTGCTGACTCCTCTTGGGGGGGGGTTGTTTTATAATCTGTTTTAGTAATTTGGCTTGTCGGTTTAATTCTATTTTAGGTAATTAATTAATTTATTGTATTGGTTTTAACTGTGAGCTGCCCCGAGTCCGTTCGGGAGAGGGGCGGCATACAAGTCAAATTAATAAATAAAATAAATAAATAAATAACAGTACACTAGTTATTCCAATGTTTCTTTAACAACTTTAGTCTGAAAACTTTGACAGTGACATCATTGGAATAGTTATTTTTCCTGACTCATTTTCACGTCAGAAGTAAGGTGATTCAGAATTCCACTTAATTCACCCACATTTCAATTCTTCAGAGATCATAATACTTGCATCTTTAATGCAACTGTTTGATTTAAAGGTTTAAATTCCCATCATTTGCTATATATTTTAAAAAGCTATTTTGAAATAATTATTTGAAAACAAATAGTAATAATACTAATATAGACAGAATCAGTTTGGTCTACTAGTTAAGGCAACAGGGCAACAAGCACAGACTGTGGATTCAAATGCTACTCTAATCTGTGAGTGCTACTGCTCTCTCTCTCAGCCCAAATCAATCTTCAAAGGTTGTTATTGCTGTAGGGAAAATAGAAGGAAGGTATGTTGCCTTGAGTTATTTGTAAAAATTATAAATGCAGGATACAAATAAATTCTGTGTGTGTGTGTGTGTGTGTGTATACATACATACATAGACATAGACATACACACACACACACACACATCTCATTTTGAGATTAAAACAAAACATCAGTTATATAGATATGGCTGTGAATCTGGAAGTCTGATTCCTTTGCAGATTTCTTTTTTACTTCTTATTAACAATATATTGATAAGCAGTGGTTATCTGCTTATAGGTTTTAGATTTTAGGACATAGTTAAGCTCATATTTATAGGTAAAATATCCTTTTTAGATTACAAATGTAAATATATATATTTCAAGACAATTGTAAAATACTAGGATATAATCTCTCTAGATGACAATTTGTAATTAAAGTGGTTTCAATTAAGTTTGAGTTATTTAAATAAAACAGCTGAAATGCTTTTAAATGCTAATTATTGTACAAGGAAAAGGGTTAGCATCACATTGTTAGCACTATCTAGGAAAAACTGCATTCCATATTGTACACAAATTATTGCCTTGAGTTGTCAAATACGAATGACATAAATAGTGCCAGATGTTTCTTTTATAGCAAGTACTACAGAAAATTTCATAATTTCCAGTTATATACAACTGCTGGATAGAGTCTCATAACCAAGAGATCCTAACAATAAATGTTTTGTTTACTTTTCTATGAAGAAACAGATGTTTAAGTCTCATCTTCAATGATAATACTTGACAGTTTCCAATCTGATTTGTTTCTGTTTCCCTCAAATATATACTTTCTGATTGTAATTAAGCCCAGGGAAAATGTGTCTCTTGATTTTACCGCCTGAAGCTGCAGCTGTTGGCTGACATTATCAAAGCCTCACTATTGCAAACTCACGTGCAAATCTCATCAAGAGTAGACATTTCTAATTAATTCCAGAAGTCTTTCTTTTGTTCAGAGCAGGAGACAGAAGAAAAATAATGATCAGCTTCCAAACAGTGGGTGTTGAGCTTCAACATGGAGATTTTAAAAGCTCTAACTTGGCTGCCCCACCAAAACAGCAGAACAATTTTACGGTCAATTGGCCACAGCATTTGGAACTATACATCATCATCTGTAGTGGATGGTAATGAAGCTAACACAACTACAAATAGAATTGGTAATGACACCGTCACAATGAAGTGGAAAGCAATATTTCCAAAGGACATCTTTATCACTTGTGCCATCATCTTATTGAAAAGTTATATCATACTAGCTGATGAGTCCAGATTTATTTGTTAGTGGGTATGGTATCAACAGTATGGCTTTAAACAAGATATTTAAACAAGAATAGGCAATTGTGATGGTCAGGATAGCACTTACTATGTTGAGTGAAAGGGATCTGGTGGTCACTTAAAGAATCATCAGAGAAGATTTTCAAAAGTTTTGAACAATGGGGAATGATGGGAGTTCTCCAAATAGCCCAAAACAATTTCTGCAAATCAATATTTGGGGGAGGGGAACTGGAAGTCATAAAAGGAGTTGTACATGTGGCTTGCAAGATGTTTATCTCTGGTTTCCATCAATATATGATACCAACCTTTAAGGCCCCAAAGGACAACTGGATTTGCTTGGTTTTTATTTTTCTTTGAAAATGTTTCCCTTCTCATTGAAGAAGCTTCTTCAGTTCTGGACTTTTGAAAAGCACCTTTTGAATAATGAGCTGGATGATTGAAAATCTCCACAGGCATTCAACCTTTAAGGTAGCATTTCCCCCTATCACTTTCTCTCTCCATCTTTCTATAATTGCCTTCAGCCCCTCCCCCACAGGTATCTCAAGGGTATGAACAATGGGTAAGTAACTTCTTTTCTAAATTCAGAATATCACATTTGAAGATTGCACTGGGTCTTACAATGCATCAAGGATTACACTCATGAACTTCATGAAACTATTTTTATTATTGATGGAATAATTGGCTTAGCTTAAAATTTTATGAGCAAGAAGAGAACAATAGCCAGCAATTATCCAAGGGGTTGGGGAATAACTTGACATATAACTGTAACTCTGCACAGTTTTGATCATATGTTATGAGTGTTGTAAAGTGGGTCACCATATGACTATCTGATTTTTTTTTACATTTTTTCTTGCAGTTGTTAAGCAAATGCAGCAGTCATGAAGCAAATGTGACAATTATTAAGAAAACCCATTGTCTGCTATGGGGAGAGGTTACCAGAAAATGGAAGTAAGCAGTGGGGTCCAGCACAAACATCATACATTGTGTTTATCTCTCCACATGGGACTGCAAATTGATGCAAAATGGGCTGGTTGCTGAGCATTCAAAATGCAGTCATGTGATTGTGGAAGGATGGTCACTGGAACTTAGAATCGTATATATATGTATGTGTGTATGTATCTATGTATGTATGTATAACACACACACACACACATATATATGTATATGTATGTATGTATGTGTGTGTGTGTGTGTGAGTGTATTGGGGAGGGTCCATCATAATTTTAAATGGTTGCTAAGAAACCATATCACAAGCCAAGGACTACCTATATTGGCAGAAAGTAGCTTAGGAGACAGATATAAAGTTATATTGCATTCTCTCAAGTTACCTGATGCCTCCAGCCATACTTTTCTATATGTTTTATATGTCTCATATATTTAAGCAGAGTCTTACAAATAGTACTATCTTTTCACATTTTCAACATATTCTGAGTTCTTTGGAACAAAAGCAATATGGAAAGGGTAAATAAATACTATACAGAAATTTTTATCGAAACAAAAGCACATGTGTATGCATAAAGATCTAAAAACTGCATATGAAACCAACACATGTACTGATTAGCTGAAATATTTAAAATCTAAATCAACAATTGTGCTAATTTAAGATGTGTGAACATAATTATAAATTTTGGAAGTATGAATAAATGAATTATATAGATATTTTAAATAATTCATTTTACAAGGAGAATAATTTGGCAGACATAAATTATATTTATTCATTTTCTGTTTAAATCATAATGTCTGTTTCAGAATAACTATGCTTTTCTAAGCTTGTAAAGTATTATAGAGTATTGTCGCTTTTGGGAAATAAATGTGACAAAGAAAATAAATAAATGACATAAATATGGATAATTTTATAATAAACAACTTTTCTTACCTCATAGGTGGTTGATAAAAGGGCAGAATGTATTTCCAAATAACCAAGCTTCTGTAGAGCAAGAAAAAGAGAGCAACGTGCAGATTCCAAGAAAGCCGCTTCAGGTCTAAAATTGCAATTTTAAAATGATCAAAATTAATTGACTCTTTAATTGGTTACATGGTTAATTTTATAAACATAAATAACAGAGATGAACCAAGTTGGAAAGACAGATCTGGAAACATTTTAATTGTACAGGGAGAAACCATATCATATTAAACTAAAATTAGGTCTATTTTAAGTACTTTAGAGAAGCTCCTAACATATTATTCAAAAGCTAAGTTATCTACACATTTCTACCTTTTAGGTCAGGGGTCTGTGGTCCATTGGACATTGGGATGCAAAAGTGGCAGGCATACAGAGCTCCATTTGCACATGCATGAGATTAGGTTGCATGCATGGAACCATTCTGTCCCCCTCACACCACAGGAAGGTTAGGGACTGTGGCTTTCGGTAACAAAAAAACAGAATCAACAACTGTGATACTCAGGAACTATGGACAGCACTTAGTAGTATCATTCTGGTAGCATAAAACACCATGTGACATAGACTCTTTATTTTCATTCTAACAAAAGAGTCAGACCTAATTTTTTTCTTTTTGTTGGTGCAAGAACTTGTATAAACCGTTCCATAAATACGTCAATGATTCTGCACAATGTCATTACAGGTAGTCATCAACTTACAATCATTCTTTTAATGACTATTTGAAATTACAACGGCATTGAAAAAAGTGACATCACCTTATTAACCCCATGGTCACATGGTCAAAATTCGAGTACTTTGCAACTGGCCTGTATTTATGACATTTATTCATATAATCAACATTTGAGAATTTCCAGTCAGCTTCTGAAAAGCGAAGTCAATGGTAGAAGCCAGATTCACTTAAGAATCACATGATTCACTTAACAACCGTGGCAAAAATGTTTGTAAAATGGGACAAGTTGAAGACAAATTCTATGCTATTTCTTGCAATTATGGCTTTTGCTAAATGTCATTTCTTGAATTTGTTCAGCTGGTACAATACAGCAAACAATCTTCAAATGGTATTTATGAATGTGTAGATGATATTGAAATGCTAGAAAGTGAAAAAATGAATTTAATACTGCAAAAACAAATGTATGCATTATATACTACTGTATAAAATAAAAAAATTAAGAATACAAAATATATGGTAATATTATTTTTGGAAATTGACAGAATTATGTTATTTGTACTCGAGATATTCTACCAACCTTTCAAAGTAATTTTGCAAATAATTGCATGAATTATGGAATTTCAGAAAAAATTCGTATTTGCTTGTTTCTTGATAGCTCTCCATTGGCCCTCATTTTGCAGAGATTTTGGAATTGTATATTATGATTTTTAATCATTTTTCAGGCTCCCAACATTATTTTAACAGGCTCCCAACATTATTTTAATGTGAATTTTTGAACTTATAGCTATTGCTTTGATCCATATTCCAATGAGTGATACATTCAGTAATGATATTCAATTTTATACTTCAGTATGATTTTCTTCTGAAAATGTCATTATTTCATAAACATGTGCATATAGAAAACCTATGTGGTGAAGTAATTAAGATGTTGGATTATGAGAGAGAGAATCCAGGTTTTAAATCTCCCTTGGGCAGGGAAACCACCTGGTTACCTTGGGCAAGTGACTTCTTTCAGTCCTGAATCAGTATCAGGCTTTGCTATAAATAAGCTGGCTGGAACAACAAACTCTTTCTCCCATTGTGCAATAAGAACTTCAGGAAACACACTACAAAATAAGTAGATCTTGCAATCAATCTGAGAAATTCCCGAGATGATATGTATGTATAGGTTTAAAAGTATCAGACTTTAAATTAATCCTGAAACTTTTGAATCCAGAGGTATAAATATTCTCTTAGCTTCTGATTATTGATAATGCTTGATCATTCAGATGAGTTATCAAGCAAAATATCTGAAGGGCACTTTGTTGCCTATTCTATATATATATAGAATATTTTATATTTGTTTTCGTAGATTTTCACGGGTAAAGGTATGCAGGTCTTGGTGTATTCGGATCTTATCCTGTGTAAGATTGGAAGTATCTTGGCGACATTTCCATGAGATCCCACTCGTCATCTTCAGGCTGGTGCTTTCGGCTTTGTGCTTGTGCCAGCAAAGCGTGATCTGAGCTGCCTTCTCTCTATAAATACTGGAGGGGAGGTGTGGTGTGATGGCTCTGTTGTAAGCGGGTTGGTTGGCTGTGTTGTTGACTGTGTTGTCGCTTCTTGATTGGTTGATGGAGTTGATGTTTGCTGATTGGTTGGCTTTTTCATAAAAACCTGTGTGGCTGAGGTAATGGCTGTGTGTCCTTCAGCCTTTTGTGTTGTAACTACCTGGGTAGTGGGCTGTGTGAAGACCTTCTGAGTTTTATTGTTGTGACATCCTGGGTCTTGTGCTGTAATCTCCTGGGTCGTTGGCTGTGTTGCAACCTCCTGAGATTTTGTGTTGTAATCTCCTGAGTTCCGTGATGTCACATCACAGCCTTCCACTCAGGATATTACATCATGGAGCTCAGGAGATTACAACACAAAATCTCAGGAGGTTGCAACACAGCCAACGACCCAGGAGATTACAGCACAAGACCCAGGATGTCACAACAATAAAACTCAGAAGGTCTTCACACAGCCCACTACCCAGGTAGTTACCACACAAAAGGCTGAAGCCTTTACCTCAGCCATTACCTCAGCGACACAGGTTCTTACGAAAAAGCCAACCAATCAGCAAACATCAACTCCATCAACCAATCAACGACAACACAACCAACCAGCCCGCACAACAGAGCCAGCAGACCACACCTCCCCTCCAGTATTTATAGAGAGAAGGCAGCTCCGATCACGCATTGCTCGCACAAGCACAAAGTCAAAAATACCAGCCTGAAGATGACGAGTGGGATCTTGTTGAAACATCGCCAAGATACTTTCAATCTTACACGGGATAAGACCTGAATACACCAAGATCTGCAATATTTTTATATATATAAATATTTAAAAAACTATTTAGCTTGGAGAACCTGCTAAAAAAGAGAAAAAAATCTGGAAGTGTGATTAAGAGGCAAAACTTTATAGTAATATAAAATTTGCTGGGGTCAAGTGAACTTTTTTACTGAACCTCTTCAAATTCTTGTGGAATCCCAGAGTTCAATCAATCAAATGTTTATTGTCAATGCACAACATGTATACAATGAAATTGAAATGAGCCTTCTTGGTGCTGGCCCTGCAAGTCTATCATATTAAACCAAATTGTGGTGTTTATGTTGTCAGGATTCCGGCAATTACCCCAATTAACTCATAAAACATTTTCTATACATGTTTTATAGTTGTTATATGTTTCAGAAGTCTGACAGCCCATCAATAAAAGCTATTTTTCAGCCAATTTGTTTGGCTGGCTATGCTTTTATATCTCCTGCCTAATGGTAGGAGAGTAAAGAAGTGCTGACCAGGGTTTGAATCATCCCTGAGGATTTTCCTCACTCTGTTGAAGCAGCAGATCATCCAATGGTGTCAGGGGACAGCCGATAATTTTTTGTGCAGGCTTATCACCCTCTGTAATGCCTTTTTGTCCACAGCTGTCAAGCCAGCATACCATACCATAATACAATATGTAAGTATGCTTTCTATCATAGACCGGTAAAAGGAAGTAATCAGTCGTTGTTCCACCTGATATTTCTGCAAGACCCTAAGGAAATGAAGTCTTTGTTGAGCCTTCCTGACCACCTGGATTGTGTTATTTTTCCAGGTGAGATCTTGGCTAAGGTGGACTCCCAGAAATTTGAAAGAAGAGACCTCACTGCACAGCCCTCCTTGATGTAGAGTGGGGCAGGTTTCTCTCTCTGCTTCTGGAAGTCTAACACTATCTCCTTTGTCTTGCTGGTGTTGTTTTCTGAGTACCATGTGGATAATGTCTGGACTTCTTCCTGTATGCTAATTTGTCTCTCCTATAGTAAAACCCAGTACAGTGGTATCATCTGCAAACTTTATTATCACATTAGATGGATTAGAAGATATGCAGTTGTGTGTACAACGAGTACGGGTAGGGACTGAACACACAGCCCTGAGAGCCAGTGTTGAGCTTCAGGGAGGAGAATGTGATAGACCCAGCTCTCATTGTTTGTGGCTAGTCCATCAAAAAGTTTTTAATCCAATCACAGGTGAGAGAAGGGAAATTCAAGTCAGTCAACTTTTCGATGAGAATGTCTGGCAAAATGGTGTTAAAACCCAAGTTGTAATCTATGAAAAGCATTCTGGCGTAGTTTGTAGTTCCCCAGATAAAGATGGGAAAACCTCATCTGTAGTGCTGTATTGTCTCATAGTTCTAGACTTATTGTCTTAAGGTCCTACACTCTTTAAGAAAACAATTATGCCATAAGCTAGACAGTTTGTGTTTAACTTTTTAATTAAAATTTCCTAGTGGCAATGAGCATCACTAAGCACTCAGCACTATTTGTTTTGCTATTATATGAAAAAAATCCTCAATTGTTTCCCTCCTCTATTGACACCTAGACAAAAAAAATCAGAATCTTAAGGATGCATTATTTTCACTTTCACTATTATTCAGAAGAGATATATAAAATGTTTCTCTTGTTTAAATCACCAAATATCATTTTGACATTTGTCCTCTGTGTGATTTTAATACCAGAAGAAACTATTTTGGCAGACAAAATGCTTTTACTGTCTAACAAACGGATATAGAAATTAAGATTCAATTGCCTACCTTTGGTCCATAAGGAAACCAATGGAGGTCAATGTCAAACCAATGTAGCCAACCCTCATGAGAAGAGTTACCTGTGATAACGTCTGTTAAAACAACAAGCAGACAAATTACTCATTTAGGTTAGGTCTCTGGAGAGATATTGTGTTCTAAACTTCCCAGTGAGGTAGTCTGAACTTTCAGTCTCAATTATATCAGTTTGTTACTGTCTGCTTTTTGAATAGTTTGATACTTTAAACTTTACAACTGCAAATCCACTAAAGATCCTTTATTCCTCCTTCATGACTTTAGGTTTCAAAGCTGAAGGTTACAAAACTTGGATATTTTCCTCTAAATAATTATTTGTACAATATTACTTTTGAAAATAATTCTTTTATTCTTATTATGGTTTATTCTCTTGACATTATTTGAACCTTTAACGACCTGAAACAATTTGGTAGACCTGTTATCTAAATAAATATATCACATATCTGCCTCCTTTCTCCAGCCTTTCTTTTAGTAGCATTAGATCTTTAAATTTTCCAATCTGAGAATATTAGCAACTAAAAAAAAATCCTGTTAAAAGGCGGGGTGGGAGTATGGAAAGAGAATAAGTTAGACAGCTTAATCTTATATGTATTTTTCTGCTTCATAGCTATTAAAAGTATTAAATAACATTACTATTTGGAATCTGGACTCTTCATATTTGAATCAAGTGGAACATTAAGTGTATTCAGTTTGATTCAGACACCTTGGTTATAATACACAAATGAGAAATATGTGGTTGAAAGGATTGAAATTTATATTACATTATAGATTTATTTTTTATAAAATGCTGTACAGTTGGGATATTATACCAGAAAAATAATCTAGAATGTATAAAGGTGCTTCAGATCTATGTTGGAAATGTGAACAATAGGAAGGATATTTTATCATGCTTGTTGGCTGGAAAATTTGGGACTCAAATGTATACTCTGAGATTTTACAGATAATCCTGAACTTACTATCTGTCATTTTATGATCATTTGGAGTTAAAATGGCTTCAAATGGATGCTTTATTATCATTGTAAAATGTGATCACATAACCATATTTCAGGCGTTTTGCAAATTTTTCTCTTTCATGACAGATTGCAGCATTGCATGGTCATGTGATTGTGAATTGTGATATTTTTTTGCTAACTTCCAGCAAAAAAAGGTTTATTTGGAACATAAGGAATTCATTTAAAGACTCAAGTGTTTTGTTTAATGATCACATAGACCAAATGTCACATAGTTACTTCAACTTATGACCACAATGATTTATGACTGGAGTTTTGGTCTCAATTGTGTACATAAGTTAAAAACTTCCTATAAAAATTAATATTCAACTGAACTTTGGGACAATTGGATAAGTGATTTGAAAAAAAATCCATGCATATTCTTTTTATATATGATAACCACAGTGAGATTATTGTTTGTAAAGACAGACAGATTTGGCAATATTTACCAGGTGGAATGGTTGGTGAAATTAACAGAACTTGCTAAAATGGTTAAATTAACTTGCTTGATTAGAATAAAAGTTAATATTTGTTCATTCATAAATGACAGAAACTCCTTACAGACTTTTTGTTTAAACTTTTAAAAAATATACTTGTGATTTATGGCTTTGATGGTTAGATAGGATAGCTTATAGACAGAAAAGAGTCTTGAAGGCAGTGTTGATTATTTGAAAGCTATTAAATTATTTCTGAAAAACATGGCAGCTGAGAGAGTGGCAATCAACAAGGATACTGTTTAAATAGGAGCCTCAAACAGCAGCCCAAATTCTTTTTCTATGGGTGTGGAGAACTCATTAGGCCATCTGACCCAGGCCATTTTTGAGTGGGTTTGCTTCACCTAAGATTCAGAAGGCACCTATCATCTCTAAAGTTTTAACTTCTATTAAACTACAAAAACAGAATCATTGCTTTAAATGCAACTTAATCAGTTTATAAGCCAATGCAAATTTCTCATTTGTGCCAACATTTTAATCACAGAGCCACTTTCATACTTTTGATAAAAGTGATGCCAAAAGGATAGTTCATTGCAACAATTATTCTTAGCATAAATATATACTGATTTAGACTAAACTATTTTCCCTTACAGAAAAAGAGAATTTTTAATTGGGATGCTGCTTACAATACCGGGAGCACAATGGTTTTTAATACTGTTCAATAAAATTGCAGAAGAAAATGAATTATTAGCAGTCTGGCAAACTAATACAATATCCCACTTAGAAAGGCAAACTTAATGTACCTCACTGCTCAAAGTACAAGCTAATCTTGTATTCTGATATACCATGAACATTTTTGAATGTTCAATATGCTTTGATACCTCAATACTTAGCCAAACCACTGTGGTTTTATCAAGAACTATGAAACTGAATGTAATAGTTGTTACTGCCTACTGAAAAAAACCAAGAAGGGAAAAATATCCCTATACACCAATGTATATTTACTGACCTAGGAAAAGTATGTGACCTCACACATTTTCTAATATCGATTAGATTATGCCATTCACCCATGATGGCGAACCTAAGGCATGCATGCTGCAAGTGGCACACAGAGCCATTTCTGCTGGCATGTGAGCCATCGCCCGGAACAGATCCACTGTGCATGTGCGTGCGCCTTCCGCCAGCCAGCTGATTGTTGGGTATCTGCTGCACATGCACAGGGGATAGGACGCATGCGGGAGTTGCATGTGCATGCACAGAAGCACGTGGTGTGCATAGGGGCATGTGTCCATGTGCAGGGGGCAGGGTGGGTCACGTACACATTACATTATGGGTGGCACGTGATGAAGAAAAGGTTAGCCATCACTGACCTAGGTGCTGAATCTGCTGTCTACAACTATTGTACTGTAATGTTACCAGCTCAATAATAAGTGTTGAAACAATAAAAGAGAATATTTATAGGTCAGGATTGAAATGAGGGGTCATTTGTGCTCTTCAAACTTGGTTGTTTTTTTGCAGAAATTTCATTACCCAAACTAGGTAACATCTTAAGTGCTACCACTCATCATCACTAGCACTGATCATATCTAGTTTTGATAATGAAACATCTACAAGAAAACTACCAAGTTCAGAGCACCAGTGACCCTCAGTGCTGAAACATTTTTTTCTATCTATACTGGTATCCACAAAGGATCCACATTCTGACCACTTCTTTCATTCCTGTATAGACCTTGTGACCAGAACCTCTTATCCTAACACCCTTTGATTGCTATATTCCTGATGATGTTATGATCAGCAGCAAAACATGAAACAGCCTCTAATTTGCACTATATTACAGGAGTGGATATGCACCTTCATGACTAAACTAAAGCTCAACATTAAGAAAACCAAATATCTTGAGTACAATTTCCAGGTCAATGGTATAATCAAGATAGATAGATCCAAATTCAGTTCATAGTGTAACATCTGGATATATGAGTAATACTGAATGCAATGTTAAAATTTATCACAGATGGACCAGAACAAAGAAGCAAGAGAACACTCTCAAAAATATGAAAATAAGAATGCTAAGTAGTTGTGATTAGTCTGAGTGATAAATGAAGACATATAAAAATCTTGATGTTGCTTCCATTTCTGAGAAAATATAAGAATTATGCTTGCAGGGTATGGCCATATACTATGTAACTACAAGAACTCTGCAGCAAGAACAGCTCTAGGATTAAACACAGATTACTGGTCAAAATGACAACAAAAATTATAAAACAGCATCTTGTGAAGATCTATTATGAGAAACCACATAGCAAGTAAATAGATTCTAAAATCCAGGCAGAAAAATACAAGAAAGTGGTAGCAGTTGTAGTAGTAACAATATATAACAACATATAAAGTTGTAAACAAATAGGTGAATATATATGGGTCTTTTTCTTTGTCTTTTGATTTTTAAACATGATATGAGCAGAGGATTATATGCTTATTTCAGAACTTTCATCAATAATATCAGAATACTATGATTTCAAACTCAGAAATTCTATTGACGATTGCCATACATCCTTTTTTATCCTTTCTGGAAATATTTCCTATCTATATTATGCCTTGATTAATAAAACTTTTCAGTTTTACCTTAATTTTGTGTTTACTGCTTTTGAATCCAGTAACTTCCTACCTACCTTTTAGTATGTCAAAACGAAGTCCAAACTTTTGCATTCAGTAAAGTATTTATAAAGCAACTCTTATTTTTCCATTGTTCCAAATCAAGAAGTTGACACTTATGTTATTTATTTTTCTCCTGCCAAATAAATCCATTCAGAAGATTCTGCTAGATACCATTAATTGCAACTTTTATATCATAAGCCATGTTCAGGGAAACAAAACTGTTTCCAACAATACCACTTACATAGGCAGTGATTCACTGTCAGCATCTACCTAAGACCAAAAATGGTCAGAATTAATCGTCATTTAGGTCCTGGTGAGAAGAAAAGGACATAGAACCAGATCTGAAAGGAAACTGAGCATTTCTGGCTGTCTCAAACTATTAAGTTTCAAGATATTTCCGTCTAATAAAATTTGAAATAGAGTCATATCCTTTTAGAAATCAGTAGAGATTTTTTTTCCATTGGGCTTCTATGTAAAGCTGTTTGTGGAAGAATCATCTACCCAAATGTGTGTGGGGGTCTGGTCCAAATATTTTTTTCTGTGTTTCTTATTTTGTCCAAGAAAAACATTTCATGCTGAGGAACTTCATGGACAGAAAAAACATTATGTGCTCATGTGTTACAGCAAAGATAAAGTCACTATAGTAATAAGAATTATAAAGTTATATACTGTTTCAAGTGCTTTGTAGAATGGAACATATGTCTAAAAATGAGGAAAACAGTTGTTTCTATATATGGACTATTGCCACATTTGTGACATAGCCAAGGAAAAAACTCCAGTTGTGTCTACGGGCATTTCATAATTCATCGTAGTGGAAAATTGATATTGAAGATATATGCCAAGTTATATTATTCACATACATGCTTTATTTCTACAATAGTTCTAGATTTTTTTTGAGGATTCCTGCAACATAGATTTCTGCCTAGCTTGAGTCTCTATTACATGCCTAGGCCAAGAATCCTGAAATGTGTACTCTTATGCAGTTTTTCCATTATTTTGTAATACTATCCCTTTGAACAATTATTGCCTGCTTTGTATTTATCATTGGGCCACATTCTGCAATACTCTTAAATTGATGTTGTCTGGCCAAGCAAAGTTCTTCTTAACCAGAGCAGGATAATCATGGGAAAAGAAATAGTCCTCTCTCCTCAAAAGTTCTTCTTACTGATTAGGATAAGGCATCCTAAGATCTTATCCCAGCAACTAAATTATGTAAGCCAAATATTTAATTCCCTGCCCTTAACCCAGGGGTGTTAAACTTGATTTAATTGAAGGCTGCATCAGGGTTGTGTTTGACCTTGGGTGGCTGGGGGGAGTTGGGGCATGGCCAGGGTGGGTGTGGCCATGGTGAGCATGACACAGGACTCGTGTCGGGGGGCACTTGTGGTGGCCAAGTGCTAAGGCAAGACTTCCGTGAGACCCTCCCTCAATTTCATTATATAGGTAATCCTCAAGTTAAAAATGTAATAAAGCCTGTCAATTACATTTGTAACCTGAGGATTCGTTTGACTGAATTACATTAAATGAATGTGATCGTTCCCTGCTTTCCCCAATGCATTTGTTAATCGAATGCGCAGGTCATTAAATGCACATGAGGTATTCCAGAGTGGGGAAGAACATGTGGGGCCTAGGGCTGGAGCAGGCCATCCAAGGACTCTCCCAATCCACTGAGATATATGATGCTCCCTGGGATCTTTGCAATTGCTTTCCCCCCATCCTGCCCCATTGGATCTCTACAGACTAAGCCTGCTTTGTTAGCATCCCGGATTCCACCCCATTTCCCAGAAATTACTTACTTTTTGAAGAGTTCCAGAGCTCCAGAAGAGGCTGACCCATTGGCAGAGAAGCCAAAGTGTTTTATTCAGATGATGGCGAAGCTTTTAAAAATGTGAAAAACATTTTTGCCAGCTTCTGAGTAGAAGTATTTGGCTTGGGACCTGGAAGTAGAAAAGGCCTGGACTGGGCAACAGTCTCCTGCTTCAGGATAGCTTCAGGGATTGAAGCAGCAGCAGCAGCCAATCAACAAGAAGCTTGCTTCCTTTGTCTCATCGGGCTGAACTACAAGCCCCTTGTTGATTGGCTGCCATACCCCAATCCCTCAAGTTGCTCATTTAAACTAGCCAGTCAGCAGCAAGCAGGAGGCTGCTTGTCAATAACCAGACTAGACCCAAACTAAGCCTGCAGGATCTCGTGGCAGAGAAGCAGGTCTTTTATTCAGATGGGGAAAGCTGTTTTCCTTACATGTCATGTTCCTTACATGTCATGTTCTTACATGTTTTCCTTACATGTCATGTTCCCATGGCTTCTCTGCTACATGGGTCAGCCTCTTCTGGAGCTCTTCAAAAGGTAAATACAGTAAAGCTATGGGAAATGGGGTGGGGGCGGAGTAAATGGAATCCGGGATGCTAGCAAAGCAGGCAGAGTCTGTGAGAAGTAAATACTTTTTCAGAGGACTGAACAGAGCCTTGGAGGGCTGGATCTGGCCCTTAGAGGCTCCATTTCAGCCTATAACAGGCCAGGGGAGGCCTTCAGAGGGCAGAATGAAGCTTTGTAGGGCTGGATCTAGCCCCCAGAGGCTCAATTTTGGTCTGTAACAGGCTGAGGGAGGCCCAAGGAGGCCAAACAAGTCTCAGTGAGCCATATCCGGCCAACGGAGACTCTATTTTGGCCAGCAACAGGTCAGGAGAGACCTCTGGAGGCCCCACATTGTATTTTCACTAGCAGAGGCAATGAGGCCAGTCCTTTGCTATTTACAGGCTGGCCCTGTAGGCTGGATCTAAGCACCATGCAGCCAGATGTGGCCCACAGCCCTAAAGTTTGACACCCTTGCCTTAACCCAACAGGAGGGAATCAGGAGTTTCCTCTGCTCGTTTCTTAAGAACTTGCTTAAGAGCAGAACATGAAAAGATGGAGCAGTATACAAATACTTGGTTACACAAAGACAAATGAATAGGTAAGACTATTCAAAATTAATTAATTGAAATAAAGGAAGCTTTATTAGAGCTAGCTATGTATGGGTAAGATAAAAGAATTCTGGCAATCTGACTATGCTATATCCAATGCAACAAGTTTATCACTAAGGGTCTGCCTTAACTCCCAGAGCATCAAACATTGTAATAAAATAAGAAACCCCATGCATTTTATTCAGGCTTTTCTCTAGACTTTTCCATTCTATTAGTCCATCCCTAGTATCATTAATACAGTTTCCTGGGTATTCTGATTTTATGAGAATTTATGAGAAGAATAACCTGAATGACAGGTTTTAAAAGACCAGTTAGTTTAACCAGCAAAAGTCATGAATAATATGCAAGCAAGATAGGACACAATGTGGTTGATTGAAATAGCTAACAAATGTATCACCTCTTACTTCTTTGAACAAATCCCACTAAATATTAATGGTTGTATACTTATTTGTTCATTTATTATAAGAAATCTGATGGACTACCCAAATTATGCCTACTAGAGCAAATGAAACTACAATTACAAAGCTCCTGGATCACCAAACTAACAAATTTTGTAAGAAGCTGTGGCCTTCTTTCTTGTGTTTCTTGTGTAACAGGAAAACAATCTAAAAAAAGAGTTGCCCAAAGAATTAAGGATATAGAAGCACAAACTGACATAGCTATCCTTAGTAAGGTGGGTAACTTGAAATGGCTGAATAAATACAAATGTACTTTTCAAGTAGACAGTTACTTGAAGTTACAACTCCCAAGACAGCTTAGGGAGATATTTACAAGAGCGAGATTCAAACAGCCTGACACAATGGTCAGATACAGAAGATTTCATGCTATACCGTACAATGAGCGTCTCTGCATTTGAGGAATGGTGGAGGTAGAGGACCTGGCTCACATCCTATTTGATAGTTGCATATATAAGAGGGTGAGAGACAGGTATCTTGGTCTATATACCAGACGAATGACCCATTGGGATATCAAAATAACTTACCTTATGTCCGGCCAGAACTTGAAAATAAAATTTAACGTAGCACAGTACTTAAAATGATCCGGTTGAGAACTGCATATGTGGGACTGATTGGGGTGGATTGTAGGGGCAACTCCGAAGTATGATGCTGTCATATTTTATCTATATCTTAAATTATTCTACATTAGTACAACTTCATTTTAGATTGTATTTTATTATTATTTTATCTAAATTGTATTTTATTCTGATTCCATTTTAAATTGTATTTTATCCAATTCCATTTTAATTTGTATTTTACTAAATTCCATTTTGAATTGTTTTTATCAAATTTTAACAACAATTTATTGCTGGAACTTTGCACTTTGATATGGCCCAAGGGCTAATCAATAAAGACTGTATTGTATAAGAAATCAGATGCTTATAGTACTTAAGGTATAACACTAAAGCATAAGATTAAAAATTGTAGAAATGACTAATAAAAACCACCAATTTCTTGCCATATTTAAATCATACATATATTAAAAGGTAATTAGACAGTCATTTCACACAAGATACAATAATAATTTTGGTTCATTCAACTTTTTTTCACTTTTATTCATCAATCATTAGAAATGCAAACAATTTGTATATTTCATTTTTTTTCGAAGATCAAAAATAGCCTTTTTAAGTAAAATTTAATTTTACTTACATATTTGGAAGTAGTTAAGTCAACATAAAATCCCAACATTATGACAAAATGTATTATTACATAGATATACATGTAGCTTGGCAATTTGCGGTTGAAAGGAACTTCCTTCCCAGTGACCTATAGTTAATAAAGCAGATTATTTTTGTTATTAAAAATAATCAGTAATTTAAAATGCATTGTCACATATATTTTATTGATAATTTTTTTTACCTTTATTGAAAATAACTTTCCCTGAGATATCTTTAACTGATTTATTATTTTAATCAATAGCTATTGTTGTTCTTTTCATGTCAGAAGCATCAAGGTACTTCCGGGTTTTGGTGATAAATTTTTATGCATTTTACGAGCCTTGCTGGGGGAAGATGGCACCTGTAGAACATCTTATATAAATTTTCCTTATAGGCTGTCACCTCAGTTAATTTCCTATTGTTAGTCCAGAGTTTCTGCCATTTTGCCAGTTCTATGTTATAACCAAAGTTTTTTGTCCAGGCCACTATTATTTCCTTGACATCCTTTTCCTCTAATTTATATTCTAATAAGTATCTGTACAACATCTAATCAATTTTTCATTGGTCTCTATCAGCAATTTGTCTAGAATTGTTGATTCTATACCAATGCCCCATATTTTCCTATCCTGTGTGCATCTCATCTGAATTTGTAGGTAGGACCAGCACTCTAAATTTATCTCCCGTGCAGTCAGTTCTGTTCTAGTTTTCAGTTCTCCTTGCCCATTCAGTATACCTCTATATTTTCTCCATAGTTATCAAATTAGGGTGGATTAGTGCTGCTAGTATGGAGAGCCAAATAGGGGTTTCCATATAATTTTGGTGTTTAATTTTGTTCCATACTATTAATAGTGCCTCACCCTTTTCACTATTTGAATGTTCATTTCCTTTTGTTGATTTATCATATTCTTGACTAACATTTTGGTTTTTCCATGTTAACCCTGCTACTTCACCAAATTCTGCCAATTCCTCCATTAGTTTCTTGCCAGATTTTAGAGGTTCCGGTAATATGAATACTAGATCATCTACAAAAGCTTGTAGTTTATACTTTTCTTGTCTAATTGTCAAGGCTGTAATTTGTTCCTCTTTTTGAATATTTCTTGTCAGCACTTCTAATGTTAAAATAAACAGATTCAAATTTTTAACAACTGGTTCTGTGGGCATGGCTAGGCAGGCGTGGCTAGGTGGGTGTAGCCATGTGACTTGGTGGCCGTGGCTTTTTCTTCTTTTTTTGGCAGCATCCCCCCTCTATTTTTTTGCCTCCTGGGCCTAAGAAAAGCCTCTTGGGGGGCATTTTTGCTCCCAGACTTCCCTGGGGCCCAGGAAGGCAAAAAACAGAGCATGGGTAGGGGAGCAGCATCCCCTGTGCCCCTTTTTGCATCATGGGCCTCAGGAAAGCCCCTGGATGAAGCAGTAAGACAGTGAGGGGGATCCTGACACAGCTGATCAAACAGCTGATTTTCACGGTTTGTTCCTCGTCGGAATTGGAGTGGAATCCGCGATCATGCACAGTTTTGCCCGAGCTCACTTGCTGGAGGGTCCCGATCAGGACCAGAACCACCCTGGTGGGGTGGTAAAGAAGGGGAAAATCACCTGGAGAGTCGAGGGGAGTTGCAACTCCCCTCCCTGACAGGAAAATCCCTCCCAAAGGCAAGCTGCAGTGGTGGTCCTAAAATGGCCACCACGAAGACAAAGAACACTCTGGGAAACTAAGTTTTGTGCTGGAGCAGAGAAGTAGCAAGCAGAGTGTGAACCAGGCAAAGGACATCATTTTTGAGGTACCCCAGTATTAAAATAAAAGGCTATCTTGGAGGGAAGTGTGTGGAGGCGGTGACCAGAGAAAGTGAGAAAGAAATTGGATCTTATAAAATCTGGATTGGATTAATTTGGAGGAGAAAATTTAAAGGAAAATACTTTAACACAACAAAGGTTTAGAAATTAAACTGGATAACTATTGAATTATGGGCACTTAAAGGGCATAATTAAATGCTGAAATTGAGTGTGTTGAAAAGAGAAGAAACAATAGTTAATGACTGAAATTAGCGAACTTAATAAAAATATTATATTCAATAAAGAAAGTTAAAGGTAAAAAAGACTCAAGAAAGCCACCTGATGGTACAGGAAAACTTCAGTACATTTTAAAAAGTGTCTGGTCTTCTCAAGAGTTTGGATTTTTGGAACTTAAAAGAAAATAAAAGAAACTTTATTATTGTTATAGAACCATCCGAACAAAGACTCAAGAGTATGGATTGTTGAAAATCAATTCAAAAGATATTGGCTGAAATAATATACTGGACTCTGGGATTGAATATATTATTAAAGAAGAGGATTTTAACTATTAAGGAAGTTAAGGAAAGAAAAGGAAAAAAGGAGAAGATATACTGAAGAAACTATGTTGATATAAGATTGGACTTACAAGAGTCAAGATTGGATTTGCAAGATATAAGGGACATGATAAAAATTAAAACCTGAAATGTGCAATTACGTACTAAAGAAATTAGAAATGGTGACTCAGCATACAGAAGAACAAAATAAACCAGAGGGGGAGAAGTTCTATAAAGAAGAAGCCAACATTGAAGGACAAAACGAACAACATTTATATAAGCGGGGGGGAAAGGAATTAGAATTAAAAATTTGTGGTCTGATGGGATGATAAAAGGGAGAATGGTTTGGAAAATGGATAAAGGGAGAGGGAAAAAGCAGAAAAAGAAAGAAAAGAAAAATCAAAAGAGGGAGAGAGAAAAGTTTAATAACTGGAAAGAGAAATGGAGGGCAATAAGAATGGGAAAAAAGGGAATTAAGAGAAAGGACCAAAAAACGAAGAGGAATAGGAAACAAACAAGGATGAAAAGAAAGTACATTGTCCAAAGAGTGAGAGAAAAAAAAGGATAAGGAAGGAGATTACACAAGGTAATATGTTGTGGTGTATAAGAATATACTGAAAATAGTATTTTGTAATGTATAGATGATTCATAAGGTGTTTGAGAAAATATAATGCAGAATCTGAGAAAATATATAGAATCTGAGAAAAATATATATATTGTGTTATATACTAGATAGGGAGATTGATATTAAGGTAGAATGAAGGTGGTTAGCTCGAATTATTAACCAGAGGGGACAATTATATTTACAGATAAGGATTGATAAAATGACAAATGTGACAGAAAAAAGTAATATGAAAAATGACAACAGAAATGAGATGAGAATTTTAGATAACATTGTAAAATAAGGTATGAGAATGTAGTAATATAACATGAATTGGATAAAGATAAGCTTAATATTTAACAATAATAAGGATGATGCAATATGAAACTAAACAAGTATAATGAATAGGTAACTATGGTCATGTTTGTATTGAGATGTGAAACCTGAAACCACACTGCTTGCCAAATGAGATTTTTTTATTTTAAAAAATAAAATAAAAGCAGGGACAAAATTGAATAATGGAATTACTAGGTATGTTTAACTGATATGGTGGTAGGCATTTGGAGAGAATTTTGAAAGGTTGAAAATAAGCATTGAAGGATTATGAATTAATGTAAAATATATGCATTGAGAGATATGATTGATATTATTAATTTTGCCTATACTAAAATGTATGATATATTGATGCCACACTATTAATATTGTTGTGCATATGCAGATTGAAATAAAAAATTTTGGGGAAAAAAAAGAATAGCTGATTGTCAGGAGGGGAAAAAGAAATACCTTAAGGAGTGACTGGGTGGGGGTGAATGCAGTCAGTGATATCGGGCATGAGCACATGCTCAATAAAGACTGACTGGACAGGGAGAGGAGGGGTGGGGCGGGGCCAGCCAGGGGCACGATTTGCTGGTTATCTGAACTGTGCAAAATCATAATAACCGGTTCTGTAGAACCGGTCCAAACAAGTAGAATCCCACCCCTGAATTAGACGATGGCTTCATTGTTGCAAGGGGATGCCCAGCTGGAGGCTGATTTAATATTCTTATTAACACTGAAGTATTTATTTACTTGCATTTGCACATTTTGAACTGTTATGCAGCCAGGAACTGGAGCAAATGGTGACAGTTCAACCCCTTGCATAGCAACAGTCAGGTCTCGAACACAGACTTTCGGACTGTTATCCCAGTTTGTTTGCAAAGACACAGGGCTATAGTATCCAGAAATTGCTTAATGGACATTAATACTTACTTTGGGAATTTCTTCAATAAGGCCAAGTCTTGGCTTGCCTGGTGCCCATCCTGGTCCCTTGAATATAACTGAAAGCTTATTGACAAATCCAGGTGTGGTCCAAAATATGTTCCATATATAAACACAATGATGAAACTGTAAAAATGGAAAACATCCAGGTTTATATTGCTCAAAATTAACGAGAATACAAAGCAACGGAGAAGCTTTCATTACCCATTGTTATAAACAAAATATTTGAATATAGACTGTAACAAAGCTTTGCTTGAGTTTTTGTGAGAAGATAAACAGTCTAAATATCCATTGGCAATTTTTGATCTCCCATGCCTCCCCCCCCTGTTCCATTGGAATGGAGAAATTCACCCTCCTGCAGCACTCTGCTGGCTGAAAATGAGCTGAAAAACAGGCTGAGAACCGGTCAAAAACAGTCTGAAAACAGCTGAACATACCAAAAAACATGCCCAAAAGAGGCCCAAAGCCAGCCAAAAAATTAGCCAAATAACAGACTGAAAAATGGGCTGAAACCAGGCAAAAATGGGCCCAAAACAAGCTGAAAAATAGGCCAAAAAACAGGCCAAAAACAGCTGAAAAAGGGGCAATGTAGCAGAGTGCTGCAGTGGTCATAGAGAGTGAAAATGAGGTGAGAGGCTACATGTGTACCCGCACGCCCCATTTTGGCCAGCAGGGTGCTGCAGAAGGCATCCGTCCTATCCACCCCCGCTGCCGACCTGCAGAAGAGAACTACAATGCCCACAAAGAAATCCAGTTTGACATCTCTGTTCTAAGCCATAGGAAGTCATTATGCTTGAACATGATCACCATCCTAGGGGGAAAAATGAGACAGTTTGATCTAGATATTTTATTAAAACATAAAAATAGTGTAGGCAAATTTAATAGTAAGGATTACCTGAACTTTTAAAGATTCAAAAGTATTTATGGGGTGTGTTAGACCATACACAACTTTATCTTTTTCTGCAGCAAAGGTACCTAGATATTTTGAACATAAATTTTAAAAAAAGATCATTATTTTTTCATTTCATTCATGCATAGATATGATCCACATTCCATTCCCTGGATGGCTTATAACATCAAATAAAATAACTTTAAAACTAGAAAGCCATAACACTGAACCAAAATATGTTGACATATACAATAAATTAATCATCTACTTACTACCTAGTCAGCTTAATAATTGCCTAATAAACTCAGTACACTCACAGAAAAACAGGAGTCTTCTTACTGTTTCTAGCTTGTTTCCATAAATCTGCCTCCTAGACCTATGGGGTGAGGATGAAGAGAAGGGTAATAAAAATCATACCCTGCCACATTGTATAAGTTAGGAAGCTTTGGTCAGGGAAGATCATTCTGCAAAGGTTGATAAAGGGCTTTATGTTGGTTCTCACACTGATAATAAAAAAATAAAACAGAAACAAATCTGACCATTAATAAATATTCTGTTAGCTTGGACTGGATAAAAAGTGTTAGAAGTCTTGACCCATGTCTTTATCACTTGGCCTACTTCTTGAGGACTACCTGGAATTCCTTTTGTTTCATTTTCTTTTTCTTTTTTCAATATATATGACTTATTATTTACTCTTGAATTTTGTTATTGTTATCTAAGTGGTTACAGTCCTATTTCCAGGTGAATCCTAACACCTTGTAAACTATTACATTATTCTGAATTATACCCAGAAACCTGAAAAAAGAACTCCTGTAATTTCTGATTCTACTGAACTAACCCTTGTTGTGTTATCAGCAAGAGCAGCATTCAGAAATTTTTAAGTAATCTTCAAAGACAGTCCAAGAAAGAGCATTTTATAGCAATCTTAACATAAGGTAATGGCAAAAGTGACTTACCAAAAATTCTGTCCCAAATAATTAATGTACCACCATAGTTTTTATCAATACAATATAGATTTCTGCCTAAAGAGAAAAAAATGAAGCATTTTTTCCATTGGATTTGAACAATATATTAAGCTGAAACCAGACATTAACACAAATGAGAAAAGATAAAAGATTATTATTACTTAAATGATGAATAATTTTAATTAAGCATTATTAACCTAATTTACATCATCACTTATAATTATTTCATAGTATCTTCTGTCTCTTTCTCTCTCTGTCTCTTTCTGTGTTTATGTGTCTGTCTGTCTCTCTCTCTCCCTGTATGTGTGTGTGTGTAAAAGTAAAATATCTGCTAGATATATGGAAACACAGACAGACAAATATAACCATGTAATATATCCATAGGTAACCGGTGTCTAATTTAGAAATAAGATCCCATGACATTTGTAAGATTTTACAACACTACTTTAAAATTCATCAGCCAAAAGGTATTGCAAAAGAGAATTCTATCTAATTTCTCTCATTGAATAATATCTAACAATAAATACACTATTATAGCTTCATAATATCCAGTATTGCCTACCATGATGAACTCTGTGATGACTAGGAGTATTGAGAATAAACTCCAATGGACCAAGATTTTCAATGACCTTTGAAAAAAAACAATAAAACATAAATTACTATGTATTGGAGCTCAATAAAATAATAGCAGATGCTCCAACAGAAAAAAACAAAGGGTGAGAAAACTGTTTAACAAATTTTTAGTTAATTCAGAATATTCAGTCAGTTTTCATGAAATGGACATTTCTACAGTGTGTAAATAATTCACCAACAATAACAGTTCAGAATGACCTCTTACTTTTTGTAAGATATGCTATCATTTTGATTATGTGCAATTAAGTTGTTCTTCATTATAATTTTATCATAATCTTTTCTGAAGGAATCCCAGAGAATATTTGTTGAATTCTATTTTTAAAACATTATCATGTAAACTTCAAGTTATACCATGAATAACTTATATATCTGTTTAGATCATTGCATGTTTGAGCAGATACTTGAACTTGCCTCTCCTTACTTTTGGTTTTTAGTCATTATGTTTTTCAACACTTCTGTATATGTAGAATTTACAAACTCACATACAGTAGAAAAAAAGGTTAATAAATTGAGAACACTTGCAAGAAAAATTATAATCTTGTACATTCAGTTATTCATGGCAATATTTATTAATTGCAAACTATTATTTCAATGCAGTGAAATGATGTATGTTTATACTGTATGTTGTTTTTGCTCTTTTTCCAAATATAATGTGGATATAATTTCAAATTATACTTTTCTGACTAAGTAAGAAAGCTATTATCTAAAAGTATTTTAATTATGATCACATATTTATCTGAGTTTTATTTCTACAGAGCAGATATTTGGATGATTATTTCTATTTCTAATATTCAAAATTCAAGGACAACAGAAATGTTTGCTTTTGAATATTGTCCCAAAATAATTTCAAGCTCCCCAAATTATCTTAGATTGGAACAAAAATCTTCACATTTCAAATTAATTCTATTTTCTTCAAGCATTATTGTTTTAAGAAGGATGAATCCTATACATACTTTCTTGGGAGAAGGCCTCATTCAAATCATAGGTACTTGCTTTTTAAATAAAAACTTAACTGGATTCTACTTATTTTAAAAGTAGAGAAAGATTCTCCATGAATTGTGGTTCATAAAATGAAAAATCAGCAGTTTATCTAAAATACCGCACTAACTTTGCTTTACCAAGTTTCAGCTTGTTTTTAAGATAAACATTGAAATGCTTTAGTAAAAATATACCATATTTAAACTTTCAACAGAAGTATTATAGACCAATTCATACTTTTTGGCTTTGCTTAAAAGTGGCTTAGGGCTGCGCTTTTGATCAAAGTAGACACTTTTTATTTTTTAAAATCCCTATGAACAGCCTTGCTTACGATATGGATCCTTTGAAGGGTTTGATTTTAACCTCTGGCCCACATCTCTAGCACAGCAGTGGGCTACAGTTCAAATCACAGAACAAAACACTGATGTTATTCACCCACGAGAAAGAGTTGCAATAAGGGTAGGAAGACAAGCTATGTATGTTGACTATCTTATGCTTAAGCTATTCTCATCACCCAAGTGGACCAAAACTATTGTTTAATAAAAAGTGCTATAAAAAGATTCACAAACATGTCATGAAATGGGAAGAATGACTATATTGCTTAAAGCAGCTCCTCTTCATGCAAATTGCAATATTATTCAGTTAGCCCTGAATGAAAGGAATAAAGGTAATTCTGGAATCACACATTTACTCACAGGTAACTGAAATTGCCAAGGTAGGTAGTGTTGACCATCTTTTTGGATGATGCTAATACCTCATAGCCTTGATACATAACCATTAATATTAAATAATTTGTTTCTGTATCTCCTCCAACAATAATTAAGGTAAGATTTGTATGATTACTTGTTTAGTTTCCATAGATTATGCCAGAAGTACAGTAAAGAAATTCAGCACAATCATTTGACCCTGGAATTTTAAAATAATTATCAATTTCTTATTGACTAGTATAAATAACAAATACTACTGCAACTACTGCTGTATTTAAACAAATCACCATTCAGTTTTTATATCTTGCAGATACAATCTAAAGTTCCGTAGTCCTGAAAACTTTGGGATGTGGCCTTCAGAAACTTCCAAATACTGTTACATATTTTTGGTTTGAGATTATCACAAGCAAAAAATATTAAGACAAGCAATATCTTAATAATTGTATTTCATTTAAATAACATTTAAATTTAGTGATTGTTCTCACTACATAGCTCTAAATTTCTCTCGGCATATTTGTCAAGTATAGCTTGACATTTGTCTCAAAAAAAGCAAGCATCTGGTCTGTTAAAAATTTCATATCCTTGTTGCCTCATTGGTTTATCTGCCTTAATCAGTGCTGTTATACATTGTATGTGTTATTCATATATGCGTATATATAATTTATATCCATACATACACATGTGTTTACTTTATATAAATAATAAAGTGACATACCATAGTGAGAAATAAATTGATTCCTTTGCAAACTTTAGGGCTTGGATTTATTTTGCAGAATTTCTTGCAACAATTATATATGTCAATCTGTGACCTTAAGCCTGGCTGAATCCTTAGGAACTTTTTTTCCTGTTAGTATTGCAAGGCATTGAATGTAATTTTTGTTTAAATAATAAAAAAATCCATGTGATGAGATCCATTTTCCACCTGTGAATCAAAGCCTTATATCATTACTGCACACAAATCTTTATTTAATTCAGGGGTCACCAACCTTTTGGGGCCTCAGGGACCACCAAACTCATAATTTTAAATCCCGCAGACCAGAGACCCAGGGAAAATCCCCAAAAAAGTCTGCAGAAAATTCCCCACCCTGTGTTCCTACTGATTGATCATTCTTTATTTGGGATTGCAGGATACCGTCTCCAACTCCATTCTCAGGGAGAGAGAAAGAGAGAGAGAGAAAGAGAGAGGGAGGAGGAGGGAGGAGAGAGAGAGAGAGAGAGAGAGAGAGAGAGAGAGAGAGAGAGAGAGAGAGAGAGAGAGACTGACTTGGCTTCATGCAAGGAAAACAGCAGAAGCAGTAGAAGTCTTTCTTTCTCTGCCCCAAAGTCCACCAGAATGGCGCAACTTCTTGGAGCAGGATGCCTTGCAGGATCCCAAAGACTCATTTCTGGTGTAGTTTGGGGGAGAGAAAGAAAGATTTTTGCTTCTTTCCTTGCGTGCAGCCAAAAGCATAAGAAGAAAGAAGTGAAAAGAAGCAGCCCGGTGACCAGGCCAGGCGCATGGGGCATGTGATGCAAGCCTTGTGTTCCTGTGGATCATGTGGGGGCACAGCCTTGTGTTCCCACACAGCCTAGATTGATTGCTTTGGGGGGGTGCTTTTGGGGTGACATTTCTCTGCGGACCACCAAAATTTTCTTGTGGACCACCAGTGGTCCCCAGCCCACTGGTTGGCGACCACTGGTTTAATCTGTTTTGTAAAGTACAGCAGTTTTAATCAATGTTGGTCTAGATAATAACACATGATCCTTCTAATGTTTTGCATATCTTCCTGGTGAACTCAATGTAATATGAGAAACCATGGGCTGCAAAACAATTCCATACTGCATATTCCATAGTATCACCAGTGCAATATAAATGGATTGTATTAACACTGTAATGTTAATCTACATATAACAGTGGTTCTCATGGGAAAAGCCCATGATATTGGGAAAAATTGAAGGCAAAAGGAGGAGAGGATGGCAAACAATGTCATGGTTAGATAGTGTCATTGATGCAGTGGATGTCAATGACTCCAGGAGAAAATAGAGGACAGGGGTGGGGAAGGATGATGTGCTATAGTCCATGGAGGTCACAAAAAGCTTGACATGACTTATCAACTTATCAACAAAAACTGCACACCACAGGGTCCTGTAGTGCCATAGTAAACTCACAGGGATGCCATAGTATATTTTACTATTTAATAAATAGAACTGTTAGTAAGTCTGCTTCTGTGCTCAGGACATTATTGCAAAAAGTTTGCAAACCATGAAAGTTTAGGAACCTCTGCATAGAGCAGGGGTGTCAAACTCGCATCATCATGGCGGTGTCACATGACATATCAGGACTTTTTTTCTTGCTAAACCAGGCAGAAATGGAACCAGCACGTGAAACATCCAGCCTGCAGCTACAAGTTTGATAACCCTGGCATAGAGCAAAATATCCACACTGCCCTCAATAGTACCTATAGATGTTTAGCACCAACTTTTGAGAAATATACTGATTTTATAAAAAGCAACCTTTTATTATATGCATAGCTGTAATTATGTTCATGCATTTAAAAATAAAACATAAAATACATATAAATACACAGAATTTCCTATAAATAAACAGCCAATCAAGCTTAGGAGGTGAGCCACTTTATTTATACTGATCAAACTGTTAGATAATGTATTTTATTCACATAGTATTATACTTTCCTTTACCAAATTCAGCTTGATTTACACACACTCACACCCTTAGAATATGAATCCATATTTGAGACCATCTGGTGAGGAAACATAAAAATAAAAGCATGGTTTGCTTTTCTACTAAAGTTGTTGTGTTAATTCAAAATAACCCAGCCATGTATTTTTACAGATGGACTTGGTGGCCATACTTGCCATGTGAATTCTCTACAGGGGACCTGGGAACAGCAAAAACCCTAGGATATGCGCTTGTCTGCCTGCTTGCACACTTTGAAATGTTCGGCAAATCCTGATTTATTCATCGCCAAATGTTTTCCTATCTGATTAGGCAGTTTTCTACTTCAGTAAGCATGTAATATGGAGGTAGCCAAATTTCCACACTGAGGAGTGAAACAATAATATTTTTGGTTTGCAAGTAAAAACAAGCTAAAAGAACCAGCCTGTTGGGATCATAAAGGGATTCATGGGGGTTTGAATTCTAATATAACTATATTCTGGGTATGAAGAAGTGAAGATTTAGGATTCAAAACTGTTTACAAAAGAAACATAAGGTCATATTTGTAATAAATTACCTTAAGAGAAAAGGGCTGGCATCTGGTTTTTTGTTGTTGTTTTGTTTCTAAACCCACATTTCTAAAGCTATGAGTGAATTTGCCATATAGTGCAACTATTTCACCTATAATGTGTCTTCCTGTTGGAACTCAACTCAGATGGTCCTTCTAGTATGTCTAAATCAAGCAATCTAATTAGGTCACATGTGCCAGGAGCCCTGCATCTTATGATCTCTATGAAAAGAGGAAGTTAGGTTTACAGAGATACATGTAGAGATCTCAAAAGACTGGCTCGAGACTAGGGAAAGCTTTCATATACTCTGAACTGCACACATAGAATTTGTTCATACGAATGCACAGAAAAGTAACATAATATGTGAATTCTCAGGACATAAGGCTATTCAAAACTGACTTATGTCTTAATATGATTCCTGCATTGGTTAATATCTGCATTTAATACAAACCAATTTCAAATTTTAGACTATTACATAAGGGAAATATACAAATTACAGCACAGCTAATGTATGACTATTCAAAGCAAAGCTCACAAAATTTAAAAATAAAAATTTGAGTTGCCATGGGAGAATAGGCGGAAATATTAATTCAATAAATAAATAAATAATTTTTGTACTATATTATATGTGTGGTTGAAAATTATGACTTTATAACACAATATATCTGGGAGGATCACAAACTAGAGCCAGATGTCTATGGTGTGACAGGAAGAATGGCAGTACTCCTATAGCAAATATTACTAAAGCAGAATATTGTACAACTAGGTGCAAAACAACATTTATGTATATACAGCGATAGTTAAAAGTTTTGTTAAATTTTCAATATGTCTGAATAAATCTGTTCTAAAATATTATCTGTTTTCCACACGAGTTCTAAAAGTAGTTAGAGAATCCAATTAAATAGGTGAGTTTAAAACATTATATCTGTCCATTGAACTATTTAGGATGATGATCAAAAGCTACATATTTGTGTATGGCAATAAAATTTTAAGCATTATCTGTTCATCTAAAGGGAAAATTAGTGTCAGATATTTCAATAAATGGGATGATAACTACATGTAAAATTACTTGTCTATATGCTGACAATATAATTTGATTCTTAAACTGTGTTATGTATTTTCTTAAGAAGACAATGGAAGTTGGATTTCTGAAGTCATGAGTGTAAAAGGGATAATGTAATAAAAGGAATGGCTCTTAAAGTTAGTCTGAAAATTGCTTCTGATTCGTTGACACAATGCATGTAAGAATTAAAATAAAATAAAATTTATTAAATTAAAACTATTATACCATTAATTCCCACATAATCTTTCCTCAATGCTAAGGTAATCAGGTTTTTATGTTTTTTGGGTGGGCCCCACTGTAGACATATTTGAGATCATTGATGAACTTAGCATTCTATATGACAATTCTCCTATTATGGAAAATAATTACCAGAAGAGTTGAAACATATCCTTTGTCAGGGTTCGGACTGATGCTCTAATTAATTCATGACCCTCAGGCCAAGCTTCGAAGGAAATCCAGTTATTTATTAGGAGCTTTATGTCGGCATGGACCAAGTGAAGCCAACTGTGACCTCACTTAATTCATGCCTTGGCTCTGATCCTGTTTTCCCCTTCCCCCCAGGTGTGTTATCAATCATATTCCCCAAGGAAGCAATTTCATGGGTTGTAGAAGTCACTCCCTCTGGCCACTGTGGATCTCCTGGAGATGACCTTGATGTTGCTGGTGGAATGTGCTTTGTTTTGACTGAAATGCAAGTGGCTCGATGCAGCTGTGTGGTTCGATTCCCAATCCCCCTGCCTATGGCAACTCGAGAGCAGGTCAGGAATGCTTCACGAGTTGACATCCTTCTTTTCCCCACTACAGTTTAGGAAAGAAAGTTTTAAATATCATTATTTTAGCCTCATGTTTTGATGGTTGTGGTGACAGTGGTGATTTAACAGATGTTAGACAGGTTTTGATCTTTCTCTGTTAAGAGCTGATAAGGAAAGGTCCACTATCTATAATATATGTTGTATATAAAAAATAAACAAATAAACAATACTTTTAAAATAGCACATGTAATCATTCATGTCCAAGAAGTGTAGAAAAATATTAAATAACACTGCCATAAATTCAAGAGAATTTACATCCATATTTTGGCATTTTAAAAATACTTCAAATAAAACTTATTTTTTTAAAAGAAAAATTGACAGTATTCAATATACCAATGCACACAAAACTGCAACATTCATGAAGAAACAAGGAAGCCAATGGAAAAATTGATTCATTATTTATAAATGTATTATAAATATAGTTCTATTTTTCTTAAAATATTTAAGATATTAATTTTTTAGTGTTGCAGTTTTAAACATATTATAAAGTGAAAACATACATTATTAGTTTATGCTTGTTATGGTTTAAAATATTTTTGTTAGTAAGATGGGCAGAATAAATTTAACAAACAAACAATTTTTTATGACAATTTGAACCAAATGCCTGTAGACTTGTTATAATATAAGTACATGATGGAGAATAAAAACTATCAATAAGCTTGGGCTTCTTTTCGAATAAGTTATAAAAATAATTTTATAATACAAAAAAATCAGTTTTAAATAAGTTTTCAAGACATTGATCCAATCTAGCTGTTTAGGCATTGTTGAATATCTAAATTACCTCTGTATGTATCCAGAATTGGTAAAGGAGATTAAACTGGAGATGAACAGCGAATACTGAAGGTGGAATACAAAGAGCCATTGGGAGGTAAAATATCTAAAAACAAAAAGAATAATGACCAAAATATTCTTTCAAAATCCAAATTTGTCAAGTAAGGAATTTTAGAAGTTAAGTCACAAAACTTTGGTAATCTATTATCCTCTCAATCCAGTGGACTAAAATTTTATTTTTCTAAGACAAAACCAAGGTGGGGAAAACTCTCTGTATTGTGGGTGTAAAATTAGATCATGATATGCCTCAAACAATATGAACAGAAAGACCCAGATAACAGAAAACTCTTGGCATCCTATGATAATCTAACCCTGTGAAATATGTTTCTTTGAAATCTAGTAGCAATAAAGAGGAGAAAATGACAAAATGGGTTGCCATGTTTTATTATTTTAAATTTCTTAACTCAACTATTTTCCTTGTTGTTCTTTTGATATGGAACACCTTACTAGTCAGAATGATGAATTCCTAAAGGAGTAATACTTTCCATACAACTCATGTGCCTCCTTTTAATTATCATTAAGAAAGAATCTGAAAACTTCCAGGCCAAAAACATTAGCACTTTTATCCAACAAAGGCTTATATAACACTTGTATATTTATATAAAGCATTTTAAGAGAAGAATTTGGAACAGTTATTAACCGGGAAATATAAAATTATGAACTGACAGCATATAGCTTTTCCAAAGCAACAAGGGAAGATTATGAGAAGTTTGATTATTTTCCATTTTGGCATCACAAAAAAATTTGTTTTTAGCACAATGAAACAAAACAAGCAGCAAAAATACTTTTGCTTCTTCATTGAGTCCATCTGAAAATAGAAACCAATTGCTTCATTGGAGACCACAGATTTTCATAATACCACACTGGTGGTGATGGGAGTTACCCGGTTCTCCCATGTGACCCCCCTCCTGCGCGGCTTGCATTGGTTACCGGTTGCGCTCCGGGTGAGATTCAAGGTTTTAGTGTTAACATATAAAGTCCTTCACGACATGGGTCCTCAATATTTAAGAGAGCGTCTTCTTCCGATGTCAAACACCGATCGCCCTGTTCGAGCTCATAGGCAGGGACTCCTCGGGTTCCGTCGGCAAGCCAATGCCGGCTGGCGGTTCCCCGACGAGCCTTTTCTGTAGCTGCCCTGACCTCTGGAATCAACTGCCTTTGGAGCTCCGCCTGGCCCCTGACCTCCGCACCTTCCGCCGCGAGTTGAAGACCTGGTTATTTGACCAACCGGGCTGTGACCCTTTGGGGAGGGTTATTTTTAAATTTTAATTTATTTTATAAATATTTGGGCTTATAATTTAATCTAATCTAATCGTTTTTTAATGTATTTATTGTTCCCTGTTTTTAGTTGTAAGCCGGCCCGAGTCTTCGGAGATGGGGCGGCATATAAGTTCAAATAATAAATAATAAATAATAAATAATAATTATAATGTTTGGTTTCATTCTGCAACTTCTTATGTAAATATGTCCTGATTCCTGATTCCATAGTTAATAAGCTCTCATATCTTCAAGAACATCTCATTTTAATTAAGAGAAAATTTTCACCACATAATCTACTTGCTTCTTAATCCATTTACGAGTTTGTTCCAATTGTCCATGATGCTAAACAGTGTAGATTGTTTATAGAGTAGCGATTATATTAACAAATTATTGTGACACTTATTTAAATTGTTATAAGTCTATAAGAGTGGCAGTTCAGCAGTGTGAATCCTTAGTGCCACATTTCCTGCCAGCTGAAATTGGAGACAGCTATACAAGTAGATCAGATAACAACAGCAAAGCAATAACCCTTTACTTGCTGACCTACTACCTCATATAACACTGATTGCTTCATTACCTCAAAACATATAACTTTATGACCTCAAGACATATATCAATGATTAGATAATGATGTCTATAAAATAATGTCTCTATAATAATTTCTCTAAAATAATTGACCAATTGATTGATTGTTTGATTGATTAGTGTGATTAGAATGTCTAGTGCAAATAATGTGAATATAAATGAGTGTAATTTAATTGATTAGTAAAATTAATTATTAGTGAAATTAATTGACCAGTGTGATTAAATTGATTAGGGTGATTGTTAATTAGTGAAATTACTTGACTAGCATGACTAGTGTAATTAATTGATTGGTGCAATATTGTTATTGATCTTATTTTATTGAACAATTTAACCAACAAACCATCTCAACAAACCCACCATGACAAGAAAAAAATCCAATGCCAAACCACAACCCCAAAAGGAAGAAATCCCCACCAATGAACCACAAGACTCCTGCACATGCGATATATGGCATAAAAATTCCATCAAACATTCCTTTTGTGACAACTACGCTCACCCCGACTGCCTGGAATTACCCAAGCAAATGGCTCAATTCCTAGAATCATCCAACCATGGGTTTCCATATTTCTGTCTACCATGCAGACCCAAACTGGACAAATATATTGCCCTCTTCGAAAGAGTTGATACCTTAGAAACACAAATAACATCCCTAGACACCATAGTAGAATCCCTGGACACTATAAAAACAAGATAAACTAACCTTGAAAAAAAAAGACACAACACAAAAAACCAAACATCCAATAGCTGCAAACCACATCTTCACTCAACAACCGCAACCACAACCCATTCCACAAAAAAAAACACAAATTCAACAACTAATGATACCCCAATCTGCATCAAAGAAGCTGTCGAGCACAAACGGAAATGTCCCAATGCCATCTTATTTGGTCTTGAAGACAACAATGACAACGATGACATCTCAAATGTCCGCAACATCATCAGTGGCTATCAAGCATCAAGCATCTCCCCTGATGAAATATTCGACATTTCCTGCATCGGCCCAGAGTTCAAAAACAGAGATGGCTTGGTGGCCCCACGCTTCTGCAGGGTCATTTGCAAAAATGAATCAAGCAAACGTAAATTCATTTATATTATAAATTCACTTGCCAAAAGCAACATCAACCATAAGAACCTCCGATCTCACCCTGACCTAACCATATAGCAACATGCCCGCTCCCGTGAACTCCACACAGAACTCAAAAAATGTCTAGACAATGGAGAGAAGGACCTGTACATTGACTACCATGCTGAATGTATCAAAAGTAAGCAACACAACCCCCAACTCAGCATCCAACCCTACTTCAACCAATCCACCATCACCCAAGACTAGGTACGCATGCCCCTAACTACCTCAATTCCAACTACAACTGGCCTTAAATGCAAGCTACTCAATGCAAGAAGCCTTGTGAATAAAATACCTGAATTTCTCCTCTTACTAAATACGACACCATATTTGTCTGTGAAACATAGCTCAACACATCTCTCCCTAACTCCATTACCACAGTAAGAGACTATCATGTTTACCACTCAGATCGTGAAATCCGTAGAGGAGGTGGTGTTGCTATATAAAAAGTCATCTAAAAAATATCCAAGTTACTCAGGAGCTTGCTCTTCCTGAGACTATCGTCTGTGAACTGTCCTTAAATATCACATTTCAATTCTTACTATGTTACAGAGCCCTTGATTATGACATCGAACGTGTAAACAAGATAAACTCACTACTAACATGGGCAACATCCTGCCTACACGCTTTTATCTTTCTTGGTAACTTCAATCTACCGCATATTAACAGGACCCTAAATGAATGTAAAACTGAAACCATACATGCAACCTTCTACAATGATGTAACAAATCTGGGACTGGAACAACTAGTAACCAACAATACTATACTTAACAACTGCCTCGATCTCATCTTCTGCAATAGTTTGAACTCAATTTACGGAATACAAATTAAAGAACCCTTTTCCAACAGTGACCACAACATGATTGACTTTTCTTGCAACATACGTCCACACAAAAATCATCACAATGACGTGCCCCCCAATTATAACTTCAAAAAAGGCAACTATGATCTTATAGACAACGATCTCTCATCCCTTGATTGGCAATTTCTATTCACTGGATACAATACTGTTGAAGACCATTACAATATATTTTTACTTGAAGTCAAAAGAGTCATCAAACTATATGCGCCCACATTACGTATCTGATATTAACACAGTTGAGAAAATCCAGAATTATTTCACTGGAAGAGTTCTCCACTCTTCTACTTGTTGCAGAATATCTTATGCCACCAGACTTGAAATTCTAGACCTAGAAAACCTAGAAGACCTACGCCACCTTCAGTCTGATCTAAGTATAGTATATAAAATCCTACATTGCAATGTCCTACCTGTCAATGAATACTTCAGCTTCAACATAACAATACACGAGCACACAATAGATGCAAACTCAAGGTAAACCGCACCAAACTTGATTGCAGGAAATACGACTTCAGCAACAGAGTGGTCAATGTCTGGAATACTCTACCTGACTCTGTGGTTTCTTCCCCAAACCCCAAAAACTTTAACCTTAGACTGTCTACTATTGACCTCACCCCTTTCCTAAGAGGTCTGTAGGGGGCGTGCATAAGCGCACCAACATGCCTATCATCCCTGTCCTATTGTTTCTTTTTATTTTTCTTATATGTATCCATTTCATGTATTCATAACTACCGTGTTTCCCCGAAAATAAGACACTGTCTTATATTTTTTTTGGCTCCCAAAAACACACTAGGTCTTATTTTCGGGGTAGGTCTTATATATTTATGGTGCCAAATAGTGGGTGTGAGTGTGTAGGGGGTGTTTCGGGTGCATGGTTGCTCCCTGAAAAGTCTTCCTGGAACTGGAGATTTACACTAGGTCTTACTTTCGGGGTAGGTCTTATTTTCGGGGAAACATGGTATGCATATACTTATACTTATTATCTTGTAAGCAATTGACAAATCAAATCAATAAATAAAATAAAATAAAATAAAATAAAGGGGTGAGCTCCCATTACTTGTCCCAGCTTCTGCCAATCCAGCAGTTCAAAAGCATGTAAAAATGCAAGTAGAAAAATAGGGACCACCTTTGGTGCACCTTTGGTGTTTAGTCATGTTGGCCACATGACCATGGAGACACCTTCAGACAGCACTGGCTCTTTGCCTTTGAAACAGAGATGAGCACTGCTCATGAATGACTAGCACATATGTGTGACAGGAACCTTTACCTTATCTTTTTAAATTACAGAGCTTTTAGGATGAATTTGGTGAAATATATTAAAAAGCAATGACAAATTATAATTTCAGTTTAAATGCATGGTCTGAAATACTTAGAGCATTATGTGAAATAACTCACAATAAAAACAGTAGACAATTACTTTCAAAGAAGTAGGCATAATATAATGTGAGATAGTGTACAACTCCATTGTAAACTTATTTTCAATGAACCTTTTTTCATATTTTCCGCTGTTTACTAATAAACTACGTTTTGACTTCTTAAATTATAACTATTCCATTCCAAAGGCTTTGTTATCATGGGTCAGCAAAGTTGACTAGTACTGTTGTGAAAATAGGGTAAATTTCTTCACCCTCTTGTAGCTCTGGTTCAAATTACAGCAATAATGTGAGAAGGAATGGTGATCAATGGCTGTCACAGTAAGATTGCCCTCATATTCACCATGGAGGTCATAGTGTATTTGATCATCTGACAAATTAGCTGTCTTAAGAAAGGAAAGAGGCAAAATTGAGCAATAAACAGAGTCACTATTTTTTTGTCTTTGACATGCACTACATATTGGACATACATACCCATGATGCAAATTTTTGCAAAATAGATTGCCTTAATGCGGTGATTAAGTTGTATTGTTCGGAACTATGATGAACTTGATGTCCAGCCCATAAAAAATTAATTTCTGCAATAAAATAAAAAAATATTTTGTGAGCCATGCACTTTTATGATGAAATTTAGATTTTTAAACAAAAATTAGCAATAAGCCATAAGTCCTTTCATGTACACAGAAATTTTGCATTTAAAAATATGCATGATGCTCCAGTCTATGAAAAACATATGTAAAGTGTTGATCTAATCAATATCCTAGCAGTTACTTCTGAAAAAAAAATCTGACAGAATGCAGAGAATGATTTCTTGAATTCTTTCCTGAACTCCTTTCATAGAAGTAGGAGACATTACATTTTGTTCTGTGTAATAACATAGCATATTGCATCTAAATGCATAGATGTAAATTATTCAAGAGGAAACAGGTTAGATTTCTCTACAGCAGCCCTGGCTTGAACTAATCCATTTCCTTACTCAATCTTTTTTTTTGCCAGCATCTTTTGCCATATACATCTTTTGCTTTGTACTATTTAGTTTTTAGTTACTCTGCTAATGGAAAGACAGATGAACACACCAGATACCCAAACCCTCTATATATAATTTATTTCCAGCATTCTATTTTGTTGTAAATAATAACAATATATAATTGTTAGAAATTTGTTTATTTTTAACCTGGAAAAGAGTATCTAAAAATAAAACTGTAAAGGAAAAAATGAGCATTTTAACAGAGCTGTATGTTTTATAAGCATATATATGAATTTAAAAGTAAACATGAAAGAAATGTATGACGCTTATTTTACTGCAATTTCTTTCACATACTCTTTAAGTTTAGGTAGATTCCAGTTCATACATTCCTTTGAAGTTAAATGTTTTATGCTTTACTGCAAAAAATCAAGTATTTTTTTTCCTATTCAGGAAGACACACACACCCCAAAAATATCACTGCATTCTTCAATTTCTCATATAATACAAGAATCTTTCATTTATTTATTTTTAAAGGTACATAAATAGGATCTGTCCCAAATTGATTCTCTGATTGAAAAAAATAATTTAATTTAAAGAAGGATTTTACAACAGATTCAAAGCACAGAAAGGTGATCTTGTATTATTGGAGGCAACCAATTAATTTGGTCCTGTCAGTTTTTGTTTGTTTGTTTGTTTATTTTGCAACATCTCACAGATGTTTTCACAGAGTTTTTTGCAATTTGTCACAGATGGTGCCTTTCTTCAGAACAAAACAAAACTACAGAAAGACTTGAGACAAGATAGCAAGGTAAGGTTGGATTAAGTAAATAGCAACAACATGCACTTGTCCAGATAACTAACGTATTTAATCTTTTCTTAAGATAACAGTAACGTATGCCTCAGCAATCCACCAATCTTCCTCAATAATAAGATTCACAAGAGGCCCACATGTGAATGAGCTGCTTAAAATATTGGGATAAACTAGCTCTTCTCAACTGCCAAACAACATTAGCAGGTAAAGATTTTAGAGAGAGATACAAAACTGGCAATCCTTCTCTCACTTTTTATATTTTATTGTTACACCAGACAAATTTCAAGTCTGAAAAGTCCTGTTAAAGTCCACTTGAACTTGTGTTCCTAATTTTTGTCCATTTGACAGCAACCCTGTACGAAGCCTAGAGGTGCTGATGAAACGCTAATTAACACTTTATGGCCACCATTCCTATATTTTCATTCAGGAGAAGGGAAAATAGGTACAAGCTGATCTCTAGTCCAGAGGTTTCCAAACATGGCTGGCTAAGAAATCCTAGAAGTCCATAACCTTAAAAGTTGCCAGGTTTGAAAACTCCTGCTATAGCCCAACATGTGCACGTTGGTCTTTATCTCTCTTTGATACCCAGTCTCAATAGCCACTTATTATTGTCATTTATTTAAAGTAGGTCTAAGATCACTATTTTATATATCTTGGATATGTGAATATGTCTTTGGCAAACTCTGCTAAAAAGATGAACTCTTTCAGGTTTGACGGATGTACTGCCTAAGAGATGTGAGAAAGCCTTAAGAACATCACTGAGTGAAGGTGATTGGTGGTCTCCAGAAGTTGCTGTATCTATAAGGTTTGATGAGTTTAAATAGCATATGATAATATGAAAATTGACTAGGCAGGAGCCAGGGTAACCCCTCTTTGCAATAATGCAAACATGTCCTTAAATTGGGATACATCTGCTATATGACATTCTAAACATTAATACAACAGTATTCTCTATGCCAAAACCACATTGGGAGGATGGTGCTTAATACCAAAATGTAAATCTCTTAAATGAAACACATTAAGAGATCTTAAGACCAAGTATTGGATGAATTTCAAACTATGTGTAAAGCTAGATATTAACACTGATAACTAGAAAATTATGATCTGTTATAGGAAACAACTTAATCATCCATAACTATACGAAGCTCCCACAATACGTACAGCTAGACCTCCTCCCACTATGATTTAAACCTGGAAAAGAATCCCTAATATCCACTCTACAGCGATTTTTAAAAAAATCATCTTCTGTTCAACTATATAGTATTCTTAAACTTCAATTCCTAAGGAAAACAAAATAACTTAATCTACCCTTCCTAATGAGTTCATTAGGGACTAAGTTATTCATTCAAACTACAATAGTGCATAATAATTTACATTTGAAATACTTCCTCGGAGTATGACAGAAGCTAAACGAGCAAACTAAAAAAAAATCTAAAAAGTGTGGAGGTTAAAGATCTGTCTCTTTAGTTGTTTTAAAACCATATACTTCCTATCACAAACTGTGTGTAACACAAGCCTCAATTCAATGAGATACAGCTGTACAAATACAATACTGTAACTGAATCTTGCTTTTTTGTTCCCCCTTCATTTTTTTTATATTATGAAAAGTTCAAGGAAAAGAATCTATGATGATTTTACATTCTACTCTTATTCACGTGAAGGTCAAATGATATTCAGAAAGAATTACTCCCAAGTCCTTTTTATTGCTAAACAGTATTCAATTAAGCTAGCAAAAACCACAACAAATTATTTTCTTCATTTTAAATACATTAAACAGTCAGCTGGGAAAATTAGTGCTTAAAAAACCCAGTATGAAAAGCTATGCACAGGTGGGACTAAGGTATATGAGTTTGCGTTCCAACTGCTGTAGTGTTTCCCACTATTTATTACAAACAAATTATTAGTTAAAATAGAAAGCAAAAAATCCTCTAATATATCTTGTTTCAATCAAACAACATATCGATTATTTCATAGTGCCCACTGAGTTTGATATGACTCATTCATAAATAATAAGACATCTTTAGAATCAAAGCTAAAAATTTAATTTTGATTTTACTGTACAAATGGCAACCTTCTGTGAAAAATTAATTTTCACATTCTGCACATTCATTGGTTGCTTTAAGGGAATTTTCCATCTCAAAACATTGTTTGATACTTAATTACAATATATACCACAACAGACTTTGCTTTCTACCCCAACCTGAATATAAATATTAGAAGAATATAATTTTTAAATGAGACGAATAAAATATAGCATGGTTTTATTTCAGAATCTTTATTACATCCAATCTTTGTTACATCCAAATACTTTCACTACTTTTGAAGCAAAAAAAATGGCAGAACAACTGTAGTATTTATGTTATAATCATGATATCAAACAATCTATCCTCAGTCATCTTTATGTTAGAAATTCAAGAATTAATTTGAACACCAAACTGAAATATCTGATCCAACTTTTTTTAATTTTAGGAGACATATTTGTGGAAATGAACAATGAGAATATTTACTTTTCTTTTAATCTTCAATTGTATGATATGGTATCATTTTCCATAGACTTTTATTAGAAAACTATGTTATAAAGGTAGTTCTTGACTTACAACCGGAAATGAACCCAAAATTTCAATTGCCAAGCAAGACAGTTGCTCAGTACGTCTTTTATTGATTAATTGATTGATTGATTGATTGAGATTTCTATGCCGCCCTATCTCCCGAAGGACTCAGGGTGGCTTACAATAATAAAAGAATATAATACAAAAATTAAAAAACTATTAAATCTGAAATCTCACTAAGTCAATAAAAGTCATAACACTATTGCTAAAATCCCATCCCCCAACCATCAGTCCGGGTCGGCGAATTGGAAAAGCCTTGTTTTTAGGCCACAGCGGGAGGATTGGAGGTCAGGGGCCACCTGAAGCCCCAGGGGCAGTTGATTCCATAGGGCGGGTGCTCCCACAGAGAAGGCCCTACCCCTAGGGGTCGCCAGCCAGCATTGTCTGGCTGACGGCACCCCAAGGAGGCCCTGCCTATGGGAACGCATGGGACATCGGGAAGCCATTACTGGCAGCAGGGTTCTCCACAAATACCCCGGTCCTAAGCCATGAAGGGCTTTATAGGTCAACACCAGTTTTGCCCCTTTTTACAATCTTTCTTGCTGCAGTTGTTCAATGAATCAGTGCAGTTGTTAAGCTAGTCATGTGATTTTTAGTAAATCTAGTTTCCCCATTTATTTTGCTTGTCAGAATGCAAAAGATGATCCTGTGATACCGCAACATTATAAATACAAATCAATTGCCAAACATCCAAATTGTATGATCACAGGGATGATGCGATGGCCATTAAATGTCACTAATATAACTTTCCTATAGATTATTGTGAAGAACATAAATGAGAGAACTTAATCCAACTATTAAATTGGCCACACAAAAACTGAAAAGTTAGATGTTTAAGTTAGCTATCAGTGTTGAGACTTAACATGTTGTCGGAGCTTTGAAAGCTGTATGATGCTGCTGAATCTGTTCAACTGTTGCTGGTTGCAACTAGAAGGAGAGTCTTTCAATTGGTCCTATGTTATTAGAATAGTCTAGACAGATACATCATGTTGCTGCCAGGTTTTGACTTTCATTTCTACCAAGTGATTAGACGATTGCCTCAAATTTAACTGTTACTTGCTGCTTTGCTCATTTTATTTGCTGTTTTATTGCTTATTTTTACATTTTATTACTATACATTATTTTAGAAATGTTAGATCAAGAAGTAATTCATATGTGTGAAAAAAATCACCTATATTGCTGTAATCATTTTTAAATACTTCTTTTCTCTCTCCCATATGGCTTTCTCCCAAATTCATCCTAAGGTCTGAATACAAAATATTGGCATTGACATAATTGGCCTTAAACAAACTTGTTTAATATTAAAAGGCATTGGAGGATGTGTAGAAAGAAAGTGAGGTAGCTATAAAATGCTTTTTGGGGAAACAAACTGGGAAATTTACTGCTTCAATCTAACTTCTTCTTCTTTTCATTCAATCCTATTTATTTCATTAAAATTTAAAATCTTTGTGTGGTCTGTCAAGGGTTCAAGGAATGGGCCAGCTAGTATCAAATAAGAAATCAGGGAAAATGTTCCCAGGATATACATGCCAAGAATGAGTGCTAAACCTGTCTTAGAAATATAAATGCCAAATTGAAATCTCCTGCCTGATTTTCTGCCATATCATTTAAGAAGGACAGCAATCCTTCCTACAGATAACATCCACAAAAGTTATAACAATCCAAACAAACAACCAATCTGATGCAATTTAGATAGAAAGTTCCACAGAGTCTATCCAGAAAAAATAGAGGCAATCACACCACAGCCACAAAAAGAATCCCAAGGTAGCAATATATCAGTGTATCTCAAACAGTATATCTTGTTCTTATTATCTGAATGAAAAAAAACCCAATTCTTTATTTTGGTCACTTATCACTTTTACAATCTAAGAAATAGAAATAACTTTAATAAAATGCAGAAAAGGTAATGAATAAATGGGACAGAAACTAAACCTTATGATGAACAATCGTGAGAACTGGGAATGTCTAGTCTAATAGAGATGACATGATAAGTCCAATAAAATATATTCTGTCAAGAGAATCAACATAGAAAGCATCTGAGGGACAGAAGTAATGAATGAAACTTAACAAAGAAAGATGCAATAGAATAAGAAGACAATACATTTGTCACAGAGAGGAGAGGATCAACATAGTCTCCAAAGCATCTGAGGCCAGGACAGGAAGTAATGAATGGAAACTTAACAAAGAAAGATGCAACCTAGAATTAAGAAGACATTTCCAGTTTTAAATACATTACATTTTAAACCAATGTATGTAATCTATACTTATGCAATTCCTCTGTACTAGAATTACTAATTATTAAAGCTTTAATTCTGTATATATATAATTAAGCTTGGACATATGACCATAATTAAGCCTAGAGTTACAGTTGTAAATTATTATGTTCATACAGAAGTCAACAATACCTGAATACTACAACTATGAAGGGATAATATGAAATAAAAATTAATCCTAATTTTAGTTCTAATTGGGAAAACATATTAGTAATCAAGTTTTTAAGCTTATCTAATTCATATTGGAAAGTAAGAAAATGGGAATTCTGTCTTCTCTGATCATTCAAATCTGCACTGTCCTTCTTTCTAAACTATTCTTAGAATCTGAAATACCAACACTTTGATAAATCACTCAAATATATTCTGCACTGATCTACCAACCTCTTTAAATGTGGGACCCTTGTATTCTAAAAGCCCTTCATTAGCCAAATTTTCCAGTACTAGTTTTGTTTTGCTTTTCTTCATAAAGAAAAGTTGGTAAATCATTTCTTGACTGATACTTATCCCTTCACTGATCTGTTCATTAAGTAATTATGTGAATTATTGGGTTTTTTTTCAGTACACCTAGCATTTGATTTTGTTATATTAAAAAGATAGAAATATCAACTGGCAACTAAAGTGGAGAAGTGTAAATTCTGTGCCATTAAACATCCAAAACTACAAAGTTTTCTCTTCCTTATTTACTGTTCAGGTCAAATCAAATTTATCAAAAATCAAATTTAGGCATCAGGAAAATTGCCTTTAGGATAGCAGATTAAAAATACCAAAGCTTATTGGCAATCTTTTCAAGAACCCCTGAAATTTTGCTCCTTAACATTTACATATTTTTGCTATCTGGTGGCTTGCAAAGTTTGAAAAATTAAGATTATAATCAATTAGAAAGAAATAAAATTTCCTACAATCCTCTGAGCTATAAAACTTTATCAAATTACAAGGACTAATGCTGGAAAACCTTGCATATATAGAAACACACATCTTCTAGTGCACTTCTCAACTATGCTTGGTTTACTTGCCTATTTTATATGACCTTGTATGTACAGTGAAGCCTGCGTTTCAAGAATCAAAGTGTTCATATTTTTGAAGTGCAAACATTAAAAACTTTAAACTATATTTAAATTTTTTTAAAAAAACCCTGAAATGCCAAAGAGAATATATTTTCTTTGGAAGGATCTGAAGAGGAAACCACTGGAATGAGAATGAAATAAGATAATTCTCCTTTTGTTCTTTTTTTTTAAGAGTTCTTATTTTTCTCTGTACTGGGCTGTCTTTTTAAAGATTGATGTTTGGTGTCACTTCTAGGAAGTGCAGACTGTTTGGCTTCATTGCAATCTATGTCCTCATCCCCTTTCTCTGTTGGATACCACATACTTTGGCAGCCGATATTCAGATGGGAAGTGCTTTTAATGGCAAGAATAGTTGCCAGTGAAACCTTTTCCCACAACATCCAAAATTCTGAATATGCATACATTAAAGAAACAGAAAGACAGTTACACCAAGAGGAAAACCACTGAGATTAATGCAGTTGAATGCAAATCAAGAGAGTCAGAGAAATAAAAAGCAGGTCAATCGTATTTCATTCTTAATGTCATAATAAGGTTCCAAAGAACTACATACAACTAATTCCACATCCAGAATATCGAGGAACATCCTTCATACCTGATGACAAACTGCATTCAAAATGAAAGGGATTTGTGAAAGCAGACTGCATTGTACTGTGACATAAAAGCCAGAAGTTAGGAGAAGTAGAAAAGAAAATAATAATAAATCCCACTGGGAATGTGAAGTCCATGAGGAACTTAAAGTACTGTAGCTCTTTGGATTCTGTCTTATGCATTTAAAGTGGTCCTGCATGTAAATAAGAGTTTTTATTGACCAATTTTGTTCCAGAAAAATTGCACTCCAAAAGCATGTGCAAAAAAAAGAAAGTTTTATTATGTATTTTTTTCTTCTAGCCATCAGCATAGGAAAAAAGAAAGTAATTTGCTTTTTATATGGCACACAGCTAAAAATGGTAGATTGTTTAGTGTGTGCCAGTTTCCTTTAAATAAAGCAACTTAGCCTGAAATTTACTGTTAATGATCTAGATAATCAGTACGCAAAGTATGTTCCACTTTGAAAAGAAAACTCTATTCTTATTAAAAAAAATTGATACAGGATGACTTATCAGGATAATATTGTAAATTATGTTTACTTTTCTGTAACTCAACTTGATGCCAGTAACGTTTGTTTCATATGAAAGTAATAACTTTTCCAAGCTATCTAAGGAAGACTGGATCAATTATCAATAAAAACCATAAGAATTTAATTATCTAAAGAATAGTGGCCTTAAAAACAAATTTTTCTATAATAGATTTATATAACAAAAATGATATAGTCATATCCAGTTCTGGAAGACAAATTGGCAAAATGTTCACCATTTCCAAAGTTTTCTTTATTTTTTTATAAGGCTGGCATTTTTGGCATATAAGTTCTCTTCAAAGCAACACCAGAAAATAATTGAAATGTGGTATGCATCAGATTGAGAGCCAATCTCCATTTAAGTACATTTGACCATCCCATTAGGTATGTGCTACACAACATGTCTACAAAGAATTTACACCTGATTCAACCTTGGATTTGGGTCTTCTCTGTATGGCTCCCATCCTGCAAGCCATCATTAGCTCCAATGTAAGACTAGCCCTTTCCTTAACATGAGATACAATGGATGGATGGATGGATGGATGGATGGATGGATGGATGGAAGGACGGAGAGATGTCAGACAGATAGGAGCTATGCATATTCTAGAGGGAGGGAGCCTCTAGAAAAAGTCTTGTTAGTAGAAAGGAAATTTATGTTCTTTATTATTATGTAAATGATATAAATTGCACTAGGAATATAGTTTTATAATGTAATGGATACTTGAGAGTAATGGTTATCTTATTCTCCCAAATGGTCCATTAAAATGAGATTATAGTCTACTTGTAAGCATATCTGGGAAAGGAAATTTATGGGGTTTGTTATCTTGCTAGGAGTGGTGGATTAAGGCATTGGATCCTAAATTTGGGAGCTCATTTCCAAAAGTGTCAAATGTTATTTTTTAATTTACATTAACTTATTTGCTTTTGTTGGATAAATTCTACATTTTTGTTACATTGATTTTAAACTGGAAGATGCCTTGACCAATCATTTTGAGAGAGAAATATATACCAAGTCAGTACACAGTATCTTTTTTTGAAAAAGGATGTTTATTATTTTATAACTAAGTACTATTATTTATTTTATCTGTTATAAAAATGAGAGGGAAGAAATGACGGAAAGAATTTACCAATTGTTTGGTGGAGTAGGAAATGTTTTTTTTTTTAGGGAGAGATTAAGTAAGATTCAGTTTTAAATATAGTTTCTTTACATTCACACGAAGGAGTGTTCGCATTTCTTTTCCCATTTTTTAATTTTTTCCTCCACGTCTATAATTATTAATTTTGTTTTCCCTTTGGTCAGTATTTTTTTTCCTGCCAGCTGCAAAAAGTTACAATTAATTTACCTGTGGACTTTTTTCTGTTTCAAATGACAAAAGATCAGTATTTTGAATTCCACACAGGGCATCTCTCATACCCCAGTGACCATTTAACACACACGTGCACTTTCCCTAATCCTTGCCATCATGTACCCCTAACACTCCCTTGATGTGCCGCCATTGCACTCCCATCCCTGCCTCTAAACCACTACTTGCACATCATTCTTGGCCCTTGCTGACCCTTTCTTGCACCTCAATCTCCCCAACCCTCCCAGCATGTCCCTCATGCTGTCAGACCACCTTCTAGCATCCTGCACCCTCCCCTAGCTTTGCAACATGTTCCTCACATTCATTTACACCCTCTTATGCTCTTCTTACCTTGTGAATCACTTGGGATTTGCAATTTCTTGCCAACTTCCCATCTGACCTGGTTGTGGCCATCTCATCTATGACTTGGAGGTTCACTTAACAATGGCAATGAGGGCAGCTGGGATAGTCATTACTAAGTGAGATTCCTCAGGAGGTCAGTGGATGCAGTTGCACTTTATGATCATTTCACTTAGCAATAAAAACTCCAGTTGCAATATTAAGTCAAAGACTACCAATATCGAAGCCAATACCAAACCAGTTGTATTTAGAAACTAATATATCAAAGTACCAAATATCACTTCATTGTGTAATCTCTTGAGCCTACATATATCTTAAATATATTCTTTTTAAAAAGGATGGATGATTAGTGCCTAGAACTTCCTTTGGGAGAAAAGCTGGTAGAAAGCATTCAGAAATATGGAAAAAGTTAAGAAGTTCACAGAGAGCAATTATCAAATTGCCTTCCAGAAAATTAGCATTTTAGCAAAATTCCCTACTGATCTATTTTGTGGGAATGTTTAGGATATATTCTCAGCTATGTAGAGTGGTTCAAAATGCCAACCAACCAAAACTATTATTAAAAATTCATTGATGGAAGAATGCTAGGAGGAAAATAGAAAACTAATATTAGAAAATAACTAGATATTCTCTATCAATTTTTTGGTCTCATTTTCAAACATCATTTCTACTCCTTTTTATACCTCCACTCCTTTTTAATACCTCAGAATTTATGAAAAATTAAACAGAAGAGAATTACAAACTATGACCAACAATTTTTAAGTATGGGAAAATTCCATTGCTGTTTGTATGAATCTTTTCATGCAGAACAAATATTAACATGTTTTTCATACAAATCAAAGCCATGGGAACATGTATTTCTCAATAATTATTCATACTTCATAATGACATATCCTGTATGATGGTTTTGCTTCAACTTCCTGTAATATTGTTGCAGATGAAAACATGCATCTGTAGTATAATACATTAACTAGAGCTTATAATAAGACAGGTAGTCCTCAACTTACAACTGTTCGTTTAGTGACCATTCAAAATTCAGCATCACTGAAAAAAAGTACTTATGACCATTTTTCACATTTACAATCAGTGCAGCATTTCCACTGTCAAGTGATCAAAATTCAGATTCTTGGCAATTGACTTATATATATGACAGTTTCAGTGTCCTAGGGTCATGTGATCATTTTTTGTGACCTTCTGACAAGTAATCAATAGATAAACTAGATTCATTTAACAACCTTGTTACTAACTTAACAATTGCAACAATTAAGTTAACAACTGTGGCAAGAAAGGTCATAAAATGGGGCAGAACTCATTTAACAAATGTCTCACTTAGCAACATAAAGTTGGGATTCAGTTGTGCTCGTAAGTTGAAGACAATTTTTAAAACAATATTTACCATATGATGCATCCTTTGAAATAATGTCTTATGGAAGACTTGCACATGGAGCAGAAATATGCCTTAAAATAACTGTGGGCCAAAAGGAAAGCTAGCCAACCAATTATCAGTTCAGTGCCTAAGAGTGATGGAGTTGGTAATATCCATGAGGTCTGGAGGTCTAGCATGTCTTTCAGGACAGAAGTATAATAGTTGGAAAAAACTAGGTGGCAGTGGCAGACTCTTCATTGTGAAGCAGTGTTTGATGTCAATGGACTTATCTCTGCAGGAGTGCACACAAGATTACTTGGCAAGCAGCAAGCAGCTAATGGGCAATGCATTCTGCAGACTTGTCTTATTAACATTTTTTGTATCTTAATTCTTGCCAAGAATCCCATCATCATACAACATTACCAACAATAGAGGAATAGTTGATAAAGACAACAGAACTTGTAAAAATGACTAAACTGATTTCCTGGATTAGAGAAAAAAACAATAATTGTGCTTATTACCGATTAGAAACCCTTGTAGACCTTTTGCATAAAACTGAAAAAAAAATGCATTTATGACTTGTAGATTTGAGAATTAAAAAAACAATAAATAGAAAGTGAGTTTTTTCTATATTTATAGAGTAAGAGATAACTTTGTAATCATATATGTATTTTATGCAAAGGAAAATAGAAGCTTTCTTTTCTATTTTTTGTATCTTTTATCTGTTTTATCTGTTTTTCTTTTTATTCTATATTAGTTTTGATTATCTTTTTCAATCTTTCTTTTAGTTATATATGTAATTATTTACAAATAGATAATATTGAATTTATGATAACATAATATAGATAAATACTGTTAAGATAATAACAATACTTATAATTGGTAACAGGGGCTAAAGCAATGTTTCTCATTGCAGGAGCAGTTTCCTGTGAGCTATAACCAAAAAGTATAGCCGGATAATAGAACAGTGTTATTTATATTGGCTCCTAAGTTCAAATCTCCATGAGCTTTATCATTCTGTTGAGATATTTCATTCCCTTTCTCAGCATGCTGAATTGGTGCCTGGCAGAGTTCTTTTTGCTTTGGTTTATTGGCAATGTCATCATTTGCAAAAGGAAATCATGTTCTCCCTAGACTACATTACTAGTTAAGTAGTTGCTAAACATCATACTATATAGTATTCCACTATAGCACTGTAACAGTACATAGTGACTGAAAATGGAATGAATAGGAAACTCATCTTAACAATCATATTTTGTGGTCAAATCCAAATACTTAAAGAAGCATTAGGGAGGATCTCAGAAACAAATAGGTTTTTGAATGTATACATATATAGATATATTTAAGTCCCACAATACCTACAAATTCCTATAGTTCTATCAAGCTGTACAAAATAAACTGAATGCTATTTATAGTAAAGAAAAACTGGGGAGAGATATACAGGTGACATTAATAGCTAGAATTTCATTCAGCATTCCAATATCCTAGATTTAGCATTACAAGACAGGATGCAAACAATCCAGTATTCAAGATCTATAAAAGAAAGAATCTGTAAATAGAATGTAGGCTAAGCTCTCTACCACAAATATAAACATGATTTTTCCAATTAGGATCAGCATTTGTGTAGAGGATATCTCTATACAGGAAAACCTTCCAACATGCACAGTTTGACTGCTGGCCATAATATTTGTTAGACAGAACTAGTTCATATGGCTCCATAACACCTCAAAGGTATTATATATAAGTGGAAATTGAGAAAGAGAATAAACAAGTAAAATATTGAGACCACATAGAAAGGGGGTAAGTAAGGGAGAAAATGCTGATCTGAATTTATAGAGCCAAGAATTCATATGTTATGCTCACATAAGGTTTGTAGAATGTATAACATAACAGTTTTAAAAAATCTCTTTCTATAGCCAAAATTCCCAGCTATATTTTTTTTAAAAAAATTATCAGGAAGCAATATCACATGGTGCTTTATAGGCAGGATTTAAGACTCTGAACACTTCCCAAAAGGCAGAGATCCTAAGCAAGGCCAATTTTTCTATTTTTAAAAATAGTTAGGACAAATGAACTTAACTATTCTCCCAGGAGGACAATAACAGAGGTTCAATTACTCTTATGAGAAAGACAAGCATGAACAGATTGGTGCTCACTGTGTACTGCCAAAACAAGATAGAGGATGCTGAAGCATCCATATTTTAAGAGGAGGAAAAAAGCAAAACATAGAAAAATCCATTTTATTTTGCTGTTCAGTCTACATTATCCTTAATTAACTATTAAGCAAAATCATTTTCATGGAAAAATAGTTCAAGAATTAATAAAAATGGAATAAGTGGAATAGCACTCTGGGGAATAAGAAATGCAGTTCACTTGCTGATATTCTGAATTATGTTTACATTGCTGATTCAAGAAAATAAATAAGACTTTCTTTTTGAAGTAGGAATCATTTGGAACATTTTCCAGGAATAGCAATAGCAATAACACCTAGCCTTATATACCTCTTCACTGTGCTTTACGGTCCTTTCTAAGCGACTTACAGCATATTGCCCCCAACAATTGGGTCCTCATTTTATCGACCTTGGAAGGATGGAAGGAAAATCTTGCTTCTCCTTTTATATCCATGTAGACCAAGAAACATGTTACTGACAGCAATGCGACACAGCGAGTTTGATACCCATGGTCTAAACCAACATGTATGACACAAATTAATGCAGACAACCATTTTCTGTTTAGTTTTAGTTTAGTTTACTTTATTGTCATTGAACCTCATACAACAAAATCAACACCATCTTCAGTGCACATCATGACCATGACCATAGAAGGTCACCAGGAGTTTTACATTCAATTTTCATTTCATTTCATTCATTCATTTCATTAGTAATCAATAGCATCTAAAATATTCAACACATTTTGGCAGAAAGAAGATTTAAACCAAAAATTTTCTGCTCTGATATTTGTTTTTCATATGCAGTATGATGCTGACTTTCTTGGGAAGCATGTTGTTAATTTGACTGAACATACTCTTCACAAAACCTCAGAGATTAACAGCATCACAATATCCCAAAACCAGCTTCAGTTCTTTAAAAAAAACACTGTTCATACACCTCATGCTGATCTGTTGGTTTGGATCCCATTTTCTTTCTTTCACAAGAATGCTTACCAATATCAAGTGTATCATATAGCTGACTGATTTTTATTATCATCTCAGCACTTTTAGAGGTAAATACTTGTATAATTCAGAAATGTCAATTAGGAAAAAAGCAGTGCAGGGACTTCAACTTGTAAAGGACAAATGAATCCATCCTACCTGGGAAGATATGTATATATATATATATATATATATATATATATATATATATATATGTAGGTCTTGGTGTATTGGTCTTGTCCCGTGTAAGGTTGAGAATACCTTGGCAGCGTTTCGAAATCTCATCCGTCATCTTCAGGCTGGTGTCTTCAGCTCGTTCTCCCGGAGAACGGCTGAAGACACCAGCCTGAAGATGACGGATGAGATTCGTCAAACGTTGCCAAGGTATTCTCAACCTTACACGGACAAGACCCGAATACACCAAGACCCACATACCTTTACCCGTGAAAATCTACGAAAACATATATATATATATATATATATATGTAGGTCTTGGTGTATTCGGTCTTGTCCCGTGTAAGGTTGAGAATACCTTGGCAACGTTTCGACGAAATCTCATCCGTCATCTTCAGGCTGGTGTCTTCAGCCGTTCTCCTGGGAGAAGTGTGTGATCGTGGCTGTTTTTCCCTTTTAAACTCTAGAGTTGGATGTGTTGTTACTTTTTGATTGGTTTGTGGAGTTGATGTATGCAGATTGGATGGCTTTTTCCTGAGACCCTGTGTGGCTGAGGTGCTGGAGGTGTGTCTCTCAGCCTTTTGTGTTGTAACGACCTGGGTAATGGGCTGTGTGATGACCTTCTGAGTTCTATTGTTGTGATGTCCTGGGTGTGGTGCTGTAATCTCCTGGGTCGTTGTCTGTGCTGCAACCTCCTGATGTTTTGTGTTGTGATCTCCTGAGTTCTGTGATGTAGTATCCTGGGTGGAAGGCTGTGATGTGGCATTCTGGGCCTTGGTTTGGCTCCGAGTTTGAGGTCTGGCCAAACCAAGGCCCAGAATGCCACATCACAGCCTTCCACCCAGGATACTACATCACAGAACTCAGGAGATCACAACACAAACATCAGGAGGTTGCAGCACAACGACCCAGGAGATTACAGCACCACACCCAGGACATCACAACAATAGAACTCAGAAGGTCATCACACAGCCCATTACCCAGGTCGTTACAACACAAAAGGCTGAGAGACACACCTCCAGCACCTCAGCCACACAGGGTCTCAGGAAAAAGCCATCCAATCTGCATACATCAACTCCAAACCAATCAAAAGTAACAACACATCCAACTCTAGAGTTTAAAAGGAAAACAGCCACGACACACATTCTCCCAGGAGAACGGCTGAAGACACCAGCCTGAAGATGACGGATGAGATTTCTCGAAACGTTGCCAAGGTATTCTAACCTTACACGGAAACCCGAATACACCAAGACTACATACTTACCCGTGAAAATCTATAAATATATATATATATATATATATATATATATATATATATATATATATATATATATATATACCTGGCAATAACCAGTATAATTTTTAATTGCTTGTCACAAGAGAATAGCAAGTAACTTTGGCACTTTCCCCTACATGTGTAAGAAAGTGCCTTTGGGGAAAACATGTCCAAGGAAGATCAAGTGTCCATACATACAGAAGAGCCATTTACCATGGCAAATTATGTTAGATGAACCTAGAATCAATTATGTTTTTTATTACTGCACTGCAAAACTGTCTTATACGTATATATGATTTTAAAAAGCAGTGAATGAAATAACTTTTGAGCAAGCCTAACATGGCTACTGTGCACCGTTTGATTTTATCATCTTGCCCCCCAAAAAGTGATACTTTCAATGATGCTTTATTTAAATACATTTGAATTATTTATGTATTTTAGATTTCTTTTAATCTGTCCTTTATTACTTGTATACATAAATAAGGTGGTGAACCCACTGAAACTTTAAATCTTGATATCAGCTCTCCAAGGGTCAAATCTGAAATATTTCTTCAAATTATATTTCTGCATATATTTTATAGATGCATTTATACATGTATTTGACCTATTATCTTGGTTATTTCTTATGCCCATTAGATTAATTAGAACCCATCTAAACTTTATCTCTTCTCTAGCCCCTGAACTTGCTCTCTTATTGGTCTCTCATCCTTGTGCGGTTTTTTTTTGTGCTATGGAAAGGGTGGTATTTCATTTCAAGAAAATATTTCTGCAGGTAGTGCCCCCGATGCCTAATCTATTAAGGGAGGGGAGGAAGGTTACTGAAAGGTCTTTATTTTTTTCTTAATTGCAAGCCTACTCAAAGCACTTCCATTTGTCTTTTGAAGGTTATGCTGCCTCTGTAGTCCCATTTGGCTCTGCTGTCAACTTTATTTCACCATCTCTCTAGGACAGGGGTGACAAACTCACATCATCATGGTGATGTCATGTGACATATCGGGACTTTTCCCCTCTTCGCTATACTGGGTGGGGGCATGGCCAGTGTATAACGCATCCATCCCGTGGGCCGCAAGTTTGACAGCCCTGCTTTAGGACATCCTCTCAGCATAGCTGTATGGCAATAGTCCCCTTGACTGTGCTAATTAGCTGCCATAAGATATTATTGTGTAGCAGAGAGACTGGCTGTCTTGTACTACTGCGTACTTTATTTAATTCTCATTTACAGGATGGAATACCATTGCTTCTGTTGAAAATGTGAATGTTTTTAAAACACTGGAAAAGAAATGTTAGAATATTAGTAATTGAAATGTTAAGCAACAACTGAACAAAAAGGAGGAATAATACAGTGGAATTTTTTTACTGTTTGCTGTTTTCTAAATGTATTCCTACAGAATCCTTCTAATAAAATATTTGAAGTCCTCAGCAAAAAGAAAAAGACAGTACAGTTTAACACATGTGAGCAATATGCTGAATAGTGGCAACTTTCAGCCTGTTGACTAGTTCTTGTCACCAGCAGTCAATGCAATGCAAAAAAACTTGAGGAATGTGATCATTCAATTCAGCCAAGCGAAACCACCACTGGATTTGAGATGCTGGTTGCATCAGATACTTCAGCTAATTGCTTAAGAGTGGCTGTTTGCTGTCCAACTTTGAAAACTAAGCTCCTGAAATCACACTGTAGAGTTTACTTTTTAAATTATTCCCTTTATTACATTTTAGTAGTGTCCATTATTATTATTATTATTATTATTATTATTATTATTATTATTTAATTACATTTATATGCCGCCCTTCTCCGAAGACTCAGGGACTTACAATTTTGGATACAACCCAGTGCGCTCAGCAATAGCCTTCATTCCGTTGTATATGCCTGCTTATTACTAAGCGGCATTTTTTTACAAGGTCAGCTAATTGCCCCCAACAATCTTGGGTCCTCAATTTACCTACCCCGAGAGGATGGAAGGCTGAGTCAACCTTGAGCCTGGTGAGATTCGAGCCTGCAATAATTGCAGGCAGCTGGAACTTAAGCGCTATGCTACTCAAGATGCTACTCAAGAACTTAAGATGTATGCTACTCAAAGTGTTGAGATGGGCAGCTTTATAAATCAAATGAATATAAATAAATAAATAAATAATATAGAACAGCACAATTTTCACTTTAATTTGCTCAGTTAATGAAATAAAAAATATTGATCTGTTTCAATGTAGTTGTATTCCTCTGGTTTCACAAGACTAAACCAGCATAAATCAATGGAGTTTGGCTGAATCAGCTTAGTTTTTTTAAAATTTCATTTAAAAAAAACATCCACCTAAAACTATATTTGAAATCCACATAATTTACACTCCACTATGATCCAAATAAGAAACCTATTTTCCATGTACAATTAAAATGAAGGCTCAGGGAGAAATACGTTTCTCTCAGTTGTATATCTTGGTTCAATAACAAAACAGTTTGAGGTCTGGGCAAAGGTAATTGCTATTAACTTGTGTAGATTCTTCTTTAAGCAAGCAAACAGTGTGTAATATTTGGATCCAGAAGGTCTTACCAATTACAGGTCAATACCGAAATAATTCTTGCATTAAATGAATATATAACAATCTATACTGAATCTAGGCTATCTTTGAATAACGTTTGTTTTCGATTAATGTTATCTTGAAAGAGTTTTTAATCACCAGATGGGATAAACTTTGTTGGAACTTTAGTTGCAAAAGTATAATTTTGTTTTTTCTTCCTCCTTTATTTCTCAGCAAACATCATAAAATGTGCTCCAGCGAATATTGTCTGTTCTTCACTTACACAGGAACAACTCCTTCTTTAAACAAAAAAATTGTTAAGCCTACTCATCTATTCAGAACACAATATACCTGGCAAGAAACTATGTACTCTGGAGCATCTGTTGAGCACTGCATCAAATATAGAAGCCAAGGTACACCCAGGAAACAGAAGAGTTTTAAAAAGCCTGTAAGGCTTAATTATTTGAGTTTCCAACATTTTCATAATTCTTTTGTCCACCCTTCCACCTTCAGGTCCTGGCCATCCATCCAGTTTTGGTTAATTCTATATTCACATGATGTAAATTCCACATGTCTTTTTTAACTTCACGGCTTGTGTCTTACTGGGAAAAAAATTCTTGCAGATTGCTCAATGTATTATATTTAAATATTGCTTTTTTACTAGTAATTGCACTATAGATTATGTGATGGAAAAATTAATCCTTTGTTTAAGGCATAAACCCAAGTTCCTGTCTATTCTGCGGATGTTAGAAATCCCATGACTCTTGACAAAGAAGAGAGGGAATATTAACTCTTAACAAAGTCTGGCTAAGTACCCAGAAATGTGTGTATGTGCGTGTGTATTTGTGTGTGTGTTTTATTGAAGCTTAAGCTCTCAGCACATTAGACAAATAAATTTTTAAATGAGGATTGGAGTAAAAAAGAAGTTATAAAGTTATTATAAATCAGAGGATATTGTGAGATGTAAATATATATTCCTATTTATCTTTTGGGATATAGATATAAACCACAATGATTGATTAAGTTAAATTATTAAGTTGTAATGCAATGGAGTTAGCACCTTGAGGAAGAAATTATTACAGGTTGTAGATCTGTAATTTATTTGTTTACATTTGCATTTAGCAATTAAGGGCTAATAGAAATCAATGTGGAATTTTCCAGTATATGTTAAATCTCCTTACAATTCTTGGTTCACCCCTCCCAAGTTCCTAGCAACTTTCCAATATATCAATTCCTTTGGATGACTTAGGGCTGACAGATAACAAGAGCTGGAGCTACTGTGCCTAGCAGAATGATGGACGTCCTCCTTGGAATTGGGAGGGAGGGAAGCCGTTGTGTGCACAGATTGTTAAGACAAACAGAGAACACTGATACCAAGAAAGGCCACCCTACTGAGCTGTGGATGGATGTTATTATTTTTAAGAAGGAGCCTTTCTGATGATATAACAGGGCTGACCCTGCAAGTGAGGGCTTCATAAATCTTTTTCAACTGAAAGTTCCTGTTCGTGCAGGTTGGAGGGCAAACAAAAGAATCAAAAGAGTCAGGATATGAAGTTTTTGTACTGCTCATGTTAGGCTTGCTTGTGGGACTCTGCAATAATATAACAATGGGCAAAACTGCAAGGCACAGCTTGCTTTCTGTGCTTTGTTTCAACTGCTTCCCGTCACAGTTTTAATTTCACATTCCTAAGGTTACTGTATGTTAAAAAGTTCAAATAATGCTAATTTTTTCCTTCTTTCAAACATTTCATCTGTTTTGATGGCACACTTTAAGAATAAATTGTGGACAATTAAAATAACATGGTGATCTAATTAAATCCTGCATCTTAATTAATCCTTGGTTACGATATATTGAAATTATTCCATGAAATATATTTCTGTAGGGGTCATTTTTGGTGCAGTGATTTAAGATACCAAGATAAAATCAAGAAGCTGCAAATTGTAATACTGCCCTAGCCACATTGCTGGCCGGCATATTTTGTACCAGAGACCCTGGTACCAAAAGGAAGGAAGCAATTGAAAATCAGTAGCAAAACTCATGCAAAGAAAACTGAATGGACTCATCTAGGCTGTTGCTAGGAAACTATTTCTGGTAAATCCAAATCTGAGATAGATGAATTATGTACATAACACACAGCAATCAAGCAGACAATAAAACAATTAATATCTTAGTACAGTATCTAATGAATTGTAGAGCTCTATAATTTGTGCAGAATTTAGAACATTTATTTAATTTTAAAATCAATATTATTAAAGTTTATTCAAAGTAAAGTTTACTTTGAAGCAATTTAATGGATATAAATGATTCATTATAAACTTCTAATAAAGCTGAATGCAACAAATATATAAATGATGATCATTCAACATGAAAGCAATCCAGACCAGGGTTTTTCCTGTTTCTAATATATACTGAAGTTTCAAATGTGCTTTCAAAATTTCCACACAATCTTGTGATTATTGTTGAGGTATTTCACTCAAAAAATTACCCATATGTGCTTAATTTACCATAATCCCATATGTGTTCACACAGAATGTCAGCTATACTATATTTGTTCTGTCACTAACTTATTTACTAAAAGGGTAAAGAGTGGTATGCTCAGCTGCTACATTTCTAGAAGATTCACTACTACTCCAGATGTTTTAATGGAGTGGAAAAGAAACTGCCAAACAAAGCACTGCACTTCAGCCACCCATGATTATTGTTGTTGTTTTAAACCTTGTTGATTACACCGACCATTTGAGGCATTCTTGGGAAGAAAAATGCTGATATTTGGGCCTGCCAGCCTCCATTTAATGTTTTTAGTTAACAGAATCTAAGAAAAGAATACTAGGTGGGAAAGAGAACCTGGATGAAATTACAGAAGATGTATTCAAGCATTTTAAACTACTACAGTATGGCTTAGAATAATGTGTTAATAAACTTTAATATTTGTACGGACATAATACACCAGGAGTTCTTTTTATGGAATTCTGATATCTATTACAATTTTGCAGGATGTTCAAATGAAACAAATATATAGTTTGATAAAATTTCCTGCCTTATTTCTGGTGGATGCCTATCAAAGTCTATAAATAATCCAGGGATATAAGGACCCAATGAATTCCTAATACCACAATGGGTTTATGGAGAAAGGATAATGCAATGAAAACAAACAAATGTGTTGGCAGAAATGCTGCTTTCATTATCAATTTCTAAATCTTTCTTTTGGTAAGTGTGTCAATCAGAGATCATTTAATCTATATTACAATCAATTAACCATTTAGATCAGCGGTCAATGGTCTGTGAGAAAATTTTGGTGATCCACAGAGAAATGTCCCCCCCAAAGCAATTAATCCAGGCTGTGTGGGAACACAAGGCCACACCACCCACATGACCCACCCACCCACTGGCCCCCACCCTTCAGCCAAGCACAAACCTTACCTTGAGTAGAGCCACAAACCTTACCTTGAGTAGAGCCACAAGAACTGGAACTGGAAGGTAAGACCAATGGCAGGGGAGGGAAATCCATCCCAGGGTGGCTTGGTCCCATATCAGTCGGACCCGTATCAGTCGGACTTCCAAGCCGGGTTCAGCACAGAGACGGCATTGGTCGCGCTGATGGATGATCTCTGGAGGGCACAGGACAGGGGACTTTCCTCTGTCCTAGTCCTATTAGATCTCTCAGCGGCTTTCGATACCATCGACCATGGTATCTTATTGCGGCGCCTTGGGGGGTTGGGAGTGGGGCGCACTGCTTTGCAGTGGTTCTCCTACCTCTCGGGACATTCTCAATCGGTGTTAGCAGGAGGGCAGAGGTCAGCCCCGAGGGCACTCACATGTGGGGTTCCTCAGGGGTTGGTCCTCTCTCCCCTTGTGTTCAACATCTATATGAAGCCGCTGGGTGAGATTATCCATGGTTTTGGGGTGAGGTATCATCAGTATGCTGATGATACCCAGCTGTATATCTCCACCCCAAGCCAAATCAGTGATGCCCTCTCCGTGATGACCCGATGTCTGGATGCGGTACGGATCTGGATGGGCAGGAATGGATTACAGCTCAACCCGGCTAAGACTGAGTGGTTGTGCATGCAGGCATCTCGGCCCAGTCAGTTGATTCCATCTTTGGTCATAGGGGAGGTGTTGCCCCTGTGGACAGGGCTCGGAACCTGGGAGTCCTCCTGGATTCATGGCTTAGTTTGGAGGAGCAGGTGGGGGCCGTGACCAGGGGGGCTTTTGCCCAGGTCCGACTGGTTCGCCAGCTGCGCCCGTATCTGGACCGAGATGCCCTTCGCACGATCACTCATGCACTTGTGATGCCCTGACTGGACTACTGCAACGCTCTCTATCTAGGACTGCCCTTGCATACCATCCAGAGGCTTCAGCTGGTGCAGAATGCAGCTGCACGGGTTGTGATGGGAGTTTCCTGATACTCCCATGTTACACCCCTCCTGCGCAAGCTGCATTGGTTACCAGTTGCCCTCCGGGTGAGATTCAGGGTGTTGGTGTTAACTTTCAAAGTCCTTTACGATTTGGGTCCGGGGTACTTGCGGGAGCATCTCCTGCCAATATCAAACACCGATCGCCTGTGCGTGCTGAACAGGGACTCCTTGGGGTGCCGTCGGCTAGACAATGTCGGCTGGCAGTGCCCCGGGGAAGGGCCTATTCTGTTGCCCCCCTTGTGGAATCAACTCCCTTTGGAGCTCCGTTTGGCTCCTGATCTTCGCTCCTTCTGCCGCAATCTGAAGACCTGGTTGTTTGAACAGGCTGGGCTGGACTGACCTCCTGGGGTTTTTTAAATTATTTTAATGGTTCTTAGTGATTGGGCTTATTCGATTTAATCTTTTTAAAAATATTTATTGTTGAATTATTGTGTTTTAATTGTGAGCCGCCCCGATTCCTCGTGGAGAGGGGGAAGCATACAAGTCCAATTATAAATAAATAAATAAATAAATAAATAAATAAATAAATAAATATTCCAGACCTTCAGTAGTCACAAGACTGGCCCTTTGGTCATCCCAGAGCAGCTCCTCCAGTCCATGGCAGCTGGTGCACCCAGGTGGAGGAGAAGCTGTTCCGGGATGACCAAAGAGCCAGTCCTGTGACTACTGCAGTTCTGGAATATGGGACTGACTTTCACACCAACATCAGCAAGCCACCGTCAGTCAAAATTCATATTATTGGTCTGCGGAATTTAAAATTATGAGTTTGGTGGTCCCTGAAGTCCAAAAGGTTGGCAACCCCTGATTTGCAAATGAGGCAAATAGAACATGGGCAGAAAATCTCTGATCTGAATTGACATGTGCTTTCAATCTATACACACCCAGCTCCTAAATATCACCACAAGAAAGAATTTTTTGAATGGGAATGCTATAAGAAATAATAGTTTCCATTTCATCTCAGCAATAATGTTTCCTACTAGGATAAGTGTAACAATAGATTGAATGTCTTTAAGAAATAAATTACGAACTTCCCAATAGCATACAATGCCAAATTAAAGGTTGAACAAACTTGGTATGTATTCTTTCCTCATGAGCTTAACTTTTACTGAATAAGCAGACATGTGCTTCAAATAATGCATTTGAAATGAAACAGAAACATACAAGTAAATGAGCAAAATGGTGTGGATGTGTGAAAAGGGAAGAGTCATAGATTCCAGATTTGTAAAAAAAACAGCATGAACATGGGAAATGACCATAAGAAGAATGTGAATTAATAATATACCTATTTTCTAAATATTAAATACATATTCTAAATAAATAAATATTAAATGCATTAGAATCTGAGCCTCTTGTGAATTTAAAACAAGGGGCAAACAAAATTAAATTAAAAGGAATTTGAATTAAAAGGAGTTTAAAGATGCTATTATTAACTGCAACAGTTATTCCTACACTGAGTTATTCAAATCCGTTACAAGCTTATTATTAACAATCTGTGAACTTCTTAGAAATGATAGATACTTTTTTTTTCCAAAATCAAGAATACATTTTTTTAAAAAAAAGTTGTATCTACATCTTCCTGTCAAAAGATACAGGTATAACATTGTTTTCCAGAATGTAACATTATACATCTGGCCAGCAAACATCTGGATATTCATGTTAGCTCATCATTTCCTTCTGTAAGTCCAGAAATTGTCAGTTATTTCAGCTGAGATTCACCCCAAGGGACAAAAGAAAAAATTACATCCTTCTTTGTCCAAGTTTTATAAACTGAACTTTACCTTTTTCCCTAGGATGCCAATAAGTATAAATATAAGCAGTCTGAAGTCTTTTTATTGTGGTTTTAAGACTATGAATATTAATTCCTAGGGCCACACAGGAAATATATTTAATTTCATTCATTAAACAGCTGAGTTTAAAAAAATTGTTCAGAAAATGCAACAAGAACTTCCCATAGATTAATACTCAGTTAAACTCAAAAAACAGAACTAGGAATTAATAGCAGCTTCCAAAATTGCAATGTGTAAATATATAGATATATCTGGTAATATATCTGGTTTTCAACATTTTCTCTTTTACCACTTAATAAGAACTGAGATGTACAGACTTTTTGGGGGAAATGGAAAACTGAAAAGCAGAGCTGACAACCACAATGGAATTAAGAGTCAGCAAGTAGACTGTCTCTTCATAATTCCTCTCTAGATAAGGGGAGGATTTGAAATTGCCCACAAGTGCCTCAGACAATTGTTTCTTGCAAGAAGATTGCAGAGCAGGAGTTTTCAATGCATTTAGAGCTGTTTGAAATAAGGGAATAGTTATTTTGATTAACCCAGTTGGCACCTTTAACTATACTGGATTTACGTATCTTCTTTTCCAATTGCTTTTGGAAATTTCTTAACTATTTTGCAGCTACCGTATTAGAAACATTTCGGTCCACAAGTTTGAAAACATTGGATGAGTTTTTTCAATTCTTACTGAAAAAGGTTTTACATACAAGTTTAAGGACTTTAACAAATATTCTTTTGGAATAAACAGCAAAAAGGTGATTAGAACATGGATTATGGAAAGTTAAATTGACTAAGATCCAGATAGATTTGAAATAAGACTTTGGAATTGATTATAAGAAGCCTTCCAATGAGAAAATGCTACTGCTTTGAACTTTCTTTAAAAAGAACATGATAGGATAAAGTTTTGAAGATTGGACTTATGACAGAACAAGAAAAAAAAACAAGATTTTTATTAAAGGAAAATAATAGTTAAATTTGATTTGCTAATACAAAATGGAGCGAAATATTTTAAAATTGGATAATATTGAAGAATATTTTTGAATAATGGATCCAGAACTTTTAAGAGTAACTCCTGTATAGAAAGATTGTATTTTAAAAACAATATAAAGGAGGAACAATTTTTTACCTAAAAAGATTGAGATTGATCTGAAAGTGGATTTAGAAAATACAGACTAGAAGAATGATATGGAAAAAGAGGACACACTGGACATACAAAATAATATCTTCATAATTAAAAGGGAAGTAAAGACAACAAATCAAAAGCAAGACCTGAATAATTTTTCTATGGATTTATAAAAGAGACTTCTAAATGTTTGAAGATTTTGTGAGATGGGACAATAAAAGAAATGAAAATAAATCAAGTTCCAAAATATTCTTTGAAGGGGACAAAGATCAAGATTTTTGAAAGCAAAAGTAACATAAATTAGTTTATTTGATCAAGATTAAAATAGCTATCTCTGGACATTCTAATTGGACTTTTGCTGAGTAGGATTGAATGAGTAGACTTTGCACTGCTGCTTATGGATAAGAGATAAGGTATGAGAAGAGGGCAATAGTTGCTGCACTCTTCTCATGACACAGAAAATGAACAAAGAAAATGAACTATTTATAAATAATACATACAACTAAGGGAATAAATATTAAAATAATACTGCCATTTTGTATGAACATTTTCAATTGCTTTGATAGAGTGGTAGAAAAAGGATTAGAATATAAACCCTGTAGCAAATACACACAGTCATGCATACATGGCTTAATTTCTATATCCGACAGCATCCAGATCTTCTCTGCATATACAGCTTTATTTCTTTGTAATAAAATAACTTGTCTAACCATGTCATATCCATGAACTTCTCTACGCCAGTTCCTGTGTATGGGTCAAGGTGTCTAGATTTATTGCTGTGCCTGACATGAAGACAGTTACTCTATGTAGATCTCTGCTTCTGTGGGTAAATTTGACACGCTAAATTCCCCCAGTTTTCTTCCCCAGATACAATTATTTTTCGCACTTAGTTACAGTAAGATACTAGCATGAAGCTAGATTATTACCATAAGTGTAGCATATTATGCATTTTCCTGTAGACACAGCTTCATTGAATTAGATTTCATAGAAAACAAGCTGCCTATTGTACCCTTGAAATCCCTCTGTGTATACTGACTTTTTCCAGGCAATCTAGGTCCTCTACTTGGTGACAGCTCAAATCACTGAAAGGCAGGTTAAGGGAGGGTTTCATCTGCACTAGCAATAATACAAAACAAATCCCTCTACGAGAACTTGCCCAGAGCAGTCATTTCTGGTTATCATCATTGTATATATTTATGACCACAGTACTACTATGCACTGCAAGGGCACTGGGATAACAATACTATTTTCTGAAAATTGTATAAGCCTTGTTATTTTTCAGAGAGCCCTAATGATTATCACAATTGTGAAGGTTCTTTTTCAAAAGTTTCAATGGCTGGATTAAGAATGAGGGCAGGGAAAAGCATACAAAATATTAATTATTATGTGCATACTCACCTCACAAGTGATTTGTTTCTAAATTTTGAACATTTACTATCAGATAGAAATCCTCGAGATTTCTACAGTTTTCAAAGCATTCTGAAAAGTCACTTTCATGGTTTTGATTGTTTCTGCTGATGTTCTCATACTGAAATATAGCCTGCATTCAGACTGAAAAATCACAAAAGATTTTTCTATTAAATGTGTACTTTAAAAGAAGCTTCCTAATTTGATCTAAATTTGAACTGGGCAGCATTAAATACCAGGACATCTTGCTGGAGCATCTTAAAGAGCTAGAAGTCAACCCTTATATGAATGGGAGTGGATCCGATCTGTGGGCTATAGTGAAGAATTTGCTTGTTCCAATGGGGAAAGCATCGGGGCTTAGAGATTCCCCTTACAATATTCTATTTAGCAACTATATGAATTTGCTGACAAAGGACATTTGTTAGTTATCCTAGTATTATAATAAGATGACAGTCATTTATATATCAATCTCTTAGGCTGAACCTTGTACTGTATATTATCAAAAGCAAGGATGATTCAAAACAAGCTGATATTAAACTGATACAAAGTTCATTTGCTTTATTACAATAGATGTACCACTCCTCCCTCCCTCCCTCTCTCTCTCTCTCTCTCACAGACACACACAGAGGCAGGGGTCGGATTCAAATTCCTAACAACTGGTCCTGTGGGTGTGGCCTAATTTGTGGGTGTGGCTTGGTGCTCATGTGACTGGCTAGGAATGGCTTGTATGTAAATAATATAAATATTTATATAAATATTGAATTTTTTATAAAAAAAGAGCAACTTTTACCCAAAATCAGACAAAGCAGGCAGGCAGATTGAGTTGGTCACAGAATCACAGATTCATTCAGAGATCTGTGAGATCGGCCATCTGAGCCTGTCACATAAAATTTGCTTGCAAGCAAACTCATAAAATTTTCTAGCAAGCAAACTCACAAAATTAACTCACAACACACTATGTATGTAAATATTGATTTTTTATTTTAAAAAAGAGCAACTTTTACCAAAAATCAGGTAAAGCAGGCAGGCAGATTGAGTTAATCACAGAATCACTTAGAGAGATCTGTGTTTCTGCCATAGGCTATCTGAGTCTGCAACTGAATAATAGAACCTTCAGTCCTAAAGGGAGATTCGGCTCTGCTTAAAAGCAGAGCCGAAGATCTAAAGATTAGTTAGAAAGCAAGAAATACAATGATTTCTGCTTTCTAACTAATCTAAATCTTCCGGCACAGCAGAACAGCTGATGGTCGGGAAAAGGAAGAAAGGCAACTTAGCAGGCAAGTTTGCCAGGTAAGGAGTGAGTGGGCAGGGTGGGTTCCCACAGCCTTGTGTTCCTGCATAGCCTGGATTAATTGCTCTGGGAGTGACATTTCTCTGTGGACCACCAAAATTTTCTCACGGCCCACCAGTTGGCGACCGCTGGTCTAGAATGCTTCAGCTAGGCTGTTGACATATCATTCCTATCTCTGCAGGCTAACTGTAATTCTCAAATTGTTGCATTTGTTATCAATTTGTTTCAGGACCCAATTGAGAATTGTATCATCCAAGAAATGCTTTAGTATTACTGGGGAAACACACATTTTTTGAATAAAAATATTTTTACTCTGAAACCTGCTTTAATATATAAGCACTAAAGTTAACAACACAAAATTCAATTTTAGCATCCATAGCAAAAACAAATTCTATAGAACTTAATATGTAGCACTGCAAAGCTATATGCAAGAATAGCATTCAACTGTCAAGTTGAATACTTGGGGAATACCGAGCTGGAGATCTTAAGAAGACTTGCTGAAAAGTCTTCTGAGATGATTTATGACAAAGAGAGAGAAGGGTTGAAATTTTTGTTTGTATTGGATTTTATTTGAATTGAGTTTTTGTAATTTTGTTTTGCACTATTTATCTTTATTTTCTGAGCTACTTTTTCCTAACTTTAGCTTGAAGGTCAAAGACTGCTCATTCTTAAAGCATACTGCAGTATTATGAAGTATTTATTCCACATCATAAAAATTACAGCTTATGTAATGGGTCAGTTATTCAGTACCTTCAGGTGAAATAATGGACTTTTAATGTAAAACCTTCACTCTAAAAATCTGGGTTTTTCCAGAAATTCACAGAAAATGTGCCTCTATTATAATATCTCCACATTTTCAGGTACTGATTCATTCTATATGATTCAGTTTTATAAATATAGCTCTTTGTTTCTATTTTATTCATAATTATTTCAGCAATAATCAGACAAGATTACCTACCTTTAATAATTGCCTAAAATAGTATACTTTAGTTAGTTTTTCTAGCCACAAGTACTTTCTTTGCCAATGAAGACTTAAATACCAAATTTGTGGTGCTTGTCAATAGTGTAGAGGAGCAACCCCCAAACTTTTGGGCACCAGAGAGGCAGTTCCATGGAAAGAGGTTTTTTCCATGGATTGAGGGGTGTGTGGTTTTGTGTGCAAATGGAACCTCACTTGTTTGCGTGACCCAGTCACTGGCATCAATTGGCCTGGTGTTGGTCCACGGACCACAGATTGGAGCCCCTTGGTTTACAGCATTTCAAAAAATGATTAACTGAATATATGGAGGTTCAAGTTATAATGGTTTGTCTTCTTGATGTCTGTTTAACTACTATCTGCTGGGAAATGAAAGGAAGTCTTCTTGTCAAATTTTATGAATCTTCCCATGTACATATCTGGCTGGCTATTACAAAATATTAAACAGAATGGAGATAGCAAAGCTTTTATGCTTTGCTATTATTCATGTTCTTATGCTATGTATAAGGGGAAAGGGTACTATTTCAAGAGTGTTTTCCAGACTGTATACAAATATGATGGCACAAGCCTGTTCCACTTGCTAACTGGCATCCTTCCAGTGATACAGGTTGCAAGCAAAAAATCAGACATCTGGATATGATCCTCACCAGTTGAGAGACAGAATATATACAGTGTTCAATTTGTGCTTCTTTTCATGCTCAGTATGTCATTGTGTTCTTTCCACAAACTCACATAAATAGGAAAATAGGAAAATGGCAAGAAGAGCTGCTTTTGTTAGTCTTCATCACAGCTTTTAAAGGCACTAAAAAAGAAATACTTGAAGAAATAATGTTGCCACTGTCATATTACTTTGTTGGAATATTAGAAACACTTAGAAAACCATACAGCAAAGTTATCTAACTGAAACAAAGACTTTCATAACTTCCAGCTTTCAAGGCACTTTTGCTACACAGAAATGATTTTCCTTCTGTCAGCATGAGTTTGGTGGACAGAATTTTGTGTTAGGTATGATATATATTGATATATCCTGGTATGAATGTTATGCTTCCCAAAATAAAAATTTGAGTTTTTCAGGACAAATCAAATGCTGCCAAGTCAGCTAGTTTATGAAGCATATCCCCAGTCTCTCTCACACCCACACACCAAACTTGGCTACTTCTTATGATGAATATTCCCCTCCCCATTATATTATTGTCTCATCTCCATGCATTTCCTGACATCCCACCCACCTTCTTCCTAAATCAAATCTGAAGTTCCTCCCCATAGCATTGCTATACGTCAGATTACCTCCTTCCTCTTTTACTTAACTCAGAAACTCCCTGCTTTCTACTCACCTGGTTCTGACACCATCCTCTGTTTTATTATCATTGTTTCCATCAGAAACAGACTGTTCCCATTCTTCCATTAATTAATGCATTAATTTAACATATGTTCCCATCATTTTTCAGAGGCTGTTCCAATGTTTTTCACATACAAAATCAAACAATATTGTTATATAAGGAAAATTCACAAATGCATCATCCAATTCATTAAAGATGCCCCACTAATTTGAAGCAATCAAGTGGATTCTGAAGAGAAGAACTGCCATTTAGTGCACTGATTAATTTTCTGATCTCAGCAAAGTTACACACTATTTAATCCATGTACAAAAAAACTGACAACAAAAATCTTAGATACTTAGAGCATCTAATATAATTGGCTAGATAATTGATTCAACTGCTGCCAAAAACCCAACAATCTAGCTTCTAAAGTCTGCATTATGAGGCACAAGTATGCAACCTTTATATTTGCCTAAGGAACAGAAGATGAAATGCAATGTTTGTTCCTACTTTTGATTATTCAAATACCTGTACTGATCATTCTAAAGATGAAATACTGTCAGTTTTAGCTCTATCAATATGTATCTCTCTAAATATTTGTGATATGATCATCATATCATCCAAGTGAGGCTATTGAAAACAATGTGGTTCCTTTAAGGAATCAACTTTTTAAATTACTATTAAATATTTTTAAAAGAATATACAAGGAAAAATAAAATAATGAAAAAATGAAATAAAATAGCAATGTACAAATAATAGTACACAAAATAAAAACAATTTTATAACCATTTAATCCCTTTGAGGTGGAGTCATGGCAACTGAGTAGAACTGAGCATTTACTAGTCAGATGCTCTTCCTGATGCCTAAGTGGAGTTTGCAACAGATATTTTCTCTTTGTGCCCTCATAGAGAAACATCTGTCAGTACCTAGGATTGAACTGAAGCTTCCAAGTGGGAGGCAGGCATCTTCAAGTCTAAGTCACTGCGCCACTTACTGATAATACACTAAGTAAATAAGAAATCTAAAAATGACATAACAATACCAATTTTCCAATATATTACTTATGAAATTATAAAACTTTTAAAGGAAAAATTTAAAATGACTAAGCTTTAAGCTACTTGTCAACACTAATATTATATATTCAACTAAAATTACAAGGTAACAATACTAGAAATCTAATTATCAATGAAGTTTAAATACAGATTCTATATGTAAAAAAACCCAAATTTTGATGTAGGAATAACAAATCGATGTATTATATTATAACCCAACAATGATTTTTCTGGAATTTAAAGCAACTATGTAATTAATAGCAATATAGTTCTGTCACTATTCACTTTTCTTTTTGACAGTCCTTCAGAAAACAACTCAAAATGTTTACCATTCACAAAAGGAAAAAGAAATTACATAAAAATCTTACCATGGGCCATTCGATGAAACCAATAGTATCCAAAATCTACTCCAATGAAGGTCAAATACCAAGTCCATGATGAATCCCACGGTAGTTCCATCATTCTATAGTTGTTCCACACATAAATATATGCCCATATTTCAACACTTCGAAAAATCACACTGAAATTCAAAAGCAGAAAAGGTGCATTAGACATGATCAGACTATCATCTTCTGAGTGTTTTATTTATGACATTTCTGTCAAACGATCATGGAAGAACCACCCCTGGAGCTAAAACTAGAGCAAATCTGTAATCTAGCAAGCAAAAAAGTTTTTAAAAAGATTAAAAGATTCTGCTCATGATCAACATGGCAGCAAAATCACCACAAGTTTAAAAAGAATGAGCAATTATTGCACAAATGCTTGGGTCTGAATATGATGTCTGTTTACATGATAACTAACAAAAAATAAAATATAACTGTAATGTTCTGACCACCTCACTTTTATCCCAGCAAAAACCCTCAGTGATCAAAGTCTAATATCTCTAAATTACCATTTGAGAAAACCTCAATTTTTCTTAGTTATTACTCCAAATCCCCCAAAGCACTGGAGATTGGAGGAAAAGGAGGGACGGCATAAGAAGACCCTGTTTCACCCTGGCTGTCATGACCCACCTGTGACTCACTCATAGTTCTCTAACAGCTGGCCTGATTTTCAAACCAAGATATCTGTTTAGCTTCACTTTGGCAGCTGGAGAACCAACAATTTCACACAAGTTTCAATGGCAGGTGTACTTGTTCTTTGCTGAAGCAAAACACCTGGAACATGTTTAATCTTTGTAAGAGCCTTACAAAATATTACTAAAGATGTTTTTAAAAATGCAATTCACCATATTTTTACAATTTGTAAATATTACCACAAATCTTAACCTAAATTCTTAATCATTTAGACAACTGGTCAGAAAGGAACTTTAGCTGTTCTAAAGGGACTGGGAAAGAGAGGGAAAAACTCTCTCAATACTATTTTGCCAGGATTTTTTTTTAAAGACACCGTTGCCTAAAGTAGTATCACTTACTTACCAGCTATTGTCCAAAATACAGTTATATATGCTTAAGACCCAGTGAATCAAGGAAGCTTAAGAGTCCTGAGTCTGCTTGGATCATGGCCATAGGGTACTGTTTTCTCATTTTGGCCTCATTAAGTACTATAATGTTTTTGCAACATATCCAGACATAGAAGAGATTATTTCTTAAATTTCTTAAAACTGAGCTCTTTTTTTCTGGGTTGTAGCTAAAGGTAGACATTAATTTTAAAATACAGATTTTTCACCTGGTTACATAAGTCAAATTTGCATATTTTAAATCAAACGCTAGCATACTAACAGGATTATTAATTGGTTAACTTTGTCAAATATGGAAACTAATTTACAATTGCTTTATCAAAAAGTCAAAAGCAACATTTATTAAGTCTAACAGTACTTCTTTAAACCTTTTTCCTTCTTGAGAAAACTAAATAAGAATATTTTAATCTGAACTTTGCTCTGTAATTGTGCTAATTGCAAATAAATCTTTAATGAACATGATAGACTCTATTTGTAGTCTGACAAATTCTCACTGAAAAACAGTGGGAATATTAATTTATTCATTCTGATTTGATTTCAAAATTTCTGTCTTGAACAGAAAATCATCAAAAATAACCCCTGCATGTGAAAGACCCAATTACATATAAATATGCATTAACTGTTATTAATTTTACAGGACAACTACTGAAAATATGATCTTATGAATTAATATCAATCAGCCAATTTTAAATATTCAAAAATATGTCAAAAGGTAAATATCTACAGGATAATGAAATTCAAAGATAATTGATGATATCTTAATTTATTTATACATTTTTCATATAATTTATAAAATAATTTTGTTACAATAAATTCTTAGTATCTGTTAAATTTTCATATGCACATCAAGTACCAAAAGTTAACTGAAATGTGTCTCCCATTCCTCTGCTTATGGCAACTTGGGAGCAGATTAGGGAAGCTTTGTGAGTTGACACTAAACATACAGAAATACTGGAAACATGAAATATTATGTCCTATAACAAAGACTTTGTGAAACAAAGGGAGAAGATGATGTGTAGAATGTTTGTCAAACCTCACACTGGAAAAGGAAAACAACTTGCCTTTAATTTAGTCTCTTATATTTTCTGAACAGGTGCCAGTTCATGACCTGACAACTAATTTATTACTCCATCAACTGATTTATTAGTCTTGAAATGACCCTGACATAGTCAGTGGCATATAATGGTCATAGTTTCTCCTCATTCTGCTTTTACATTTTATTTTAAAGTCAAACAGTCCAGAAGATTCTGGAAAGAGTGAGAAAGATCTGGGAGTTTTACTCCCTGTCTTCACTCAGCACCTCAAATATTTACATTTTATTTTAAAGTCAAACAGTCCAGAAGATTCTGGAAAGAGTGAGAAAGATCTGGGAGTTTTACTCCCTGTCTTCACTCAGCACTGCAAATATGGTTGCTTTCCATTTTTAATATACAAACATAGCTACAAATTGATCTGTTTGCTAAAAGTATCTTGGAAAGCTATTAGAATGTTTCCCAGTGTTACGTTCTTAATTACAGGATGTAAAGCTAATACTTTAACAACACTACCCTGAAAAGTATTACACTGGAAAAAGCCTAAAATCTCTCTCACATAAGAGATAAAATTTCAACACAAACCTAAAATGTCAGCCTAAATGAAAACTCAAATATTTTTCCAAGTATTTGTTTTCCTTTCAAAAATGTTACATGTGTTTACATAATTGACCATATTTTTAAAAAACAGTTAAAATCATTATGCAATGTTGTATCATATTTACGAAATCTTATTATCCATGATTGTTTATTAATAGCATATTAATTAATTAATGTTAATAGCACATTAATTAATAGCACATGAATTTTCATAGCATTTTACATATTGTAACAATTGTTTCCACTAATTAATGGGGCATCTAATATCTAATTTTATTTATTTAATCATTTTATTGACTTTCTTTTTTGAAATATTTGGAAAAAATAAATTTAACTGAATATTGAGAAAGTGCACACACTACATTTTGGACTTACATAAAAAGCTAAAATATACATGTTATTGTAAATACAGTATCTTCAAAGGAAGATTGTTGAGTGAACTTTAGCAGGTTAAACAAATTGTAGTGGAGAAAAACCAAATAGTTAATGATTAAAGACAACCAATGAAAATTTATTGAAATAAACTCAGAAATAAAGCTACTTGCAGAAATATAATCTAACCATGAGTATTAAAAGAAACAAGAAATAAAACTAAAAACTTTGAAACTAAAGCACTCCGGGACATCCAGTTTGGGACTCTTCAGAGACAGACCGAAATCTGTGACTGTGCGCAGTTTCCATCTGTGCTTGCTGCCGGAGTGCCCTGAGAGCCGTGGTGAAGAAGGGGGAAACTGCTAGCAGGGTTGAGGAGAGCTGCATCTCTCCTCCCCAGCTGGCTTTTACTCCCTTTCCCGAAGGCAGTTGCAGCGGTGGTCAGAAATGGCCACCTCAAAGAAGAACCCGACTGGACAAGATCATGCAGGAGGAAGTTGGAAAGAGAACGTTTGACTGACCGGGCTGAACAGAGAAATCACCCACTTAAGGTACCTGGAATTTGAGCAACAAAGAATAATACTATCCCTAAAAAAGACTTTCTTAAAGCAGCGGAAGAAAAATGAAAGGGAAAAGAATTGTGTTTTCCTTCTTCTTTACAACTGACAGTTTTAACAGACCTTAAACATTAAGAAGAAGAGATTTGAATAAGAATTGATAATAATCCTCTTTGACATTAATAGGCTATTCTTAGCTGAAAATAAAATGTCAAAGGAACAAAGATTTCTGAATAATTAAAAAGCCTTCTGAAAAGAGAGAAAGAAAGCAGAGGAGGAAAAGAAAAAAAGGGTGGAATCTGGAAAAATGGAGGATACCACCTGGAGTTAAAAAGTATTGAGAGTGAATTTTAACAAGATTTGAGAAGGATACATTCTGGCTGCAAACCTGTTACAACATAACAAAGCTTCCAAAGAGGAAGTGAGAAAAAGAAGCAAGAGACAACTATAGACTATCGTATGATTCCTGGAATTTTGACAGTGGATCCTAGGGAAACGGACTAAAATTAATTGGGGGTTGTTTAAAAAATAAGGAACTTTTCAAAATGCCATCACTCCTGGAAGAATTAAAGACGATACTTAAAGAATATAAAGAATAAGCACAAATGAAAGGAGGGACTTTTTGCCCCGCATTTCAATTTATTGAAATGGAGATTTTGAAATAACAAAGACAACAAGAGACATTTGCTGAACAAGAAGGGCGGGATGAAGAAACCATCTTTAATGAGCAAGCAGTTTTAAGTGTGGTAAAAAGGAAGAAGGGGGGAAAGGGAAAGGGTTAAAAGTTAAGATCTGAAGCAATAACCAAAAAAAAGTGCAATTTGAAAAGTAAGTATAATGTCAGAAAGAAACAGAAGGGGGGATCTCAAAAGGGAGATTTGGACAGAAGAGGGAACAAAAGAGAGAGAAAAGAAGAGAGGGGGGATGGAAAAGAAAAGAAGCTATGAAGGACTGGAGCAAGATAGAAAGAAACAGGAAAAGCGCATAAAGATTAAAGGGATAAATTTATTCAAGATACACAGAGATAATGGTTAAAAGTTTAATTTAAAAAGAGAATTCTGCAGGGTACATGAGATAATATTGTTATATTATTAGAAATGTGTTATGTAATGGAATTTTTAGTAATTAAATGATGTAAAGAGGATAAGAGAGTAAGGTTTTTAATGATTTAAAATTTAAAAGCTCAAAGGAAACATGAAAGGGTTTTAATGCTGTTTTTTTAAATATAGTAATAAGTTAATATGAAATACAGATGATTAAAATGAATGATAATTGATGCTATTTGCTAACAAGTAGGATGTTAATATTAAAGATGAAGCTGAATTTGAAATAAAAATATGTATTCTATATATATGTATGTCTTCTTTTTTTTGTTTTTTGTTAAAGAATTTAATGTGTATCTGTAAGGGAGTGTACCAAGCAGAATTCGGCTGATAATTATGTTAGAAAATGAATGTCAAATTTGTGAAGGTGTACTTTAAGTGTTGAGCAATAATTGAATAGATAATACTTAAAAGATATAAAGGTGTTATAACTCCAGCCTTAGCAACTACAGGCCAAAATATGTATAGGGAAAAAAAAGAGTATGAAATTGTAAACAGGACAGATGAAAGTGTTAAAATATTAAATGGAAAGATATGGAAAATTAGAAAAAGAAATGTAATTTAAATTAGAAAGGAATGGGATAATTAAAAATAAGATTATAGAAAGTAGAAAAAGGGAAAAGCTATAGAAAAAAATTATGAAAATGGATATAAGATATGGATTAGAACACATAAGATGAATATGTAATTGAATTTATGTCCGTATGGAGAAGTGGTAACCCGGGAACACACTGTTCTCAAAGTAAGATGTTTTATGTATGTGTTTGTCTATGTTTGTCCTTAAAAAATAAAAAAATATCAAAAAAGAAAAAGAAAACTAAGCACTCCATAGGCATTTTTTGAAAAATATTGAAGGAAAATTTGACAGCACCTGAACATAGCATAGGAGTGGGAGGTGGAGGAAGAAGAAGGGTTGGTTTTTTTTTGCTACCCAAGAACAAGCCATATGCACATATGATAATTGGCCCAAAATAGAAAATACTAGTTTGGGTAGTAAATGATGAGATGTATGGTGAAACAGTTGACCATTTAATAACTGGATGCAGTAAAATCCAGACTGGTTACAAAAAATAGGCATAACTTGAGTTAGCAAGATATTGCATTAGCATTTATGTAGAAAACTAACTTTACTTTCATATTACTTGCAATATGAATTCATGGAAAGTCACTGAATATAATAGAGCAAAAATGTTATGAGTTCTTCCAATCCAGATTGATTGGTACTTGGAATGTAACACATTAATTTTATTGTCACTGAAAAGAACTCTGATTGCTTTTTCAATGAAGCTGTTCCAAAAACAGTTAAGTCGAAGAAAAGCAATATAAAACATTTTTAAAATACTGATATTTATAAACAGAGATTGCAAACATTTAAGAGACTGTTAATTGTTATTGGGTCATTAGGTGTTATACAACAAGGACTTAAAAAGAATTTGCACTGCCTAAATTTAGAAAAACTAATGATAGACCAATTCCAAACATCAGCACATTTGGAACCTCAAAGATAATTACCACAACAGATAGTCCTTGTTTAGTGATGGCAATCCTGGAAATCCCTAATTTCATCATTAAGTAGGATTGCCCGGTCATTAAGCAAATATCTATCTATCAACTTCCAACAAGCAAGTCAAGTAGGCTGGTCTATGAGTAAATGCCTGCTTCAGCCCAATGCAAATGCTAGGCATAATGGCTGCTGGGGTAGGGAAATTCTCCTATGCTCTACCACCCAACTGTCCTTCACTATCTTCTTCCTCCCATTCCTGACAAGGCAAGCCAAGCCTAGCTAAATCTTTTGTGAAGCTACAATTGTCAAAATACAAACCCTGCCAGTATCCTAGCTCCAGCCACCCTTCCCACCCTGAAGTCTAGACAACAACTTTGCAAGGACTCAAGAATAAAGGCTCATGCAGCCAGCATGTACACCTGAACCAGTGGTGAGATTCAAAAAAAATTACTACCAGTTATGTGGACGTGGCTTGATAAGTGTGGCAGGGGAAGGATACTGCAAAATCCCATTCCCTCCCCACCCCACTAACCTGCTTTCCATATCCGTTTTCCTGTGCAGGGCAACAAAAGAAGACCCAGCCGATCAGCTGGGACTTGGGAGGCAGAGAATAGATGGGGGCAGGACCAGTCAGAGGTGGTGTTTGCTGGTTCTCCAAACTACTCAAAATTTCCGCTACCGGTTCTCCAGAACTTGTCAGAACCTGCTCAATACCACCTCTGACCTGAACAGCAAGGGGAAAGAGTTGTCAAAAGTCAGTTGCTGTTCTAATGACAAACAGCACAATCCGGGACAGGATTAGTGGCTGAAAAGTGCAGAGAAGGGGCAGAGAAGGGGGACAAATAAATAGGTAATGGTTGTTAAAGTACATTCTGTAGTTATGCAAGTGGCCTGCCAAGTGCCTGATATTTCATCAAGTGACCACAGGGGCACTCCAACAGCTATTACTTCAAGGACCAAGCACTAATAATCTGTTCAGCACTGTTGTAACTTCAAACAGTTAACAAACAAATTATTATTAAGGAAGGGATTACAGTTATAACTTTAAGTCTACTTCTACCTGAATAAAAAGGTATTGATATGTGGGATACCAACTGGCAAATTATTTTCAGCTAATAACCAGATACTTTTTTTAAAAAGTTTTTATTTTAATCTTTGTTGTTCTGGCCTCTAATCACAAAGCTGCATTTGAGATTAAGCCTAAAAATGCAAAATTGCTTTGAGAAATATAGAATGTATTGAAACATTATGTGAGTAGTAGAATAGTAGAGCACACTAAATTGGAACTGGGATAGAACAATTTGATGCCTGCCAGAACCCATCTTTCACCACTATCACTCCCACTGAATATGGAAAAAATATTTTAAATCATACAAGATTTCCCCAAACATGGGAAGCCAGATGTGGAAGGCAACCATGCAAACCCAGTAAAAGACACAGCTGCTTTATGTACTTGCAAACAGGTGGTATGTGCACACTCATATTTTACCCTTTGAATATACATGTTCACACAGTATTGCTATCCACATGTTATTAGATTTGATTTCACATCCTCTCTGATCACTACTATACACTCAAACATATAGAACTGAATCCCAGCAACATCTGGAGTCCCATAGGATTCCCATCTCTGGCTTTTGTCCAGAAAGATATTGGCAAAGCAACAGAAAATGTTTCCTAAATTAGGGACATAAATTATTTCCACAGTCCTATACTCTTTCTTTAAAAAAATAGGATATTACTTCAGATATAAAATATTTTTAAAACACATTTATTAAGATTATGTCCCAAACTTATTTCATTGTTGTTACGTTTATGTTATACTAGTTTAGCAACTTAAAATTAATAATAAATAAATAAATAAATATATTCTAGATAGTAATATTTATTTCTAGCATATAGACGCTCCTAAAAAAAATTGTTCTTTGTACTTTGGGGAAGCAGGCACTGTTAAAGCAAGTACAGGTAATACCCAGGTTACGAGCGTTCCCTCAGCAAATGTTCTAAGTTACACAATCAGTGCCCCAGTGCATTTCTGAACAAGGCCCAAAACTATAAATCTTGCAGCACTTGTTTGCCCTTATGAACAACCACAGAAGCTCTGCAACATTCATCCTAAGAATGTTGCCAGCAGAAATGGGGCTTTTGAGGGGTGGATCTGTCCCTCCAACGCTCCGTTCGGGCCTCCAGAGGCCTAGCCTGGCATGTTGCAGGCCAAAATGGAGCTTCTGAAGGGCAGATTCAGCCGTCAGAAGCCCTGTTCAGTCATCTAGAGGCTTAACCCGTACCTTGCTGGCTAAAATGGAGTCTCTCTTGGCCGGATCTGGTCCTCTGAGTCTCCGGTTGGCCCTCTGTGGGACTCTCCATACTAATTCTACTTACTTTTCAAAGAGCTACAGAAGAGGCTGACCCATGTGGCAGAGAAGCCAAAGTCTTTTTTTTATTCAGAAGCCGGTGAAGCTGTAAAAACATGATAAGTAAGGAAAACAGCTTTCCCCATCTGAATAAAAGTAGGCTTCTCTGCCATGAGGACCTGCAGGCTTAGTTTGGGCCCAGTTTGGCCAGCGATGAGCAGCCTCCTGCTTGTTGCTAACTGGCTATTTCGAATGAGCAGCTTGAAGGATTGGGGCATGGCAGCCAATCAACAAGAGTCTTGCAGTTCAGCCCACTGAGACAAAGGAAGCTAGCTTCTTGTTGATTGGCTGCTGCTGCCTTAATCCCTGAAGCTGTCCTGAAGCAGGAGGCTGCTGTGGTCCAGTCCAGGCCTTTTCTACTTCCAGAGGCTTGCTGGCCACATGGTGCCAAGCCAAATATTTTACTCAGAAGCTGGCAAAAATGTTTTCCTTAGATTTCACATTCTTACAGCTTTGCCATCATCTGAATAAAACACTTTGGCTCCTCTTCCAGTGGGTCAGCCTCTTCTGGAGCTCTGGAGATCTTCAAAAAGTAAGTAATTCATGGGAAATGGGGTGGGAGGGAGTAAGTGGAATCCGGGACACTAGCAAAGCAGGCCCAGTCTGTGGAGACCTGGTGAGGCAGAATGGGGGGAAAGCAACTGTGGGACCCCAGGGAAGCATGAGGTCTCTCAGTGGATTGGAGGAGCCTTGGATAGCCTGTTCCAGTACTAGGCTCCACATGCTCTTCCCCACTCTGAAAATGCACCTCATGTGCATTTTAATGACCTGTGAAATCTAAGGAAAACATTTTTGCCAGCTTCCGAGTAAAAGTATTTCACTTGGAACCATATGGCTAGCAGGCATTCGATTAATAAATGCATTGTGGAAAGCAGGAAGTGATCACATTCATTTAATGTAATTCAATCAAACGAATCCTCAGGTTATGAATGTAGTTGGCAGGCTCTATTACATTCGTAACTCGAGGATTACCTGTACTTCAAGGTTTATGGCAAGTTTTATAATTTGTTCTTTCACAAAAAAAACATTCAGAACAATATACATGCACTTTATAGGATGGTTGTGTTTTTTTGTTTATTTACCAACCATTGCAAACCATTTTCTCACATGTAAGTCTGATCATGAAATATGATCCTGTCTTAATTTGATATTTCTGTCTTAATGGCTTGTCTTTACCCATTTCCAAAGGGTCAAAAGGATGGGAGACAATCTGATCTCGGGGGCATGCTATTTCAAGAAAAAAATCCTTATCCAGGTGTTCATCATCAAACTTTTGTAGGATATGCAACCGTAGCTCCCTCCATTTGCTAGGCCATATAAGATGGACAGATTTTACTTGAGCTATCTAACCTTTACTTAAATAAAAGGAAAGTAAGTGTGGCAATCATATGCAGATGAAGATAACTGCATAAATCTTGTTTAATCAAAAATCAGACACACCTGGTCAGGCTCATTTTTTGTAAACCAGGCCATAATGGTACAGCTAAGTTTTGCTACAAGAATTGTAAGTTCAAACCAGTTTAATAATATTATGTCCCTGCAACATCCACACATACACAAAGGAAGCAAACAAAGATATTGATAATGATAGGTTTTTGTTGTTGTTGTTGATGGAGAATCCAACTCTCACAGATAAACACTGTCCTCTGAGGATACCAATGTTGAACCCTAAAATGAATGAAATTATTAAAGTGGTGGTGTTCATTTCTGATATTTTTCCAATAAAATATTTATATTGTCATGAGCAATTTTAAGGATTTTGTCATATAACTTATTTCTGAATAAAAATAAGAAAAAATAACATGTTCAATTCAGCTGATTTGCTAAAAAAATACATTAAATACCACAGTGGTCCAAATGTCATTTCTTTTCTAAGCCAAAAGCAACTCTTTCACATTCTTCCAATAAACATAAAAAAGGGTTATTATTTATTTATTTTCTTGTATACCTAGAATTCTGCTTTAACAACTAAGCAACGCTGTTAATGACAAATTTTCTAAGAATGTCACAAATTTCAACTGCTATGTGGGGGAAAAAAGGAGAATTAACCTTAGGAGAAGATACTATCAATAGCATGTTAATCTGTCCCTCAGCTGTTAATGATTTATACTGCAATGTCTCTTGATACAATGGGTTCAACTGAAATATTATTATAACAGTTTCTGCTGGGTTACCTGAGAATGGAATGGCTGAAAGGCATTGATGGGAACAACTATTTGTATTTTGGAGGAACAAAACATATTTTTAATTTTTAAATCTGCTTAGTTTTTTGTCTATAGCTGATAATTCATTTAAAGTGGGGAATTAATGTTTAGTCATACTAAATAGAAAAAAATTAACTTCTGAACCCAACTGCATAAACTTTTGAAGCATTGCAAAAGTTTGTGCACTTGGGTACTAGCATATGAAGGCAATATTTGTATATGAAGTATCAGTATTTCATTATTATTAAATAATTATAAAGTTTTAGTACCTGAAGGCAGATATTATATAGTTCCCATTATGAAACTGTTCAAAAGAAATAGACCTAACAAAGAGGAGGTTGAGTTGTGTTATATATAAAAGAACATTACATCTCTATAGAAATGCACGAAATCAAGGATGAAAACCTCCTAGAATCCATATGGGTCAATATAAAAGGAAAAAAAGAATGACATTGCTATAGGGTACAGGCCACCCAACCAAACAAAAAAAATGATCTCTTTGCTAATCAATTAACAAATATATGTAGGAAACACATCACAGTAGTAGGGAGTAATAGGGTTGGACTAGATGACCTACAAGGAACCTTCCAACTGTTAATCTGTAAAAAGTCAGGAAATATGGGAAACTTTGAAAAATATGACAATAAAAATCCAGTCCAACACAATACCACTGAAAAAGAAAAAATATTGATTATTAATCTAATATTTTCCTATATTTGGTGATGTTTTTTGAAAGCAGAATATGAAGGATGGAAAGGTAATATGATCTATATTTGTTATGTTGTTGGTTTGACCTCCATGCATGGACACTTCCTGGCAATCAAGAGATATGACACTTTATTCCTCATGACCTTCCACTAAGCCTCAAAAGGGCACAAATTCGATCTAACTGGGACTATAGTTGTAACCCAGGTGGTTAAGGAGAGAAAGGAAATTCCTGGAAGCCTAATTTTCCACTAATAAATCAATAAACAGACACACTGACGTCAACCCAATCTACCAACCATTTAGAATGAAAGAACAATATCAACTACAATCCAGAAGGCAGCATTTAAAGACCAACGAACAATCACAAACATAGTTATAACTCGACAGATCACACGAAATCAGATCACATCACATGCAGCCGATCAAATCAACCCGAAACCAGACCATGACATCATCAGAAGACATCCAAACAACAATAATAGCACTAATTTACATCACACAGATGGTACTTAAAACCAAGGGCTATGACTCAGCAACTACAGCCAGCCAATCACACAACCGAAATCAGACCAGTTTCCAGAAAGCTATTTAAAGGCCAGTGCTCCCCCAGACAAGAACAACTGAAAGCATACTGAAGATGTTTCTTCAAATGGGGATGAAATGTTTGCAACCAAATCGCCAAGCTTGGACCTCAAACCAACAACATGATTACCAAACTCAAGTTACTAATATTCAGAGATATTTCAACTATAATATTTGTGCCAAGGTTGCTGCAAATATTTCTGCATCAATATTTAACCAGGAAACTGTATGGTAATTTGCAGACGCAGCAACATTTTTATCAATACAATTATACAAGTTTTAATAAAGCAATCTGTAAAACCATTATTTTAAAAAGCACAATTACATATTTCTAATAGTACTGAAGCAGTGAACATAATATCTTTTATATTATTCAATGGGCAACTTCTAGACCATAAACCTAACTGTGTCTTTTATTTCTTGTTGAGAGCAGGATGAAGTTAAATAGGCAGATTGATCACACATATTTTAAGAACTATAATAAATAAAACTGATTATGTTTTTGATTATATGTCTCAGTAATATCCAATTGAGAATTTTATAAATGTTCCTTTATTGGATTAAAATCATTACATATTTTCATATTTACATATCACATTGTAGAATAATGGTTTTCCAAATTGCTTTAATGAAGCTTGTATAATGGTATTGGTTAAAGGTGATCTTAGTGATAAAAACCTTATATTAATGCAATGGTTGTAGCTTAGAGTCTATTATGTTTCACCTTTTCTCTCTTTGTTTTATACCACTAAATGTTTCCAAGTACTGTAACTAAGTTCTATAGTTACCTGGATTACTTAGAGTACTCAAAAGAACTTAATTCTGAATATATGCAAGGGAGAAAATGACATTTTCAGTGCTTGGCTTGCTTAAATTCTGCTAAATGCAATACTTCCCTCCAAGAAAGATGCTTAGAAGGAAGCCGTAAAGTTGTCATTCTTTTAATGAAATAATGCTGGGCTACTTATTGAGCCATTAAGCAGAGGAATGGACTCCAATATATCATAGAACTGCAAAAGATTTCCGAGTCAAAGATCAGCTATGTAATACACCACCTGCCACGGCAGATACTCTGCTGTAAAAGGATCAGTGATAAATGGTGCATGTCCTCATTTCATATTATTGAGGCCTACACACCTGTCTCCTGTATAATCCCATGAGTAACCCAGGAAGGCATTGAATGTTTCTACTCATGAAGGTGCAAAAGTATATTTAGTTAATCAAATCATGTTTCTACCTATAATTATGATTTTAAAAAATAGTTATGTAGTCATAGGAGGGGCCTCCTTGGGATACCGTCAGTTAGGCATTGTCGGCTGGCGGTTCCCAGGGCTAGGGCCTTCTCCGTGGGAGCACCTTCCCCCTGGAATCAGCTCCCAGTGGATCTCCATTTGGCCCCTGACCTCCGCTCCTTCCGCTGAGACCTGAAGACTTGGTTGTTTCAACAGGCCGGCCTGGAATGACCGGGGGCTAGGGTTTTAACCTTTTCTTAATGTTTTAATGTATTCAGCTTGTTTTATTTAATTGCTTTTTATTGTAAATTTGCTTTGTTTTAATGTTCGCCACCCTGAGTCCTTAGGGAGTAGGGCGGCATACAAGTCAAATAAATAATAATAATAATAATAATAGTCTTCTAAAAATTCAACATTTAAAATACATTTTAGAAACAAAATATTATAAATGCTGGTCCATCAAAACAATCAAAACTACAACTAATATTACTGAGCAGTGACAGCTTATTCATGGTATCATAATTTAGAGAAGGCTTTTGGGGTTATTGAATCCAAATCCCTTCTCAAATAGAGGAATCCAACAATCCTCACAATGATTACAGGAGTAAGTCCTTGATTTACATTTAGTGACTGTTCAAAGTTTCAACAGCATTTTAAAAAGTGACTAATGGCCATTTTACACACCGGGAAACTGTGGTGTTATTGCTGAGATTCCCCTCCACTCCTTCTCCGGCTGAACATTTCCCAGTTTGTCATTTGCAGATATTACAGTAATAATGAGCTGGAGTTTGATCAAAGCAGAATATAACAGAACTGCTTCTTGTTTAATTCACACACACACACATTTTGTCTTTTCAAATAACTATCTTACTGACTCATATCCAACTGTTGAACAGTTACAATTACAATGTCCTTTATTACTAAGCAGTTCTCATATTCTATACTGGTGCATTTAATTTATTACTGAAATTTCACTTACTCTTCATTATGCTGTTTTTAGCCCATCAGCTAGTCATAAAGATTATATTAAACTCTGTTTCTATCTCTTAAGTTATTAGAGTGAGAGCCAGTTCCCCAAAGTAAGAAACAAAGAGTTTAACCATGATCAAAATTAAAGAAATGTGGAAACCAATCTTTTGTTCCAAAAAACAGTGTCTTTAAGTCTGTCACATTGGATGACCAGATGAAGAAGTAAAATAATTTGAAATTTTTCTTCACTATAAAATATACTGTATTTTATGCAGAACAGTTTATTCATGTCAGTTTCTAGCAAGCCAGTAGAGATATGCCTTGTCACCCTTTTTATCATTTGCAAATTTGGTAAGAATTACATGTGTCGGTATTTCCTCATCAAAATCATTAAAGAAAATGTTGATGAATACCCTCCTTAGAACTGGCCTGTGAAATCCATTAATGCTGCACTCTTGTTTGTTGGGGAACCATAGATTATAAACTAATTGTGGACTGAATTAATAATTAATAGTATTGAATGAACTCAGAGGGATATGACATAGTTTCTCCAATTAATCTTATTTGGTAGCAGATTGTTAGAATGATATGCAAATAGTATAGCCTGATTTCAGTTTGACTGAACTACCCTTTGGGCAATCCTACCTGTCTTAATCACTGATTATTTTCAAGAAGCTTGCAAACCAATTACTTTATGATCTGCTGTAGAATCCTCTTGTATATAAGTATCAAACTGAGCAGTAGATGTATGTGGGTGAGAACTGAAGTGAATCTTAACTCCTTCCAACTACACGGATAAATATTTTACCCATAAAAGTAGCAGCCATGCTGTTTCTTTTCCTTTTATTTTGAATAAAATAAGCAAACTGTTTAAAACTTCCCTTTTGTTGTCTACAAATCCAGGCTCCCTTGTGTACTTTCCTTTAATAATCTCTTTTTCCCTTCTTTTTGTGCTCTTATTCTTTTCATTATCATTTAGGTTTCTGTAAGGACATAACAGCATCTTTTACTTGATTATGCTGGGTTTCTCTCTTTGTTATGTTTACTTATTATATGCTTTTGTGGGATACAATATAAAGTTGTAATTTTCCATTATACACACTAGCATATAGTTAATGAACTACTTATCCAAGGTACAGCCATATTTAAATTTGCTTTTCAATTGTATTGCTGATGATTTCCCATAAGCCTTAACTTTCAAGAAAAGCTTCTCTTTCCGAGACCAGATTTGGCAGGAGCATTTAATACATTGTAGCATTTTTAGCTGTTCTCAAGCCTCCATGAATAAAACAGTCAAGTTTGCAAGAATGTATCTGTATTTTTCTTTCATGAATGTTTCTTTCACTTGGGAAATTCAAGGTGCTGGTACTTACCTATAAAGCCCTACATGGCTTAGGGCCAGGGTAACTGCGGGAACGTCTCCCGCCAGCATCGAACACCAATCGTCCAGTGCGCGCTCACAGACAGTGCCTCCTTGGGGTACCGTCGGCCAAACAATGTCGGCTGGCGGTCCCTAGGGGGAGGGCCTTCTCTGTGGGGGTGCCCACTTTGTGGAACCAGCTTCCCCTGGAGCTACGATTGGCCCCTGACCTCCGCTCCTTTCACCGCGGCCTAAAGACTTGGTTATTTGAACAAACTGGCCTGGACTGAGGGGGGGCTTTCATTTTAAATGTTTTGTGGTTTGAGTTTTAAATAGCTATTTGGTCTGATTAGTTTAATTATTTTTAATGTTTTTAACTTTTGTATTGGGTGTTTTTTATGTGAGCCGCCCTGAGTCCTTCGGGAGATAGGGCGGCATATAAGACCAATAAAATAAAATAAATAAATAAATGTTCTTTTCCACCATTATGTTGCAATTCTTTTGAAATAGGGGAACCGATAAGAGAGACATGAGGGCGGGTTAATGTTGAGCATGCTTCAGTGACACTAAGGGCTTAACTAACTTTAAATGTTTAGGACTTATAATAGATTCTAGACCAGTGGTGGCTAACCTTTTTGGGCTCCTGTGCCAAAAATTGTGCACACATTTGCACGCTCGTGCTCATGTGCCAGCACCCAGAAGGCAATGTGCATCCCTCCCACATCCCCTATGCATGTGCGCGCAGCCCCACCTACCCCACTGCCACCCCTTTACCTGCACTGCACCTCACAGCTGATTTTCAGCTGGTTTGAGGCCTTTTTTGGCCTCCCAAAGGCTTGAGGAAGGCTTCTGCAGGCTTCTACAAGCTTTGTAGGCTGAAATCTAGCCCCATTTTGTCACTTCCTGTTTTTCTGAAAATTCCAGAAGTGACAGAATGGGGCTAGATTCGCCTAAAAGCTGTAAAGCTACAGAAAGAAGCCTTCCTCAAGCCTTTGGGAGGCTGAAAAGGGCCTTAAATTGGCTGAAAATCAGCTGTGAGGCACACACATGTGCAGTGAGGTAAGTTTGCCTGCAGCTTGCATGGTGGCACAAATGGCTCTGTGTGCCACCTGTGGCATGCATGCCGTAAGTTCGCCATCACAGTTCTAGACGCCAGAAAGCATGTGACCAGACTGGGCCTATCAACTGGGCTGACAAGGGTAGGTTGATTATAAAAATATGCTTCTTCATTATTTGGGTGTGGTCTCTTGCCTGTGTGTATTAAGGACCATCTAAAGTAATTTGGTGTTTATATTTTAAGATTATTTAAATGGAATTAAAGAAAGGCAATTTTTCCATTTCCTATCTCTTCATTGTTATCTCGTTGCTATCTCTGTTTATTAGGACTCCACCTTTCTGAGTATCACAGACTGCAGACAAGAATAGAAGTAACAAATAGCTTTACTTCCATAAATTGCCTTCATTATTTTGTATGAATGTCTGAATTACAAATATAGATAAATGGCCTTTTTATTTCTTTGTTTGTACAACTAAGTGCTCTATGAATAAATAATTCTTTTTTTAACGTTTGAATTAATTAAACTGCTAACTAGTTTCATTGTAAGGCTTCTAAATATTTGACATAAGTGTTCTACTTGAGTTTGGAACACAGCTTGAAATAGATGTGAAGAACCTTCTATAGCAAGGGTGTCAAACTGAATTTCTTCGAGGGCCAGATCGGCCTTGTACTTTTCTGCGATCCAGCCAGGGGTGGAAACAAGACCCTGATGGCCAAAATGGGGCACGGGGGACGCATGCAGCACCCTACAGCCCATACTCAGTCTTAACAGCCTCCTGCATGCAGCCCTCCACACCTCATTTTGGCTGCCAGAAGCACCACAGAAGCACCACAGGCTGGCCCCATGGACCAGATTTAAGCACTCTATGGACTGGATCTGGCCTGCAGGCCTGCAGGCCTTGAGTTTGACACCTCTGATCTGAAGCATATTATTAGCTACATGTCTCAATAGCTTTTTAAAGCTATTATATTATACAATAAGCTACTTTATGTGCAGTTTTTCTAAATGGTTTTCATAAACCTCGAACATACCTCAAATATTTATTTATTTATTTTATTTATTTATTTGACTTGTATGCTGCCCCCTCTCCAAAAAGGACTCGGGGTGGCTCACAATTAAAACTGACACAATAAATTAATTATCTAAAATAGAATTAAACTAACCAAGCCAAATTAAACTAAAAACCCATTTATAATTAAGTATAAAAACGATAATATACCTCGACCCAGGAGATTACAGCACAAGACCCAGGTTGTCACAACAATAGAACTCAAAAGGTCAAGGTCATCACACAGCCCATTACCCAGGTCGTTACAACACAGAAGGCTGATAGACACACAGCCAGTACTTCAGCCATACAGGTTCTTATGAAAAAGCCAACCAATCTGCAAACATCAACTCCATCAACCAATCAAGAAGTAACAACACAGCCAACCAGCCCGCTTACAACAGAGCCAGCACACCACACCTCCCCACCAGTATTTATAGAGAGACGGCAGCTCTGATCACACTTTGCTCGCACAAGCACGAAGCCGAAAGTACCAGCCTGAAAATGGCGAGTGGGACCTTGTCGAAACGTCACCAAGATACTCTCAATCTTACATGGGAAAAGACCCGAATATGCCAAGACCTGCATATCTGTACCCGTGAAAATCTACGAAAACAATTATCCTATCTCTACGGGGAGGATATCTTCTGGCTGACCAGGACCTACGAGAAACTCGAAGTCCGAAGAGCCACCAACTTATGTGACCTCACATTCCTACGCAATTGCCGAGACAAAAATGTGATCCCCACATGCTTCCAACTCAAATTCCATTCTAAAACCTCAGCCACTGAAAGAATCCTGAAAAGAACTGAATTAGCCCTAATCAGAAACGAACTCCACAGGATAAGATTCCTATTAGACCAAACCAACAGGGACCTACTCACTCTCCACCTCAAACTCAAGTAACAAAATCCACCCAGCACTCTGGGACAAATACAAACAACTAGCCCTCTGGAGAGCCGAAACAGAAACCTCCCACAAGACAGACACACACACCAACAAACTCCACAGACTAGAGAAATGCCAGAAACCCAACCTCCCCCCAACAATGCATGAAACAAACAGTACACAACATATCAGACAGAATCCTCACCATAGCAGAAACCAATGTCCTTTCCAAAGGATTCAACTTTACAGTTGCCCCCAAATACATCCCCACCGAAAACATCATATGTGGAGTTGAAGCTAGCCTAACCAAAATTAACCCAGATGTAGCCAATAAAATCAGATTTGAAGTAACCAACGTCCTCTGCTCTAGCAGTCCACCCATAAGCAACTTACACAAAGAACAAAAAGCACTCACCAACTTGAGGAAAGACAACATAATCATTCTCCCAGCAGACAAAGGCAATGCCATGGTTGTGATGAACACATCTGACTACCAATCCAAACTATCCAACCTACTCCAAGACCCCGCTTGCAAACCTCTAAATACAGACCCCCACCACCTACCTGGAAAAAACCACCAAATCCAAAATAAAAGCCTCACCCATCAGTGAAGAGATTCAGCAAAGAATCATCCCCAGAGAAAAATCATCCAGATGCCCTAAGCTCTATGGCCTCCCCAAGATACACAAAGAAGGAACACCACTCAGACCCATAGTCAGCTCCATAGGCTCACCTCTACAGAATCTTGCCAAATTTCTCATCAAACAATTCCAGCCCTACACAGAATCCATCACCTCACACATACAACTCTTTCCACTTCATAGAAACAATAAAGAAACAACACCTACAATCAAGTGACCTACTCGTGAGCTTTGATATCATATCCCTCTTCACCCAAGTACCTATTAAAGAAGCCTTGACAGCTATCCAAAACAAATACAACCCCCCTAAGCACATCCTAGATCTGACCAATCATTGCCTAACCAACACATACTTCATCCACAATGGACAAAGATACAAACAGATAGAAGGACACCTATGGGATCACCCCTCTCACCTGTCATCACTAACCTATACATGGAACACTTTGAAACCAATGCTCTAGACAAATCTGAACACAAACCCAAACTGTGGCTTAGATATGTAGATGACACTTTCGTAATTTGGCCATACGGGAAAGAAAAACTGGACAACTTCTTCACACATCTCAACAGCCTTCATCCCAAAATACAATTTACCATGGAAACAGAAGCCAACAACCAACTTCCCTTCCTGGATGTCCTAATCTACAAAAAACCCAATGGCTCCCTAGGACACACCATCTACTGGAAGAAAACACACACCAACCGCTACTTAAACGCACAATCCCATTACCACCCTGCACAGATCAACTCTGTAGCCAAGACCCTCATCTCCAGAACCAAACTCCTAGCCAACAAAGACCACCTGAGAACAGAATTACACACCCTCACTAACGTATTAATTTCCAACGGATTCCAAAGAAACACAATTACTAATCCTAAAGGAGACCCCCCCCCCAAAAAAACCGAGACACAGAACAGGACAACGGCATCACCCTCCTCCCCTACATCAAAGGCACCACAGATAAAATCAGCAAAATTCTCCACAAACACTACCAGGCCAGCCTTCGGCACTGACCAAAAAATAGCCAACATCTTAAGAAACCCCAAGGACAAGATCCAGCTAGAAAACCAAGGAGTTTATGAAATACCATGCAAAACTTGCCCAGCCACATACATTGGACAAACCAGCAGGAGAATAAATCCACGCATCGCAGAACACAAGAACCCAGTCAGAAAAGAAGAAAAAATGTCCTCCCTGTTCCAGCACCTTAAAGTCACAGGACATGAAATTGATTTTGAAGGAACCAAATTAATCTCCAATACTGAACACTTCAGCAAGAGAATAATTAGGGAAGCCATTGAAATAGAGAAACACCCCCATAACATGAATAAATGGGATACTTCCTGCCTACCAAACATTTGGAAACTAGCCCTAATCAACATCGAAGCGTGTAAGATACTCTCAATCTTACGGGACAAGACCCGAACACCAAGACATGTATGTATGGTATGTATATATATATATGTGTGCTTGGAGTGTAGTTCCCATCTGTCCGTCTTAACAACGTTCGGCCAGATCCGTCTGGCAGCTTTTCTTCTGGGAGAAGTGTGTGATAGTGGCTGTTTTCCCTTTACTCAGAGTTGGTTGTGTTATTACTTCTTGATTGGTTGATGAATGGGAATGGTGGCTTTTCATAAGACCCTGTGGCTGAGAGTGGCTAATCTCCAGCTCACCTGATCTTGTGAATCTTTGTTGACATCCTGGGTCTTGTGCTGTAATCTCCTGGGTCATTGTCTGTGTTGAAAATATAATATATATATATATATGGAATGCCATAATTTTCCATTTCTCCTCTCTAAATCTGAGTCAACCAAACTTTACAACAGATTGAACTTACTCTGGGAGTCTTGAGAAGATACCTGCAGACAAAGATGTTATATCGTCATTGTGGAAGAATGAGAAATGTTTCTTCTGGACCCACTTAATTATGATCTCCAGCAAAATAAGTGTAATGAACAAGGGAGTTGCCTAAATGAAAGGGAACAGACATCAACAAAGTAAAAAATTAAGTTTTTGCTGTCCAATAATGATCTAAACCAGAGGTGTCAAACTCGTGCCGTCACATCATCATCACATGATGTATCGTGACTTTTTTCCCCTTCACTAAATTGGGGGTGGGCTTGGCCAGCATGTGACACATCTGCCCCATGAATCACGAGTTTGACACTGCTGATGTAAACTAAAACACACATATTTTGGTATTACTTATACAGCATTATATACAGCATTATCTGTATATCTTAATGAGTGTATCATTGTAGATAAATTGTAGTTTACAAAGGATGCTGAAAGCTCAATCCATGTACATCTCTATTCAGCCTGATCTAGAGCCAAAGACATTCTGGCCAGTGGTGGGATTCAAAAAATTTTGCTACTGGTTCTGTGGGCGTGGCTTGGACATGCATGGCATGGCATGGCTTGGTTGGGGGTGGCTTGGGGAAGGATAGTGTAAAATATCCATTCCCTCCCCACCCCATTAACCTGCTTTCCAACTCCGTTCTCCTGTACAGGGCATCAAAAGGAGACTCAGCCGATCAGCTGGGACTCAGGAGGCAGATGGAGTTAAGGCCAGTCACAGGTGGTATTTGCCGGTTCTTCGAACTACTCAAAATTTCCACTATGGGTCCAGAACTGGTCAGAACCTGCTGAATACCACCTCTGATTCTGGCCCTTCATGGTCAGAAAATATGTAACATGCATCCGTATTATTCATATCTGATTCTGATTAAGGGCAGGAAAACAATCTTTATATATTAAAAATCATCAGGCCACAGGAGAGAGGCAATTGATGACTTTATTCAAAGTTCAATTTAAAAAACTAATCATCGCCAGGGTTAGAATACTGAATATATCCCAATCAATGCCAACTGATTTTTTTTGATGGAGAAAAGATGCCAATTAATGCCAACTAGATTTTTTTCCCCTATTTCAGTTGCAGTGGGAATGGAAAGTGGGTTAGACTCCTAACATATGTTTCCTTCTTCCGTTCAAAACACTTGCACTCTGTAAAATTTCTGATGGTCTACTTTAGTCCTTATGATAGCTTGCCATTCTGGGAGCTTTAATTCCAGCAGAGATTGGAAAAGACTCTTTAAATATAGCCATAACAAGTGATCACACTAATATAATGTTTTCCAGACTGCTTTGGGAATTGCCATCACAGATCTAGTTCTGCATAAATTAACTTTTTAATATATATAGTTACATTGAGCTAAGAATTATCAACTAAGAAACCAGATGTTTCTTAGCTGATTGTATTGAATTATTGCAATGCACTTTGTGAGAGTATCCTTGAAAAAATTCAAAAAGATTGAAAACATTGAATTTTGACTAATTTGGATTAATAACCATTTGCACTAATATTAATAAAGAATTAATATGTTTTGAAGTAACATGACAAAAAGGCATACTGTTTCCTATCAACCAATGCAGTGCTTTACTTTTCAGTGATAGTACTTCTTTGCATTCTATCTATACTTACAGATATAACCTCAGATTCCATCCTTAAGGAGAAATGGAAAATATGCTGAAAGGCAGAACTGGATTTCTACATTGTTCTAAGCCGTGATTTGGCTTAAAAATAATAAAGAAACGGGGCATAGGAAAACATAAAACACAATTAAGAAATCAGGGCAAAGTTCACATCCCATCAAGTAAGATAAGTCTCCTTTCAGTTGTTTTTATTTTATTTTAATTTATTTGATTTGTCAATCGCTTACAAGATAATAAGTATAAGGATAAACATAGTTATGAATACATGAAATGAATAAATATAAGAAAAAAAGAAACAATAAGACAGGGACAGTAGGCACGTTGGTGCGCTTATGCACGCCCCCTATAGACCTCTTAGGAAAGGGGTGAGGTCAATAGTAGAAAGTCTAAGTTTAAAGTTTTCGGGGTTTGAGGTTTGATTCCTGGTGACTTCATTAAACATCTTCATGTAGTTTTTTTAACACCAGGTTTTTTCCCCCTCCTGGGGTATTATTTTTTTAAATTCCCAGATTAATCACGAGCACGCGTCCTGAATCTTCTGCCATTCAAACGCAGCTTCTTTGGGAATCAAGGTTGGCTAAAGATTACTGCCTAACTCCAAAAGACGTCTTCTTCCAAGCGATTAGGTGATTTCATAAACGCTTCCTTCCACTCGCGGAGGCGGGGGAGTAGGAGTGGGCGGAAAGAATCTGGAGAAAATACTTGCTAAAACTAAAAAAAAAAATTTCGGAGGAACTTTTCGTTCCATGTTGATGATTCAAAAGTGAATTTTCAAGGTGCCATTTTCAACCCAGACATGCGCAAACCGCTGCGTTCGCGAAACGCAGCAAGCTTCGCAACTAGCAGTTTGTTGCACAGAAAGGAGAGGGGGCATTTAGGAAGGTGGGATTAGGAGCTCTCACCTTGTCCACGTAATCGGGAACTTCCTCCACGCTGCGGAAAGAGCTCTCGTTAGGGCCAAGAACGTAAAACATGGCGCGGAACTCCTGAAAAACAGATAAAGACTGCTTAGGAGTCGCGGTGGTGGCTGCCATGCTTGCGGGCCTAAAACGTTTGCACCCCGGCTTCTAGAAAGTAGCGCTCCCTCTTCGAAGCGAAGCAAGAATGAGAGAGACAATCCGATGTGGATACGGAGATATTTTAGCTCTGTCAACTGGAAGAAAGTTCAATTCACAAGCTAGAAAACAATTAGTTTCGGAATGCAGTTTTAGCAGGCGCGGCGTCATATGACATAGGGAGGATTCGATTCTCGATATGTTCCTACACGAGGAAAGCTTTGGGCGTAAGTTCAAAGAGATAACGTTAAGTAAATAGTAGTTCACTGGCCAGAATGAATGGTCCCGGTTTTTGGCTTAATGTAAGAGTCATTTTAAACTGCACAGGGGGAATATTTTAATATTTTTGCAATTGTGAATTGGTTTGAAGATGTTATTTGTAAAAATATGCTTTGCACCATTGAGCACCTTTAACTAATGGGAGTCTATTAGAAGACACTTTCTGTAAACAGAACTTGAAACACAACTGACATATTAGTGTATGGAAATTAAGACAGTCTGTTAAAAATGCAAGGTTTCCCATTTCTCCAGCATCATCCATTTTGAAGGTTTGAGGTGGAGTCCTTGATGAAAATGACATAGGCTAGTGCCACAGAATGTGGCTGTAGTAGTAATGCCACATCCTTCCAAAAGGATATTGGCCTGTAATATTCCCACCCATCATTTCTGGTGAAAGGAGTATGTCACTGTGTTGCAGTAAATGGGGGAGGAATTTCTCTATATTTGCAATTTACAATATGATCAGAGTTTGGGGTTCTATTATTGTCATCTCAAATATGGAATTTGCTACAGAAGAGAAATCACAATGAATGAAGCATAGACACTAAGTCCAATGCTAAATGAACATTCTCATTATTTGAGTTCTCCTTTAAGCTTCCTTCCATTTTCTTGTTGGATTTCCTTTGTTTTTTTTCTTTGCTTATTGAAGTCAGTGACCCAATGACCTTCGGTATACATAAAAAAAAGATACATTCGTTAAGAATCAACAATCATAACGTACAATACTTAATGATAGTCATAGGGTACAATTAACAATCAAATCATACTAGGAAACAGTATAAATCGTAAGGATACAAGCGACAAAGTTACAGTACATGACCCGTAATGGCGCAGTTAGAGGGCAGTACTGCAGGCTACATCTGCTGCCTGCCAGCTGCCTGCAACTTGGCAGTTCAAATCTCACCAGGCTCAAGGTTGACTCAGCCTTCCATCCTTCTGAGATGGATAAAGTGAGGACTCAGATTGTTGGGGGCAATAAGCTTACTTTAAACCACTTAGAGAGGGCTGCAAAACACTGTAAAGCAATATATAAGTCTAAGTACTATTGCTAGTGCTATTGGGTATATATCACTCTGCTAAACAAATAATTCCCTCAACACTGTTCAACTATTACAAAGTCTGCACTACTATTACTATTAATTTTCTCATCACTCCTTATCACCCATCCCCTCCCACCTGTGACTGTATGACTAACTTTTTCGCTTGTATCCTTATGATTTATATTGACTGTTTCCTGTATGATTTGATTGCTGATTGTACCCTATGACTATCATTAAGTGTTGTATGTTATGATTCTTGATTCTTAACGAATGTATCTTTTCTTATATGTATACTGAGAGTATTTACACCAAGACAAATTCCTTGTATGTCCAATCAGACTTGGCCAATAAAGTATTCTGTTCTGTTCTGTTCTATATTGATAAACTCCAAATCTTGACATCACTGTTGGGATTATGTTATAGCCTATTATTTTTATTTCCTTGAATAAAATGTGCTGATCTATCTGATGGTACAAATGCTGAGGCTGGGTTGAATGGAAATCGTATCTATTTGTGTGGTCTAGGAAAATTAATAATATTGTCACTTTTCCTTAAAAAAGTTCCGTCATTTACTAGTCAAATGAGGATATTGGCAGTAATCTTTCTTCTAATCTCTAACAATACCTATTTGTATGTACAACCATCATTCATTACAATGGATGGGTAACCATAGAAAGCAGTGTTTATGCTGTGATGCCCTCCATATGAATGTTAACTTTTGTTAAGATTCTTTGTATTACAATTTAAAAATAAAGAAACAGATCTCAAAGGCTGGGATTCCCTTATTGAGTAAAAGATTGTTTCAGTATCCCAAGAAATTAAATTCTTAGAAGAAATTAAGAAACTGATCTAATGTGATCTGCAGACAGCTCATGTTTTTGTCTTCTCTAAAGAACTCCACCCACTCTATAGCAGAACACACCCAGAAGTTTCCTGTTTGAATCTCATTAAATAAGATTGGACAGGGTGAGAATGGGTTGGGCAATACCATTTGCCTTGGCAGTAATTCACAGTAAAGTGGAATTGCATCCAGATATGGGCTGGGAGTAATTTGTATGAATAAGAATTGAAGTTATATTAAATATGGGAAATAGCTTTACATAATAGGAATCTTATTGTAAAATGTACATTTTAGTTTAGATCTTCATTTATGTGATCAATGTGGCAACACTGCAAATTATTTCTATCTGTTGTTCATATGATAAGAATTTGTGTGTTCATTATTCCCTATGCCCTAATCTGGTGCAAAAACATGATACCTGTAATTGCAAAAGAGTTCCAAGTTCGTCATTACCTAATCATAAAGTCATATATTTGCACTGCTTGAAAGATTTCATAACCCAGTACCTAATTCTGTTCCTTTAATCCGTGCTTGATTAATACTGTAGCCAGCAAAATGTTTTGCAGATAGTGAATGACCTATTTTGTCACCTAAATAAATGGTTAACCTTCATAAACAACTGAAAATGTCCAAATTACCATCCCTATAGTGATTTTGTGGAGAATTAATGCTTTAAATAAGTTGCATATATTTTCCTTGCAATTTGTTATTACAAATATAAAATTGGTAAGATTTGTATCTGACCATCTATTTACTGAGAAGTTTTATGTTTTTATTATTCTACCAATAAGCAATAAAAAAAATCTAGTAACACCAGTCAAAAATATCACATACACACACACACACGCACATCCAATTTCTATAAAATTACAGGCAGAAAAGAATTTTTTCAGCAGAAACAAATTTGAACTTGCACTAATAACTAGAGTTCTTTACTAATAAGGTATATCAACTAGCCATTCTGGCTGAGATTATATATTGTATTTAGCCATAAAGTAGTTTCCTTTGCTGCACTTCAATGCAGCATACAGGTAATCCTCAATTTACAATCACAATTGGACTATCACTTTCACTGGTATTCAGAGCAGTTATTCACTGTTTCCCATTCACTACTTTTTTGCCATGGTTAAGTGAATCATGTAGCTGTTAAACAATTTCAGCTTCCCCATTGACTCTGCTTCTCAGAAACCCTCTGTGAAAGTCATGAATGGCAATCCTGTTGAACCTCACCCCCAACACCACCGTTCTTGAAAGAGTCACTGAAAATGAGGGGACAGACATGTTAATTATCTAAATAAATAAATAAAGCCATTGTAATCCATGCCAGTTGCCAAGCATCCAAAATTTGTTCATATGATTACAAGTAGGCTGGAATGGTCATAAGTTTGAGTATCAGTCATAAGTCATTTTTCAATGCTCCTGTAATTTCAAACGGTCATTAAATGAACAGCCATAAGTTGAAAAGTGCCTATATAAACATAGTTTTTACATTAGTTTATGGCTTAGTGTGAGTCCAGTGTTAAGTATACCATAACCTAATATGGAATTAAGTATCCCATGGTTACTACTTTAAATGATTATTAAAAGGGAACATTATCATTTTTGCAATTTATCAGTCTGCTTCTTTATGCATTTAATCCATCTGCTGCGTTTCCTGATTGATTTTTCATAGGACTGGTACTTCTATTTCCTCCCTATGCAGTACAATGGTCACAGCCAGAATTTGCTTTCCAGAGCATCTGATCTTGCCCTCTTAGTTCCCATATAGAACAAGGAACTGGAGGAGAAAAGTGATAAAACACAACTCTCTTCATTACTATGAGCCAAGATCATCTGGAAAGTTACAATATATTCAAATTCAGATGAGCGGGTGGCTAGATTCTCTTTGTATCTCACAGCTTCATAGCCTATTTGAATTTTATGCTAAGCCATAGTTTGCTTAGCCACAGTTTATGGAAAAAACCACATTTGGCTGCAGGCTGCAGGCCCCAATATACTTATCACAAATTGAATGAACTAGTTTATGCTTTATGGGATTCACTAAATCACAAAAGGTAGCTAGCTGCAAAAGGTGTAAGGTGCTCACCTCTTTGTGGGTTTTCATTTCTGTCCTGTTTCAAGCAAATACCTTAACAGACATAACGTGCAGGAAAGAATAATAAGAATTCCCCAGGATGGAAGTTCGGACTGCAATTCAGTTATAAAAATGCTTTGGATTACAGCCCTTTCAAGTATGGAAAACACATAATTCTTTCCTCTGTCATTCCTTCAGTAAGTAACAGGCTTCCACACAGTGGCTATTTCCAAAATCATTGAGAAGAACATTACAAAGTTAGAAAGGAAAAATCATAACTTTGGAATTTACCAAATTATTTTTAGTTGGAGGAATCTTTCCAAGCAGCAGAGTGTTTTGACAGCAGTTGTGGTCAAAATGTGGATAAGTGTGTTTTTATTTACCAATTTGAAAAAGTCTGAATATATGGGATTTTATTCAAGGCAAATTGATGACATTGGCAGACTTTAATAAATATGTAGTATATTACTTATTTTAAAGGATGACATACAGAGTTGAAACATATACCATGTCTGTGATAGGTAATCCATGTTATTCAAAAAATGTGGTTAATTGATGATTTATGCATAAAGCCTTTAGGTTGATTCCCATTCCTAAATAAAATAATTATATAAAAATCCTGAAGTAAATTGTTATGTGCCATTTATAAAAAGGGAGGCATACAAGTCCTCCTTTGTTTTTAAACACCCATTCACATGTCCAACAGAATGACCTGGCTCACATCTTGTGGTAAATCTTGTAAATCCATGCAGCATTCTAAGTCAAAAAATAATTATGACTTAGCACAACATGCGTGCTGTAAGTGAATTGTGATTTAAAAGTGAGGAATGGCTTGTCCTTTTATATATTGCAGTGTCTGGAGCAATTTGTAGAAAAATTGGAGGAGGAACTGAAACAAGTTTTTGATCTGCTTCTCAAAAATGTTCTATATATTAAGCTGCTTTTATATTCACTGAATTAAAAATACATGAATTAAATGAATTAAAAATGCTCTGTTGGTTAGGTAGAATTACCTACTTTACCTGTCCTTCAGGTGGATGGAATGAAGTAATACTGTAAAATAATTGTTCATTTGTTTATCATATTTCTAAACCATCTCCCTCCCTCAGAGATGGGGATTCTTAACTTGTTTTTCCACTGCCATAAGTGCAGAGGAAATCTTTTTCACCACAAATGGACTGGGGAACTGATTAAACTTGATTTTGAAAAAGATTTCAAGGTGCCAGAGAAAGCTGTTCTGTATATATGGAATGGAAGACAAGAATCTTCAAGATCAGCATCCACTCACTAAAAAGGTAAGATTTAGTGTGGAGACTAATATAAAGATCAGGATTCCTTCATGTTCTTAGAGCTTAGATCTTCTGAAGATGCTCTGCAGTAAATGTACTTATCAAATTCTGTACCTGTCAATAGTGGTGTCCCCCAAGGCAGCGTTCTAGGACCAACTCTCTTCATACTCTACATAAATGACCTCTGTGATCATATTAAGAGCAACTGCGTTCTCTTTCCTGCTGATGTAAAGCTATTCAACAACACAGACAATAAGACCTTCAAAAAGACCTCGATATGTATCAGAATGGTCAAACAAATGGCAACTTTAAATCTCAACAAGTAAATGCTCTATCTTACATATTGGCAAAAAAATCAGAAAATAAAATACAAGCTGAATAGTCAGACTTTGTTGATGATCCAAACTCCGTCAAGGACCTTGGAATACTCATCTCTAATGATCTAAGTGCTAGAGCCCACTGTAACTAAATAGCCAAAAAGACATTGAGAGTTGTTAACCTAATCCTACATAACTTTTTCTCTAGTAATATCACACTACTAACTAGGGCATACAAAACATTTGCTAGACCAATACTCAAATACAGTTCATCAGTCTGGAACTCACATCACGTATCTGATATTAACACAGTTGAGAAAGTCCAGAAATATTTCACAAGAAGAGTTCTACACTCTTCTACTCATTGCAGAATACCTTATGCCACCAGACTTGAAATTCTAGACCTAGAAAACCTAAGGCTACACTGCCTTCGGTCTGATCTAAGTATAGTATATAAAATCATACATTGCAATGTCCTTCCTGTCAATGAATACTTCAGCTTCAACCATAACAATACAAGAGCACACAATAGATACAAACTCAAGGTTAACCGCACCAAACTTGATTGCAGGAAATACGACTTCAGCAACAGAGTGGTCAATGTCTGGAATACTCTACCTAACTCTGTGGCTTCTTCCCCAAACCCCCAAAACTTTAACCTTAGACTGTCTACTATTGACCTCACCCCTTTCCTAAGAGGTCTGTAGGGGGCATGCATAAGTGCACCAACGTGCCTACCGTCCCTGTCCTATTGTTTCTTTTATTTTTCTTATATGTATTCATTTCATGTATTCATAACTATGTTTATCCTTATACTTACTATCTTGTAAGCAATTGACTAAATAAATAAATAAATACTTATATAACTTACACCTTGCTTGGAAATGTAGAGAGGGTGATAATTTAATTGTACCTAGCAGCAGTGTTATGTTGCTTTATAACTGTGTGAGAGACCATCAGAAAATCCCAGGCAATGCACTAGATTTCCAAACAGGTTATGACAAATCACTTTCATTTTGTTGCCAAGATATTCATGTGATCATCATGTGAGTATTTCGCAAGAAGAGTATTGCACTCCTCTGCTTGCAATAGAATACCCTACACCACCAGGCTTGAAATTTTGGGCTTGGACAACCTAGAACTATGCCATCTATAGTTGGACTTAAGTGTAGTACACAAAATTATCTGCTACAATGTCCTACAATGTCAATGACTACTTCAGCTTCAACTGCAACAATACAAGAGCACATAACAGATACAAACTCAATGTAACCACTCCAAACTTGATTTCAGAAAGTACGACTTCAGCAACAGAGTGGTCAATGCCTGGAATGCATTACCTGACTCTATTGTTACATCCTCAAACCCCCACCCTTAAGCTATCTACTGTTGACCTCACCCCATTCCTAAGAGGTCTGTAAGGGGTGTGCATAAGTGCACAGTTGTGCCTACTGTCCCTGTTCCATTGTCCCCATTTATTCGTACCTATTTCCTGTATTTATACCCATGTTTATTCTTATACCTATTATCTTGTAAGCGATTGACAAATCAAATAAATGAAATAAATAAAATCATCAGACTCCAGTTCAGTTCAAGATAATTTTATATTTTTATCTGTAGGCTGTAAATGCTGATCATCCACCACAGACTTTCTTTTATTATCACCAATGCATTTTGTTGTGCTTGCTGACCAGTAGGTGTTTGTATTACTGGGTTAAAATCAATATTGTTTCTGGCTATAGTATGGGTCCATTTGGTGAGGGTGAGCAAACATTTGGTGATGAAAAGGAAAAGAAAACATTTTGTTCTTCACCAAATGTTTATTCACCCTCACCAAATGCACCCAAATTCCAGCATACTATAGCCAGAAACAATATGCCTTTAACCCACTTACAAAATGTTGCATTCTTCAAGGAAAAAAATAATCCAGTTGCCTTTTTTAAAAAGAACTTTTGAAACAACTAGGACCTGGATGACTAAGAATCTTCACAGACATTTGGTGAGGGAGACTTTTACAGAAACTATCTCAGGATGGCTTAGCCTGTTCTGCAAACTACCCTTTTGTTTTCTTATTAAAAAACCAGTTTCAAATTGCTAGTTCTGAAATACAGTCTTTGCTGCCTGCTACATGAAGATCTACCTTCCCAATATAACTTCCTACAAACTAGAGGCAAATCTTATCTACAGTTATGTTATAAACTGCAGTAAATGCAAGAAACAGACTTGTTGCTCTGTATAACTTGTAAGATTTTATACTAAGTTTGAAGTTTAATAATTGAGGCCCATTGTGGACCATGCACCCCAGCTGTCATAAATCATTTTCTAGGTACTCCAAAGGTATGTAAGTTGCTAAGAGCCTGTTGTCAGCTTTGAAAAGAAAGCCAAATTTCTTTTCCCTCCCTTCACTCATCAAAGGGACTTTTGCCAAAAGATGAATATGTTCAGGTGCAGAATGGCATGGTTTCTCTAAGTTTGCCCAAACCCCATTATTTGTTATAACAATACTGCTGATTTCAGTAAGGCTGGTTTAGTATTGTAGGAAATCAATACAGTCTTTGACACATTTTTTTTCTTGCAAAGTCTGTCTTCATAAATATCAATGAATATGAGGCTATTTCTCATATATGGTTCATAAATATGGTCCAACACCTTAGAAGAAGAATAAGTGTTGCCCCGCCATATAATTTCTTCAGAATAAAGGTGATACAGATGCCATAATAGGTTTTTCCAGAAATCAAATGATTAGATCTTATGGATGTTTTATTTTGTAAATATAACCAAGAATATTACAAAAAAAGATTTGCACATTTATTGTGTATAGTACATATTTATTGTGTGGTGTATTACCTTTTCCACAAGTAAACTCAGAAATAAACTGTCATGAAGCCAATATTGACTCCTTGAGTCAATATTGATCTAATATTCTAGACAAGGAGAACATCTCTGTTGGAGGTGCAGTGAAAGAAAGAGGCAGAAGAATGAGTAAAAAACTAAGGCTTTTAAAGGTTTTAGTGGGGAATAAAAGTTTTCCTACCTTTTTTTTAAAGTGGGGATCACCATTATCAAAGTCTGTAGCATAGTATTTTTTTACAGACAGTTTTCGGTGTATTCTGCTGAAGCAATAATTATGTTGACTATTTGTGGAATCTTCTTGCAAATTATACAATGTCCTTAACCTATAATAATTCTGTGATATTGTGACAGGACTCCAGTAATATTTTTTTCCTTTAAAAATAAGTAAGTAAGAAATTTGTACAAACTTGTTTTGTTCCTGATCTTGCAGAAAAGGATAGAAGCCTCTTCACAGAAAATTATTTGGCAAAGTTGCAAACATCTTGCCCAATGTTCAGCTTGGTTTCCTATCATCCTTGTTCTGTTGATTGAGTTCCTTAAGCTGTTTACATCTGTGACCAATTTCATTTGTGAATCCAAAAGCCTTAATTGCAGTGGTTTCAAAAAAACCCCACCCTGACTTAATATAACAAGCAGAACATAGCCTTTTGTTTTTTTTCCAAAGCCTTTCTATCTGTGAAGGCATTAAGAAAGTCAGAAATCTATGACCAAATATCCTGTATAAACACAATAATCCACTCCAATTTCTGAATTTGCCAGTTGATTTATTTTGATATTGTGCTTATTACCTTAATTATATGTTAATATAAATGACAGCACATAAACTTCAGAATGCATAAATACTAGGGTCTGCCTACTCTTAAGACTTATACAAGATAGGCACATGCTTTTCATATTGATATTTAGGTTTTATTGTAGATTCAAAGTAGTTTTAAAACATTCATTTCATTTTGCTCTAACAAAAGAATACATTATTCAGGTAATAAATAATTATTTAAGTGACTTGGTGAGAGTTACAATTAAAGCCTTGGTGAGAGTTACAATTAAAGCAACTTATAGTTGCCCAATTTGTGATTAAGATATATTGTGTTTTAACTTGCAAATATTTCTAACCCATCACAATTTTTCTGATAGAACTGATTTGTGAATGTACCTATAATGGAAACAGCCATCTTACTTTCTCAGCATTTGTCTTCATGTTTTCCTTTCAACAGTTATACACAAAAATTAATCACATTAATATAAGCTGCAGTATAGGAATAAGCAGAAGTCTTAGAAAAGTCACCATAAAGAGCTAAAATTTGGACTTCCCTCTTTGCAGTGGGGAAATGTTTATGGTTGGGAAATACCTTTTTCTTTTACCCAATATAATTTGCAAGTAATAATTTTATTTTAGGATTATATTTTTTCATTTTAGTAGGATGTTCTCCCCTATTTTACCTAGGTAAATTTCATCATATATGTTTTATTATTTCATTATATTTCTTTATAAATAGCTCAACATACATAAAAAATCCTACTACTACTATTTCCCACAATGACAATCCTATCAGGTGGGCTGGGCTGACTGAAAATGACTGGATGAAAGTCATCCACCAGGTTTTCATGGCTAAGGCAGTACTACTACTCAGTCTGATTTCTAGTCTTAACCAAGAAAGCAAAGTGGCTGTTGCCCTTTCAAATTCATGCCTTGCTCTCTCTCTTTGCATTTATCAGATGAAATAGAACAAAGAGGAAAAACAACAATAATAGAAAAAGAAAAGGAAGAAAAATGTTAAAATAATACAATATAAAATTTATATGTGTATGTGTAATTTTCAATAGTGTGCAGTTTCTCTCAGTCCTAGAATGAAGGCAGTGGCAATCCATTTCTGAAAACCTTGTCTACAGAACAGCAAAGACTTGCCCAGGTAGTCACCCAGAATCAGACACAATTGTATAAAAGAAAAATAAAAGCTGTAAGTAACATGTTTATTAACCAGAAGAACATCAGCTCTTCAATTTGCTAAGATTGGGGTCATCAATGTATCTTTCCAATGTTAAAGTACTGAGGATGCTCTGTGTGATTTAAGAACATTAGGAGCAATCCTGTAACATACTTTTTGTATGTCAAGGAAGGGAGGGGGTAGCTTTTCAATAGAGAGTAACCATTGATATTATCCAGATGTATGTAAACTATAACTAGAAAAAACCAAAATAAAGTCCATTCTTCGAAGTACAGACAATGCCAAAAGCAATTTATGACATGGCCGAATTATCTGCTTGCTGTTCAGAGTTCTTTCAGAAGGGAAAAATTTCTCTTGGGCATCCCATCTGCATCTATACTTTGTGGAGTTCTACCTTGGAAAGCAGAATCTAATATTAAGGGAAACATGCCCGACATCACAAATCATTGTAAGGAATTAGACTGAAATCCTATACAGCACATTTTAGTCTGAACTGAAATTCTGGGATGCCTTCATGTAAGTAAATATGCTCAGGATTACGTGGCTAAAAGGCAGCGGTTTATGGCCACAGTAAACCATGATTTACTTGCACACATTTTACTTGCCTGCTTAATCAAGATATGTGATCTGTGTCAAATACTTATTTGAGGAAAAATATTTCATTGAAAGAATAGATTTAAGCTGGCTTTGTGTAATTTCTTTAAATCTACACACACATACAACACACACACACATACAACACATACACACACACCTTTATACTGCTTTTTAATCTGGATTTTTATTTCTTAATATGTTCACTGATTCATTTTTATAGCTGTTTTCTAGGACTTTTTTTGATTCATGGCTCATGTGTATTGTTACATTGTTTTAAATTATTGAAGGTATTTTATTGGCTTAAAAGCAAAATAAAACAGAAAGGAAGGAACAATTTAATTAATAATTGGACTTCCAAAATATCCAGTATGCATTAGGATAGAAAAACTGAAAATATATTTATATCATTATCTACTAATTTTTCGGAAGAAGCAATTATGTTTGATGTTCTTTGGAAACATTTCCATGATTATTAATGAAAATCCAATAATTATTGATATAGATATTTCTGTATAACTTTAAAAGCCTTTGAAAGGGAGACTTGACAAATTTGAGTAACCATTGGTAAAGCTTTTCTCATAGGAATTGCCTCTTTCTGTGGTAATACTTTGCACAGTCACATATACAGCTTGTGAGTGACATATAGAACACTTTACAATATATTGTCTGCAATATACTAATATAACAATTTGCATTTTTCCTATACTAGGAATGGATGGATGGATGGATGGATGGATGGATGGATGGATGGATGGATATTTCAGTGTAAGAATTTGCGCTATCTGGGTTCAGAAGAGCTCAAATTATTATACAATTATTTCATATTATAAAAAAAATTAAACCCCTAACTATCCTATAAAATTGGCAAGAGGGAAAAAATACTTCGTTTTAAAAATCTGGCAATTCAATGTTTCAGCTAGAATATAAAGAAACTGAATTTAAAAGTATAAAAATAAATATGAAAAGTTTCCTTCATATTAAGAAGCTTACATGGAGACCAAGCTCAAAGTCTGTTAATGTTTTTAAATGTAGTCCTTCTCTCTATTCTGTATTACACCAAACTCCCTATTTTTATCTTCCTGTTAATTCCAATTTATATTATCCTTTGCTGTAGTTGACTGGTACAATATGACAATTTTAGGCCATTCTAAAATAATATGATGCTTGACACATGATTGTATTCTAATAACACCTGCCCAGAGAATAATTAGTCCACCTTTTTTCTTTTGTAATAACAGGTATTACATACATTACAGATGGCCTTTTTTTATACCAGACATTCAATGATGTACACTGGAAACAAGCCAAAGTGTCTGCAAAAACTGTGAGAAATTCAAGACAGACATTTGAATGGAAGGAGCTTAACTTCTTTCTTTTCCTCCCTTTAGCCAGCCTTGCACATTTGTTAAGCACCATGCTTATCTTGGTTTCCAAGAATTCTGACATTGAGATTGTTTCTATATGATTTTATGTTGGTTGATTAAAGCTCCATAAATTTATAAAGTTTTCTATAAATCTTAAATCATTAAGTTAATTTTCAGTTTTAATACAAGATTTGGCCATAACATTAATTCAACTTGCCATCCCCAAGAAAACAAGTTACAAAGAATCTTAGTTTGCTAAAAAAAGAAAGTCAGCCCAAAGTCAGGTCACTTCAATGAGTTAAAAAGTTAAAAAAAAATACTTTATGAAACATGTAGATGGCATCATTTTTAATTTTCTTCCTCTTTTTTGTTGTTATTTTTACTATGTCTCTAATTAAACTGAAGTTTTTGTTCCCTTTGTTATAGAGCAGGGGTGTCAAACACAAAGCCCGGGGGGTGGATTTGACCCACGGGATGCTTAGACCTGGCCCACGGGACCACCCTGGAAACAGTGAAGGACTGGCTGCCAACAAAAACAAAAATTGGGAAGGCCACAAATGGGTCCTCCCGAGCTCCATTTTCACTGACAGAGGGTTACAGGAGGCTGTTGCAGCTGAAAACAGAGCTTAGGAGCCCATTTTCTCTGGCAGAGCACTCAGGCCACCACAGACGCCCCCAACACAAGTGATGTCAAGCTGGCCATGCCCACCTTGGCCACACCCACTCCAGCCTCCTGAGATCAAATACAATCCTGATGTGGCCCTCAATGAAATTGAGTTTGACACCCCTGTTATAGAGGATACCATTAATGCTCATCTTGTCTCCTGTCTCCTGATCGAAACATTGCAGGTCGTCTCCTCCTCCTTCTCCTTCTCCTCCATCTCTTCCTTCTCCTCCTCCACTTCCTCCTCCTCCTTGGACATGTATATAGAAATACATTAAAATATTCATTTTGTCATATGTATATAATTGTGCTTTTGAATCAACATGGATTCCTTCCCTAGATAAACCCCTGCAGTTTTTGAGAGCATTTTCACAAATGGCTTGCCATTGGATTCTTCCTATGGCTGATGAAGAGTGAGTTCCCTAAGTTCACCCAACTGTCTTTGAGCTTAAAACAAACTAGAACCTCACTGTTTCTAGCTGATGTCTGGCTCTCTTGTCACTTAGCTCTCCCTAAATGCCCAAAGCAAAAAGAATGGAGTCTCCAAAACAGAGTCTTATGCACTGTCTGGTGATCTGAGAAAATTCTAAGGTTCTTTAAAATGGTACTAATCAATTGCATCTAATCTACTGGCTATATGTTTTCATGGATACATAATGTTGTAAAAACAAAGTTTTCTCTGCATAGCTGTACAGAGAAAACAATTGAATTTGACTCTTCTACTCCTAACCCTCCATGACACAGAATAGAAAATGTTAGAATATAGGGCGATGTGCAAGTTGATGCTTCTGCCTGCCAAAGACATTTTCAGACAAGGCAAGATTAGTAGGAACTCATGTATCTTGTTTGTGCTGATCTCAAAGTAGGTTAGAGTTTTGAAACAGCAAGTCTTACAGAATTATTTTAGGGAGTCTTGCATGCATGATACATTCAAATGGGCATTTCTGTTAATCTAAAGTAGTAACATTATTTTGACTTCCAATTGGAATGCTTTATGAATTAAACGGTCACATAGACATTTCCTCTTTAAATTGCATATGTGTAAGTGTTCATAAGAGTTAAAAGAAATGTTCCTGGTGGATCATATTACACTGTTCCTGGTGGATCATATTTATTTCTTTGCCGGATTGTCTATTCTGTGCAAGTCTTTTACAGAGACTATTTGAAACCACATCTTTCAGTGTTTTATCAGCTGGACATGTGCAACTGTAGTTGCAAATGTTTAGAGGCATTTCCTAAAACAAAAGGAAAACAAATCCACAAATAATGGCAAATAAGAAATGCTCTACTGTTCAAGTTTTTTATGATTATATGTTAGTAATACTATGCGAAGGTATATATAGACAATTTTAATATAAAATTTCAATATAGAATTACTGGAGTGTAGTACTAATATGAAATACTGAGAACTGGCCTCCAGAGGGCAGATAAACGTTCTAGTTCATTAAGATGAATACATCACATACATATATTACAAGTTATTGCAATAAAACATGCCAATTGAATTAAAGATCAGAAGGAGAGGTGAAAAAAGTATAAGATTAAAGAAAATTAAAATTAAAAAAATCAGTAATGTCCAATTCTTTTGGTGCAGTAAATATAAAATACAATTTTAGTCTCAACTTTTGCTATGCATTTCTGATAGACAAACAATTTCTATAATAATGAAGTTAATTTAAGCATCAAATTGTCATTTTTTTCTGTTGAAGGATAATGTCAGAACTGATTTCCATGTGGAGAGAAACTGGATAAATTCCTCTCTTTAATTAAAACAGCTTTATCATGATTGCCAACTCCATCACTTACTCCATCCATTCTTCCATTTTGGGAATTAAAATGTCTTTCTATTTATGCACATGTAAGATTTTTACCATTCATATTTTTATCCAGAAGTCCTAAAAGGAAAACTTCTGGTTTCAGTTTTATATATCCCGAGGGTGCTCTCGTGTGGGGTCCCTCAGGGGCGTTCTCCCCTGCTATTTAACATCTATATGAAGCCGCTGGGTGAGATCATCCATGGTTTCGGGGTGAGTTACCACCAGTACGCAGATGACACCCAGCTGTACATCTCCACCCCGAACCAAATCAGTGATGCCCTCTCCCTGATGACCCAGTGCTTAGATGCGGTACAGATCTGGATGAGCAGGAACATGCTTCGACTCAACCCGGCCAAGACTGAGTGGTTGTGCGTACCGGCATCTTGGCCCAGTCAGGAATATCCATCTTTGGCCATAGGGGGAGCGGTGTTGCCCCCTGTGGATAGGGCGTGAAATTTGGGGTTCCTCCTGGATGTTCGGCTCTGGTTGGAGGAGCAGGTGGGAACTGTCGCCAGGGGGGCCTTTGCCCAACTCCGTCTTGTTCGCCAACTACGCCCATTCCTGGACCGAGATGCCCTGCGCACAGTCACTCATGCCCTTGTTACCTCTAGACTCGACTACTGCAACGCTCTCTACTTAGGACTGCCCTTGCATACCATCCGGAGACTGCAGCTGGTGCAGAATGCGGCGGTGAGGGTGGTGATGGGAGTTTCCCGATTCTCCCATGTTACCCCCCTCCTGCGCTGCCTGAATTGGTTGCCGGTTGCGCTCTGGGTGAGATTCAAGGTTTTAGTTTTAACATACAAAGTCCTTCACGACATGGGTCCTCAATATTTAAGGGAGCGACTCCTGCCGACATCAAATGCCAACCGCCCTGTGCGAGCACACAGGCAAGGACTCCTTGGGGTCCTGTCGGCGGGCCAATGCCGGCTGGCGGTCCCCCGATGATGAGCCTACTCTGTCACGGCCCCTGACCTCTGGAACCAGCTCCCTCTGGGGCTCCGCCTGGCCCCTGACCTCCGCACCTTCCGCCATGATTTGAAGACCTGGTTGTTTGACCAATCCGGGCTGTGACCTTTTCTTTCCTGGGGTGGTTTTATATTTTTAATGTATTTTAAATTTGTTTGGGCTTGTAATTGGGTTTAATCTCTTTTTAATTATTTATTGCTGTTGTTTCTTAGTTGTGAGCTGCCCCAAGTCTTCGGAGATGGGGCGGCATACAAGTCCCAACAATAAATAAATAAATATTTGTTTTAAGAATTTTCTGAATTAATGACAAAAAATTGACTTCAATATTTCTTTGCTTTATCACAAGTCCACCAGAGATGATAAAAAGTACCTTTTTTACAATTATATTTAGCATACATTTGAGAAACCTTTATAAAACAGTGACAATTTCTTGAGGTGGGGGTTGTATCAATGATACATCCTTTATAAAAGCAAGACAAATGCATCTTCCTTCCATCTTCCAAGGTCGGTAAAATGAGAGTCCAGATTGTTGGGACAATATTCTGATCCTATAAAGCACTTAGAGAGGGCTGTACAGCACTATGAAGTGGTATATAAGTCTAAATGCTATTGCTATTGCTATCCTTTATATAAATGTAATTCAAAATGTCTTTATATTCTGATCAATGTATTTAGAGACATCCAAATTGAAACATCAGGATAGAACATTCAAGCCTTGTTGATTCCTTCTTCCAGTGTGTGTGGTTTTAAGAAATATAAAAAATATTAATAAAGCCACCAAGTTGAAATGCAGTGCCTTAAAAATTACCTTGCCTGTTCTCAATACTTCTACACCAGTAAAAGTATGCACATTTGGAATTTGAGCCTCTTATATAATAGCTATCATGGAGCAGATATCATCCATTTATCAAAGGCAAACTAGAAATATCTATGTTTTCTGTCTCCTTCTGTTCCCTTCCAAAAATTGTTTCTACCAATACAACATTTTTCTTTTGCAACTAGATAGACACACTTCTAAACAAATTCTTTGATTGCAAACAACTACTATTTTTAAGGAAATGTATGTGAGATCTAGAAGTGTTCTTGAAATGAAGTTAATGTTAGAGTCATATGGTTTGCATTAATTACTAAAATGAAAAATAAAAATAAAAAAGGGAGTAATTTGGTCTGTTTGGAACATCAGATTTACTGTTCATTTATAATTCTAGTTACACATGCTCACAATTTAAAGAACTGGAGATTTGTTGGTTCAGGAAAATGAAAATGTGAATTGCAACTTGTTGAACAGTTCTCAGGAATCTGAGGAAAAATGCTACAAAATCAAGAATTTCATAACAGAAACATTTGGTTTAAAGAACCCCTTATGGGCCATATGGGAGACAGCCTTCTCTTCAATTCTAGGCCATGTCTATCATTTCTATAGCAGAATCAAAAAACATTCTTGGAAAACTTTGATAAAATAATTATGCTAATAGAACACTTGTAATGCAAATGAACATTTATACCCAGCCCCCTTTCATATAGTCAGAAAGATTTGTAATACTATGCCCCTGCATGTTTTTTAATTTTATTTTATTTTCACTTTCCCATAGTACTTACTCAGAGTATATCTCAGATCTTTTCACAGATTTCTTTGAAAACTCAGAAGAATTTGGGGGGAATATACTCCTGGAAGTTACTAAGGGGGTGTGTTACATCTAATTGTAAATACATATATACACTCAAATGGTTTTGAATATAACCTACAGTGTATTTATAATTCTCAATGGAACCCTCAGATCCAAACTAGTTATAAGAAAGACATAGAACAGTATGGGATATATTTGGACCAACAAGAATTGGATAAAATTTTACAGGGACCAGAGAGAAAAATGATTACCAAAATGTATAAATATTTGTTAAGACATAAACTGGAAGAAGAAACTGTGAAGGAAACAATGATAACCTGGGTCAAAAACTTTGGATATAGCATTAATTTGGAAGATTGGGAAAACCTATGGAAAATAAATTATAAATTAACTCTATCAACAACTTATAAGGAGAATTTATATAAAATGTTTAATCGCTGGCATTTGCCACCAACGAGACTTGCAAAAATGTTCCCCAATAACTCAGCAAGCTGCTGGAAATGTTGCTATGAGTAGGGAACCTATTACCATATGTGGTGGACCTGCCCAAAAGCAAAAAAATATTGGCAGAAAATTAGAAATTGACTAGAAGAAATTACAAAAGTTAAAAGTTAACTGAATCCTAAGATATTTTTATTAGGAATTTTAAAACAAAAAATTGGTAAAAAAAATCATTATATATTATACTCCGCACATTAACAGCAGCAAGGCTTGCCTTTGCCCAAAATTGGAAATGTGAAAATACTCCACCCGACTTTATGATTATAAAGAAAACTTTGGAATGTGCAGAAATGGACAGGTTGTCAATGGAACTCAAAAACAAAGAGGAGACAGAGTACTACTACCAAGATTTGGAATTTATGATACAGTTGGTTGGAAGGTAGACATGAAATGAACAAAAGAAAGTCAAATAAGAAGGCATGATGGAAATTAGCAACATCACATGCAATCAGATATACATTTGTTACATATAACTAGATGAAACTTTGTGTTATATATTAATGTAATAAGTGTGAATGATTATTCTACATAATTTTAGAGATGTCAAATTGAGTGAACACTGTCTTGCTCATGTTGCAGTAAGCAGACTGTTTGGCATTATTTGTGAAAATAGGTTTTAAAAAGTATTTTTCTAATTAAAAAAAGGTAGTATTTGGCTCAACAGCAGTGAGAGGGACCTAGGAGTCCTAGGGAATGACTAAAACATGAGCCATCAATGTGTTGCAGCTGACAAAAAAGCCAATGTGGTCTTAGACTGCATCAATAGAGGAATAGCATTAAGAGCATTTGAAGTATTAGTCCCACTATATATTGCCTTGACAAGACCACACTTGGGAATACTGCATCCAATTCTGGTCACAATAGTATAAAAAAAGAAATCAAGATTATAGAAACATTGCAAAAAAAGAGCAACCAAGACAATTGGGGTCATGGAGAACATGATGAACAGTTGCAGGAACTGGTTATGTCTAGTCTAACAAAAAGAAGGAGTAGATATGACATGATAGCAGTGTTTCAATATTTGAGAGACAGTTTATTCTCCAAAGCAACAGATAGCAAGACAAGAAGTAACTGATGGAAATTTATCAAAGAGAGATCCAACCTAGAACTAAGGAGAAATTTCCTGATAGTGAGAACAATTAATAAGTGGAACAGTTTGTCTCCAGAAGTTGGGGTACTCCATCACTGGAGGTTTATAAGAAGAGATTGGACAGCCGTTTATCTGGAATGGTATAAGATCTCCTGCTTGGGCAGGGATTGGACAAGAAGAGTCCAAGGACTCTTTCAACTTTGTTTTCTGTAATATACAATAATTTCAAGGTAGATTAAAATGAGAATAAAAATTATTTCACTCCCAATCCTATAAAGTTTGAACTCCAAAGTGACCATTAATTTAAACTGAATGAATGAAAATATATGTACCAAAAGCAAACATTATTAAATGACTATGCAATTACAAGCTAACCAGGCTTTAATATCTATATTAAAAGGGAAAAAAAGCAGCAAGGCACTTTTGCAGATACCTCTAGGACTTCTGTCTTCAGATGGAAAATGTCCTTAAGTAAGAAGACATCCTTGGGGATAAATTTCTTTTTTTTTTTTTGCGTGTGTGGTTGTTCCAGAGATTGCCATGGAGCACATAAGTTTGCCTATAAACTTTGTAGATTCCCCTGAGATGTGCAAGGCAATTAAAGGAACAACAAAGGGGAAAGTTCATCCAGATGGAAGCCTTGAGCCTTTGTATGTCTCAAATTGTACCTCTCCATCCCCTCCTTCCCACTCTCTCTGTTTTAACTCTATTAGAAACATAGCTGCCAAAACTTAGGAACCTTGTTCTCTGTTTATTCTCAACAAAGCCTTTTGTTGTTGCTATTTAAGGTCATTACCAATTATATACACAAATCTTCTGGGGGAAAAAACCTATAAATAGTACATTCAGTTACAGCATAGCAACTATTAAATATTGCTTCAGATCTCAAGCTGATCCCACATTGTATGTATGGGTTGTTTGTACAGATCCAAAATATATATTGATCCAAGAGACTCAACTGGAAAAAATTCAGAAAATTCAGCACAAAGTCTTAGACTAATATTTTGTTCTTAACTTGTTCTGTTTTTCTTTGTCAAGAAAGGAAGAGAAGATTAAGTTCAAGATTTAATTTTTAAAGAATTGAAATTTCATCATTTAACAAAATAGAATCCAAAGCATATAGAGTTACATAGCTGGCATAGGTGGCATGGTGCATTCATCTGCCTAATTAAGATCAGGAATTAGTACTAATGGAGGACTTGCAGGTGCTTGGCCAAAATTTAATTGCATAAAACTCATAGCGCCATGATGTTGTGACTGAAATATGTGCAATGAATTCAAATGCATAAAATTGCCATCTGATTATGTCAAATAAATATATATGACAGTTTAAACATCTGATCTGTAGAGACAAAATATTACCGTAGTTACATCTATGTTTTCTTCTTCCAAATATTTGGTACAAAATACAGATATTTTGTAGAGGAGGCTTGAAAAAAGGTTTTCTCCATTATTCGGGTTGGAGACATGGGATTATTGTAAGTTCAATTCTGCCATAAGAGGCAAGACTTTGAAACAACTGATTGGAGATCATAGAGAATTCCCACATTAATACTTAGTGAAGACAAGAAAATTATTCCTAAGAACAGAAGTGGCATGAATTACATAAATGTATTTTTCCTCTTCTTTAGAGATCACATTTATATATTATCCTTCTTCCAGAAACTCAAATTGTCCTCCAATGTTATTTCTACTTCAATGTATGTGACAGCTGAGTTAGAATGAGAAAGTCTGGCCGAAGTCACACCATGAGCTTTCATAGCTAAAGTTGGCTTTCAGCTTGTCTCTTCCTGGTCTTAGTCTATGTCCCAAACCCTAAGCAATATACCATTCTCCTAAAATGGTATATTATTATAAGGATATAATAAAGTTCTACATTCTGTTAATTAAAATAAACTTGGATATTACTGTATCTAATTCATGAGCTCAGGAATCTGAGGCACCACATCCAAAATATCCAAAATTATTTAAGCCAAGCAGATCATGATACACACATCCAAAAACTCAGCTGCTTGTGGTATAATGGTCGTGCACTGCCTGGTAAGTCTAGGCCATATAAAAAAGAAGATAGTGTAAGATATAATAATAAGGAAATTGAAAAGACAGAATATTTCAATATAAAACTATTAAGGCATGGCACGTACTATACACACTATTTGACTGATCAATCAAGAAAGCTCATTAACACGATACAGCTCTATTTTTAAAATGGCAGCCAATGAACCGGATAGTGTGATTCACTGTAGTTCTCTAAATAAACTTGTATAGATTATGACCACAGTTGAACCCAAAATTTTCATTGCTACAATTGGTAACAGAATTTTGCCCCATTTTATAATCTTTCTTGCCACAGTTGTTATGTGAATAATTGCAGCTGTTAAGTTAATAACATGATGGTTAAGTGAATCTGGCTTCCCCATTGACTTTGCTTCTCAGAAGGTCACAAAAGGTGATCACATGAACTGGAACATTGTAACAATTATAAATAAGTATCAGTTGCCAAAAGTCTAAATTTTGATTATATGACCAGGGATGCTGCAATGGTTGTAAGTGTGAAAATAAATCATAAGTCACTTTTTCAGCGCCATTATTTTCAACTGTTACTAAATGAATTGTTGTAAGTCAATTATCTGTACAAATGTTGCCTAACTACTAAGTAGAGTTATGTAGGGCCACCAGATCTGAGTTGCTAAAATCTGGACAACTAGATGGCAGCAGATAGAGTTTTGTATATCTCTTTATTGCATTTAGTGATTCAGGTTTTTTGCAGGGCAATTCTGGATGCTGTATGTTAGGGAGTCAAGCTTTTGTCATACAACAAAAAGATGGCCTCAAATTTGAAAGTGAATAAGAAGAACCTACACTGTAAGCTGTTATATACAATATTCAGCAATACAGCAAAAGCACAGAAATCTGAAATCAGTGGGTCACACTGTAATCAATTACTTTTAATTTCAGTATTGGTTATTATTTGCACTCTCTTTTAGTATTCAGTTAATTGTAATAAAACTTAAGTTTAAACTTACTTTGACTTTGTGAAAAGTTTTACATCAAAATATATTTTATTTTTATACTGTTTCCATCTTCTTTTAAAACATTAACATTTCCACACCCAGGACAAACTCCCCAATAAAAATTGTGTTTCTGTGCCTCATTTCTATGCAGCTTCCCTTAAAGGCAACACTTTGCTTTTAGGAATAAATATTTCTTCTTTCTTCACACCTGTCTGGATCTCATTTTTATTTATTTTTGTGCAACCCTATAGATAAGTTGGAACTCCAAATTTTTCTTCTGATAATATGGCATCCCAGATGGGGATTCAAAACTAACCTGGTCAAGGTAAGTTCACACAGCTGGGTAAGTTCACACAGCTAGTAGCAGACCTGCTTGCCTATGGGTGCTGCTCCCCCATTCTGCCCGCTTGTCACTGGTAGTAAAGGGCTTTTGAGTTTTGAATCAGACAGCTGCTTGAAAAGAAGAATCTTATAAGTACCTCCAAATTTCAGGTTTTGAGTGAATGCATTGTGTGTGCTTGGGGGAGAATTTTTCCTTTCTTTCTTTTCCACTATTCTGCGTTTGCTCTGTGCCTTTCGTAACTACTGCCAAACTCTTGTGAGCTTCACCTGGCTATGACCAAGAGATTTTGAAGCAAGGGGAATTGGCACATCAAAGGGCTGTGAATCATAGTAGATTGCGTGTAGAAAAGTAGAGTGAATTGATCTGGGTGATTGCCAGTGTCCTTCCATAACAAAGCCATATGTATATGTGCATGTGTACATAAGTATGGAGGTGCCCATACTTTTTAATAAAAAGTCCTCTTGAATGAGTTCCACTCACAAAGTGATAGACAGGAAGGAGTTTCCTGTACTGCTTCAAATATAGCCATCTTTCCAAGAGAAAGGCGTGAAAACTGATTGGTGGGTAAAGAAATGGGACTACATACCTCACTTAGGAAGTCTCCTAACTGTTTGTATACCCCAAACGGTGGGATTCAAATTTTTTTACTATGGATTCTGTGGGCATGGCTTGATGGGCGTGACAGGGGAAGGATACTGTAAAATCCCCAGTCAGAGGTGGTATTTGCCAGTTCTCCGAACTACTCAAAATTTCCGCTACTAGTTCTCCAGAACTGGTCAGAACCTGCTGAATACCACCTCTGACTGGAGATACTGATAGAGCACACGTCAGGCAGGAAAAAGGAAACATGCTTCACATGTTTTCCCAACTTCTCCAATAGGAAAGTTGCTGGATGCCTGGGTTTAGGCAAGAATAAAAAAGGGAAAAGCATAGAATTTATTTTTTAAAAATAGATTAATATATAGGATAAGACTAATAATTTAATTTGGCAAAACAGAGGTACTTTCAATGGTAATAAAAAAAATGAACTATTTTCTGAAAAAGCTATTGAGTATAATAATGTTTATACAAGTTGAAATTGAAAATTGGATTATTTTACTGTCACTGTTTTACATTAAGAAAAGTTAAAAAATATGATTTAATTATGCTGTTTTTGCTTATCTGTAAAAGTAACCCATAGAAAGCAATATATTTCCTTCAGTTTCTTCACCTTACCAGTGTTTACCAACCTTCAAGTAAAAGCTGGAAGCTGAGAAAAAAAAGGGGGGCAGCTCTTTAATCACGCTCCATTTTGCAGCCTATTCTGAATTTTTGCAATTGCTAAACCTTTCTTCCCTCTAAATCTCTTTAATAATAATAATAATAATAATAATAATAATCATCATCATCATCATCATCATCATCATCATCATCTAATAACAAATAATCTTTTCACCTTGAGTTGCCTGGTGATCAACAAAGCAATCTGGAGAGAAATCTCTTTTCTCCTTTTTCTTCCTTTTCTTATTCCTTTCCAGGAAGAAATGTTTTGAAAATGTTTTTGAAAATCTTGTGTGAGCGTCTTTGTCAAATACGTTTTCCTGTCTGTAATTTTGCTGGTCAATGCTGCAAGTAGATAATTTAATCAATCCTAACTTTAGTCAGCTGGTTTTTTCAATCAATTCTGGTTAACTTACTGTTTTACTTACCACATGTACTAATTAAGAGGAAGAAACTGCAAACCCACAACCCAACAAAGTTTATTTCCCAAACTCCATATATATGGAATATATTAAAAGTAATGCTAGCCCAATGCTACTTGTATTTGTAAACTGTATTACAATAAATGAGTGGAATGTATATATGTATAGCTGCCATGTTTATAGCTTTGATTTTCATAAATGTATATGCTTTGCTTGTAAGAAAGTTAATGATTTGTAACGATATGTAGAAAGAGGAGTTTGAGAAAGGAATGCCATGTTTTAGAAGAGTAGTCTAGATAGGATGAAGAGAAGAAGCAGGAGAAAAGCTTATACTGTATATGGTCAGTAATACAAAAGTTTAAGATGTGAGATTCAGAAGATCTGTAACCAGCATATGATGTGTAGCAAAATCAAGTGATTGTCATATTTTAAAGTGGACGTATACTTAATAATGCACATGAAACTATAAAAAGAGGAGTCTAGTTGTTGCTAAATGTGTGATAAACTTGTTTTCCTTGTCTTAAAACCAAGGAAAAGAAGGTAAATTTGTAATGAGAGTCAGTTTAATCTAAAAGCAACAGGGAGGGAAGGGAAAAGGCAATGGTTCTGTGCGAATAGAGCTTTGTGTGTGAGTGCAAGCACCGGACACTTGCGTGAGTGGAGCTTTATGCATGAGCACAAATGTGTGCTGTTTGTACAAGCGCTCACCCACCATTTGTGTGGTCCAATTCTGAATAGGCTGCGGCCCAGTAGTGGGGCACAGGCCAGGGTTTGGGGACTCCAAGTCTAAAGCACAAAGATTTAACTGTGTTGGGTATCTTTTGTCCCTTAATATGGCATCTGACAAGGATGAAAAAAAGGGAGGAGCTATTTTATTAAACAGTATGTGATTAAACAATAGTCCATCTGAAACATGGGAGAAAAAATGCTTCCAATTCTTGGATTTCTTGTGGAAGCAACACAAGAAACAAATATATTCTCTTGTACTCATCCAGCTTTGCCAGATCTTATGCTGGGTAATTATTAATAAATGGGAAAGCATTAAGATACCTTTACACTTCAAGTAAAAGACAGTTCAAGTCTTGCTTTAAACTATAGCAGAATACAAAGTCTTATCATAGTATGGGTGGCAATAGGGCTAAGGCCCAAGACAGAAGACTTACTAGATTCTGAGGTTCCAAAAAGCCCAAATTAGTTATAGCACTGCTCATTTTTAAAATATTCTTTTGCTAATCTATGCCCTCTGACCATGGAAGTGGAAGCTACTTTGAAATTAAGCCAACTTGAACCTAAATTCATTGAACCTCAGCCATCTAGCAAGGAAACGTTTCCCCAAGAGAGAATGTTTGCACAATCTATATGTGGTAATGTGCCATGAATGGACACTAAATAACAGACGTGGCTCTACTGGATTATAGATGTATGGTGAGGGTTAATGGAAAACTGCCCCACTCACAATAATGCTAGCAATTGTAACGATCAGTAGACTCTTAAAGGAAAAACTACAGTCACTTCAGGAAAAGTTATCCAAGCTACTGAAAATTAAACAGCATTGGATTTGATTAGTTTTCACCAACCAAATTGGCCCCCTATTCTTCCTGCTGATCAGCCCAGATGCCAAGACCAACCTACCAGATTGTCATCAATAGAGTTTATTGGATTTATACTGGGACTCATGGAAGAAAAAGATAAAGTAGAATAAAATTTGATATATTTTTTTAAATTACATATATATGCCGCCCTTCTCCGAAGACTCGGGGTGGCTTACCATTTTTGGGATACAACCCAATGCGCTCAGCAATAGCCTTCATTCCATTGTATATGCCTGCTTATTACTAAGCGGCATTTTTACAAAGTCAGCTTATTGCCCCCAACAATCTTGGGTCCTCAATTTACCTACCCCGAGAGGATGGAAGGCTGAGTCAACCTTGAGCCTGGTGGGATTCAAGCCTGCAGTAATTACAGGCAGCTGGAACTTAAGTGCTAGGCATTTAGCAGCCTGCACCACCATTTGTATGCTTGTAATTATTGGAATAATTTCTCAGTTCATAGAACATAGGAATGCAGAGCTGTTGTTTTTTTCCCTTAACAATGTTAACTAATGAACCAGTCTTTCTAAAGATGTTTCTCTTATGATATTAGCAATAGCACTTAGACTTATATACCGCTTCATTGTACTTTATAGCACTCTCTAAGCAGTTTACAGAGCCAGCATACAAACAGACAAAAGGTATGGTTATAAATTATGCCCATTAATAGTATACACATATATACTGTCCACACACACACACACACACACAAAATTGTGAGAAGTTTTATATCAAAATATATTTTATTTCTTATACTGTTTCCATCTTTCTTTAAAACCTTAACAGAATCCACAGTAGACTTAGAATCACCATCTCCATTAATTGACAGTCAAGATGAAACGTAAGTTAAACAAGAGGGGCAAAGTTAAGCAAAAGGGGCAAAATCTTTTACTCAAACTTCCACAAACATCCAAATAAGTTATCCTGTCCTAAACCACATATCAAAAGATAAGGTTTGTAAACACAAATTGAGTAATTAAATTAGGTATCCCAGCAGAACTGCATGTTTACAAGAAGAAACATCAGAGACATACTTTTACACACACACACACACACACACCTCTCAAGTGTCACCATAAAATTAGCATGTTGACATTATCACACCCAGGACAGGCTCCCCTATAAGAACTGGGTAAGTGTCCCCCATTTCTCTGCAACTGTCCCTAAAAGCAAACTCTTTGCTTTTCTCTTCACAACTGTCTGGATCTCATTTTTATTTATTGTGCAACCCCAGGTCAAGTTGGAATCCCAAATTATTCTTCTGACAAGTTTTATGATGAGATGACATATTACATTATTATTAGTGTTAAATTGCATTTAATATTTATTTATTAAAATTTATTTTCTTTAAAAATGTTGGGTGACTTATGTCTTTTCAAATATTTGTGATCATAATATATGATTAGTTAATTTACACCACATTTTAAAGTTGCCATTTCCCTCCTTCCATTTCCAGAAGTAAGTGAAAGAAAAATATCCATTTCTCAGTTGTCTGAAACCTGCAAAAATAGTTTAGCATAGTCCATGTTGTTCTTGGCGAAAGGCTTCCTTTGGATTGCTTTTTCCTATTAGAGGAAAGAATTTCCCCACTGTATCAAGGTAAAAGCTTTATCCAATATGAAGTGCCCCATTAGTACAATGCAAACACAAGTACCATAGAGAATATTATGGTTCTAATATTTTGAGTTGTCTGTAAAACTCTAAAGAAGAACAAGTCTTATTCAAAAGGAACATTTATTAAACATTTCCTTTACAAAGTACAATCAATGTTTGTTTAAAATTTTGGATTGTTCCTATGTCATTGTGTATACACAAAAGCTTAAAAGAGGGGAGAAAATATCCTTATTTTTTGTGTTGTATGCAGAAACATATTTAATAAAACTTGATCATTACACAGAGAACTTTGCCTTATTAATTTGAATACTTAATATTAGAAAATTAATACCTGATTACTAACACAAAATAATGGAAGATAACAACTTTCCCATTTGTAAGAAAATACTGTTCACAATTCATTTTGAAACAGCTTTATTAGATGTAACTGGTACTACTCTGAATTATATCCAGCTATAAGAATCATATGCCTGTTATATTATTGTAGTAATAAATTCTAATTATTAATCATGATTCAGATTCTTTTCATAATAGGCATGATTCTTCTTTCAAAAAATACCTTTGCTGTTAAAAAGTAAGATTTGAGGAACAAGGTTTAATAATTTCCTATTAGCAGCAGTTGATAGTAAATGCAACATAAAATTTGTTTTGTCTGTGGTATAAGAGTTTCAACTAGTAGACTCATTTATACTACTTGTTATGTGAATGCAAATGTCTGCATGTATTCTATAACTCTGAAACACAAAACAAAAAAATAGATTTAAAAAAGCCATTTATTCTCATGGGTGACTATTGCGGCCAGCTAATATGAATGCACTGCTAAAAATGAGTGAAAAGTAAAAATGCTGAGAAGTAGATATATACAGAGTTAAAATACAATTCTTATCCTCTTGAGACAGTGTTTCTGTTGACACTGTGTGGAAAGCAAGGTCATTGTTTGATGCAAGCTAACGCAACAATATCTGCTCCATTGTCACTGAAAGGACAAGTGAATCTGGAATGTTGAAAAGCAAATGTATCTCCTGCTTCTACTCACAAGGCACATGGGAAGCATGGCACTTACTGAATCTAAGCACAAATAATAATAATAGTTCAAGAGTAGCAGAAATAATAAATCCTAAGTTACTTTCATTTTGATTGTCAGAAAGTCAGTCACTTGCATACATCAATGTCCACATAAGCTCGCTGTGTTAAACATGGCTTTCCTGAGAAAAGAGCTAGGAATCCTTCCTGCCTTATCATAAGTGAGCATGCTCAGAGCTATGATCACTGTCGTGGCTGTCGTCATTTGCCAGGGAGTCCCCTGTATGTTGGAGACTGGCAGCACCAATGCCAGAAAGTTCTGAAGGGAGCAGAGTGCCTTTTTTCACGTTTACCAATTCTTTCTCTCGGGCTGCAGCTCCCTGTTGCCCTCCTTTTACCCGTTTCCATTTCATCCGTCTGTTCTGGAACCAAACTTTTACCTTTAATCAGAACATGCAAACAAACAAGAACACCATCAGTAAATGGCCACACATCTCTTATCAGGGGAAAAAGCAAACAGCAGGTGCTCGCTCCTTATGTTTTAAATTGCTTAAAATAGGCAATAGGCAACCTATTGGCCCTAGGGCTTGATGGGCCTATGATTAATTTCTGGGATCACTCAGAAGATCTACTCAGATCTCTGGTAAAAGCTATCAGTTGCTCCTTATGTCCTGTTGAAAAGAGAAAAGAAACCTTTACTTGATTTTTATCTCATCTTTACTATTGTTTATAAATAATGCAAGGCAATGAACATACCTAATACTCCGTCCTCTTCCTATTTTCCCCACAACAATCTTGTGAGGTGGGTTGTACTGAAAGAGATTGACTGATCCAAAGCCACCTAGCTGGTTTTTCATCCTTAGGGAAGGACTGGAACTCATGATCTCCTGGTTCGTAGGCCAGCACCTTAATCACTAGACCGAATTGTCAGAACTTGGTGTCAAAGCAATAAGAGGTACTTTTCTTCAACCAGGCTCAGCATATGGTATCCTATAAAAATGCACTGGAAGAAACTATTTAGGATAAAGTCATTGTGAATAAATGCTTATTGTATAAAGGTTCTTGTACTTATGTGTTTATAGTTTTCAAGTGGTTTTAAGGTATTGCAACTATTGTATCTATTAGGAAATATTTATAAAATGGCATGCCTATTTCATATTAGAAGCCTTGCCAAGGGTATGTTGCTTAAAACCTTAGATTGGTAACAGAAAACTGAATTTAAAATAAGCCAATTGGAATACATTTTTTTATTTAACTATTTTTGTGGGCTTCCATTTGTATATTTATAGTTTCCAAGTGGTAGTCTTGTGTTGCAAGCATTGTATTTATTAGCAAGAATTTATAAAATACATTTGAGTCATCTGAGGATTGAAAAGTGTTCCAAGATCCTACTGGGTTTTCTGCCAAAGTGAACTAACATGCCATTATTAATATTAGTTTCACCACTGTTCAGTAGGTGACAGATTAGCTCACCACTGTTATAAAGTGTTGGAGCACAGACATTCATTTGCACCCCTAAAAGCAGACAGCCTTATTATTCTTAAATATATATTATTTATACTGTGGTCCTGGAACATCCAGAATATGTCATTCTTCAGGGAGAAAAGCCTGGATAGAAAATTCTGCACAGTGGAAACTTGTGAAAAGGGGAAAATTGCCATATCCCTGGTTATAGCTAATTATACATGTTTCTGAGCTTTAAAAAAGCAACCTCAAGGACTTTTAGAGCATTGAGCTAAAGAACCACGATATTTCTATATTCTAAAATCATGTTTTATATTCATGGAATGTATAGATCAGGAATAATTTTGGAAATTCATTTAAATTTTAGTAAAATGATGTTTTTAACTTTAATGTTAAAGTTGAGATTTATAATGCAAGATTGTATAATTCACTTATTTATGTTCAGGCTGCTATTGTAACCAGACTACCTTAAGAATCTAGAATTTGGACATACTGATTTCAGATTGGTAAAAAAAATTTATCCACCATGCTGAGCACATCATTTCTTCTATATAACTTGCCAGAGCCAAAGGAGCAAGCTAGTAAAACAAATTTGGTCAAATGGGGAATGTATTTAATTGCTAGCTGTTCTGATGTGAAGAAATACTGTTACGCCATCTGTCAAAAGCTTTCATAGAAACAATGTCAAAAGATTCATAATGCTTGTTCTCTTCATGTATTTCTTTGGGTAAATTATTCGTGTCATTTTCATAATGAATTTCCTCTAGTAAAATGTTGATATGTTGGCTAATATCAGCCTGCGTTAACTATAATGCTTGGAATAATTATGTTCTGTAAAATCAGTGAATTTAGTAAACTATGGGTTAACTATCGGAATTTTATCAAATCCTTTTTTCAGTAGTTTATGCATACATCCACAAATAAACAAACATATTGGAGAAGTGGGGGAGATATTCTTTTGTCATTGTCTACCCCTACATGCTGTATTTATCTGATAGGAAGACATTATTTCATCCTCCACACATAATTAGGCTGTGAATTAGAAGGAAGGATGGGATGAGATGGGATGAAATTGGATGGGGTGAGGTGGAGTGGGTGAGATGGGATGGGATGGGACAGGATGGGACATGACAGGGCAATCACAGGACAGGATAGAATAGCATAGGGGATAGGGGATAGGATAGGGATAAGGAATAGGAGATGACAGGAAATGATAAGATATAGGAAATAGGTATAGATGGAGAAAAGAAAGGAAAGAAGGAGAGAAGGGAAGGGGAGAGGAGAGCACAGAGGAGAGGAGAGCAGAAAGGAGAAGAAAGAAGGGAAGAAGGAGATGATAGTAGAAGGAGAGGAGAGAGGAGAGCAGAGAGGAGAGGAGAAAGAGGAGGAGGGGAGAGAAAGAAGAGGATAGGAGATGATAGGAGATATTAAGATAGGATAGGATAGTTTTGACTGTCCATTTTTGAAGTTTGGCACCTGACAGGTACTCTCAGCCACATATATTGCATCAAATATACATACACATATACAGGTAGTTCTCCACTTACAACCATAATTGGGTCTGGGACTTCCATTGCCAAGTGAAGCAGCTGTTAACTGATATGGCTCCAATTTTACAACTTCTTTGCTGGGATCATTAAGCATATCATCATGGTCATTAAGTGAATCACATAGTAGTTAAGTGAATATGGCCTCCCTCATTGACTTTTCTTGTAGTAACAGTAAATGATTCTAGGATGCTACAATCAGGGTGGGCTTCAGCTGGTTTGCGCCAGTTCGGCTGAACCTGATGTTAATTTTACATCTGGTTTGGCAAACTGGTAGTTCCAACACCTGGCTGGCCCTGCCTATGCAACCTCGCCCCTCCCAGGAATCCCCATGTGGCTCATTTTGGTTCACAGGTAAGTGCAGGGCCAATGCAGAGACTCAGGGAGGGTGAAAAACGAGACTCCCAGAGGTCCTGGAAGGCCGGAAATGAGCCCATTTCTGGCCTCCAGAGAGCCTCCAGTGCTGGGGAGGGCAAAAGCTGGGCCTCCAGCGCCCAGGGAAGGCAAAAACTGGGGAGGGCAAAAACCGGGCCTCCCAGGATTTTCGGAAGGCCGGAAACAAGCCTGTTTCCAGCCTCCAGAGTGTCTCCGAAGTCTGGGGAGGGCAGAATGACCTGGAGCCTTGAGGAAAGGTTCCTGAGCCCAGGAAGAGTGAAAATGGACCTCCCAGAAGTTCCAGAGAGCCTCTGAAGCCCAGGCCAGGCGAAAACAGCCCCCCTGCAACCTATTTTCATTCCCAGGGTCCTGCAGGAGGTCTACTAGATTGAAAATGGGGAGTGGGGGATGCAGCATGATCCCCTGCAACCCATTTTCGCTCCCAGGGTGGTGCAGGACCCACCATGGCCACATTCACCCAGCAACCAGGCAGAGAACCAGTTGTTAAATTATTTGAACCCACCCCTGGCTACAATAATCATAAAGTGATTGTCAAGTATGTGGGTTTTGATCATGTCAGTCTCAAGTTGACCTCATTTTTTCAGCACTACTGCATCGTCAAACAATCACTAAACAAATGATGGTTAGTTGTTGACTACCTGTACAAAGCATTCACAGGCAAATCTTTATTGAACAAAGGAAGAATTTCATTTGGAATGTCAGCTCTAAATCGATAAGATGGAAAAAGTGGATTTTCTGAACCATTTTTACTGTATTTATTTACTGTTTTGGGTGTACCATTCTTTTGGAATGATGATCAAGTTATATTCACAGTTTCCCTGAGTATGTATGTATGTATGCATGCATGCATGCATGCATGTATGTATAAATTTTTGTCCAAAATAAAATGCATATGCATGTCCCATATGCATTTTATTCAAACTTCTTAGGCTGTATGGTTTTTTTTTTCTTCTTTTCATTTCCTTGCAAGTGCAAGATCCACTTTTTTATTGGGATCAACCAAGTATTAATCCATAGATTGTCACAGGAATTGACCAAGCAGCTTATTGTCCAAGCATCATGTCAGAGACTCAGAAACAATAACTGGTCCAAAGTCATTCAGCTGGCTTTTATGCCAAAGACAGGATTATAATTTAATTTCTTTGTTTCTAGCCTGGTGCCTTAACCCTAGACCAAACTGCCTGTTTTCTCAGAATACAATTAATACAATATATACAATATTCTAATGTAGCAAAAAATTATCATGTTTAGCTCAAGAGAAATAAGCAAATCAAGATCAAAAATTTAACAATTCTACTCTCACTATGATAAATGGAAATCTTATATCCTTATTCAGCACATGTAGTCCTCAACTAAGAACTATTTACTTAGTGTTAAAAGTTACAATGGCCTTGAAAAAAGTGACTTATGACTTGTGCATATGAACATGACAGCATTGCCACAGTCATATGATCAAAATTCAACACCTGGCAACTGCATGTGTTGCCAACAGTTGCAGCATGCTGAGTTCATGTGATTACCATTTATGACCTTCTCAGCTGGCTTCCAACAAGTGGGGGGGAAGTGACCATGTGATTCAATTGACTGCAATGATTCATTTAACAACCATAGCAAAATGATTTTAAAATTATGTGTGACTCATTTAACAACCTTGCTTAGCAATAGAAATTCTGGTTCCCATTATGATTGTAAGTCAAGAATTACCTCTAGTGGAAACAAAAACTGGTGATTCAAAAACAGCAATCTTCCATTATATCAAAATATACTCTCCTAAACTGGAGACTCTAAAATCTTATGAAGCTTAACTGAAGGAAATCTAAGTCACTTCCCTGTAAAATCTGAATTGTATCACCAAGGAATATAAAATCAATTTGTATTTTGCACAGTGAAGTTAGACATAATACAAAAGGACAGATGCCTCGTCAAACTAAATAGCTCTCAGATTAATCAGTTGGTAACCTACATCCTTAATTATGTTCAAAAGTAAATGATCATAGCATATTACTAAGATAGATGAAAGAGCAGATGTGTACAGTTTTGCAACTTTTAAGGAAGTATAGGTTAATGGGAAAGTAACATTCTGTATATCTGAGAAATTCAAATAGGGAAGAAAAAGAGCCTGAAATAGAATGTGAACATGAGGAAACTAATGTCAAATATAATCATGCATGTAAATTAGCAATACTATTAACTTATTAGATTTATATGCCACCCATCTTGTTTAGGGGCGACTCTGGGTTTTTAATTCCACTATGGAGAGTTCTATGTGTCCAAGCTGATTTGTAGTGTTGGGCAAACACAGGGCAGCTAAAGGTATCTTAGCTGAATTCACTCTAGCAGAGCACATACGTAAAAAGGATCAAGGCAAGGACCCTCTGAGGACCCAAAGAAATGGAAGTGGGAGAGCAGATCCAGCCAAATTTTTAATAATAATATTTTATGGCAATGTTCTCTAGAGGATGAAAAATTGGGCTGGTCAGTTCTAATCAGACTTCAGTTTTCTTTCTGCTTGTAAGAGTATATATCTCAGTCATTGGCTTTTGTAGAAGAATCGCAAAACGAATGGAAAAACAGATAAAATTGCTTGAAATACAATAGGCCAAACTGCAAAGGTCATTGTAAAAAGAGGTGTAAATTGGCAAGTGTTGGTTAGTCTAAGGAAGTGAGTAAGCTTAAGGGAGTCTAAGTCAATCTAAGGGAAACTAGATTGGCCAGCACATACAAGAAACGCCTGGAAGAAAGCATAAGAAAGCATAAGTTAAACCATCTGAGCTCTCTCTAAATTTAGATGTCTTTTGGCAAAATCAAGAAGTAGACAAGTAAACAAGTCAATCCCTTTCTCCCTAACTCCTTTTATTCACTTTTACTTCCATTAGACCAGGCTGTAAATAATGTCAATTAATTTATTATTCCCTTGGCCTGAGTCTCAATACTTTCCATTTAATGAAGGGAATTTACGGGTAAGTGCTCTAATTTAGAGACTAAATTGGCCAGCCTATGCATTAGATTTCAAGGCTGACACAGAGGTTAGATTCACACATGACACAAAAGCAAAGTATTATTTATTTGTGACTGATCATCACACAAGTGTTTAGTCATTGGCTTACTTGGCAATCCTGGTTTAATAAATCCTGCTTTACTATGAAGTATACTGAGCCAAAGTAGACAAGTGGAAAGACCATAGCTCAGTGGTTGAACATAAACGTTGCATGCCTAAGGTTGTAGGATTGAACTACAAGATCTCAAATGTCCATGTTGAGAAAGACTTTAAAGCCTTTTAACTAGGTCAAGGACAAAAAGTGGAATAAAAATCAGTCTGACAACTGAACCATGGCATAGGTAATTGATAGCTGACAGATTGCCTATTTCAATAACTTTTAAGGTTCATCTGAGATTCTCTCAATTAAACTTTTCATCCTATTGGACAGCAAAAATTGCTACCAGTTCAGCCTAAATGGTAATAAAAAAAGCCTCTGACAATCCTGAGAGAAGGAAAAAAAGCCTCTGACCATCAGCTGAGTGGAGAAAGAATAGGAAAGCACAGGATCGGCCTTCCCACCTTCCCTGCACTTTTCTTTATTTTGTCAGCTGATTGGCGCTACAGGCCTCAGCTGGTGTGTAGAAAGCTGCATGTGCTTGTTAGGTGATCACATGTGCACACACACAATCACCAAACCAATAGTGGAACAGTTAAGATCCCACTACTGCTACTGGACCACGGAAAGGTACCTTCTCTTCAGCAGCCCCTGCCCTCTGGACCATCCTCATTCCAGAGTCACCTATGACATCCAGTCTCCTGGGGTTTTAGAAGATCTTTAAGGTCTTTTTCCTGACTCTATTTACAGGCCTGGAGGTAGTGTCCTATAGAACTCCTGTCATGTTTTATTGGCATAGTTATCTTTAGTCTGAGCTGCCACATCTTCTTCATGGAAGCCTTAAATATTAATAATAAATGCATGACGAAGGGAATTAAAAATGAATACTTCTTTCATACAGATCAGTAAAGCCTTTTTACATTCTAATAAAAAACTGAAAAGCCACTTCCAGTATACTCTTAATTGTTAGAACAATTCTGTATATGTGCCTTAGGTCAGTTTTGATTCCTAGTGACTACTCTCTGTAATTTTCTTGGCAAGATATTGAAAGTGGTCTGCCATTACTTCCTTCTTAGGTCTGACAAAAAGTGACATGCCCAAAGTCAGCTAGCTGGATTAGATCACAGAGTTTCCTAGTTTCTAGTTTGATATCTTAACCACTATACCAAACTGGCCCATTAGAGTAATTGCAAAGTCCACATTTATCAAATCAAACTAAGGAATATCCAGGTATTAAGAAGTGCAGAGTTCTCTTAAAGATGGTACTGCTTTCAGAAACCAATTCATTCAACATGCTGAAGATAATTTTGGCACTATGGAAGAACTTTCTCAAAAATTTTATTTATCTTTTCTTTGTTAGAAAATGAATTCAGATTGATCTTTCAAACAGATCTTTTTAATGCTATCATATTAGGTATATTTTTAAATGTGGTTTAATAATTTGATTTTTTAAAAATCTATTAAGCTATCAGATATAGCAGCACAGAATGAATTAAATAGTGAATTATTGTGGTTTACATTCTGTAATATGTGCTAATTCCAGCTGGTAAGCAATAATGGTGTAAAGTAATGGTATTTTCCCAATCTTCTCCATTTGGAGCTCAATCAAAACACACAAACCAAAATTGATATTTAAGCCAACTAAGAGTGTCTGGCATTCTCTTAGCAGAAATATTTTCATAGGTTTCAACCCATTCTGCTCTAATACTGCTACCATTCCATAGATTATTTGTTAAAACTTATTACAATTATTTTTAAATTATGTTGACATCATAAAGAATCTAGATATCTGTAAAATTGAGAAAATTCAGCTTAACCTATTAAAATATTCTGTGACTGCAGTGTTCTTTGTAAACTTTTGGAAGTGGTTTGCTATTTCCTGCTTTCTAGGCCTGAAAGGAAGTAAGTGAGAGGCCCACCTGGCTTTGGGCTTTATTATGGGATTAAAGATCATGGTCTCTCAGTTTCTAGTCTGGTGCTTTAAGTACTATACCAAATTGGCTGTCACATGCTAATTATTGGTTTTAAGCTGAATTTATAATTAGTGACTTGAGCTAGTCATTTAAAATATAGGCTTTCAAATATTTTGTAAGTTTGCAATACTGCATATAATTATTTAACACTATTAAGTCTTATCATGTCAGTAGGATCTACTTCCAAGTAGATGTTAGGTAGTTAGACTGCCAAATTCTTACATCTTACTTATTAGAGAACAAATTACATAAATCTCCTTTGGAAATAAATAGGTTTGAACTCCATTTATCACTTGTACTAAATATAACATCCTGGATGTTTCATATACTATTTCTTCCAGAGATCAGATTTAGAGAGATGAAATCTGAACTTCCACTGGATTTCATGATGAGTCAATAATGGAATGGATATATGATCCAGTAACATGTCAGAAATAGGAAGGATGTATGAATTCTGAGAATGAATTATCTTAAATTCCTATAGATCCCGTATACTTGAAATTATTAAATGGCTTCATTGAAAATCAGGATCTATACAGTATAAACAAGAATTAACCGAGTTTAAGAAAGAAATGCATTTTCCTTTATTTTTAGAAAAATAAATGGGCAAGTGTGTTTTGCTTTTGAAATATTTTGATCTCTTTAATTAGTCAAACTTTATTCTGCACAAATCAATGTCAATTACTGTATATTCCATATTCAGATAGTCATCAACTTACGACTAAAATTGAGCCACTAATTTCTGTTGCTAAATGAGTGAAGTGTTGAGCCCCATTTTATGACCTTTTCTGTCACAGTTGTGAAGTGAATTATTGCAGTTGTTAAGTTAGTAAAATGGTTGTTAAGTGAATCTGGCTTCTCCATTGACTTGGCATGTGATAAGGTAACAAAAGATGATTGCATGATCACAGAACATTGCAGTTATCATAAATATGAATCAGTTGCCAAGCATCTGAATTTTGATGGCCAGGAGACACTGTTTTCAGTGCCATTGTAACTTTGAATGGTCTGTTGTAAGTCAAGGACTATCTGTATTTTAGTGGAACTAAAACATGGATCATGTAGTTGGGGCAATATAAAAAGTATATCAACATAAAATTCTGGCCACCATATTGAATACAATTTTGTCAGATTTTATATTAGTTAAATACAATTTATAAACTTGTGTTTCTAAAAATCAGTTACATTTTAAAGCAATTCACAAAATAATTAAAATCATGTTAAAATAGCCATATGTATGTTTAGGTTACATTTTATCATTAACAAAGGTGTTTCCCTAAAAATTCCATCTTAAAACTAACATGAAGTACAGACAACATGTTTTAGGTTTTGGGATATCATCCTAAGGTTTTTCTTATTATGCATCTGATGAAAAGTTATAAGAGAAACTGAAAGTTTACCCACATTTTTTGCCATTTTTATTGGTCCTAGTAACCCAACTCTGGATTTTTTCATAGCTTTATGGATCAAGACAGTTATGTAGCTATGTATGTGCATTTGTAATTGCAATATGGAAAATATTTTAAGTTATAGCCAACTTCATGAGGATGGACGTATGCTTATAAACCTTTCTCTCTTTTCTCTCCTTTTTATATATTCCATGCTTCCCCAATCTAATTCAAAATATTTTTTAATTCTCCAGAGCCAATTTGATGATGTGCAGCATGTGGAAGGAAGAATTAAAATCCAGTATGTTTTAGATGCTCTTTTACTACAATTAGTTTGTATTTGGAATTTGGAATCTGTTTGCAACATGTCCAGACAAAAGAACAAAGTTTTTATTTTAAAACAAGAGCCTTATTTTTTCACAGAACAGCAATGACTTTTGATTTAACATTGTTTTGGATTCTGCCAATGTAATTTAGAACTGTAAATGAAATTACACATTTGTGATATTACTTGGGAATAACCACAATTGACAATGGCAGGAATCTACTTCTGAATAAACCAGCTTAATAGTGTAAGTCATTCTAAATGCAACTATTTTTATACAAATAGCTTGTGAATCTGACAAAAAACAAACCTGAAACCACAATCCTATGAAAATATATTTGTTTAGTGAGATTTTGTTCTTAAAGTAAGAGTGAAATCAGCCTGAAATTAATTTTTCACAGTTCTTTATTTGAGTATATTTTTAATGTCATGGATATACAATCTACAGTGTCTGGGAGTGCAAAGGATTATGTCTGAAGACCTACAATGTTTCTAGAGGGACCAGATTTCACAAATAAAAGATTAAAAAAAGATTATCCACAATTTTCATTATTATCTTTTTAAACTTGATCTTGAATACATTATAAAAACATTCTATACAGAAAAAGTCAGTGAAGTAGCCAATCTTTTGAAAGAATCTTAAAATCTGTACGCTTATACAGTTATCAGTTTGGGAAGAGGGGATGCTATTGTTACTCATTACAATATTAATTTCTGAAGATTTACAATTTTATTGCAGTTTCAGCCTAACTAAAACTGAAAAACAAAAAAGAATACAGTAGATTATTCCCAGCAGGAAGTAGCTCACACTTCAAGCTGAGTTTTCTTTAAGAATGAATAATTAACTAGGGAAACTTATTACATGGATTAATGCCTTTTGTCATCTTTTTAAAAAATCAGTCAGAATATTCTGAGTTAAACAAATGCAAAACAAAACTTCTGGGAATAAGTTCTCCAGCAATTAAAAAAAAGACAGAAAGATATGGTATTCCTTAGTTAAAACCTAATGAAAAAGTAAACTGCTTTCATTTTGAGGTGCTGCTATTACTGTACAATAAATTAAGTCATATATATATATTTAATATTTATATTAAATAAAGTATAAATTCCCAAACCAATAAGTATGCATCTTTTAAAGTTAGTTTTATTGTTTAAATATTTAAAACAAAATAGTTTATATAATTGCATATGACTAATATATGTGATCATATAAAATGATAAAATATTTATGATTATAAATATAAAAATCATAGTGCAAGTATGATTGTATATTTTCTTATCATGTATTCCTTATTTTACTTTGCATGTTGTAAGTTTTATGTAGTGAGTATGATGTAGTCTGGATTATTGATTTATAACAAAGAATTTGATGTTGAAAAGCAATCATTAAAGGCAAATACCATTGAAATGGAATTGAATTATATTATTATATTATAAAAATTATATAGCTGTTCATCTTAAACATGTAACTCTGGAAGGTGAACAAAGTAGAAAGAAATATAAAACTCCTAACCATTAAAGATTATATAAAAACACAAGCAAATAATCAAAGCAGCAAAAAGAAAGTTCCATCAAATGTCCATATCTATTGGATATATCAAGGGGAGGAGGTCTTTTTAACCAACTCTGGAAATGTAAGAGCATCAGAATATCTTGGAACAAGGTGTTCTATATGGCTAGTGTTGAAACACAAAGAAAGCTTGTTTGGTACCACAAAATGATAATATTTAAGAGAATTTAAGGGAGAAGGGATCTAGAGTGCACCTAATTTGTGGATATGGTGCAATCGGTATAAACCTATAAACCCTTAGAGATAGAAGGTCCCTTGGTTTTCTGATAAACCATTAGGAACATTTTTAATACAGCTAATAAACAGTAATATAACTATTCTTCATTATAGAGTTTTTCCAATCTCTTTATTGTCTGAATATTTCAGCCAGAGATATTATTCATACTTTTAAAGTTCATTGATTTAATGAAATCCTATTTTAGTTTCCTAGTATTTTACAACTTTTCCCAATCCAGAAAATCTGTTCTAATATATTTAGAATCTCATGTGTTTAATCTAGAAAGGTTACCTCTAGATTCTTAATGCTGCAGAATTCTGAAATGGTCTATCCCTTGCTCATTGTTCATTGAAAGTAGTGAAATATATTCTAACAAGCCTTTTTCATTCCAATTTATATTGTTATTTTCCCTTGGACAGGTACATAGGCAGTTCTCTTACAATCATTTGTTTAATGGCCTTTCAAAGTTACAACAGCACTGAAAAAAGTGACCTATGACCATTTTTCATACTTATTACCACCGCAGCATCCCCATGGTCACATTATCAAAGTTCAAATGCTTGGCAACTGATTCATATTTATGACAGCTGCAGTGTCCCTCGATCATGTGATCACTTTTTGCAAACTTCTGACAAGCAAGGTAAATGTGGGAGCCAAATTCATTCAGAATTATAGTGGTTCACTTAACAAATGTGTCAATAATAGTCACAAAATGGGGCAAAGCTCAATTAACTATCTTACTTAGCAACAGAAATCACTTTTTAAATTATTTTCTGATTTACCATGCCCAGATATTACATTATACTTTGCTTCTATGCAGTCTATTATAAACATTATGCCAGGGTTATCAATGGATCTCATTTATTTGAAAATGTTTCAAAAGAAATCTAAGAAACAGAAAGTCTCACACTGATCTAACTTTTCTCTTCAACCAGGACAATCAACGTATTTCTACTGGTTGACATATGAAGGGATTTCAAAGGCACGCTTAAAATTTCAGATGGCCCATTCTGAAATTTGCAATTCTCTAAACTCCCATTTATCAGAAGCTACGTTGAGGATGTTATTCAGTTACTTTATTCCTTAGGGGACTGGCCAACATCTCATCTTATCTTTTTTTAAAAAAAAAATTGCTAGGCAACTGGCAAATTTCCAAAGAAAACATTGGGCTGCAGGCATCAATTTGTTTTGCTTTGTTTTATTCTTCTAGGAACAATTATGGCTATGTTAGATTCTCCCAAGGCAAGTACAACTTGCCAGAGAGTCTGTATGGCTGGGACTCAATATTTGTAATTCAAGCATCATAGTTATTACAAATAGTAGTAAGCCATTTAGGCTGATTATGAGTGTCTCCTATTTGGATTCAAATCCAACAGCTTCTCTTCCCATGGACCCCCCTGTGACATGATAATGTGGCCTTTATTTTTCCACACAGTTTTGAATGTCAGTTGCTTATTTACATTATTTGAATTTCTGATCTGGGGGAAAAAAATAATGAACCTTGACAAAATGGGCCCCATGGGTATTTCAAATAAAGACAATAGAAGTGCTTTCTTTTGCAAAGTGTACCAGCTTGCTATAGCAAAGTTACATGGGTTCCAACCAAGAAAGGTGCCTGAAGATAGATCAGTGTCAGCAGATACTGTATGAACATATAATTTTATCCCATTATTTCTATTATCGAATGCAACAAAAACAAATAATTCTGTGAATGCAGAGTCATAGAATGACTTCAGGATGAAGCTATTTAAAGCTCATTTAAATTTGATGTTATAAAGCAAAGGTTTCATTGCTTATTTATCATATTTAACTGAAAGAAATTCTCTAACCAAAAGAAACATGTCCAAAATTCCTTTTTCACAGGTCCCATCCTTCTGCATTCTTCAGATATTTGATCCAAACATTTCTAGGATAGCACACCAGAACTCATAATTCTGGAAGATAATTCCTATGCATATAGGTGATGCTCAAACCAAGAGAGATGGCAATCATTTTGTTTGTCCTTAGAGAAGGCAGGAACTGAATCTAGTAACATTTGAATACAAATTATTCAAAACTTAAAAATGTTACTACAGGTAGTCCTCAACGTACAACAGTTCATTTAGTAATGGTTCAAAGTTACAATGGCACTGAAAAATTTGACTTATAACCATTTTTCATACTTATGACCATTGCAGCATCCCCATGGTCACATGATCAAAAATCATATGCTTGAGCACAGAATCATGTGATAAACTTTTGTGACCAGAAATTCTGATAAGCAAGTCAATGGGGAAGCCAGATTCACTTAACAACCATATTACTAACATCTCAACTGCAGTGATTCACGTAACAAGAAAGTGGCAAGAAAGATCATAAAATGGAGCAAACTCACTTAACAAATGTGTCATTAAACAACAAAAATTTTGGGCTCCATTGTGGCCATAAGTTGAGGGCTACCTGTATTGATCAATAATTGCAGCTAATTTGATACAATAGCTTCCATTTCCCCAAAAGATAAAGGAAAAAATAATTTGCACCTTATTTTCCAATCTGAGAATTCTATAGGTATACCTCAAAGAAAAAATTCTGAGGAATATATATATATATATATTCTGAGGAATATATATATATATATATATATATATATATATATATATATATATATATATATTCTGAGGACTAGTCGCTCTGAGTCCGACCGTCTCCAGTTAAGAGCCTATATTAGGACTTACCCGGAAGCGATTAGAGCAGCGAGATGTGTTTACTTCTCCGCTCTGATCGCTCTGCAGATGATCGCCTGCGGCCCTGTTTAGGGTCACTCTCCCTCCTGCAATTGAGGGAGGGAGGGGACCCTCTGCGGCAGAGCAGAGGATTTTAGTTTACATCTGGCGGATAAGGTCGCTCAGATTCGGGCTGGCTTGGACTCTGACTGGCAGGATGTTGATGATGGCGTGGCGATGAGTCTTGTGGATCCTGTTTGGGTTGAGTTTGACTCTGTCTCCCTGGATGAAGTGGACAGGATCATGCGGAGGCTGTCCTCCACCACGTGTTTATTGGACCCGTGTCCTTCCTGGCTGGTTTATGCCTCCAGGGAGGTTACACGTGGTTGGCTCCAGGCAGTTACCAACGCTTCCTTGAGTGAAGGGGTTTCCTGCCGCCCTGAAAGAGGCGGTGGTGAGACCCCTCCTTAAGAAGCCTGCTCTGGACCCAACCGTTTTGAACAACTATCGTCCAGTCTCCAACCTTCGCTTTTTAGCGAAGGTTGTTGAGAGCGTGGTGGTTCAGCAGCTTCCGCTGTTCCTGGAGGAAACTGATTACCTTGACCTGTACCAATCGGGTTTCAGGCCCGACACAGCACCGAGACAGCATTGGTCGCATTGGTGGATGATCTCTGAGGGCTCGGGACAGGGTTTTTCCTCTGTCCTGGTCCTTTAGATCTCTCAGCGGCTTTGATACCATCGACCATAGGTATCCTTCTGCGGTGGCTCCGGGTTGGGAGTGGGGGGCACCGTGTTACGGTGGTTCTCCTCTTACCTTTCGGACCGTTCGCAGTCGGTGTTGACGGGAGAGCAGAGATCCTCCCAGGCCCCTTAGTTGTGGGGTGCCTCAGGGTCGGTTCTCTCACCTCTCCTGTTTAATATCTACATGAAACCGCTGGGTGAGATCATCCGTGGTTTGGGGTGAGGTATCATCAATATGCAGATGATACCCAGTTGTATATCTCCACCCCAGACCAGATCAGTGATGCTCTCTCGGTGATGTCCCGGTGCCTGGAGGCGGTGCAGGCTTGGATGGGGAGTAATAGGCTCAGACTCAACCCAGCCAAGACTGAGTGGCTGTTCTTACCGGCATCTTGGTGTTCAGTGGATGTGCCATCTTTGGTCATGGGGGAGGTGTTACCCCCGTGGATAGGGCGAGAATCTGGGCGTCCTCCTGGATGCACAGCTCAGTTTGGAGGAGCAGGTGGGGGCTGTGGCCAGGGGCTTTGCCCAGGTTTGGCTGGTTCGCCAGCTCGCCCTTACCTGGACCGAGATGCCCTTCGAACGGTCACTCATGCGCTCGTCACGTCCAGAATCGACTACTGCAATGCTCTCTACATGGGGCTTCCCTTGCGGATTACTCGAGGTTGCAGCTGGTGCAGAATGCGGCCGCGGGGCTGTGATGGGGGTATCCTGATACTCCCATGTTACACCCTCCTGCGCGACCTGCATTGGTTGCCGGTTGCCTCCCGGGTTTCCTTCAAGGTGTTAGTAACAACTTATAAAGCCCTTAATGGCTTGGGTGCAGGGTACTTGCGGGAACGCCTCCTGCCTGCATCACAGTCCAATCCCGTCGCCCCATAGGAGGGCCTTCTGGGAATACCGTCGGTCAGGCATTGTCGGCTGGCGGTTCCCAGAGCTAGGGCCTTTTCTGTGGGCGCCTGTGGAACCAGCTTCCTGCGGATCTGCGTTTGGCCCCTGATCTCCGCTCCTTTCATCGAGACCTGAAGACTTGGCTGTTTCAGCAGGCCGGCCTGGACTGACCATGGGGTGGGTAGTTTTAACAATGTTTGTCTATTTGTAATTTTATTGTTTTCGTTGTTTTGCAATTTGGACTTGTTTTATTCGTTTTATTGTATATTTTTTGTATGTTCGCCCTGAGTCCTTCGAGTAGGGCGGCATACAAGTCTAAATAAATAATAATAATAATAATAATAATAATAATAATAATAATAATATATATATATAAATATATATATATATATATATATAAAACATCCCCCTCCACCTTCAGGAAAATTCTATAATTATACAGCAAAGAGAGGGAGGGGGAGAGGGAGGGAGGGAGGGAGGGAGGGAGAAATATCTCTGCACAGTTTGGAGACTCCTTTCTTCTCACTCACTGTTTAAACTCCTTGAGAGAGCTTGCACAGTTTTGATATATCTCAAATTATGCTATTGGTGCTGCAGCAGAAACATAATCCATTATTTCTCTATAAACTACACAAAAAATCGAATGATTGCTTTGGGAACACCACAATCATTTCACTGCTGCTTCATTTTTTATGTTCATACTTATACTTGTTTTCTCATACATGCTTGACAAAATAAATAAATAAATGAATAAATTTGTTGCTTTATTTCTTCCTCTCTTCTTTCCCTCTCTCCTGTTCCTTCTCTGCCTGCCTGTCTCTATCTCTTTCTCTGTATGTGGATGTGGATGAGTGAATGGGTGGGTGGGTGTTTGTGACCATAACTTTCCTATTAAAAGCCTGAGGATAAATTATAGCCTATCCTTGATGTTGATTTTTACAGCACCCACATATTCATGGGATCAAAATTCAGGTCCTTTGGAGCCCATCCATATGAACAATTCAGAGTTCAACTCCTTCCACTTACCTATTTCCCTCCCGTTTGTGCTCCTTTGATTGCCCTGCATGCTGTTACCCCAGCCACTCCACTCCAAAGCTGCCATTCCTAACTGCCCCAGCTGGCTTTTATCATTTTTCTCTTCCATTGCTGATATGGCAAGTCTGGCCTTCCCCTTCATGAAGTAATGTGAGGTCTTCCTGATGCATTGGGAAGGCTGCATGTGGCCTCTGGAAGACCTTGTATTGCTATCAGTTGCCTTATAAAAGGCCAATCAAGACCTGACTTGTCAGCAGCAGGAAGAAGCAAATGGCAAAAGTGGGGTGGCAGAAGAAGCTGGACAGAAAAGTCCATGACAGTGGGTGGCGAGCAGGGCAGGAAGGGAACAGTGCAGAGCAGCAGCACATTCAGGGCAGCAGCATACACGATGGCCAATAGGGAATAGATCTGGGGGAAGACAGATAGATGAGGGGAAGTAGAGACAAGTGTAGGCGGGGCAGAAGAAGTGTGAGATCCTGTAATGACTACCAAAACTGCCATCACTAATCAGTATAGTCATATAATATTTCACCTACTCAGTGCATTTCTTAATAATGAAGATTCCATTCCCAATTAAGGTTGTTAAGCAAGGATTACCTGCATTAATTATATCTTTCAGTGTCCTTTCTATCATTGTTCTCTTGTTGATTTAATAATATTTTGGATTAAACTCAATTTGTTGACTAACTGTTATATCTATGATCAATAATATGCAATAATACATATGTTATTCTTTATGCTGAATGCAGATTTTTTTCTAAGATCCCTTGATGCTTTTTTTTTGCTTTAGAGAATTAATGTGGTTTTTTTTCTGTTTTAGACGTTACCTTCATTTTTATTGTTAACATAAATAAATGAGTTTCCATTAAAATCACCTTTTGAATTGCTCCAATATCATCTGAGATCATAGATTTAGATTTAGATATTATATTTATATTTGACAGTATGAATTCCAGGTCAATGGCTTCATCGTCATTTCATGGCTGATTTGTGATTTGAATAAGCTACCAGCAGGTAGCTGACCTTGGCTAATTTTGAAGAACTGAGTAAGACAAAATTACAAAATGTCAGGGCTATGGATTAGAGTGGGATGGAATATAAAAATAAAGATTCCAGAAGACAATGGTAAATTATTTCAGTACTGTAATCAAGAAAGGAATATAATACATCCATAATCACCAAGAGTCTAACTTAATTCAAGACACCCCACCTAAGGCCAGAAATCCTAAATGCAATTTTAATTTATTAGAAACAAAGCTTGAAGTGAAATATTGGGCCATTTAGCTCAGTAATGTCTATGTTGATGAATATCAGCTTCATACAATCTCTTATGTGGGTCTTTCAGAAACTGATTTTTTAAACATTCACATCCTCAGGAATAAGAACTTTTGAAACATACTTAGAGAAATGATTATACTACTGTTCTGTAGCTTTTAGTTAATGACAACTGCATGAAAAGTGTGCTGTTACCTATATACAATTCATTCCTAACAGAAAATGAATAGCTTAGTGGAGTACAAAAAAGAAAAAAAAATCAGACAATTTATATACCTGGTATGAAATTAACTTAGTTTCTGTTTATTTATATTATTTCTGTTTATACTGTATCTGTTTATTTAAACTAAAGTAGCATTACAGCGATCAATCATTAATTAAAACAAAGCCACAGAACATAGCCTAATCCTTCTTCCAACTATCTGTCTCAGAAGATCTTATTCCTGAGTATGTGAAAGTAAGCTTCATGTATGTAACAAAGGTTTATATACTTAGCAAGTATCTAACTCAGTTTTTATTAGTAACTTCAACACCAATTCTCTTCATAATTATTTTAAATGCCAGAATAAAGTAAAGAGTGAGTATAGATGAATGAGGATTGCAATAGAGAGATTTGATAAAGGAAATAAGAGGAATCATGCTGTCATTGAGAGAAAGCAGGCAGGGTGAATAAGTGGACAGTGTCTCTGTCAGACAAAGACTAAGACAATTCTCCATGCTGGTATAGCATGTTAACTAATTCTGGAAATATCTTTTTAAAATTATTGTTATCCAATTATTGTTATCCAGTAGGGATATACATAATACTAATGTTGCATTATAATTGTATTTTATTCTGCACATGTTTATATCTATTTCTAACTTGGCTTGATCTAGCATGAGTTAACTTACAACCCTGCTTGGAACACCATTAGTTTGTTCTCTAGCCATACCTGTCTTTCAGTGAGATCCAGGTTCACAGCTATTTCGTATCTCCGCAGCCTGGTGAGGTAGTTATGATGGGCAAACTCTGCTTCTAACTCTCTGATTTGTTCTTTGGTGAAAGCTGTTCTTTCTTTTCTTGGTTTGCTATTGACCTCAGATTTATAATTTCCGTCTTGAGAATCTAAAATAAAGACAAAAATCAGGTCTGGAGTCAGGACAATTTTACAATTTATTGGCAAGGAAATATGAATGTTGAAAATATTGTTATAGATTAAAACATTATAGTAAATATTTTATTATAAAAATAGATGTAATAAAATGTTTCTAATTTAAAGTTATTAAAGTTGACTGGATTATCATACAATACCAACTCTACCAATGCATTACTGATGTCAATACTAAAAATTACATTAGTTGTTGTTTCGCTGTCTTGGTATTTAATTATTATTTTATTTATTGGTTTGATTACAAATGTGAGACACTGAGAGTTGCTTAAATAAAAAAAATTGAAATGAAGCTACAACACATTCCATGTCAAAATATTAAGGAGAGAACCATATGTAAACTATAAGATCATCTGGCCACATTCTGCTATTATTCTTAATGGCAGAATAATGCCATTAATACCAGTTTGAAATTTTTTGTAAAGTTGGTCATCAGCAACCTTGAGCAACAGAGAATGAACTGGTATTTTTCTCAGCAATTCATGGAATTGTCAAAGTTAGAGTGTAGCAATCCTAGGCTGGATTAGTGATTGGTGCATGCCAATTAAAATCAGTATAGTATGCTCCACTGGTTTCATTGCCCATTTATTAACATAATTAAATCTAGATGTAACTTATTTGTTCAGTACAAAATGTTTTCTATGCAGTAATAAGAACTTCAAAAATCAATCTGAGCAAAGACACAAACTAGTAATATATAGACCTAATGATACCTTCATAATTTATACCAAACTGCCATCCTCTCATAATTGTTTATGTATCAGTTTCAAAAGGGAATATAATTAATTTTTTATCATGCTTTTATGGAAAGTTCATTTAAGAAAAAAACCTTTTAAATGCTTTTAATAATTAAGGTATAATTTTATTCATTTTTTTCATACAGTCCTTGAGGAGTGCACTTGTTATTTTTTATCTATTATATTAATTTGCTAATCTCATGGTAAAATAGTAATTACAGTCCTATACTAAACAAATATCCATCCTGAATCAATTATTATGTAAAATTGTATTTTATATAAGATCCATTTTCCATATCAATTCAAGAGTGCCTTTTATTATTTGATCTCTACTTCTGTTCTTTGATTTTTTTGCATTTTTTTACTTGATAGATACTGCTTCTATGAAAAAGATAAGCACAATCCCCTTAGGACCGTGCATACTGTTAATTTATAGAAGTTAGATCAATATAGGAAGTCTCCCATGCGACATGTTCTTAAATCAAATTATGATTCAGTTATCAGATTTCTTTCCTCCACACCCCCAATTTTATAGCTATTTGTTTCTAATCTTGGCTATGCTATCTGCTGTAAATCCAAAATTAGCTAGTGTTCCACAAGAGAATCACTGGTCAACTTTTGGCTTCATCAACCATCTTAAAAATGTCACAGATAAATTCACACTTCGGCTGATGATTTAAATAGAAACTGCTTCAGCTTCCAAAAAGACAGTCTCATAAGCAGAATCTTTATGACAGTGAAGGATACAACATCGGCATTCTGCAGATTATCTTGTTCTGCCACAAAATGTTTAATGATCGCAACTTCTTTTAAGCTGTAAAAGACTTGGATCCATATTAAACAAAATTCTTTAGAGAAACAATGTAAAAAATAATAGTTTCAAAAGATATTTTTATGATAATCATTTGTACTAGCCATTGAGAAAATATTTTGTGGAAAACCTACAGGTCCATTTATTTATTTAAAAGCATACATTTAAAAAAGAACTGTGTACTTACCTGTAACTGTAGTTTAAAGTGGTTATCTGAATTCACACCCATGACTTATGTACCTATATAAAGCCCATTAGGAATCTTCTATAATCCCATTCCCTATGTGTACCATGTTACTAGGTTCTTGCCATAGCCTTTCAATTTGATAGCACAGAGTTCCAAAAGATCAGGAGGTCACCTGAGATCAAGTGGAATAGGAAGGAGAGTATATGAATTTTCATACGACTATTCAAAGAATTGCAGTAACAAGTAATTAGCTAAACCTCAAGTTCAAGAAAATATGCTAATATTTGAATGCCTTCTGAATGCAAATTAAGCATTTGGAAATATTGCAAATAAGAAAAATGTTGTAATTTGTTTAGTAAATGTGTATCAATGTTTATAAGTGTTTTTTACACAAAATTACATAATTCATTGCCATACAAATTAGATAAAGGTATGAAAGTATTGTATGAAAGTATTCTCATGTATGAAAAAAATCTTGATGCCTGGGAAAGGAAGAAAAGTATCTTGAAAAGCAATTCTAAGCTATTTTGAAAAAGAGTTGAATGAAAAAAAGTAAGGAAGAAAAACTAAATAATTTTAATAGAAGAGGAAATGCACGTGCTAACTTAAAAAGATCAACAGCAAATAAAACTGTTCAGTGGGAGCTATGCTTAATTGTGGCTAATTGTGTGTCAAGCAACAAGGGTGTAATGCTTGCCAATCATTGTTTTAACTTCTAATTTCTGACTGGGGTTCTGTATAGATACAGATCTTCTCTTGTGCATGAATCATATAAACTCCAATAAATAATAAAGTACTACATTAAATATATACAAAATAAACTTTTATAGACAGTATTTGTATAGACAGTATTTGGACACTCACATAATGAAAGCGATACAAGCATTCCAAAGAAATCTTCCCCTCCCTGTATTATTAGTAATACATTAGAAGAGGATATAATATTTGGCTTAAAAAAAGATGTAAGTAAGAGGGAATGTGATCAAAGTTGGTAACCAATCAATCAATCAAACTTTATTGCAATCACAGACCAGCAAATAAAAGCATTAAAACAATAATAGTAAAAAATAAAAATAAAAGACAGAATAATTGATTGATTTTTTTTAAAGTTGATAAAATTAGAGGTAGTATATAATTAATGATATCAGAAAAGGATTTTTTTCTTTTTAAATTTAGAATGCCAAGTCATCAGACAAAACTAATAAAACTGAAGCTGCCAAGGAAAGCACTATTTTAGGCCACACGCATTAAATTCAGAGCATCCACAGCTAACCCTGGATAGCTTTCAAGAAAATTCACGAGGATATTTTTTTTAGTGATTACTTGTTTAAGGTTTTATTGAATCTTGTGGCTCAGAGACAGTTTATCTTTCAGAAAAAAAGTTGCTGATAGACAGTAAGAATAGACTAATGCCATTATGATCCGTTTCTGAACTTTTCAGAGAAATGCTCTTGGGATGTCAGACTCATTAAACTTCTCAAGCTTTTGTCTTGTATCATAAAAATCTGGCCTATTTTTCTAGCCTGAATAATTTGTCACATGATTTAGCTACTTTATCTGTTTCATCAGCTACCCTAGCTATACTTGTATTACTTAACCAACATGTAAGTCAGGCATGCCTGCAAAGGAACAAAATGACAGGCACAACTGTGAATCAAAGCCTCACCCTTTGAGCATACAACAGCATCACAAATAGAAAGGGGAAGGACTTCAATCTGCAGCTGGATCCACCATATTGAACCGCGTTAATTATAGATGTTTCTGATGTAGATTATTTTTCCATACTTACAGTAGCTTGCCAGACAAAGCAATTGCCAAACTGGTGAGACATTTTACACTTGTTTTACAGTTTTATACTTATTCATGAAGTGTACTTTTACCAGTGGCAAGCAATGGTAAAAGTTTCATATTTTAAATATCAGCCAGTAATAAACCATGGTGTATTTCTCCATATGAATCACAGCAACAACAACAACAACAAAAAGAATTATTTGTGTTGTAAACTAAATGATTAGGTATGAATGCACAACAGGTCACACTATATCAATTCAGAAAGATCCTGTTTGAAGCTAAAACATGAGAAGACTAACTCATTAGATCTACTTGCCTTTACTAAGTAGCAACTTTTCATTGGAAGTTTCATTGTGTGTCATTTGAATATTCATAGACTTGAATGCTTGGCAAAGTCTTTATGACATGACCATCTTAGAGTTTTCATCTCTGCATGATTGTTTTATTCTCAGTCATTTATTTTATGTCATTAATTCAAATCTTTACAAATATATTGAAATATATTTTCATACATAATTAATCATAATTAAGAATAGTGGTAAAGAGTATACAAGATTGTTTACTATTTAATCATGATGAACAGTTAATAATCATCAAGTGAAAATAGCTATGAGTATATTTTTAAAGCTATCCACATATAGCCATGCAACATAAAGGAATTCATGCTGAAATTTATATTATTTTCGCATAATTTGTTTCAATTAAGTAAATGGAAAGGAAATTGAAATTAGAAAATAATGATACACTTTTTAAAAAGAAAATTATATGATAGTCCAACTGATATGATACTCTTTTTAATTCCAATTTACTCCAGATATATTGAACTATAACTTCTGCTTACCTTAAACAACTTCTAGAGAGATTCTTCTATATACAAATCTCATACAAACTGGAAAATTAAGATGACAAAAAGTGATCTGCCAGAACGTTAAATCTAACTTACAATTAAAATGGAAAATCTTTTTGCTGATTTGTATAGTTTCTATAATATTACCATGAAATCTGGGCTATGCTGACTCCTTGGGTTTTCTTGATTTTAATTTTTGGGGGTTTTAATGTTAATTCGGCTTAGTTTGTTTAATACGGTTTTTAGGTAATTTATTGTTGTATTTCCTTTTAATTTGTGAGCCGCCCCGAGTCCTTTGGGAGAGGGCGAATAGAAGTTGAATAAATAAATAAATAAATAAATAAAATCTTTACCAAAAATATTGCTTATAATGCCACATGCAGAATGCCATTTCTAATATACTGAACATGATGAAATTTGCCTTTACTGAAGTATCTGAGATATAAAATGAATTTAAAAGTTACAATATATATAATATTTAATTAAATGACATAGTTACATATATAAATATGACAGAATGTTAATTAAATGAAATTTGTGAAATGTTGCTTTATTTGGAATTCCAAAAATCTAAGTCATCCTAAGTAACTTAAAAAACATAAAAGTATTTTAAAAGAGAAAACCCCAAAGCACCAAATATCTATTCCTTCCTCATAATAACTCCAAGTTCTTTTCTACAAGTAACTCCAGCTTGATTTTTTTTTTTTGCTTTATCCTTACATTACATGGTATCGGCATTCTCTATTGCATCTTCCTTAGCCAGGAACCACTTGAAATCATTCAGGGACCATTACAGTCCCATTGGCATCATAGTGTTTAGATCTTATAATTCTATTAATTCTGTGATTTCTGCCAGGTGAGCCAGAAACCTAGTAAGAATAAGCATACTGAAAAACTGCAATGGGACAAAGAGGTGGGAATCCTAACACCTACATTAAGCAGAATAAACAATATACTCTTTCTATAAATCTTCCTTTCAGATAAAAAAAATCCAGGATTATTCTTATCCATTCTTCATTTTCTTTTCATTCTTTCATTTTGATTTGGGCATATTCTTTTCTATTTTTTTTTAATTTTTTTAATTACATTTTTTAATTACATTTATATGCCGCCCTTCTCCGGACACTCAGGGCGGCTTACAATTTTTGGGATACAACCCAGTGTGCTCAGCAATATCCTTATCCTTAGTTCTCCCTTTTAAATTCTAGATATACATTCTAGATACAGCAGATACCTGTTTTTTTCCTTTTATACTAGTTAATAGGATGGCCCTGAATGTTATTACCAAAATTATGAATTTATCATATCCAATTTAGTTGGAGCAGCTAGACCAAAAAAATTTTTTTCTCATTTTCAGTAAACCTTTTTTATAAATTTGCTTACTTTAGACGTATCATCTGGTGATTATTTCAGCTGCCGCTCAAATGATAACATGAAATTATTAAACCTCCCAGAAATACAGATTGTCATTTTACAATTTCAGGAGTTCATCTGCTTAAAAAACAAAACACTATCTTTGTGATATAATGTAGGCTACTGATCTAATCATTATACCTTCAGGAACTGCCTAAGCTATTCCTAAGAATTCACTCTGGTATAATCACTTACTTGGTATATTATTGTAATGTAACTCAGAGATGCCAGTGGAGCAATAGATTTGAGAAACAGTAAAAATACCTTTTGGATTATAAATTCTGGAAGAATAGGCTTAATGTGATACTTAATTTTAGGACTCTACTTTTGTTTCCTTTGTCTTTTATTTTGTATTATGTTTAATTTCAGTTAAAACCAAACTACTTGGGATAATCCTTCCATGTGTTCCTCTACACATTGTTTTACTTGTTAAAACAGGTCAATGTTAATTTGCCCTTTAAATCCTTAGGCATTTCTATGCAGCAGGTATTGAAAGATTTCATTCCTTTTTGAGTTCAGAATTTATATTGAGTATCACCTGAATGTTTTTTTCTTTGGTGGAAAATGGCTGAAAAAAACCTAGAAGAGGGTTCTGGCAAGATTCATGTCAGCTTCCCATATGTTTTGCAGCTGTTACATTGAAGAAAAACCCTTCAGTTTTCCTCTTCTACCTCCAGCATATGCCAAATGGTAGGTGTAGCAGCAGCAGTGGAAGAGGAAAAGTCTGGAAGTGCCACGTAATCTGCTCCCTCTCCCCATATAACACTTTAAGTATTAACATATGGTATATAACACCTGAGGTTAAAGGAAGACATTATGCAAAGGATATATTGTATTCCTGCCCTTGTTCCAACTTGCATATATTTTTATAAAATGTAAATAAATCATCAGGGTGATTGTTCAGTTGGTAGCCTTTGTTCTGCAAAACTTTTGTTCTCTGTGATTAAGCTAACTCAATCAGACAACAAATATCAGGAAACATACCAGCTTGCTTCCAAGAATTGTTTCCTCTTTAAGCTCTAGAATGCTCAGGGGGGATCTTAAATTTAACTGCTATGGCAAGAGAAGAGACTGCAAGTCTTTGCTAAGGGGCAGAAGGCTGCTTTTAGTATGGGACTGAACCTTTCAATACCTAGCCAAATATTCAACTGTTCTCTTTTTTCCCACATATGACAAATGGACACAGAGAGAAACTGTAAGACAAATGGTTATAATTATGCTAGCTGAGAGAATTAAACCAGAGAATTAGCTTCAGATTAGCTTCAGAGTCTCTCTCTCTCTCTCTTCTCTCAATCTCTCTCTCTCTCTCTCACATACACACACACACACACACACAGTCAACCATCGATAGTATTGGTATCAAAGTCACAATGTGCGCGCACACACACACACACACACACACACACACAGAGTCTGCTATTGACCGTACTGGTCTAAAAATCACAACTTTCACTGAATATTTATTCTATGTATTATCAACATATATCCAACACACCTTTCTTTTCCTATTTTCCCCACAACAAACACCTTGGTTGGTTTTCATGGCTAAAATGAGAAGATATTCCACTTTCTAGTCTACTGCCTTAATCACTAGGCCAATGATGGTGAACTTTTTTGGCACTGAGTGCCCAAAGCGCACATGGGTGCATGCACCCACATACCCAAAATGCAATGCAGCTGCCCCCCATGCATGTGCCCCACCCTCTGTGCATGCATGGCAGAGATCCGAAGACCATCTGGCCAGCGGGAGGTGTGGTGCAAATGCATGCGCAGAAGAGCCAAGCTGGGGTGACAGCATGCATGCCCACAAAGAGGGGTATGTGTGCCATCTGCTACTACTTTATATATTTCCACATATTGCTAAGCATTCCCTAATGTATTCTTTACTCTCATAATGTGTTTTCTTTTTTCACACTTTAATTTTCTTTCAATAGTAAAAATATATGTAGTTCCGGACTGAATCGTTGATTTCTTGCTCAATTTTCTTTACAATATATATAATATACATTTGTGTTAAGCAACCCTACATACACAGGAAAGTGTTAATTGTAGCACTCAGTACAGGTAGCTCTTGACTTATGACCACAATTGAGCTCAAAATTTCTGTTGCAAAGTGAAACATAATAACATTTGTTAAGTGAATTTTGTCCCACTTTACGACTTTTTTTGCCACAGTTATTAAGTCAATTGCATTGAATTTGTTAAACTAGTAACACAGTTGTTACATGAATCTGGCTTCCTCATTGACTTTGCTTGTGAGAAGGTTGCAAAAGCTGATCAGATGACTCTGGGACACTGCAGCTGTCATACAGTAAATATGAATCTGTTGCCAAGCATCTGAATTTTGATCACATGACCATGGAGATATTGTAAAAGGTGTAAGTATAAAAAGCAGTCATCTATCACTTTTTTCAATGTTGGTGTAATTTTGAACGGTCACTAAGTGAACTGTTATAAGTCAAGGACTACCTGTATATTGTTAAAATGGATACATTGGAAGTCCCATGGTAGTTTTGGAAGATTCCCTCTTAAACTCATCTGTGAACTGTTGCTAATACTTTTCTGATCTTTCCTTCGTTTTATTTACCTAGAATAATAAATGTCTCCTACTTCCTTTTGGACATTGTACATAAATAAAGTACATATTTATCTAAATGGAAATAGTATAATTCTTTAAGAGGAGCAGTTGCTGCAGAAGAAATGGAGAAAGACAGGGAGAAAAATAAAGATTAAAAACAAAACTGAAACCAATTAAAAGATTACAAGATTATTTAATAATTTTATAAATTATTAATTTTATCAATTTAATAATTTATATTACATACTGTGCCATTTGCTTCACAGAGAAATTCATACAGTGGAATATATCCTTTTTTCTCCACTGAATGCTATTAATGAAACTAGCTTTAAAATTATTATTATTCATTGATCACTCCAAAAGAACATTTGTGTAATTCAAACACATAAAAATGTTAAGAAATATATATGTTAATCACGTATTATTTTATATAAAAGAATTACTTTTTGTCTAGAAAAATTTAAAGGTTTTAATATTGTATCAGATAAGACATCTTGTAAAACCGAACAGAAAAAGCAAAGAATTTTAACATGTCTCTGCTATATTAAGTTTTGGTTTTCAGAACATGTTTGTCATTTTCAGTGAAGGTGAACAATCCACCTTGGTTTCTATAGCTACAATTTGTGGCTGATTTTTGAGTGTGACATAACTATGATTACCAATTATTCTGAAGTACAGAGGAAATTTGTGCAGCATTCATTTTACTTTTGTAAGCTTTCTCATTAGCATTTACAGCCTTATTTATGAACAAGCTCTCACAGATGATTATTCTGCATGCAAAACAACGGCTCTGAATCCATTTTTATGTTAATTTGTTTGCTCTTAGAAAAGCAGAATGGTTATGAGAAAAAATGACAGCAAATATTTATATGCAGAATAGCTCAAACTCTGCCACCTTCAGGTAAGCCTCTAAAAAATCTTCAATTCCAAGGTGCAGTGTATTAAAACACAATTCATTTACTCAAAAGTAGCATAATTTTTCTAAGTGTAATTTGGAAATAAGCAAACATAGTTCAAAATCTTACAATTTCAATCAGAAAATGCTAAATGTCAATTCTTATACCAATAGTATATCCCCTCTTAGCAGTTTTTTCTCTCATGGCCAAGTAATATCTTAAGAATGTATGTGGTAAGGCCATTTACTCAAAGGACCAGTTGGTAATAAAGAATAAAAAGATTAAAAGATAAAACATTCTACAGAAACTAAATTTTATCTTTTAAATAATTCTAGTTTTTATAGAGAAAAAGGTATTTAATGAATGACTACAGGTAATGAATTATTTATGATTGACAAAGGTTCAAATACAAGAATTTGCAAGATTCAAAAAAATAAAAACAAAAAATCCAAAATGGCTAGCAATTCCAAATTTCTGTTATCAGTGAGCAACATGGATTTCATTTTTATTTTATTTTTTATAATTTGTTTTCTTAAAGGGAAAGGGAGGTCTATCAGAGTCTGCATAGATATATCTTGGCCTATATTTATACACATAAACAATTTGCAAGAGGCTATGTAATATTAAGCACCTTATTAAATATTTGGGACATATATAATAAAAAGATAAATCAAGAATTCTTTCCTCTTGCTCATTTTTAATGGAAATTTATGATGACGAAGATACTAAAAAATGTCAAGATAGACATCAACTTACTTAGATTACAACAAGCTCTTGTCAACAGAAGATGAGATACTTTGCATCCCTTACTGCATCGTGCTTTTCTTACATTCACTTGGTTCCAGTATTTTTCATTAATTAGCACAAAAAAATTATATGTACAATAGGAAATATTATTGTTTATTAAATTTATATATCACCCACCTGTATTAAAGCAAATACTGAAAAGTTTCACTGATTTTGAAACTTTTACAATACATAATACTGAACAATTAGGCACAATCTATAGTTTACTGGTGAAGTATGACTCATAACCCAAGGAAATGCACTATTGTATAATTAAATGGAAAATCTGAGTTATGTAGAAGTAAAGTGGGGTTTTCAATGGAAAAATATTTTCTTCAAATATTATACTCAGAGAAAGCAGATGTAAGATATTTTACCACCATACATCATTCTGTTTTGATTCCTAAACTAAGTGATTCATTTTCTGAAAAATGCTGGAAATATGTGTATGATGTGAAGTCTCATGCATACCCCAAAGGAGCAGTGCTTCAGATGAGATCACACTGCTTTCATCATTTGATCAAATTAGTAAGATCTTGTGGTTATAACTCATTAACATTCAGGGGTAAATCATACAAATTCTGTTGGATTTAAGTATAAAGCAATTGTCACAAGATCTATCATTGTTTCTCTTTCCTTATTTTTTACATATAGGATCTACCTACCTCTCTCCTTCCTTTCTCCAACACCCAGTTGTCTTATTTTTCTTAAATTCTATTCTCAATTCCCATCTGCCCCCTTTTGTATAAGAAAATGACCCATTTACTCTTTATTTGCATAGTACCCAAGCAACAAAAGACTGCCCATCGAATACTTTTGTTCACAGAAAATCTAAGATAATTAAAAAGTGAATGGTGCCATGAAGTGATTGGAATATAAGGTTGCTCACTCTTATTTTGGCTCAATTTTAACCATACTTTAAGTTTCCTAAACTTAGCTATCAACTGAAGCATTGACTGGTTGAATATTTTCAGAATTTTGTATTGCTTTGCTGAAAAAAACCTCATGTATTTGGAAAGTCAACTGTACAGGCAGCTTGTACAAAGGGCAATGACTGTTTGTATTACCAATTCACCAGTACTTAACATCAGCCTTATATGGCAACAAGTATAGGACTAAGCATGATATGGCTCAATTCTCAGATATATGAAATACTCAACAAGGGAGCCATAACATGTACATTTTTGTATCATTTTTACTTATTGAACAAAAGGCACTTGAGTTAACGGTAGGATTTCCTGATGCTGTTTTCTTTGCAAACTCTATAGAGTCTGCAAGAATTATAAGATACACAGGTAGCTCAAGCAAATCATGCAGCAATACTAACTCACAGACATGCTTAATCAACAATACCTGTAATATAAGACATTACATACATTGAGTGAACAGGGTTCAGAAAGAGTTTAAGATTCCCCATCATTAGAAGCATAAGCATTGAATATTCCCCAACTGGTCTGATTTCTTTTCAATAAATAATACAGTGCTCTTTTTAAATTTTTTAATTGAAAAAATAATAATAAAAGAGACATAAATTAATTTCATACATTCCAACTTTTTTAAAATTTAAATAAATACCTTTAACTAAAATGGTGACCATTCCTGATATCCATCAATATTGAATGTGCATATGTGTACAAAGAAATAATATTTAAATGATATATTGTTGGTATTTTTCACCAGAGAAATTGTCTAGAATGTATAAAATATTTTGAATCTTTGCTGGAAATGTGAAATACATAAAGGGACATTTTATCATGCGTGGTGGACATATAGATTTTAAAAAGTGGATACAAATATATAAATTAATTCAGTAAATTTTAAAGGTTAATGTACAATTGAAATGAGAGACTTTACTTTTGGGACTAATGGAAAAATGTCAAGGAACTTTATTTTTATGAATGACAATGAAGAAAGATTACTATACTCAAAAGTGGAAAGGATCAACAATACCCACAATGGATGTATAGTTGGTGAATTTACTTCTGTTAGAGAAATAACAGTATATTTATGGCTGACTGAAACCCCTCATAGACTTTTTGCATGAAAAGATAAAAGATGATTTCCATAGAAATTTATACAATTATTACACTTATCCAATTATACTACTAGCTTTTTTTCTGGATGTCCATACTACAATGTGTCGTGTGGATGACAATCCCTAAAGAAGTGTTCTTTTCAGTCCTTTAAGTCAGACATGAATATAAGTGCAGACAATTATTTGAAGACAAAAGTGAATATATTTCACTTTGAAAAGTTATTATTTTTAAAATAAATTCACTGGATGTATGTGTATATCAGTTAGTCCTATTGAGATTTCTTTTTCTTTTTTCCCTTTTTTGTCCACTCTACTCCATTTAATGCTAAAGTTTCTTTACAGTTCTGCTTGGATTTTTAATATTACATCTATGAAGCTGGGTTTTGCCAGCTGATATTAGTGGCTTGTTTTCCACCATTAGAAAATTTTGCATAAGACTTAGAGCACTCAAGAATAATTAAAACATATAGCAATCTTTTCTGCAGAAGTAAACATAGCTGTCCAGTTAATCATTTCTTTATCATTTATGAACAAATATTAAAGCAAACCAAAACTTTAGTGTTCCACTTTTTAAAATGGCATTACATTGCTCAGATCCCCACATATCTGATAAAAAATAAATATTAATCTACTCAAAACTTCAGGGGAAAAAAGCCCCCCAAAATTAAAAGAAAAAAAACAAGCTGAGAGCCAACAGGAAAAAAAAACCTATCATTTTGTGTCTGAAATGTTACAAGCAACCTAAAAAAACCCATTTGTAACCAGCAGTTAAACTCCACAATAATAAGTGCGCATGCTGGATAAAATCTGTGTATGATTCCTCTAACAATAAATCAACTGTCAGCTTGGATAAGCACATTCTCAGAAGCTGTTTTAAAAAATGGTTAAGTACTCCAACATTGTTGGAAAGTCTGTTACTTCCCCAGAAAAAGGGTAAAAATTAGGAAATATAATTTGAAGAATCAAAAAAGTTTTTGGCTTAGGAAAAAAATTATTAGGCAAATAGACCCAAATTGAAAACCCTGACAGTTAGTATTGCAGATTAAACAATATTGCAACAATTTACCTCAATAGAAAATACTTCTTTATCTAATAAACTTGGATAAAAAATGATGAGGAAATGAAGAAATATGATCAAGAGCATTGAGCTAATTATTTCTCCAAAGTTAATTTAAGACTTTATTTTACATAACCTTCTCATAGACCAAACCTGAAAATTTGTGTAATATATTTAGTTTATTTATTTACTTATCAAATTTCTAAATCCATCCAGCTCATGAAAGATTATTCTGAATGACACACAAATAGATAACTCAAAAACTACCAAAAAAGTGAATACGTGTAAAAAAACACAAAAATCAAAACAAATCAATAAAGGCAACCATAAATGGAGCATCAATAAGTGAAGAGATAATCAAAATGTCTCCTTCAACAATAGAGCTATTAAGACAAGTTGATGGAAGCCCAGGCCTTGTAACATATGTTATGCAGAGACTACACAAGAACTATCTCTGATAGAAATTAGTTCTTCGATACTGCTGAAAAAAATATAGTTTAAGATCTACACAACAAGGGTCTTTGCATTTCTCTTTGCATTGAATGAAACAAATACATGCCCTGATATATATATCAAGAATTTTGGTCCTCTGTTTCTGGCTGAAATACTACTGGTGATACATTTATGCATGTGGTGCTTTCAGAAGGTATACTTATGGCCTCTATAATGGACGAGTCATTTTACATTCGAAGATCCTGACCAGTGGTACAATAGCACTACTGTTCTAACTAAACCCTTCAACCAGCTTTTGCCCATATTTGCTCTAAATTGTGGAGGGGTTATTTGTTGGAACCTAAGAGAAGTGTGTTTTCCTTGGCATAAATCTATCTACATCAATGAAACAATTTCCTTACGGAAGAAAATATTAAACAAACTGGATCGAAGCTGTATTTTAGACATCAGAGTTATATATGTATTTACTTCGTTGTCCTCCAGCTTTCAAAGTAATTAGCAAAATTTCAAATAATCATACAACTCACCATAAATAATATTTTAATCCAATAGTTTATATATATGAAAACATATAGGTAACAATACTAAAGATGTATAAAAGTATATAGATAGCCATACTAAATAAATACAAAAGCCTCAAGGAAATCATACTAGGACAGAAAAAAAATGTTTTTCCTACCACATGAATATTTTTAGTCTTAACTAATGTATGAATATAAACATGCATGCCTTTCATTTAACTAGCAATTGCCACTTTTTTAAAATAAACAAAACCTAAAGCTGTATCAGGTGCAAAATAATTCAGAAATATGAAATTTATTTCATTTTTTTAAAAAAATTCTAGAGTATCAGTTCCAATCCAAGCCTTAATTTCATTTACATTTCTAATTTAACATATCTTTCTATATTGAAAGATTATAATCATATGTTATCTTAATTCAGAGTAATTCTTTTACATTAGCCATCAATGTTTTTATAGAGAAATAAATTATACAGAAAAGAACAATATTTATTTTTTATTTTCAATCCAATTATGTTATGCTCAAACAGTTAATGATTTCAACTGAACTGTGACTCAATTGAAATTTTTAATGTTTTTAACAGTAATTAAACAGTAAATAGTTTTTAATAGTAATCACCAATAATTGGTCCCAGTTCCTATCTTCTCATGTTAAATGAAAAAATTCTTCAAAAAATGCTAAATCAGAAATTTATTAACAATTGAGAAAGGTAAATATATTTGAATAAACTTTGAATAGTTAGTCTGTTGTTATCTTTTTTTCAACTACCATTTCTCAAAGTAAAGTTTTGTGTGTGTGTGTGTGTGTGTGTGTGTGTGTACAGTGTATGACTTTGATGTGTATGTATATTTATAAATTTCTGCCAGAAACTACATTCTCACAAAAAAGCATGGTCAGAAGAAACATAATTAATATGGGTTGAATTTAATCTATATATTAAAATTAACTGCATATAAATAGTCTCATTTATAAATAAATTATTCTCCATCTGAATATATCAAATGTTATATCTTGGTCACAGATAAACTGTTCTCACAGATGAATGGGAAAAAGGAAGGGCAGGAATAAAAGTGCTTGGAGAAAGACAAAAGGCCTACCACCCCCAACTCCCAAGAGATGATGATCCTTAGAAACACCTCTCCTTTTTTTGAGAAGTGATGCCTGTAGCCACCTATACATCCTATTCCTACCCATTAATATATTTTCAACATCCTTTCCTTTGAAGAGTTTTGCTCATCAGAGAATGTAAGATTACATCCCCAAATTCACAGGGGGGGGGACCTATTAGGTTGACTTTTTAAAAAATTGCCTTACTTATTTTATAGGAAGAAAAAGAATTTAAATTCAGTGGCATTTTCTTTTCAAGGATTCTCTGGTTAAAAATAATGATAATTAATAAAGGCTGCTACAAGTCAGGCAGAACCTCCTAAAGCATTAGTTTTGTCTCTCTCCAGCCCAGCTCTAGGAATATTATTTTAAAAAGTCAGGAGTAAGGACATTAATGGACCATTTGTTGGTTTCATTGATATTTTTTATTCCACCTGTGGAATAGAAGGTAACAAACATTCTTAATATTCCTTTTTTCATCACAACAACAAAACTGTAAGGTGGAGTTGGCTGAAAGAGATGACTAGCCCAAAATCTGTCTTGAAACTGCAGCAAGGCATTATTGCACATAAAGAGAACATTAATTAACATTTGCTTTTTAAAAGAACCAAATTTCTGGTTGGCAAAAGCTGGGAGAAGGAGAAAATTAATTCCAAGCAAATTTATTTTTTATTTATTTTTATTTTTATTCATATTTATATCCCGCCCTTCTCCGGAGACTCAGGGCGGCTTACAATTTTTGGGATACAACCCAATGCGCTCAGCAATAGCCTTCCTTCCATTGTATATGCCTGCTTATTACTAAGTGGCATTTTTACAAAGTCAGCTTATTGCCCCCAACAATCTTGGGTCCTCAGTTTACCTACCCCAAGAGGATGGAAGGCTGAGTCAACCTTGAGCCTGGTGGGATTTGAGCCTGCAATAATTACAGGCAGCTGGAACTAAGTGCTAGGCTATTAACAGCCTGCACCACCAAGGCCCGTTTAATTTAATGAAGTCTAACCAATATGGTTAATTGCTTGTCCTATTTTGGTTTCTTAACTAATTCCCATATTTTTCTTCAGTGTTGGGGGAAAGGTAGAATTTTTGCCTACTTAGCTCCTGCACTATATTTTTGTGTGCTTTCTGCCATTAGCTGCAATCAGTTCAACGATTACAAAATCTATAAAAAAGAATTTTAAGGACTGCATCCTGAAACAAGAATCTTCAGGTACAAACATGAATTCTGAGTCAGCATTAGTATCACTGCAATGAAGGATATATACATAAAATATATTATTGATTTATAAATAAAGGCATTTAGATGCTTAATCCAAAAATGATAAGTCTTTCTTAGAAATGAAAAAAGAAACTTTGCAACTCTAATAGGCTTCTTTAAAAGAAAGGCACAGTGAGCTCATCATTCAGACAAGAAGAAATATTGGAAATATTGTTAAGTCATTTTTCTCTAGTCTCAACAGAAAGTTCTAGCTAGTTGGATCAAAATTTCTTGGAATTATATGCATGCTGATGCAGGAGGGAGGCTTTGGATCTTAATTTTTGTAAAGAATAAACAACTCTTCCTGATCTCATATGTGTCAGCTGACAGACACTGGGATGATAAAGAATAAACAAGAGTAAAAATAGGAGAAAAGAATGGCCTGTTGATGTGGAACTCCTGATGCAAAACACAACTCTTGAAACATTTTAAAGTTCTATGGTAACTCTAGATTATTTGCCAGACATGGCATGAAAGATGTTTAATTTTTCTAAGTTACTGCATGCCATGCCTCTGGATATGTGCCCAGGATCTGTAATTAAGATTTAGTATAGGTTGGCTTCATTTTTAAACACACATCTGGAAATAAAGCCACAGATGCTGAAAAGGTTCCTGCTGATAAAAAGAACAGAGGTCTTCCTGGCAACACCATCATGTCCAAGGTCTGCTTAGAGTTTTTTCCCTAGTTTTTCATTCAGTTCATCTTTCAGTTTTTACACACACCTAGTGCTGGAACTAAGCCAGGGCTTTACAACTTAACCTAGGATCATTTGAAGTTATTACACCAACAGCAGCTTATTTCTAAAATTTATTGATTGCCCCAAAATAAATTGCTCTTAAAAAGATACAAGATGATACACAGGAACATAGACACAACTCAGTCCAAAATGAAACTGTGTTGGGGGAGTTACTGACAGACCTATTCAACCTGTCAGTACCTCCTTAAACAATCTGCATCATTTCTTAAATACACAAGATAACTGAATGCTGAAAAAATATGTGTTTGACACTCTAGTTGCAATCTATTTCCACCTCCTTAAATCAAACACACATTTTCTCAGAACTTATGCACAACCATTGTGATTTCTTTTGAAATATTCAACCCACAGGAAACAATATACTGTTCATCACCACCTTCCTATCAATATTTGTACTTCTTAAAATCTTCCCATCTATTTTACCATCTGTATTAAAATTCAACAGTACCAAATTCATATATTCATCCATTTGCTCTATTTTACTACAATAGTGTATAACTGGTAATTAATCATTTTTTTATCCTGTCAATCACAGCTACACTGAACTTTAAGGCATTAATTTTTGGATCTATACTGTTACTGCATCACATAATCAACAACATAATCAACTAACATCACTGAATTGCTGGTTGAGAAAAGCATACATATCTTCTTATCTTTATCCAATTCAGCTGTAACACTACATTAATTCCTTACACAGTTATCCATATTTACATAGATTCCATAGTAGTGCGGTGGTTAGAATGCAGTATTGCAGGCTGACTCTGCTGACTGCCAGCAGTTTGATCCTGACTGGCTCAGGAAAAAAAACATTTAAGATTAGAAACAAGAAAAATAAAATTTAAAACATCCACAAATAGTTATTTAAATTGAATAAATTTGTTGTACATAAATAGAAACAAAATAAATGCGAACAAGTTAATTAAAAAAAAAATAAAACTAACTTTTATGTATCTGGAATTAAAGGTGAAATTGTCTTAAGAAATGTCCTCCAAGTGCTTGTTTCAAATATATATATATATATATATATATATATATATATATATTCAAAAATTATGACCCATAGATGATCTAATTATGCTACAATTATTCTATGCACTCTCATTCTTCTCCACAGAGAAACTGGCATCTGAAAGGAAAATGTTACAGTAGCCCAAAGGATATAAAATGTGTAAAGGACAAGCAGTTGTATCACTACAAAGAATCAACTTCCAAACGTTTGCATGCATGTAATCAGCTGGAACTCTCTATATGCAATGCTTATTATGCTTTTTAAAAATAACTTTGTGAGTGAAATAGATGATCCACTGAATTTAAAGTTACGGTATGACAAATGCAAAAGAACCATAAAGCAAAAGTAATGTGCAGTTCATCATAATTAATTGATTGCAATTGGCAGCAAAATCGATAAAAATCAAATAAAGCAAATACATCTTAAACTCCCCCTTAAAATGAAGTTGAATGGAATGTCAAATGCCCTGCTTTTAAAAAATAATATTCTAATGTTCTTAATATTACATCTGATATCATCTGATTATTACAGATAATTCAAGTGTAAGATCTATATTCCATTTCCACACCGAATAGCATAAAACTAAAGTATTAGTTTTGGAAATATAGTAGAAGAAGACTAAGATATTAATTGTTCTAGGAATCCCTAACTACTTTCACTAGGATACTGGGTAAGAAAACTTTTGGTTAAACAATTCAAGATTTTTTCACAGTTGTCCAATCCAAAATTATAGAAGTGTTAGTGTTTGCTAAGAAACTGTAAACAGAAAATGAACACATTTGGGATTACACAAAACTAAAACTGACTGTTCCATTATTGTAGTTAAGTGGCCAATTCTCATGCAGTATATACAGTATAATGCTAAGTGTTTAAGTAGGCTATAATTTTTTTCTTCCTTCCTGCAAAAGGTGATTTAGTTGTTACATAAATAAATCTGCCAAGAACACGCTTCAAAACTTCTAAAAGATCTTTTTTATACTTCCTGAGCGGTACACCTGTCCTTGTTTAGATTTCTTTGCTTCCGTTTCTACATTTATTTTCAATTCAATTTAAAGAGGTATGAAAATATTAATCTAAATGATTATTCATATTTGCAAATGCTCATAGCAAGATTAGCAATGCTTGACAGAAATAAAAATAAATGTAAAAGAACAAAGACACTTAAAATAGATACACTAACATCCTGAGCAAATGCCAAAGAAATGAAATCATATGCATAAACCATTCAGTAATGTTATGCAGTAAGCATTTTCAGACTTCTCCACCTAATTTCAGCTGAAATAATATTCTAATTAAATGCTTTTTTAAAAATATCAAATGCTTTTAATTATATAAATATTTTAAACTGCTATTCACCTGGCAAGATGTATTATTTAATTATATTCTTATATATTCATTATATAAGTTATATAATAAATTCATATGAATGTATTTCCTACTAATAACATCATTATGTGGTAAAACTCACTTAACACCAGAAATTTTGGGCTGAATAGTGGTCATAAGCTGAGGACTACCTGTATTTTGAAAGGTAGGAAATTGTGTTTCAGTTTGTGCAATTTAAAGTGGAGACTAAAGGAGCTATCTTGACCTGAAGTTCTAAACACAAAAAATAAATGAAACATTAGAAATTTTCAGACCCTGCATTTAAGAAGTAATAGAAAAACAAATTCCTTTTAAAATGCAGGGGCATTAATATAATGGGGGAAATTATGTAAAGTAATAGTAGATTTCTTTTCAGTGCGATGACACCCATTTTATCCCATACAACTCTCAATCGCTTGGACTAGAATTTTACATAAAAATAAATATAAGTAAATCTCACAGAAGTTGACAAAACTTACAAACATATAGATAAGACATCATTAACTTTTTAATCTGTTCATTTACTTCTAATCACCCAAGCATAAAGCTTATACTGTATCGCTAACCATGGGACTTTTTATTTCAGGAGTAGTATGTAACCATGGGACTTTTTATTTCAGGAGTAATATTTTACAAAATTTTTTGACATCTTACAAATATTACAGAGTGTTAGAAGGGCATCTGTTAAAATGTGGAGATATTCTGAGTTATTCACCTATTTGTAATGGGATATATATTTCACTGAAGAACTACATTTCATGTGTTGTGGTAAAAAAGACAAGCAGTTTTCAATTTTCCTGCTGTTTACCTTCCACATTTGTGCAATAACATATATCAAAAGGAAAAAACAACCCTCCAATTATTTTTTCAATTTTAATTTTGCAAAGAACTGAAAGTTCCACCATACTGAGTGAAGACAGTAATATTTTGTACTTTATTTTAGCCATTGATTGTTACCAGATCAATGAAGTAATTTAAACAGTTATATATTCTCTAGATTACAATAAAAACACTTCAGTATACAACCTTTCTTTACAATAATAAAAATTCCGTGCCAACAAGAGAGCTGTAACCTTAATAAGTTAATTAAATACATTTTGTATGCTTTTTTGAGTCCAGTTCCACTCACCAAATGTATACCTCCCATAAGTAGGGGAATAAAGAATTACAACACATTTACAAAATTCATATTTGACCATCAATTTTCCAAATAGTGTTTGGTACTTCAACCTCCTAAACCAGGACTGTAGAAGGGAAGAGAGTAGACTGGTAGCTTTAAAATAATTGTGGCCCACAAAGGAATAACTGGCTCGCCAATCAGCTATTTGGCAGCTAGAGCAGAGCAGCAGCGATGGAACGATCAGTGACAGCTTGAGATGTTGGGGGGCTTGCAAGTGGAAGTAGTGGCAGAAATCTAAGCTGCTGTGACAGACCCTTTATTGTGGAAGCAACATTTGGTGGCAATGGATTATTTTTCAAAAAATGTAGGGGACCATACAAAGCTCCTTAGTGGGCCACAAGTTGTTAATATGCCAAATGTTGCATAGGCCTTTCCTGTACACTTTTAATTCTAGCTAAAGACTTTTAAGACTAAAAGCTTAGCTCTCCCTCCCTTTTCTTTTAGGACTGCAATCTGACTGAAATACAATTGGTTAATGACTATTTTGACCTTTGTTCCACAATTACGTGCCTGAGTTTTTAGCAACAAGAAAACATAATCCAGTTTACTTTTCTCAAGATTCATATAGGCATGCAAAAACATATTTAATTTTCATATAGGCAGCAATACTGAAAAATTAAAGCTTCAGAACAAATAACCTATATGTAAAATTTTCATGGTGACACAACAAATGAAAATTAAGGCAAGGGAAACATTCAGCTTCATAAAATAACTTTTCAAGGAAGGAATTAAATTGTTCCACTTTTTATATAATACAGGCTGTGCATTACATATACACATGATGATGATGATGATGATGATTATGATGATGATGATGATTCTGATTCAGAGATTAATAATGCATTGTTCTAAAATAGCTGTTTTGGCTTTTTCAGTTCTTTGTTTAAAAAGGGGCTGTTGTCTTATTAGATGTGACTAGCTAGTTGCATTTTCTTTTCTTATCTCTTTCCAATTTTAAATTTTACGTATTTATATCAGACTGACTTTATTTTACTCATTTTGAAAATCCTACCATTAATGTCTTTTACTAGTCAGCTTTGCTTTCAGCAGCCAAGGGCATTGAGCTTTTTTCAGTTCCCTTTGTGTGGAAATCCTCCACACTGTCCAACAGGTGTGAGCATAGGAAGATTCTTTCAGCTGAACCTCATTTCCACTTTCTGACTATTTTATCTCAATAGCTGAACCAAAGTGGCTTCTGAGTTTCCTGGAAGCCCTCTGCTTCAAAGAGACAAATAGTGATTTGTTTATTTCAAAGGAAATTGAGGCCAGTCAGCGATGACAGATTTATTAGTTATGTGAACATCTCTCTTACACACAGTCATGGTGGATGGGCTAGATTCTAAGCAGAAATTCATAATAAAAGATGAGGGTTTGCATTACTAAATTCAGAATTCTTATTCTCATTCAGAATTTTCAGAATTTTACAGCAACGTAATACAATAAATGCTGAAAATCAGACTTTAAGGTTATCCTTTTATAATTGGATCTATTTCACATATCAGTGAATATTATATTAAGTTATCATGGTTTGGTTAAAAACTGACAACAAGCAACTCTGATCATCTTAGGAATTAAAATGCTCAAAATAATTTGAAAATTCACAGTTACAAGGAGCAGGCTTAGTTTATAATCTATTAAAATATTACCAGTAATTCCTATTGCTTACAGAATTGTAAAGGAGAATGTTACAAAGAGCAATCTATTAATCATGATATGAAAATTCACAGATAAATCGAACACTGTGGATGATCAGACAGACTACAAAAATAAAAAAGAGCTGCTGCTCTTAAACATAAAATAAAGGTATATTATAATAAGACAGCACAAATTCTTTTTAGTGAAGAAAATCTGAGTTTTACACAACTAGCACAGCCTGCCAGTAAGCAGAATGTATAATGATTATTCTAATAGCCGTATCACTAAAAAAAGGCAAAGGAATCATAGCAGCATCAGCAAGTTTGGCTAACTGCTGATTTTCCATTATATATGAAAGATTTGATTGCAGCAAGCAGTGAAATCCAATCAGGAAATAATCTTTGATCCAGATTAATTTTGATTTAAAATCCGATGTCTCAGCCAAACATCTGTAAAACTGGTCACTTGGAAAATATATGTTACTTTCATCAGAAAAAAAAACCAGTCTTGACTCATATCTATAGACAGAATCAATTGAATAATATCAGCATATTACACAGATAGAAATCCATACTAGACTTAACATTCAAATATATTTCTGCCTGGTTTTTTTTTCTTGTTCCTTCAACTCAACATTTACTCCTGCTGACTGCCTGTCCCTGTGGTTTTTCAGGCTATATTTCCAGAAGTGGTTTGCCATTGCCTTCTTCCTGGGACCGAGAGAGAATGACCCGCCCAAGGTTACTTAGCTGATTGTTTTGCTAAAGGCAGACCTAGAACTCTGGTTTTCCTACTTGGTCCAGTGCTTTAAGTATTAAAGCACTTTAAGCACTAAACTGACTCTCCCTGGTCTTAAAAAGGCCTAAGATTTGCCTGGTACTTTTAATAACAACATCAAAGTGACTCTTTTCTCTGACTGCTAGGAATATCATAAGCTTCCATTTTAGTACTGCAGATTTTGTTTAGAGATGACTCTTCATGATCACATTTGTGATTCATTAAAGACAGATAACAATAAGAATGAACAATCTAAGCATCTTGAACAGCAGACTCCTAAGTTGGAACATGAAGGATGCTAGTTTGGTTGTTTTTAAGCCAAAAAACTGCTGGTAATCAGACTATTTTCAAAATGTTTATTAAACCTTACTTTATTAGGACAAGCCAAATAACAGAAAAATGTGCAAGTGACAGATATACCGGTCAGATACAAACAACCGGATCCATGTAAGAAAAGTTCAATTATTATTATTCAAGCCTATAGATAGGAATCTTCTCAGACTGGTGATTTGCAGCTAGGTAACTCTAGATAAGGTTCAACTGTACTCAAGGGGGAAGATCGGAATTCATCCTCTTATGCCCATGTAGGGTTTCCAGACTAATTCCCCATTTTGTTTAGGCCTCCCCTGATTCTCTCAATCTCTTTCTAACATCAACTAAGGTTATGATCTTGATTTTCATTTGACTTTTGTTAACAGCATTTTTTGGGATTCAGCTAGCTTCTGGTTTTCTATTTGGAGTCTAAATTTGAGAAGTAGATGTTCAGTTCTATAAACAATCATAGTGATTTACACTAAATTCAACCATGAAATTTAAAATCTTAGAAACCCTTCGCTATCGTGACTGTAGACAACCACAATAGCAGCTAGAAGCTATCAAATGTGCTGAATTTATTTAATGGGCCAGGCTAAAAGTATCTGACATAAATATTGAATTGACATAGTATTATTTCAGCTTGCCTGATTTCTTAAAGATAAGACAAAAAAATGGCCAAAGCTGCTACTTGTAATTTTGCAGAGAACTTTTCCATTCATTAGTCAATAAATATTTAAGTAATTACTTAAATTCCAATCTCCTTTGTTTTTTAATATAATTTTCTCAAAATTTAATATAAAGAAGTGAATACAAACAATATCACAAAAAATATATATTTCAGTGGAATGGTCTTTCAAATATTGCTAGACATTTATTCTTTCCTGCCTAATATCCAAAGGAAAAATTTAATGCATACATAGGTGCAGTTACAAATCTTTCAAAATAAGTATTTCAGAGGTGCACTGACTAATATAAACAGCCTATGTCCATCTCACTTGGCAAATGATGGGATAAGAAAATAGGAGTCTGGACAGACTGAAAATCAACATGTAACTGGGAGGCCAGTGAAAGTCTACTAAGGGACAGCAACAAATAAGAAACAGTGCAATCTATAGAATTGAGTTTGAGAAATACAAAAAGGGAAATACATAAAGCAAGCAATATAATTTCTTAAAAATAAAGTTAAGGTGGTGAATAAGATTGTAATTAGTAATAATTAGTAAATACATATGGTTTGAATAGAGTAATATTTAAAGTTTTTTTCTTTACTTGGTACTTTTCATATGGACAAGATTCCTGCAAATCTTAAACATCTGTGAAATCCTTTTATTGTCTTTGAATAATATCATGATTTACTATCCTAGGCTGATACTCATAAGATTATTATTTTATTTCACAAAAGTGCCATGAAATTCGGCTTTTTATAACTAAGATTAATTTAGCATTCATAAAAATTAAGTGATTTATACATGGCTAGAGGCAGGTTAGCTTGAACAAAAAGCTATAAAAATATCTCCAAAAGAATTGTGCACATGCAACTCAATCATGACACCTATTTTCCTTCATTTCATTCCTAAAACAGAAGTCTTTGGAACTGGGTCTTTATTTTTTGCCAGATTGTGTGGTGAATTTCTGAAATGGGAGCAGGCCGAAGATGCCTTTGGGATTAGTAGTAAACCAGCCAATATTTAATTTATATGCTCATTTCAGCTAAACCTAAAAACCATGGAAGTCTCCATTACTTAAATCCAATTGACTGGAGTTTACAATACAACATATTCTGAGGGACACATGAAAGTAAGCCACTTCTATCAAGGCTTTAAAACAAAAACCAGGATTTCATGGAGCACAACAAAGGAAAGTGTTATATTAATTTCCACTTTATTCTTCAGAAAATTAAACAGTTTACTTATATTTTGCTTTATTAAATGTCTTCGTAGCCAATCTTGTGGGGATCCTATAGGCTAACTCCTATTTGGAAAGGAAACCTTTTGACTTGTGGAGTTGGAAAAGTGACTGAAGTTTAAAAGGACAGTAATAGAAGGTATAAGTAAATTAGTTCTACGTTATTCACAAGAAAGCTGCATAGACATGTGTTTTTATTGTCATCTTTTTAATGGAATAAATGCAAATAAATAAAGAAGAAGTAGTATTAAGAATTATGGGTCAGAAACCTCACAAAAAGAATTTCATGGAATAGAGGAGTGAAGAAAAGAATCAGGCTTTTATCTTGACAACTTCCTCAAAAGTATAGTAAAACTTGGAAGTAAAAGGTTTTTAATTTCTTTCTTTGGAAAATAAATAGATTTTTCTCATTTTGTTTTTAAAGTAATCAAAAAAGCTCTTCTATTGCCATTATAAATACTTATAATTAATATTTTCTAAATAATAAGACTGCATTTTCAGCAGTTATTAATTTTAAGCCACTTTTTTTGTTTTACATTGGAATGATGGACAGTTGCAGAAAATGCCTTTTTAAACCTTCCTCCTCCTTTCTGAGAAGACTTTTATAATGTTTACAATGACATATAAAACATATGAAAATTAATCGTTAGTGGATGTCATTTAAATAACGGGATTACATCAGCAACATGCAGGATAAGTATCAACTCTTATTATTTAAATATTTATTATTTAATTATTTTTATTCAAAATAAGATTAAGAGGCTGCATAGTCCCAATTTGGATAGGAAAGGGAGAAAGAGATTCACGGTAACCAGATCCTAGCACCTCTCAGGATATATCTAATAGGTTACAGTATTAATTTGTCAAGATTCTATCTATTAGTTGCAAACAAATAAAGGACCCAACATAATTGGATCTCAGTGGTTTTTGTCTCTGGTCTTGGGCCTGACCATACCATACCATATCCATTATTTCAGAAAGACAGGAGCAGAAGTCCTACATTGAAACTTGAAGACTAAAAAGGCCATTTACATCTTCTGACTGGTAGTGTTCATCACCTCTTATATGTGTGAGTGAGTGTTGGTGTAGAATATATGGCTTTATTCTTGGTATAAAATTAAATTTCTAATCTAGTCAAGCTGTGATCTTCCTGCCAAGTCTGGCTAAGGTGTTAAGTTAAATTGCCAAGGGTTGGAAGATCCATAATTTTCTGCCAAATCATGTTTGGAAAAGGCTGTCAACATGACTTTCTCCTCTGCTAAAGAAGAGGAAAGACTTTGGGTTACTGCACTGACTTTTGTAAAACAGAATCATTCACACTTTTCATGGCACACAGGTTATGTAATTAAAACTTACCATTGACTTTAATGCATAATTATTTGTGTACAAAGAAAACAAACTGTGTCTTGAATTGGTTGAATTTTATTATTAATGAATTTTATTATTAACTATTATCAACTATTAAGTTGAATTTTGTGGCACATGTTTTTATAGTTCCAATGCAAAATAGAGAGCTTCATTTAAAAGGTATGTCAACAAAAGAAGTGAGGAAGAATGATTCTGAAAAATGATTTCCAAGTTATCTACTTAATAAATGTTTACTTCCCTAATGGTCAAAGCTATGTTCTGCTTTATTCCATTACAAATAATAAAAAAGGTTAATACACTATTTCCAATAAAATAACTCTGAAATCAGCTCCAATAAAACAATTTGCAAGAGAGTTTATATAGCCTTCTAAAAAGCAAATATATATTATGAAAGTAAAATCATTTGCAGGGTGGTAATTGTATATTTTGAATGCCACAGAACTGAATAAAATTCAGGAACAATTGTAATTGTGTCTTGTTTAGAATCCAAAAAACTGTATATTGCTACAGTCTTTTAAAAGAATCTATTCCTTTATCAATTCCAGCTATACAATTGAAAAACTACACTTAGCCTGGACCTTTTCAACCTTGTTAAGAAGTTTTCCTTTAGCCAGGTCTTTTAGAATATATTTATAATACATTTACATTTTTTTCACTGGAATTTAATAATTATAATAAAAAACTACAACCTGTTTTTAATTGCCTTATAATTTTTATGAGTGGGAGTAGCTGATTACAAACTGAAACAATAAATACTAAAGTGCATATGGTTCAACCCATGATAATTGAAATAAATTCCAGTGATTCTTAAAATAAAACTTTCCATTTTAAAGCTAAATTCCTGGGAGCAAGCTAACTTTCTTTTCAATAAGTGAAGCAAATAATTAACATTTGTTTCCTTTTTCATTAAGCTTCAGATTAGCTGCCTGCAGAAGGGGCTCACTTTTATCTATTCTGATTCTTTAAAATAAATCTGAAATCATCTTTATTTTAAATTGATTATTATAAAACTACATTTTGCCCCAAGCAGGCTACCCTCTACTATATTATTGTCATAGCAATTATGATTCAAAAATATTGTACTATAACGCCCCCGCTCTTCTTCTCCCCCCTTCCTCCCCTTCCCCATGAACAGGAAGCTTTGAACTCTAATAAGGCAACACCCAGCACCACATGGAAAACTGCATTTTAATTTGGAGAGACTTCAGAAACAGCTTGTATTTGGTGCTGCTGTCTACCATTTAAACAAATGGAATAAAAAAAAATATTAGGGCTTGTACTGCCAATATTAACCAGGAACCAAATGCTCAACTTAAATGACCAAAACATTTCCTATGGAAATTTTTCCCTGTTTCAATAGAGGAACATTTCCCATGTCCTAACAAAAGTTCAAAAGCAATTCACCATGCGGCATGGAGTGTTGCTTTTTAAGAAATACGAACCCCACATCCCAATAGGCATCATTAGACATGTTGATAATGAAACCTAGTATCATTAACAAATTAACTCTCTCCAAAAGAAAATCACAAAGAATTCTATTTGCTTCTTTACACTTAGCAGCATACTGAAAGGTTTAAGAACTTTGATGAATCAGTTATAGTGCTCATTTGGAAAAGATATACAGGCCATTTTTCTTACTGAAATGTTTTGGAGAGTAATTAGAAGTTACTAAAAGCAATGAATTCATATTGTTAACACACATTTATCAAATAATTTTCTCTGACATGAATATATATCATTGAATGTACATGATTTTTTTGAAGGCATTTCTTAGAAAGTACACTAAATATTTACAGAATAATCCATCAAACATTACTTCTGGATAATCTCTCTATGCATTGGGGTAACATAGGACTACTATATTAGGGCTACTTCAATCTAAAAAAACTATACATCAATTGTACTTACACAGAATTACAAAATTATAACCCATTTATCTAAAGTGTTAAAGCACATAAACTCTGTCTCTGATGTTTAAATATGGGATAGAAACACATATTGCAATAGAACTCAGAATTTTAGAAAAACTTTATTTTCTTAATTTTTTGGAAAAAATTAAAACATATATCTAAAAATATATCCAGTTCTTTTTAATTTTGTGATCTATGGACAGATCATTAAATATTTTAATAAGTAATCCAAAATAAATACTAAAAACTTTTCATCTTTCAATCATCATTTTGTTAAACTGACGTATTTGCCTCCTGAACTTAATTGGCCTTATAAACTTTCATTTAAATTGGGACTGCAGGATCAGAGCTTTTTAATTGCCTTTGTGGCCTTAATATAAACTGTAGCATCACATGAAAAAAAGATGAGAACATATTATCAGCCCAAGAAAATAATGAAGATGGACATATACTACATAATATTTTGGAATTCTAATAACAGAGTCGATGGTGGAAAAATAAAGAGGAGAAAATATATACCATCACTCTGTCTCTCTCATCTCTTTCTCTCATCATCTAATTTCCTATTTCTTAACCATACATCTCCCTTGTCAGTTTTACTAGAATTAAATTCATTTGTGATATTTAAGATTTTATTATAAATATTACACAATATTTCCTGGAATAAAAAAGTGAAATTGTAGGCAATATGCGTCATTTAAAATGAACGATGGTGGGTTTTTGTTTTTTTTTTATTTTTGCTTATGTTGCATTATTTTAGAGAAAGTGGGTATATTTTGTTGGAATAAGCTTTTGGCAACAAAATACAAGGAATGGTCTGTTACTTTTGATTACTATATTATCTACTGTAATATCATACTCTGCTTTACTGGGTTTCTGTTATGTTTTATTTATTGTCCATGGAACATTGGTATAAGACAGAGTAAAAATTATATTTGTTCAGCTTTCTGTGAATTTTTTTCTGATGCAGAAATATAATTAGAGGTCCCTGGCTTCCAAGTAACACCTTTGGATGTTCGCTTTCAATATCAGTCATCAGCCCAGGGCTATACTTAGGGAACAGGCTTGCTTGAAAGAATAAACAGCATCAGAAGCAGCTCAAGGTATCTCCAGACTGAAGCTATCACATCTGAGCTACCAAAATCTCAAGTAGATAAAAGCAAAGAGAATTGTCTGTTTCTCTTTGGTATTATCTCCTGGTACCTAGTCTCTACCCTTGGTCAGGTAATCCTCAACTTATGAGCACAACTGAGCCCAAACTTTATGTTGCTCAGTGAGAAATTTGTTAAGTCAGTTTTGCCCCATTTTACGACTTTTCTTGCCACATTTGTGAAATGAATCATTGCAGTTGCTAAGTTAGTAACACAGTTGTTAAGTGAATCTGACTTCCCCATTGACTTTGCTTCTCAGAAGGTCTCAAAAGGAGATTCCATGACCCCAGAACTCTGCAACCATCATAAATATGAACCAGTTATCAAGCATCTGAATGTAAATCACATGACCATGGAGATGCTGCAACAATCATAAGTGCAAAAAATAGTCTTAAGTCAATTTTTCAGTGCCATTGTAACTTCAAACAGTCCCTAAACTAACTGTTGTAAGTTGAGGACTATCTGTCATTACTTACCTGAAACCTCTTTCCATTTTTGCTCCACCCACAAACCACAATGTCACCCTGTAAAACTGCCTAGATTTCTGAATGGAATCATGTTGACCCTACAGGAGAATAAATAAGATTTTTTTTAAGATCAGGGATCCTGCACCTAAGAGCAACAGTGAGGTTGCCAGACCTGCCTTCTACTTCTACAGCATCTATGCATAATTCAACACCAGAGATTATTGTAGTGCAGAAATAATTAAAGAATGTTTTCCCTATTGTTTCCTCTCAACAGCTGTAAATAAATAATTCTTAAATATCTTGTGAAACTCTTTCTTGATCTCTTTATGATATAAAAGTTTTTTTAATTAATGCACTCTTATGTATCTCTTATGGCTTTTCATCTTTTATTTTAAATATATTTATGTAAATATAAGAAATGATAAGATACAAATATGGTAAACATTACATATTCAGATATGTAAATAAATATAATCTATTTATTATATGTAGAAATATTTGGCCTATGAAAATATATGGGTCTGATTATTTTAAATTTGATATTTTCAATCCACAGTTACGTATATTGAAAATACTTTTGTAAAGTATATAGTGAGTGTATTTTATCCTGTATAAGAAAGATTAAAGATGGATATATACCTATTAATGCCAACTGATATTATAAACTTATATCGGAAAGTTAATCACACTGAATTTTTCTTTGTAAAACATGAACATAAAACTATAATTAAGACTAATTACCAAAGTTTTATAGAATTGTGTTCTTATATTTAATTTAATGTATCATACAGAAAACTAATGTAATTAACTTTTAATTATCCAGGTATATAATCCTTTTAGATACCTAGATAATATTTATGAAGATTTCCTTTTATTATTACATAGCACTTTTCTTACATACTGCATTATATAACTTTATTATCCTTAGAAGTCAACCAACATTATGCCTCTAGAATATAATGATTACTTTTATTAATTATAACAACAATTATACTAAAATGTAAAAAGTTGGTATAATTCTAGTTTTCTACCCCTAACACAGAAAATAGATGAATCCTATTCTAAATTGAACAAATTCAAAAAGCCACCTCTTTTTTAAAGAAAAGAATTTTCAATTAAAGATTCACCTTCCTTCTTATTTTTACTCATAAGTAGAAATCCTTCAGATTTCTGTCTAAACTCAGCTTTATACCATCCTATTGTGTATGTGAAGATGCATGTGCATGTATACAAATCTATTTCTTACCTTTAGCAGTGTTATAATGAAACATCCTTCATCCAGGACTGCCTGAAGATTCCTTACCCATTTAACCATTTTTATAGAAAAGTATATTTTGTAACATAGTTTTTAAAATGCAACTCAAATCAGCTTTTCAGTTTGTCTTCCTAAACTACAAGACAGAGTACAACAAGTTTCAAAATGAGTAAAACTCAAATATTTTGCATTAAACTGTCAAGGAAGTACATTTCTATATAACAGTCCTAAAAATTCAGATATAACTATGGATAGTTTTTCACTTTTAAATTTCAAAGTAGACCATGACTTTTACTTGATCAAAATTTGGAATTATTTTCTAAATAAATACATATACTGTAATATATGTGCACACATGGGTGCATACACACATACGTATATATACACACACATACACACATGTATACACAGATACACACATATGTAAAAACAAATTTAAACAGGTATTTAATAGTACAAATATAAACCAAAAGTATCCAACTAAGGATAAAATAAATATAGTTAAATTAGTGTGCCAATATGCTAACTTAAATTACATGAAATAATTATACTTAGAGAAGGAACATACAAAGACTCATATTTGTACACAAACACTTTCATTTGATTATTTTTATGTACTTTTTGAGGCCTAGGCATCCATTTCTACAATTTCATTTGAAAAGTTTCCATACTTTTGCAATCTATCTTCATTTTATAAGCCTAACCAAAATAAAACTACAGTAGTAGATTGTATCTTAATTCTACCAGTATCCCAGAATTTTTTTTAAATGGGAAGTCCTAAAAAGAAATGGAATTTACTCCTTGACTGGGGAAATGGTACATTTTGTGAGCATGAATACAGCTTTTTCCTTAGGTAGAATCTTGATAAGAAAGAAAGATATAGTTGACTTAAGAATAAACCTGAATTTTGGATGCCTCCAAACTGCATTCTTTAGAAGGGCTGTGATTTCACAGATTCTGCAACCTCTTAGAGCATGAATTCAAGGATCCTAGCTCCAAAGTGTCCTAATCCATGTCCCTAAGACTCTATCATGAGGCATCCAGTAGCAAGTATCATCTTTTATTTAGTGTAATGGTAGGCCAGTGGCTAAGCCCTGGCGTGCTACAACTGGGGTCGTGTCACTACGCGAGGTACCAAGCGCTCATGCGCCGAAGGCTTCCAGAACAAATCCAATACCGACTTCAGTTTTTTCAGAGCTGCTCGATTACCCATCCCGGGTTTTATTTTCTTCTTTTTCTTTTTTCTCTGTCTCTCCCTCCCTCTCTCTCTCCCAGAGAGGGAGAGAGGGGAGAGAGAGAGACGGGGGGGAGGGAGAGAACTTTCCCGGACAGAAGAAACGCAAGGGAGGTGGCTTTACCTGAACTGTCGCTTTTCCGCTTGCCCATTCTTTTCTCCGTCTCCACCGGGGACAGCGCTTGCCTGCCGTAATCTCCCGGAGCGCACGCTGCTCCTGTCGGGGTGCCGGTCCCCAAACTTGATGAATTCGAGCACAGTCCTGGGGGACTACTGGCTAGCTCCGGGGGTCCAGCCGAGTCGGGCTGAAGGCACAGGCTGTGTCTGGATGAGGCGGACTGGGGAGGCGGTGGAGGCGGTGGCGGAGAAGCCATCTGCGGGATGTGCCAGTTTGTCTGTAATGACTGCTGGTGCTGCTGCTGCTGTTGCTGGTGGTGGTGGTGGTGATGGTGGTGGTGGTGGTGGTGGCCCCTGTGATGCTGGCTGCCGAACATGCCCTCCTCGTTGGGGTATCCCGCTATGATGCAAGAGGAGGAGGACGCGGAGAGCTCCGGGTAAGACATGTGATCGGAGCGGCCGTGCAGGGCAAGCGCAGACTGTGAGAATGGGTGCAAGCCCTGGCCAGGGGGATGGTGAGGACTGCGCAGGCAGCCGAAAAGCGTGTGATCCATGGCATGCGGCAGGGCTCCGAACGGCCACCCCACTGCCAGCGAACGCCCGCCGGAGGATAAGGAGCGACTCGGTCCTCCCCTCTCCTCCCAGCCACCTCTAAGGCCGGTGGCTGCGCGCCGCGTCGCTCGGGTGTAATCCAGATCTCCTGCGCTTGGCTACCAATCCCGGCCTTGGCTTCGCTCGGATGTTTCAAGAAGCGGCCGCTCGGGGCTCGCAGGCGGCGGAACAGAGGTGGTCCGCGCTAATGCTCGGAGGGGGAAGCGCCTCGCCGAAGTTATAAATACAGGAGTGTGTAACGTGAGCCGGGGGCTGGCTTAGCGGCGCGGCGTTGACCACATACGAACGCCAGCCCAACAGCCACCCCAACAACGACCTGCAGCTGCCCTCACCCCCGACCCCAGTTCAGCCTCGCTCTTGCTTGCCAGGCGTCGGGTCAGTCCCAAGAAGCATGTAGTTGCAGGACCTTAATAAGCTCTGGGCGAGAAACCTTTAGGGGTCCCAGCCTGCCCTCATCCGTGGCCCTTCCAGCGCCGAGCTCCGCCCAACACGCCTCTCATAAGGCGCGGGCCATGAAGGCTCAGAACTTGCCTTTATGTGTGGCGCAGAAAGAGAGTGCAGGTGAGAGAAGCACACCTGTCACATCTGAAGCTTCCTTCTCTTCCTTTATTACCTCGTTTAGGCTACTGATGGATGTACTAGAAATAAGGATATTCCAGAAAGTGCAACCAGGAAAGTCTGGAAGGGCAACATTTAGTTATGCTCTTTAGAGCGTTTTGTGATGAGCACTGCTTAAAGTATTCTGAGAAGCATGAAGGAGAGAGTTTGGCTTATTCCAGATGTGAGCAAGAAACAGTGTCTGTTTTTGCTTATATTTCTTGGTGTAATCCATGTCTTCTTACTAACCTACAGATCACTTTCTTGTCAATTCTCATTCATCCACCTGCAATTATTCCTTAAGTAGTACAGTGGTATGAAATAAGGGCATTGGAGGTAAAGTTCTGATTGTGTCACCCAGGAAAAGGACGAATGTATAAGTGAAAGGATCTACAAACTGAGTGACTCTACAAACTGCTTGTTATTTCTCTGCCCATCTTTTGCACTTATAACATCTTCACACAGAAAGTAACAATGCTGAGAATGAAGTAAAATCTCCATTCATTTCCAACCAATCTCCAAGCCAAAGTTGAAGTCAAATTGACAGCATCCATCTATTTCAGCCTGTTTAAGCAGCAGAAGAAAAGTTTGGACCATTGCAGCTTTCAATCATCAATGACTACATTTAAAAAACAATTCAGAGAAATGTAATAACATGATCAACCATGGTTTCAAACATATCATTTGTGATGCTAAAGAGATCCTAGGTGTGTTTTGTTAGAAGGTTGCCATTTGATCATATATGTGGCAAGCTTTTTCTGAATTGAATGATTTTGAAAACAATACCATAATTTATCTTTTGAGATTCTACTTTATGGGATAAAAATGAAGGAGCTTTTAAAATTCCATTGATTGGTTTAAAGTTCTGAATAACAGTTTCATGTTCTAGTTTCCAATGTTAGAGATTCCTAAAGGTCATATTGGCTAATATATTTCCTAAGATGTTCAGATTTAGCAGCTATATTTCATGGTACACCTGGAACAGGGACAGAGATTTCTCACAAAGTATATCATATTACAATTATGATTACGGCCTCATTAGCAAGTGGATATTTTCTTGCATCATTTTCTCATTTTCTCTCTTTTCCTTGGTCACAGCTACTTTCTGTGGAATCCATTGGAGAGTAAGCATCACTAGATGTTGTATCTTAATAAAACTGCATAGGATTGGGTTTCTATCTAGAATTGTGTGAGTCAAAATGTATAAAAGGCTTGACATTACAAAATAATGTTAAGGAAAATTTATTTTGTCACAGTTTACAATATAGGATTACAATAATACTTAGGTTTATATTAATACTGATTGCAAAGATTGTATAAATTATGAATATAGAGATTCTCATGAGATAAGACAGTTCTTAGGTTTTCTCATAATGTTCAAATAGTAATTCTCAGAATGTGTCACAAATATGGAATTATTTTAAATCTGCTTCAGTGTCAAACAGGAACACTCACTTTCTTTCAAAATATCATACTGTATAGATTTCAAAGGAATTCATTATAAAAATTGCCACTTCCTATAAATGATTAAATTAGAAAAAAGATAACCTATTTACACTGCATTTAGTTTTCTGGCTACAAATGCAATGAATGAACCAATAAACTAATTCTTATAAAGTGTCATTTTACACTAGAAGATAAGTAATTTGGGCTAATTTTTGTGATAAAAAAATAGTACAGAAGGTTTTCCCGATAGGGTTATCTAACCCTATTAAATTATACAAATGCTTTAATTGGATAAGACCCCATCATTTGATTGACTGATTTATATCCTCTTTTTCTCAATATTTCTGGCTCCATTCCTTGCTCCCTTAAGAAAGCTCTATTCCCTTAAGAAAGCTCTATTCGATGGCTGGGCTGAGTGAAAGAAGAACTAGTCTACAATTTTGCAGCAAGTATCTGAATTTGGACAAGCTCCAGCCTATTAGCCCAATAACAGAGACTGAAGCCTGTAGGGTGAAGTCATAGACAACTGGTGGATCATGAGGGCATCAGTTTACAGGCAATTCATTCTTTTCATTACAGTATCCATATAGATTATTTTATGAACTCTGGGTAAATTGGTGGAATCTGCTTTTGTATCAGGGACAGAATGGCATAAAATTTATGATATAAGATAAATTATCTTCCTATGAAATCATCCCGAGACGTCCCAAGTTCTATTCATAGAACCTTCAGGATGAAACTGTGTAGGCCACTGGTTCTCAATTTTGGTGACTAGCAGAGGTGTGAACTTCAACTACCAGCTTGTTGGTTGGGAAAGTCTGAAAGTTGATGTCCATACCTTTTTAAGTTGCCAAGATTGAGAAACCTGGTATAAACTAAACAATTGTTGAGGTCTGGATCCACACATACTGTCTCTAGAAATCTCTGATAATCTGCTAAAATAGAATGAAAAGATGCAAAAGATTCCATTCTTCCTGAGCCCAGTTCACAAACGGTTTAAACCGTGGATTTGGGGAATCATATTCTACATTAGGCACTGCTTCTTTCTAAAGATTTGGGTGACTATCATTAAGCAGAAAGGAAGTTCAGCTATGAACTTATGCTGCACCTCGTTTTGAAGGGCAAACTAGAAAGTCCACACTAGGAAAGGATGGATTGGAGGTAAATTAAACTATTGAGGCGTGAATACAAAAGCGGGCAAGAAGATCCAGAAAGATACATTTTCGAGGCGAAGACGCAAACCTTTGGATATGTTGGTCGTTATGGGAAGCCTTGAAGTGCATCAACGACGCTAGAACCGTTTCCCGCCAGATCAGTTTGATTCACTTTGAGCAGAGCCGGGAGTGTCCCAGAGGCAGGATTGGACTCCTGTTTTGTCACGCCTAACAGAAATCGAAAACTCGGGCCCACCGGCGGTTTCAAAATTACTGTAAATCCCCCGAAAATACCCATGTAACAAACGGTCCTTGACAAATCGGGTGAAGCCGATGCTGCAGCGCCCGCAATTGCCCTGGAGTCTCTCAAAGACTGATTCGAAAACAACATCCAGGAATACAAATTGTCTCGCGTCTCTTTCTGTTTCCATTTACCCACAAAACTCTCGTCGCAAGAACACGTGCCTCGTTGAAAAACTCCGCTTGGCCCGCGGGGAAGCAAGCAAGGCACCCTAAAAACCTAGTTTCCCGCCCTAACGTTCTCCGCCTTCGCTATATGCGACACCGTCCCATTTAGCGAAAAGTTTATTTTGTCTCCTTTGGTGGCCGCGTTTGCATTGTTTCAGGTGTCTGGAAAAATTCGAGGGCGCTTCGAAAGAGCCAAGGGTAGCAGAGCAGCTTTAGTTCATATTGGTTTAACAAAGTAACTGTTGATCAACGAAGGATCTTTTAAAGACATCGGGGTTATTTTTTCTCCCTTCACGCACCTCCAAAAGTCTTGTTTTGATTCTGTGTTGTTCCAGATATTTATTCCCAATCCATGAGATTTCCAGTGCTTTGCATGAAAACACGCACCCGCGCGTCATTTTCATCTACCATTGGCTGGGGCGCGTTATGAGAATTGCAAGAGGCAGTGGCTTAAACGGAAATTGAGTCTGATTTTGTGGGAAATTAGTTTTGCAGACTTTCTTTAAGAAAAAAAAATAGAAAAGTCTTGTTCAACAGATGCTCTTCAGGTTGCCCGGCTGCACTGTGATCATCTGGGGCTGGTAAGAGTTTTCTCCACTTTTGTACCCTATTTCTTATGATGTTTATAATCGTCTGAAATCATTGTTTGTGACGATTCTTTCTAGTATTTCTTTCTGAAAAAGTTAGTGATGGCCCGAGAAATCCAGAGTTTTCTGTCCCTTTCTTTTTCCAAAAGAATGTAACAACCGTGATTGAATTTTCTATGCCTTATGTTTTATCATTTCAGTTGGAAGTTCCAGTATACGTGGATGAAATGAAATGAAATGCAGCCTCCTGTATTGCTGATCTTTCTGAGGAAAACCCTTCCTTCCTTCCTTCCTTCCTTCCTTCCTTCCTTCCTTCCTTCCTTCCCATCTCATATCTATTAATATGTAGCAGCTATGGAGATGCCTCTACTTACTATACTGCTGTGGTATGCTGGTAAAGCTGTATTTGCCTGCAAATACAGCACACAAACTTCCATCAAAGTGAGGCTTATTTTTGAACTGATGAGAGTAAAGATGCACTGGCAATGTGAGACAACTCTCCCCTCCCCCACTGCCATTTGGTAAAATATGAAGTTTTACCACAATTACTTTAACTTTCATTGAGGTGGATTGGAGAAATAACTGGAAATCTCAAAGGCAAATATGGCTCTAGTGTTTTAGGTGAACTAAAAATAGGATTGGCTTTAATCTCTGATTAGGTGGAATGTGCCCATGATTTGGGTTAAATTTTTTCCTTATTTTCCATGGTTAATGTGCCTTGAAATTTCTTCCCAACCTGTTCCTGTCAATCATTCATCCTTGATGTGGGACAAGGAGCTTTGAAGGGGGGGGGATAGAAAAAGCAACAAAGTTGACCATTCAGTTTGAGCCATAAAATGCTTCAAGCTACTAAGTGAAGGGGTTACTTAAAATAGTTAATGTTCCAGATCAAAGAAAAATGAAATATGCACTTTAGCACTACAGATAGAAAGGATGCTGTCATAGTTAAAAGGAATTATGCATAAGAAAAAGAATAAATGGGGATGAACTAAGCTTTTAATACTTGTGTAATGGACAGTGAAACATACACAAAAGTAAAAGAAAATAATGAAAACAATAGTTTTTTAATGTGTTGCGTGCATCTTATTTAGGTCTTTCATAAGCGTATCTGTCATAAGGAATGCTCTGTGTTTTAAGGGGGGTCAAATTTATTTTAATTAGCTGGGTTATTTATTGTGAATCCATTAAAAAAGCTGTACAACTACAAAAAGTCATTACCAAAGTACTTTTGTTAAACAAAATAATATATAAAATTGGTTATATTGTCTTTTATAGAGTTTGTCCAATTATCTAGGTGAATTAGATTTATAAAGTATTCATGTATTCAGATTTTAGAATATTGTTAAATGTCAGTGCTAATCAGAATAAAATACCATGGTCTGGAATGCATTTTTATTTATTATTTATAGATTTTGGGTGATATTTATGAAAGAATAGACAAAACAAGTGAGTTAGTTCAAGTATCTAATTATAAATCTGCAAACTATTTAACAAATACATTTTCATACACTATTGTGTTTTTCAAACCTGAAATATATATTATATGTTGTGTGTGTGTGTGTGTGTATGTATGTATACATATATGCATGCATGCATGTATGTATGTGAGTGTGTGCATGTGTAATATTTTATATAATGATTTTTATTGGTTTAAAATTACAAGGATAAAACACTAATATAAAATAATATAAACAAGAAAAAATAAGAGTGCAAAATGGAAAAAGGGAGAATTAGGTGTCAAAAAGGTAAATCTATAAAATGAAAAATTAAACAAAAAATATAGAAATAAATAATGGGCATTTCCCTTTTCACCAAGACAAGTATAATTTTTTTCAATAGCTTAACACATTCTCTCATATTTCAACCAAAATGCTGTTCCATCTCATGTCTCACCTTTTATTTTTGGCAAATAATAAATACCTCATCTTTCAATCTTAATCAGCAGAAGTCCATTAAAACTAGACAAATATTCATACCACACCCACACACATATATACACATACATACAGAGAGACATGTACATATACACACACATACACATTTTAAATAAATAATTCAATTTCATATTTCTTACATACATGTTACACAACACCTTGTCATCTACAAAACTACTTCCCATGTCTTGTCTCATGTCCATAAACATATATTTAAAACCTCATCATTCAAAGTTAACCAACAAAAGCCCATTAAGAGGTACTAGAAACTGTTATGTATGTAAAAATGTTATGTATGTAAAACTGTCATGTATATAAAATTCCATGTGAGTCTTCCAAACCAAAGAATAATACAAATTTATTTCATTAACAAATACAACCCTTTAAAAGAAATTTACTGATATAATTGTATTTACTTACTTACTTGATTTATATAGCTAACCATTTCACATATATGAATTGGACAGGCTTACAATAAAATAGATAAAATCAAATAAAAAACATAATACAACATACAAAATGACAACACATTAATTATATGTATCATTCTCCATTATTTTTGCTTTGCTAAATGTCAATATGTTTAGAATAAATGAGATTTTATTTATTGTTCAGGTATGTTAATCAAAATTACACTATTTTTGTTGTGCCTTTGTATTCCATTCTGTATTATTTTTAATCCATAAATTAAAATATTCATACATGACCAAATTCCAAATAATCACACATTCCTGTCAGAATTTGTATACTAGCTTTACTAGTATTCAGTGGACTTTTATAGCGATTGAAAAGAATATTACAGAGATAACAGATGTAATCATAAGTTACTTTCTCTTTGAACATACTATTCATAAAGTTTAATTATATAAATTATCCACGTAATTTTGTATTCTTGAAAGTTCTTTGAATCCGAAAACCTGATCTTGACAGATGCCTCTGCATCTTCCTAACTATAGATTTATTAAAGGGTATGATTTATAAAGACTTTTAGAATATACATTATTAAAAAATAATAAGCATTATAAATAAAAATGTGTGAAATTTAATTAGAAGGATGTGCAAGTTTATTTCACTGTTTGCTTTATTAGGACCAACACTTTGGATGGCTCTGTAATCTCATCCATAGAACTTGACTTGGGTAAGTACAGAGAAATGGATCTTCTAATGTTCACTAGTTCCATCTGCATTTCCAGCTACAGGCAGCTACTTATAATATTCAAAAGATATTCTGAAAAATGGAATGACTATAATGCAACATAAGCAGTAAGAATTAAAAGAGAAAAAGGCCAGATGGAATCAGCAAAAGCAATAGCCTTATATATCTGTATTGTAAACTACCCAGAGGGGATCCTAAATTCACATCTGGATTCAGAATAAATTTTAGCTTTGAAAGATTGTTTGATGAGTTTTTAAGAGTCTACATTTTTAGTTTTCTTAATACCAAGAAGAAATTTCTAATATGAATTTGAATTCTTTTACTTTGTAAAATGTTTTCTTGCTATGAATTCATCTGTTTTATTGTTTATTTTTGTATAATAAAGCCACCTTATATGAAATATGTCCTGCATTTTCACTTTTTAAAATATCACAGGTCATTTTTGCAATTAATAAATCAGCTATTTAATAGTAAACATGCTACATCTCTGTATTTCCTTATAATGGAATAATCTTCATTGGACTTGATAGAATTTTTTTCTGAGTATTTATTTATTTATTTATTTATTAGACTTATATGTCACCCCATCTCCGAAGACTCGGGCTGCTCCACAATCAAAAACATATAGTACAGTAGTTATTTAAAAGAATTAAATAATTTAAGCCCGATAAGACCAAATTAAGGTGAATTAAAATTATCCCATGGCCCAGGTGAGGTAATCACAGCCCGATTTGGTCAAACAACCAGGTCTTTAAGTCGCGGCGGAAGGTGCGGAGGTCAGGGGCCAGGCGGAGGTCCAGAGGCAGTGCATTCCATAGGTCAGGGACCGCTACAGAATAGGGCTCGTCGCCTGGGGACCGTCAGCCGACATTGAGTCGACGGGACCCCGAGGAGTCCTTGCCTATGTGTCCGACGGGACGGGTGGCGCCGACATCGGCAGGAGCCCGCTCCTTAAATATTGTGGACCCATGTTGTGTAGGACTTGAATGTTAAAGTCAGAACCTTGAATTCACCCGAGCGCAACCGCAACCAATGTAGGCCGCGAGGAGGGGTAATGGGAGAATGGAGAATAGGGTAATCCCATCACAACCGCGCCGCATTCTGCACCAGATGCAACCTCCGGATGGTATGCAAGGGCAGTCCTAAATAGAGAGCATTGCAGTAGTCGAGGCGTGAGGTGACAAGGGCATGAGTGACTGTACGCAGGGCATCCCGTCCAGAACGGGGAAGCTGGCGAACCAGCCGACCTGGGCAAAGGCCCCCTGGCGACGGCCCCCACCTGATCCTCTAGCTGGGAGCCGTATCCAGGAGGACCCCCAGGTTCCGCGCCTATCCACAGGGGGCAACACCACTCCCCCTATGGTCAACCATGGACATTCCTGACTGGTCCGAGATGCCGGTATGTACAGCCACCAGTCTTGGCTGGGTTGAGCCAAGCATGTTTCCGCCCATCCAGGTCCTGCACCGCTTCCAGACAGCGAGTCATCAGGAGAGGGCATCACTGATCTGGCCTGGGGTGGAGATGTATAGCTGAGTATCATCAGCATACTGATGGTATTACCCCAAAACCACGGATAATCTCACCCAGCGGTTTCATGTAGATATGAATAAGAGGGGGAGAGGACTGACCTGAGGGACCCCACAGGTGAGTACCCTCGGGCGACCTCTGCCCCCCGTCACCCGATTGCGGACACCGCCCTGTGAGGTAGGAGGAAGAACCACCGGTACAGTGCCCCCACTCCCAAGCCCCCGAGGCGTCGCAAAAGGATACCCATGGTCGATGGTATCGGAAGCCGCGAGAGGTTCAATAGGACCAGGACAGAGAAAATCCCCTGTCCCGGCCCTCCAGAGATCATCCATCAGTGCCACCAATGCCGCCTCCGTGCTGAAACCAGGCCGAAGCCCGATTGGTACGGATCTAGGTAGTCCACTTCATCCAGGAAAGTGGGAACTGCTGAGCCACCACAATTCCTCCACAACCTTCGCTAAAAAACGAAAGGTTGGAGACTGGACGAAAGTTGTCTAACACGGTCGAAGTCCAGGGCAGGCTTCTTCAGGAGGGGGCATCACCACCGCTTCTTTCAGGGCGGCGGGAAGGACACCCTCTCTAATGAAGCGCTGACCACTGCTCGAACCAACCGCAGGTGACCTCCCTGGTGGTATAAGCCAACCAAGAAGGGCACGGGTCCAACAAACATGTGGTGGAACTCAGGCGCCGCATAATCCTGTCCATTTCATCCTCTCATCCTGTAGGCACATATAGGATTGCAGTTTCATTTTGTTATTCCATATATCTCTTTAGAAATTATATAACTACACCTTATTAGAGTAAAAACTGAAAATTATAATTTGAAGAGCATAATTGATTGCTTATTGCAATGTTTTTTAAAATGTTATTTAAAAGTTCCATTAAACTCAGGGAGGTTTTAATTCATTAAATGATGTTAATAAGGCCAAAAAAAAGTTCTATTGTTTGTTCTCAAATAAACAGTCAGAATCTTTCAGTCACTTGTACTCCTGTTTCATTATTTATGTCATGTTATAAGCAATGTTTGCTAGAAGGTGTACTGTTCATCACATTCAGCCTTTTATCTACAGATAAATTAACAATTTCATGTCTTTTCCATACAGTTGCTCTGAAATATCTACAGATATTTCAATGCACTCAAAGTTTGAAGAGAATAAGCTTTTAATCCTAGCTAACTTTCATAGATAGCCCTAAATAATAAAAACAGGGTATATGAGTAATTGCTGTTATTGCTACACTATACCAAACTATTTTGCTTACCAAATTTCTGGCATACTACTTTATGAAGAAAACCTCAGCATTTGGAGCCTGCTATATTATAAGTGCCTATTATTTGGCATACACATGCAGTGTATGTGTAGTGGTGAAAATTTGGAAGATATAAAGTACATGTTTTTATTACCCTGAAATATTTGCAAATAATGTCCATCCTATTAATGACTTGTACATTGCCATTTATTTTAGCAATACTTGCATAGGATATTATTTTGTGTAAGACTTAGTTTTTTCCTTTATACAACAGATATAATCCTCTTACAAATCTAGCACTGAAGAATGAACAGAATTGGAATAATATCACCAGATATTCTGGTGCTTCCCTCTCTTTTGTTCATCAGAAGGTCTGTCCAAGTATTGGAAGTGTTGTTCATTGGTGGGTATTTTTCATTCTGTTTAAGGAATGCTCAGCTTCATCTATATGAAGCTGAGAAAGTGTATAACAGAAAGTGTATAACACTTTTCAGAGTTGGTTGTCTAAAGCAACCTAAATACCCTTTAAATAAATAAGATGTTTTGTTTAAAAAATTACTATGTATGGATGGTTATTTATATAGGAAAAATTATAATCATAGTGTATATCTTCTGATGATGTACTATAGAATTTGTCCTTTGAAGATGAACATTATATTTATGATTTATCAGTATAAAATATATGAATGTTTGTGGTTACTACTAGTACACTTTTCCTAATATGTAATCTATAATGTGATTGACTTTTTAATATTGATATTGGTTAAGTCAAATATATTTTAGTTTTGAATTAACTTTAAAAATATAAAGTATTTATTTCTTAAAAGGAATTTTATTTTATATCTTCATACAAAGCTAATATTCTATAATATAATATTCTATAATGTTTAATATTTTTTTCTGTCAGTTTAAAACTGGTTAGGAAACTTCACCTTTTTTTCAAAAAAGAGATAGCAATGGAGGTGCATTTCTGTATATTTTGGGGGAGATGTTTGTAGAGGGCATTGTAAAATTTGTGGTATAAGGTGTTAATCATAAAAATAGTATCTGTATCCTTTTTTATTGTTGAAAATTAGTTGGTAGTTGTGTCTCTGATTCTTGGTGGTTTGTTAATTAAATGGAATGATATAACTTCTATTGACTGTGGAAGTTACTCTAAAAAGGAATTCCTAAGCTATGTATACATATTTCCAAAAATATTGGAATATGTTTTTCAACTTTTAAAATTATATATAACATATCTAGTGACATCAAATTTCAGATTACAATGGTATTCTTTTAAAATAATTTTTTACGTAATGGAATGTAAATCTATTTTAATAAAATGTTTTTTGTCCAGATTTTTGTTGA
>CM019155.1:38332763-38354129 GCA_009733165.1 Naja naja
CAAGTTGTGCTCCTCCATGCCATACCAGGAGGACACCCAAGTTGTGTCCCCTATCCACGGGGGCAACACCTCTCCCCCCATGAACAAAGATGGAATTTCTTGGATCTGAGATACCAGTATGCACAGCCACTCAGTCTTGTCTGGATTGAGCTGGAGCCTGTTCCTCCCCATCCAGATCCGTACTGCCTCCAGGCACCGGGACAGCATAGGGAGGGCATCACTGAGGTGGTCCGGGGTGGAGATGTAAAGCTGGGTATCATCAGCATATTGATGATACCTCACCCCAAAACCATGGATGATCTCACCCAGTGGCTCATGTAGATGTTGAACAGGAGGGGAGAAAGCACCGACCCTTGAGGAACCCCACAAGTGAGGGGCCTCGGGGCCAATCTCTGTCCGCCCGTCAACACCAACTGCATGCTTCCCGATAGGAAGGAGGAGAACCACCGTAGAACGGTGCCTCCCACTCCCAGCTCCCAAAGACACTGCAATAGGATACCATGGTCAATGGTATCAAAAGCCACCGAGAGATCTAATAGGACTAGGACAGAGGAGTATCCTCTGTCCTGAGCTCTCCAGAGATCATCAATCAGTGCGACCAATGCTGTCTCCATGCTGTCACTGGGCCTGAAGCCCGATTGAAATGGATCTAGGTACTCAGTTTCCTCCAGGAAAGCCGGGAGCTGTTGGGCCACCACACTCTCAACAACCTTCGCTAAAAAGCAAAGATTGGAGATGGGACGAAAGTTGTTTAAATTGGCTGGGTGCAAGGCAGGCTTCTTGAGAAGGGTTCTCACCACCGCCTCTTTCAAGGCAGTAGGGAAGAACCCCTCCCGCAGTGAAGCGTGTTGGTAACTGCCTGGAGCCAGCCATGTGTGCCCTCCCGGGCGGCATATACCAGCCAGGAGGGACACGGGCCCAATAAATACGTGGAGGCACACAGCCGCCGCATAATCCTGTCCACTGCTTCTGAGGTCACAGGGTCAAACTCATCCCAGATGATATCAACAAGATTCGTCATCGCCTCCATGTCCGACTCAAGCCAGTTGGTGTCCAGACTGGCCTGGATCTGAGTGATCTTATCCAGCAGATGTTGACCAAACTCCTAGGCCCGCCCCTGCAAAGGGTCCCCCATCACCTCCTGATTAAGGAGGGAGCGGGTGACCCTGAACAGGGCGGCTGGGCGATTATCTGCAGATGCGATGAGAGTGGAGAAATAAGATCTCTTCGCCACTCCCATCACTGCCAGATAGGTTCTGGAAAGGGACCTTAACTGGGATCGGTCAGATTCGGACCGGGAGGACCTCGAACTGCTCTCTAGGCCCCTCCTCTGATGCTTCATTTCCTGCAGCTCCGTGGTGAACCAGGGGGCTAACAGGGATCTGTGCTGGGTTAAGGGCCACAAGGGGACAACCCGGTCAAGCGCCCCAGAGGCTGCCTGTTGCCAGGCCTCCATTAGTGCCTCGGCTGAATTGTGGGTCAGGGAGGTAGGTAATGGTCCAAGCGCCATCTGGAACCGTTCAGGGTCCATCAGGTGCCTGGGGTGGAACCACCTCGTCGGTTCTGCCTCCTAGCGGTGGGGAGTGGGATAATGGAATTATGGCATATTGATGATACCTCACCCCGAAACCGCGAATGATCTCGCCCAGCAGCTTCATATAGATGTTGAACAGGAGGGGAGAAAGGACCAACCCCTGGGGCACCCCACAAGTGAGGGGCCTCAGGGTCAATCTCTGCTCCCCTGCCAACACCGATTGCGTGAGCCCTGAGAGGTAGGAGGAGAACCACCGTAACACAGTGCCTCCCACTCCCAACCCCCGCAGGCGCCGCAACAGAATACCATGGTTGATGGTATCGAAAGCCTCCGAGAGATCTAATACGACCATGATAGAGGAACATCTCCTATCCTGAACCTTTCAGAGATCATCCATCAGCGCGACCAATGCCGTCTCCGTGCTGTAACTGGGCCTGAAGCCCGATTGATATTGATATTATAATATAAATATATATAACCATTGGGTGAAAGTGTAATACAAATCTTATAATGAAAGTTAGAATATCTCGTATTAAATGATGAAATAAATAGATTAATCAGTCATGAATGATTAATAACTGATAAATATATAAGCATATGTCATATTGATAATATGAGAATTTATATAAATTGTGAGGGATGACTATGAAAGGATAGCACAAATGATGTGTAATGAACTGACACACTGTACAAAATGGAAGATGGTTTTATGGTATTTATGTATTTGTTTGTTTATGTTTGTCTTAAAAAATAAAAAAAATTTAAAAAGAAATTGTGGGTGCTTCATTACTGGGCTTTTTAATAAGAGACTGGACAGTCACTTGTCTGAAATGGTATAGGGTCTTCAGCATGGGGCTGGAGTAGAAGATCTTCAAGATCCCTTCCAGCTCTATTCTGATTGATTGATCAATTGATTGATTACATAGCACAAACATATTGATAAGATGAAAATAAAGGTGCTATAAAGAAAAATATGTTTCTTTTGAATTTATTGAATACTGTGTATTTGATTCCATTTATTTGTTTTTTTATTTATTTTTGTCTAAAATAAGTAGCAAATTGTAGAATAATATTTTTGAACGAGCTCAATCCATGGACATTCTGAGAAGAAGGAATAAGAAACTAAACAAAAGCAATAATAAAATATAAATATAAATGACTCTAAAGATAATGACTACCCAAAAATATTAAAAACAAATGCTAATGTAAGGAATGTGCCAAGTCCTTCTCAAAGACCTTAACAAGGTCTTGTTAAGACCAGATGTGAAAGTGCTGATGTAACTAGATGTAATCATTAGAAGTGATATATAGCACTTTAAATTGAGCCTGGAAACCTTAAATGAAACAACCTTAAGATTAATGCTAAATTGCAGTGTTGTATCCCACCAACAATCCAGCTATTTCATTCTATACCAGTTGTATCTTTTAGATCATTTCCAAAGAAAGCTCCACATAAAGTGCATTGCTGCAGTTCAGCCTATTGGTCATCAGGTTGCTGTTGCTAGAGTATCCTGGTCCAAGGAGATTCATAAGAGATGTAACCATCCAAACTGGGAGATACTGTCCTGGCTATGTCTTCTACTTTAAGTCCAAGAGAATCTTCAATTCATTAATCACATCTTTTTGGGAGGAGAGAATGATCCTGTCTACTACAGTTATTGTACAGTAACTACAGGGTGTTTCTGGATTGTCCGAGTATACTCAAAAGTACAGTTAGTATTGTTATGATTTAATCTGAACTTATTTCAACAACCTGTCCCCAACATCCTACAGACACTGGCTCAGGATTTCCCAGCTTGCTTAGAGCAGGGCTGTCAAATTCCCAGCCCACAGGCCAGATGCATCACACACTGGCCATGCCCACTATGTCATGTGATGACACTGTGACAACATGAATTTGACCCCCTGGCCTAAAGTCTTGATGTGCAATTGGTTGTCATTTGCATTCATCTCAATTGAACTGACAATGATCTTTCATATCATTCATATTTATATATATATATATATATATATATATATATATATATATATATATGTATATATATTCGTAGATTTTCACGGATAAAGGTATGTAGGTCTTGGTGTATTCGGGTCTTGTCCCATGTAAGATTGAGAATACCTTGGCAACGCTTTAAATCTCATCCGTCATCTTCAGGCTGGTGTCTTCAGCTTCGTTCTCCTGGGAACTTCTTACACGGGACAAGACCCGAATACACCAAGACCTACATACCTTTACCCGTGAAAATCTATGAATATATATATATATATATATATATATATATATATAGGTCTTGTAGGTCTTGTCCGTGTAAGATTGAGAATACCTTGCCAAGGTATTCTCAATCTTACACGGACAAGACCAATACACAAGACCTACATACCTTTACCCGTGAAAATCTACTTTAAAACATACATACATATATATATATATATATATATATATATATATATATATATCTGTGTGTAAAATAATAATGTCAAGGATAGCACCCTTTTAATAAACACATTTACTTTCCCCATCTTAAAATAATCTCTAGATGTCATCTGAGTTTTCTTGACAGAAGGCCAGGGTTTAAAAAAGGAGCTCCTTTCTCACTTCCTCCAAAATTCTGTCAAGAAGTCATTTTTGGCTTCATACATTGACTAATTTTTTTATGTTCTTCACTTTATTTCAAAGTAAAGAATTTGGTATTTTGTTGGCTTGCAAAGTCTCAGAAAGAATTAAGCTATATTTTAAATAGCTAGAAAATAGCTAATTTTCTTTTTGCTTTATTATACTGGAGAATCTCTTTGCTTTGGCAGAGTACATGGATCAAAGGTGGTGTTGCATCCTGTTACTAATATTTTTCAATGGCAATTTTAAACAGTGTTTTTCCAGTGTCTGATGTAAAAGACCGATTGTTGACTTTTCAATCTTTCATGCCAAACACTTTCACTTAAACTCTAATGAGACTTTCATTTTACAAGTATTATTTCTTAGTGGACTTGGATGCTGGCAGCACATGGAAATGGATTTTCTTTTTTTAGCCCTGTGCAGTGGCCGCATAATTATCAAAGTTAAGTAAAGATATTTCCAGAGCAAACTATCATTTTCACTGAGCTCCAATTCATGTGCCATCTATTATACATTGTGAGAGCTTGAAAGCAAAATGAGTTTTATCCACCTGCATTCTGTTTGATTCTGTAGTATGTCATACAGTAAAATCCAAAGTGAAATTAAATCACAATGGTATTTATTTTTATTTTTGTATAATGGAATGGATCTTAGTGATCTTTTTCTCATCTTCTCATTAAATCTGCCTTGAAAAAAGAGGGTTCAATCTAAATATATGACAAGAAGACTGCACAGCAACATCACTCCTTATTTGTGGGTAGTTCATTTCATTTCATTAGCAACAAAAAAGCTGTTTAATCCTTTTCTACAATTGCTATATTTAGACCACTTAATCTTCTGATAGTTGTTTATGAAGCATCTCCTTCTTATCTACAGTATTGTGGATTGAGCACAGATTGAATAAACTAGATTCAAAATTGTCTACTACAGCGATCAAATCTTATCTTAAGTGTTTGCATTGATTTCTTACCAACTACTTATACAAATGTAGTTTTGGAAACTCTCCGTTTCTGGTGGTCTTTTGAATCATAGCCTAGCTGGCCACAACTTAAGTCATAGAAAAGATTTCACTTTGTGACACCACCCATTTTAAGAAGTTCAGCAATATTTTTAATCTTTATTCAGATTTTGTTTCAAACATTACTCACTCTGCAATCTTCCTTAACCGAAATTGGCATTAGTGCAGACATGCATTCATTTTTCCATTTTTAAGTCTCTCATTGCAGTTTTGAGATGAAACTAATGGCACTGATTGTATTGTTTCCACTAGACTTTGAATATATGTTATGCATGTCTTTCCATCAATACATTCTGTTGCAAAGAATTATAATTTGCTTTGCTTTTGCAATTATTGGGTTGTTTTTCCTTGTTGTTGAATAAAATACATCTTTAAAAAACTAATTAAACGTAACCATTGTGAGGTCAAATTTTGATGTTGTTTTTCTCAAATATAAATATATATATTTATGTGTGTGTGTGTATGTGCATGTATGTATGTATATGTATATGAATTGGGACCCCTGGGCTCAGACTGGTGTATTTTAATGCCAGGTCCGTGGCCAATAAATCCGTCCTCCTCCGTGAAATCATTGAGGAGGAGGCTGCGGACCTGGCTTGCATCACCGAGACCTGGTTGGGCCCGGAGGGAGGTGTCCCTCTGGTTGAATTATGCCCTCCAGGTTTTGAGTTGTGCACCGCCGGCCCAGGGTAGGGGTGGTGGGGTGGCTGTGGTTATTAGGGAGACCTTACTTCCAAGGGAGGTCACTATCCCAGAGATAGGCGGAGTGAGACCCTCCTCCTGAAGTGGGGGCCAAATGGTCAGGTGGGTTTGCTGCTTGCATACCTTTCTCCCAGCTGTGTGACAGCAACCCTGCCTGGGCTCCTGGATGTCCTCTCGGGGTGGCGGTGGAGATCCCAGGCCTTATAGTCCTGGGGACTTCAAACTGCCTTCCCTGGGGTGCGTGGGATTGGCCCAGGAATTCATGGCTTCCATGGAAGCCATGGGCCTGACCCAATTAATTCATGGCCCCACTCATGAGGGGGAACACTCTCGACCTTGTTTTTGTCTCTGAGTGGTGGCATAGTGACAGAGGGCAGACTACTTTTACGTCTTTGCCCGCTCCATGGTCTGATCACTATCTCCCACGGCTGGTCTTCCAACAAGCCGCCCCCACTGCTGGGATGAGGAGCCACGTGGGTGGTTCCGCCCCAGGCCTTATGGACCCGAGCGGTTCCAGACGGAGCTGGGGCCTCTTCCCTCTTCCCTGACTCACGGCTCTGCCGAGGATCTGGCGACCGCCTGGCAACGGGCTGCGCCGAAGCCCTCGACAGGGTTGTCCCCATGCGACCCCTTACACGCCGGGATCCCAATGGCTCCCTGGTATTCAGAGGAGCTCCGGGAGATGAAACGCCGTCGAAGGGGCTTAGAGAGCAGGTGGAGGCCACCCGCTCCCAGGCCGATCGAGCCCAGTTAAGAGCCCATATTAGGACTTACCTGGGAGCGATGAGAGCGGCGAGAATGTCTTATCTCTCCGCCTCATAGCGTCTGCAGATAACCGCCCAGCCGCCTGTTCTGGGTCACACGCCCTTCTTCGCAGAGGAGGGGCCGGAGGGAAGGGCTGAGGAATTTGGGCAATATCTGTCGGATAAGATCGCCGGATTCGGAGCGGGTTGTCCTCTGATTTGCAGTGGTTGGAGGAGCGGGATACGGGAGTCTGGCCATTACGTTGGGATGAGTTCGATCCTGTTTCCGAGGATGAAGTGGATGGGATTATGCGGCGCCTGAGTTCCACCACATGTTTGTTGGACCCGTGCCCTCCTGGTTGGCTTATGCCGCCAGGGAGGTCACCTGCGCTGGATCCGGCAGTTGTCAACGCTTCTTGAGAGAGGGTGTCTTTCCCTCCGCCTTGAAGGAGGCGGTGGTGAGGCCCCTCCTGAAGAAGCCTGCCCTGGACCCGACCGTGTTAGACAACTTTCGTCCAGTCTCCAACCTTCGCTTTGGCGAAGGTTGTTGAGAGTGTGGTGGCCCGGCAATTTCGCTTTTCCTGGAGGAAACGGACTACCTCGATCCGTACCAATCGGGCTTCCGGCCTGGTTTCAGCACGGAGACGGCATTGGTCGCACTGTTGGATGATCTCTGGAGGGCACGGGACAGGGGTTTTCCTCTGTCCTGGTCCTATTAGACCTCTCAGCGGCTTTCGATACCATCGACCATGGTATCCTTTGCGCCTTGTGGGGTTGGGGTGGGGGGCACTGTTCTTCGGTGGCTCTCCTCCTACCTGAGGCTGTCGCAATCGGTGTTGGCAGGGGGCAGAGGTCGTCCCCAAGGGCCACTTGTGGGGTCCCTCAGGGTCGGTCCTCTCCCCTCTTATTTAACATCTACATGAAACCGCTGGGTGAGATCATCCGTGGTTTTGGGGTGAGGTATCATCAATATGCGGATGATACTCAACTGTATATTCCACCCCAAACCAGATCAGTGATGCCCTCTCCGTGATGACTCGCTGTCTGGATGCGGTACGAATCTGGATGGACGGCAACATGCTTCGACTCAACCCGCCAAGACTGAGTGGTTGTACATACCGCATCCCGCTCCAGCTTAGAATGTCCATCGCTGACCATAGGGGAGTGGTGTTGCCCCCTGTGGACAGGGCGAGGAACCTGGGGTCCTCCTGGATGCACGGCCCGTTGGAGGAGCAGGTGGGAGCCGCCGCCAGGGGGCCTTTGCCCAGGTCCCGCTGGTTCGCCAGCCGCCTCGTCCTGGACCGGGATGCCCCGATGATCACTCATGCCCTTGTTACCTGCGACTCGACTATTGCAACGCTCTCTATTTAGGACTGCCTTGCATACCATCCGAGACTGCAGCTGGTGCAAAGCGCGGTGGGGTGATGGGAGTTTCCCGTTCTCCCATGTTAGCCCCTCCTCGCTGCCTGCATTGGTTGCCGGTTGCTCTCCGGGTGAGATTCAAGGTTTTAACTTTAACATACAAAGTCCTACATGACATGGGTCCTTATTATTTAAGGGAGAGACTGCTGCCGACATCGAATACTAACCGCCCTGTGCGAAGTCACAGACAGGGACTCCTTGGGGTCCCATCAGCCGGGCAATGCCGGCTGGCGGTCCCCCGACGCGTGCCTACTCTGTCGTCCCTGAACTCTGGAACCAACTTCCCTGGGGCTCGCTGGCCCCTGACCTCCGCACCTTCCCCATGACTTGAAGACCTGGTTATTTGACCAAGCCGGCTGTGACCTATGGGTGGGGTGTTTTAGATTTTGCTTTTAAGTTTTGTATTAATTGGGACCATTAATTTAATTCTTTTTTAAATATTTATTGTGTTTGTTTTATTGTAAGCACCGAGTCTTCGGAGATGGGGCGGCATATAAGTCCCATTAATAAATAAATAATAAATAATAATATGTATATGTATGACACATATGTTTTGTCTGTCTGTCTGTCTGTCTGTCTGTCTGTCTGTCTGTCTCTGGCTTTTTATAATTGTTTACTTTTTCCTATTCTACCCTAAATTCAAGCTAGAATAATTGATGGAATGATTTAGAATTTCAAAGCTGGTTTGCCCATATTTAGTTTGCAGTATCTGGTTTGACATATCCAGATTATATTCTCTAGTCCAGCATCTCCCCACAAGTTGAAAATTGTCCCCTGTCTACCAAATATCTCATTGATAGGATTCTGTATGTATTTCTTTCTGTATTAATTGCTGTCATCAAAGTCAATTATTGCAGCATCTTTATATAAATCCATTATATGTTTTAGAAAGAAACATTCCTTTCTAATTGTGGAAACAAGTTAAAAAATCAGGGTCTTATTATTCCAAGTTTTTTTGTGCTTCTTTAGATACCTGTGCATCCTACTATGGACCTTATTAATATCTTTAAAAACACAAGATTTTTTTAACAAAAAACTAGAAAACAGCAAAATCATAATTAAACTTTGAATTCATGTCTCACACACAAGAGCATTTCAGATTTTTCAAAGAGCCAAAAATTATCTCCTTGATAAAGTCAAGAAATTGCTTCTAAATTATTTTCTGATAGAAAACTCTAGTTGAAATCGAGTCATAAACTAATATTAAATTTCCCATTTTATTTCTCAAACATACAGAGCTACTTGGTCATACAGTGGAAGCAATTTCATACTTTCAGATAGTCTTCAATTTATGATCACTATTGTGACCAGAACCTCCATCACTAAGCAATGTAGTCATTTAATGATTTGCACCTGAATTCACAATCTTTTTTTCCTATGATCATGGCAATCTCCATTGACTTTGCTTATTGGAAGAACCCTGAAAATGTCATTAATGCTGATTACAGAATCCTAGGATACTGCAACCATTGTAAATACCAGGTGCCAAGCAACCAAATTTTGATCATATAATTTCAGAGATGTTGCCATGGCTATGAGAAGACTGGATAATCTCTGTTATGTATGCAGGTTTAAAGTCATTGGTTTAGTTTGAACTGTTCTTGTAAAATGTTAGAAATGATTGGTTTAAAAAGTGCGGGAAAACCCTGCACTCTGATTGGCTGGCAACTGCGGCTGCTGGCTATAAGTAGCAGCCGCAGCCCAGGCAAATTGGGTTCGTTCTGAGCTGTAGTCACTAATAAACAAAGAGCTTGAAGCACTCCTCATCTGTCTATTCATGCAAGCTTAACACTGGCGACGAAGGTGGGATCTCCCTGGAGAAGAAGGCAACGCGGAACAGAAGGAGAGCGAGATGGCTATGCTGAACACCCCGCCCCCAGCCCCGTTCGATCTGACGGCAGAAGACTGGGAGATGTATGCAGATCGTTTCCAAATGTATCTGGAGGGAAACGATCTTGCCGCCATTTCCGAGCAGCGGAAGAGGGCGGTCTTTCTTACGTACTGCGGTCCACCTTACTTTGATGATGTGTTAATCTCTGCTGAAAATGACACTCAGTTACAAGAGAGACTCAGAGAAGTCCTTACCAGATTAAAAAAAACGGGGTTAAAAGTCAAGGAAGAAAAATGCACTCTTAGAGCTGACAAGGTTGAGTTCTTGGGCTATATGATTGACAAGCATGGTATCCACCCCACAGATGCCAAGGTTCAGGCAATCAAAGAAGCCCCTAGACCAAAATGTAAAACAGATTTGCAAGCCTTCCTTGGACTCATTAACTTTTATCAAATGTTCCTACCTCAGAAGGCAACCATTGCAGAACCACTGCACAGATTATTAGACAAAAAGTCTGCGTGGGTCTGGGGCAGAAAAGAACAATCTGCATTTAACAATATTAAAAGACTAATCACGTCTGATGCTGTACTGATACAGTTCTCTGAGAATTTGCCTGTTGTACTGACTTGTGATGCATCCCCTTTTGGGGTGGGGGGGGTTTGAGCCACAGGCTTCCCAGCAGGAGGGAAGCTCCTATTGCATTTTACTCTCGCACATTGACTAAAGCAGAGAGGAACTACAGCCAACGGGACAAGGAAGCCTTGGTAATTGTTGCAGCTGTCAAGATAGTCCATGAGTATTTATATGGGAGAACATTTACCATTGTCACAGATCACAAACCTCTTTTAGGCATTGTAGCAGGAGACAAACCAACGCCCACCATCCTGTCACCAAGAATGCTGAGATGGACTGAATTTCTTGCTGCTTATTCATACAAACTGATCCACAGACCTGGTAAAGACATTGGGCACGCAGATGCTTTGAGTCGCTGCCCACTTCCTTCACACATTGAGGACCCTGTTCCTGAGACTCACACATTTTTTCTAGAAACTGTTGCCAAGCTTCCAGTACATGCTGCTCAAATTGCCAGAGAGACTGCCAAAGATACTTTATTGGCTCCTGTTATAGGCTGGATTAAGAAAGGTTGGCCACTTCAAGATCTACCTCAACTGCCAACCTTTTAAATCCAGGCAAACTGAATTATCTGTATGAAGAGGATGTATTTTGTGGGGTAACAGGGTGGTTATTCCTGCAAAACTACAAAAAGAGGTTTTGGAAATGTTACATGAGGGTCATCCAGGTATTGTCAGAATGAAGGGATTGGCCAGGAGTTATGTATGGTGGCCAGGTATTGACAAAATGGTTGAAAACTGGGTTGCATCTTGTCCCAACTGTCAGGTAGTCAGGCCTGCCCCACCTGCCCCCACACAGGAATGGGAATGTCCTAGGGGCCCATGGTCCAGGATTCACATTGATTTTGCTGGCCCTACCAGAGGGCACACTTTCCTTATTATAGTAGATGCATATTCCAAATGGCTAGAGGTTATCCCTATGGCATCCACCACAACTGAAGCTGTCATCAAACAGCTTAAAAGCTTTGTAACTCACGGGTTACCTGATGTGCTTGTTTCTGACAATGGTCCTCAATTTACATCCAACCTTTTTGAATCATATCTAGCACAACAGGGTATCAGACATGCCCTGACAGTCCCTGGGCATCCTTCGGCTAACAGCCGGGCTGAACGTATGGTACGATTTACCAAGGAAAAACTTCAGCAATTGGGTCCAGGGGTTATCACTGAGAGAGTTGAAAAACTTCCCAATGTTCAGCATATCACTCCCAACCCCTCAACTAATTTGTCCCCAGCTGAATTGTTGATGGGTAGGAAACTCAGCTCTCCCCTCGATCGCCTTCATCCCACTTACACACCCAACGCACCACTAGATTCCACTAGCAAAATTCTCACATTCAGTGTGGGTGATTCTGCTTATGCTAAGAACCTTATGGGTGAACCATTATGGATTCCTGCTGAGATAACCCAAATCACAGGCCCCAGGTCTTACAGGGTACAAACGGAGGATGGTGTCCTCTGGACCAGGCACATTGATCAGTTAAGATCCAGATTGCCTCAGGAGCATCGCTTTTGCTTCTCTCTGGTTCCCATACCTACTGCCTCTTCTAGGGGGGAAGCATGAACAAGCAAGAATCAACCCCATGTGTAAAGAGCTAACATGACAGGAACCATCCCAAAACTGGTCACAATACCAACAACCATTTTCACAAATGGAAGATTGCACATCATTACCTGATTTAGGTGCTGACATTTGGTTGGAGATGGATTGGGAGGAGAGACCAGGTTGTAGTAACCAAACAGGTTCTACCATTACTACAAGTCCTAGTAAGGAAATGTCAGCAGGCACATTTCCTCCCTCACAATGTGAGAACCTTAAAACATCTGAACCACGTAGGTCTCAATGTACACGTAAGAGTCCCACCTATTTAAAAGAATACATTAGATAGGTTGGGGTTTGAGTATGGACTGAACCTAGTGGGGAGGGGTGTTATGTATGCAGGTTTGAAGTCATTGGTTTAGTTTGAACTGTTCTTGTAAAATGTAAAAATGGGTTTAAAAGTGCGGGAAAACCCTGCACTCTGATTGGCTGGCAACTGCAGCTGCTGGCTATAAGTAGCAGCTGCAGCCCAGCCAAAGTGGGTTCGTTCTGAGCTGTAGTCACTAATAAACTAAGAGCTTGAAGCACTCCGCGTCTGTCTCTTCATGCAAATTTAACAATCTCCCTTTTTAAAACCCTGTAATCCCTTAATTCAGAAGAGAATTTTGCGACTAGATGGAGCTGAGCATTTACTGGCTATAGGCCCTTTCTGATGCCACATGGAGTTCGCAGATTTTTTTTTGTTCCTAGGAGAGAAACATCTGCCACTACCCAGGATTGAACTGTCAACCTTCTGAGTGGTGATGATACTCACCACTAGGCCACCATACTGCTCTGTGAAATGTAGTTAAACAAACAGTCATAAATCAAGGACAACCAGAATTTATAAATGCCCATTTATGTCTGAATGCCTGTGAGTACCTGAGTCAAAATTAGTAATAATTTACTATGGACAGCAATAAATGGTGAGTTACACCATGTAAAAAATAACTGCCCCATATCATCAGGAACAACAAAAAGAGTTCTCTGAAGCTTCAAGGCAAACCTCAAGGATGAGAGAGCTCAGGCATTCAGGTATCAAGGTTGCCACATCTGCAAGCAGACAGGAGAAATGGAGGGTACTGAACTGTTATTTCCTGCCACAGCTGCAGGCAGAAGCCTTGAGAGAGTCACCCTTCACCTCATCAGTCATGCAATATATTCCTTCTACCCTCCTGCTAGGCCCTGTGAAGTCTCTTCCTTTCCTCTCTCCCCCTCCTCTTCTGAATATTATCATGTATGTGCACAGCGCTCAATCCTTTCTTTCATCAGATGCCTCTCACTCACCTTAAACTTTCTCTTTTTAAAAAGTTTTTTATTTTGTATTTACAATAATTCCATCTTTCATTTCAAACCGTCTGTCAACTGGCTACATATATCTTGTGCTTACAATTATAATTAATACTTTTCTTATCAATATAACGATCACATTTTCTTATATCTGTTATTTGATAAATCTATTATTATTTAATAATCTTGTTTCTCTATATATTCATCTAATCCATTTCAATTTGTTTTATTTTCCAACCATTGATAAAATAAATCCCATACCACGTAATATTCCATTTCTTCTTTTTCTTTGATTACCAATGTTAATCTATTCATCTCTGCACATTCAAATATTTTCTCAATTACTTTTCTCTCTATCGGTATCTTATCGCTTTTCCAATTCTGAGCAAATACAATTCTAGCTGCTGTTAATACATATATAATTAACCCTAACCATAATCCTTCAAGTACCATTCCTAATAAAAATATTTCAGGTTTCAAATTTATGTGTTGCTTTATCATTTTTTCCAACCATGTGTGTATTTTTGTCAAATATCTTTTAGCTTCTGTACAAGTCCACCACATATGGTAACATGTTCCATGTCTCTGGTGGCACTTCCAGCATTTGGCTGATTAAACTTTCTCCTACACATTTTTATCACAAAAATCTGAATGATACAATGAGAAAAACAAAGTATCATCTGCAATCAGTAGGGTACAACTGTCTGACTCCCTTACTTTTTACAAACAAAGGAAATAAGAAAGAGAGAAAAGGAGACTTGAATAGAGAGACCAACATCAGGTTTAACCTCCAGTGCTATTGAGTGCCTAGTGTAGTGTAAGTGAAAGCCAAAATGACTGTTTCCTCACTCAGTGTCTACTTCATCAAGACTCCTATTGGGTACCCAACCTTAGGCTAACATATATGGCTACAAAAATTCAGATATCAACAAAGAGTGAATAAAGACACATACAAAATCCAATTTTTCCTGTCTTTCCTATCTTCTTTCCTGAGCAGAGGGTTGGACTAGAAGACCTCCAAGGTCTCTTCCAACTCCAAGGTCCTTTCCAGTTATGTTATCTAGCAGTCTTCTGAATTTGTGCAGTGAAAATATGGCAGCAGTTCCCTGCTTAAGAAAATTTGTTGAAAAAATGGAAAGTCTATGTCATCCGAAAAAGATAGATGCTCAATGTCTCTTTATTTAGATTTATTTAGATTTATTGCATAAGAAAAGCAGATAATCAGAGTTGGAAGGGACCTTATAGGTCATCTAGTCCAGCCACCCACACAAGTGATAGATTACAGAATCTTAAAATCTGGGTATGAATAATTTAGCCCCCATTTATCAATGAGCAGGTTAAGGCAGAGCCTCCTTGACTCTTTCTAACTGCCTTTTACCAGGACAGTTGTTGCTACTTATATGTCTGATAAGCACAAAAGAATGTGTAGTTGGTCTGATCCTGTAATATTCTGCAAGGATTTCCATTCTATTTAATTCCAGATCTCTATAATCCCCTAATTTGAGATAGAATGCCAGCAAATGGATGGAGCTGGGTGTTTACTGGCCAGATGCCCTTCCTGATGCCAGAAGGAACTCACAGCAAATATTTTTTCTTGGTGACCTAGGAAAAAACATCATAATACATAACATTAAAAATGGTGCAAAGGAACAATATAGAGAAATAAAAAATGTCAAAACACCCATACACAAAATAAAAAGTGAATTATCTACTAATCTGCCTCGTATGACAGTTTCATAATCAGAAATTATTAAAATCATTAAACATATACCTTTGTATCTCAAAGAATAGAAGAAGACAGTCAAAAGCATAACCCAATCACCTTAACCATGTAAAATAAAGCCCAACAGTATCCACAATGAAGCAGGCTAAGTTGATTAATTCCTAAAGTCAAATTATCTTATCATAACATTGATTTCAGTAGTCTAAAGGTATTGATGTTTACAATATAATAAATTTACTTTAGAGTATAATAAATTCTATTTTCTCTTTGTAGATAAATTTCTATATTATAAATGGCATTTATACAATTTATAAAATTAGATGCAAATACTACACAACAAATATAAAGTAGAAATCTCAGCCCAATTCCCTCTTAAATTACTGGTTAAACCAGGAACATTTATATAGGAAATGCTGTACTAACCACCAAAGACAAATTTAAAGGATTTATATAAGATACTGAAGGCAATGGGTAAGTGCTGTGTGAAACATTGAAAATTATTGTGGAATTCAAACCTGTTTTCATTTATTAAATATTATTACACAATGGAAGTGGGATGCTATAATTCAACCCAAATGGAGAACTTCAGAAAGTGGGTGGAAATGATTCAGGACATTAAAGAGAAGCTGTTTAGATTACAAGCCTGTTTTATAATCAGGAATGAAGTGGTTAATTGAAAGGACTTATTGAAAAAAAATAGGCTGGAAAAACTATTTCCAGGACTTAGAGGTATTCTCCCATACTTTCTCCCTCCCTTTCTCTCTCTCTCTCTCTTCCCTCCCTCCCCACCCATTTTTACTCAATAGGGGAGTTTGGAAGGGAAGAAGGGTTTCAGTTCCAGGATCCCTACATTCCCACGGGCTCCATTAAGGAAGGGAAGAGGCTTCCTGTAGAAGGAGACAGCTGCAGCAGCAACCAAAGACTAGGAAAAAGATAGTCCATGATAGTCAACATTATCCACTCAAAGGTACTAATTGAACGAACTAAATATAATATGCATTTGGGAAAATCAGTCACAATTGGAGCCTCAAGAATAAATAACATTTACAACAAACAACTAACAGGAGTGAACATTCTCCCCCCCCCCATATTAAGGAATTTGATATTAAGACAAGCATCACCTGCCCACTCTGCAGAAAATATGATGGACGGGGGGAAATGATCAAATAGAGTGGAAAGCACTCTATTTTATTTTTTTAGAAGAGTCAGAGCGTGATAGAAAACAGTTGAGAAATATATTCGAGAACCTTATTACAGTCTTTCTAACCTGAAGCTATGGAATACTGTGCATACATGCATTCACACACATACACACATACAAATGTATATGTCAAAATATACTCTCTTTCTCTTTTTCTCCTACACCCACCCCTCAGAAAAGACCTGTCTGATTTCCATTTCCACAACTTGAATTAAGTCAAGTCAAGATTGGTCAATTAACTTTTACTATTATCATTTTATAATTATTGCATATAACCCTTAAAAAGCTCTTTTAGGCAGATTAAATACATTCTACTACAATATATTCAAGCACTTAAATTTAGAATTATAATAGTATGAATAATGTTTGTGAGTGGATATTTTGGGAAATTATAAGCTATGTATTTTACTCATGTACTTTTTGGTGATTCTCCAAGTAAGCTTTTGCTCTGGAGGCTAAAACGGTTTCATAAAAGTATTTCAAGTAGACATAAAATCTGAAGAGGAAGCATAAAACACTATATTTCAATCTACCCATATTTCTTCTCTTTTCAAAGGATGGAAGGGGGAGAGGAGTTTGACTGATTTATTTTTTATAGTGTACATTCCTCAACATTCCCATTTGTGTTCTGATTCCTGTTTGTGACCTTCAGATTCCATATTTATGATGTCACCACCTGTTTTTCTCCTCCTTCCCTTGGCATTGTATTATAAAATGAAAACAATACAAAAATACTTTCCTCCCCACCCTCTTTTGCTCTTTTAATATGTATAGCCTTGACAACCATGAAAGGTATCCAATGCACAAATGACCAAAGGAAACTACATTATAATAAATAACTTTTCTTTCATTTACATCCATTGCCAAGGTGAAGGGTGCAAAATACAGTAGGAAAGGAGATATGTGGGCAATTCTATGCACACTTACTTGGGAGGAAAACCCTGTTCAGTGTACACTGACTATTAATTCTTAGTAAACAAGCATAGGATTCCACAGTCAAATACAATTGATTGCTAATTTGACACTTGAATATTTTGAGTTGAGTGGATATGCCAAGCACCAGAATGTACCAATTAGCACTCAGAACTAAGTAGAACACTGTAGCCTTCCAAATTATACCAAAGTTTCTGGAATAACATATTTCCAAATGCTCTCTCACTCAACCAAAAAAATCCAGCATAATTGAATAAATAGCAACTCTGAGAGGTGTTGGGAGCTCCTTAATCTCAGTGGATATTATAAGTGGCATTTCCATAGATCAATCCAAAGTTTAGAAGCTTTTTCTTTCTCCAAAGATTAATAAACCAAATTGCAATTGTTTTCTTTAAAATCAGATTGCATCAAAACCCTATTAAAAATCAGTTCAGAAAAACTAAGGAAAAAATATTTTTTCAATCTCTTCCTCTCTGACACATAATTTATTTTGCATTTTATAGATCCATCGATACAGCTTTGGTTAAAGTTTGTAAATAAAAAAGTGAAATTACCACTTGGGAGAGTTCCCTGGATCTTATTTAGTAGCTTCCATATGTTCCACAAAATTGCATTTACCACTATTCCTTGTATTTTTCCCCCATCCATATCAGTTATGTCTAGCTGATGTGGCAAGCATGTAATTGTGGATTAGTAGAAACTGTGTATGTATATGTTTTTATTTAAGACTATGCCATTAATGCAAAATATTTTCTTTGTTGGTTGAAGTGGTGGTCATTATTTTTACGCATTTCTAATAGCCTGATGTAATGTCAGCTGAAAATCAGGCAAAAAGCTTTATTTTACTATTGTTTTTTAAGAAAACAATTAGTTGCTATATTTTCCCATACTATTATGGTTTAATAGTAAATGATAGTATGAAATTTTTATCCCTATTTTAATTTAAAAAAAACAGGAAAAGGAGATCCCACCCAGTTAGACAGACAAAGATAAGGTTTCTCTCATCTAAAGAGTAGGCGCTCTATAGCTTATTCCTTGATTCTTTCCTCCAACCTCATTCTTCACTTCCTTCCTCTTAAGTTGTCTTACCCCTATGCAACCGGAGTTGTAAGAGAAGATATTGATAATGCCTATTTCTGAGCATAGGAGTTGTAAAGGAGGAGATTGATCATGCCATTAGGAGGAGTGAGGGCTTATGCAAGAATTAGGAAGCTCTCTTAGTGCTACTCAGTGCTACCCATCTTGGATTTTCAGGGAAGAAATGGCATACTGACCAAACAGCAGGTGAATGCTTTAATATAAGAAGATGAAACAGTATCTTTTCTAAGCTTTAAGAATTCAAAATAAACAGCAAAAAGCAAGATAAGGCTTAAAGACTTTGAAGTTAATGTGAATTAATTAATTAATTTAAAAGCATAAATAAATTTTCATAGGAAATAAAATTTTGGATTTTTGTTTCAATATCAGACATATAACAAAGTAACTTACAGTAATGTTCAGAGATATTGTTGAGGAATGATAATAGAACTTTGAATCAACAATGTCTGCTGTGTTGTGTGTTTTTATAAAGCTTTACTCCCAGAAGAAACTATTACATCAGAAGATGCCATTACAGATTTCCAACCAAACCTATCTGGTGTGATTATGGAGAACAACATAAAGAAGAATTTATCACTGGATGTATAAGGAAGGAATTGAGATGGAAATAAAAATGCTACTTCAAGAGAATATTTGGAATAATTTATTCCACTAGGCTTAACAAAAGAGGCTTCTTAAAGTGTTGAAAAAATACTTGAAAAGAGATAATGATAATTCATATGGATTAAAAAGAAAGATTGTTTTATGCAAATGGAAGAAATCTAAAGTTGGCTTCCAGATAGTTCGCGATCTACGACCACAATTGAATGCAAAATTTCTGTTGCTAAGCAAGGAAGTTGTTAAGTGAGTTTTGACTGATTTTTATGACTTTTTCTGTCACAGTTAAGTGAATTTCTGCAGTCGCTATGTTAGTAACATGATGGTTGGTAAGTGAATCTGGTTTTCCCATTGACTTTGCTTGTCAAAAGGTTGCATGAGGTGAGCTAGGACACTAACTGGCATAAACACATGCCAGTTGCAAGAAACCAAATTTTGATCAAATGACCATGGGAATGTTGCAATAATCTTAAGTATGAAAAACAGTCATAAGTCACTTCCTTTAGTGTATTGAAATTTTGAACTGTCACCAAATGAATGATTGTAAGTCAGGAACTGTCTGTATTTGACCAGGATTAAAATGGTATATTTTGTTATTTTGGGATGGTATCTTTCTGGTCTTTCTGACATCTGGACTTTATTATCGGATTGAATATTATTATATCTCTTAACTAACAGGATGTGAAGAGATAGTGAAATTATTTATACTTATACTTACGAGAATGGAAGGTTGCCTTCTTAGTTTGTTTTTCTTTTTCTCCTTTGCTTTCATGAGCATTTTATTTCTACTTTTCCTTTTAGTTTGTATTACAGGTAATCATCAACTTAGTTATTTAGTAAATATTAGAAGTTACAATGGTACTGAAAAAAAAGTGACCATTTTTCATACTTAAGACCATTGCATAATCAAAATTTGGACACTTTTTTTTTTTTTTAATTACATTTATATGCCGCCCTTCTCCGAAGACTCAGGGCGGCTTACAATTTTTGGAGCACAACCCAATGCGCTCAGCAATAGCCTTCATTCCATTGTATATGCCTGCTTATTACTAAGCGGCATTTTTACAAGGTCAGCTTTGCCCCAACAATCTTGGGTCCTCAATTTACCTACCCAGTGGATGGAAGGCTGAGTCAACCTTGAGCCTGGTGGGATTCGAGCCTACAGTAATTGTAGACAGCTGGATCTTAAGAGCAGGCATTTAACCGCCTGAGCCACCAAAGCTCCTTGACAGTTAACTCATGTTTATGATGATTGCAGTGTTCTGAGATCATGTGATCAATCACATTTTGCAATCTTCAGACAAGCAAAGTCAGTGGGAAGTCAAGTTCACTTAACAACTGCAATGATTCACTTAACTCTGGCAAGAAAGGTGATAAAATAGGGCAAAACTCACTTAATTGTCTCACTTAGCAACAAAAATTTTGGGCTCAATTTTAGTCATAAAGTGAGGACTAACTGTATATTTAATTTGAGTTATCTGAGGACTTCCCTCCCCCGATTTCATCAGACTGTCCCATTAGATCTGACAGCAGAAAAAGTACTTATATTTGGTAGACTCCAGGAGGAAGGGTCTTGTCTGGTGGAATGCATGCCTTATAGAACCTTCTCTACCCTGAAATTAAATTAGCTCCATCACTGTTCATGTTCCAGAAGTCCTTCAATACCTAGTTATATCATCAGTCCCTGAGGTATATTTTAATTTTTAATTAATTTAATTTTTAGTAGTGATTGTTTTATATTTTTATAATGATTTTTTTACATATTTGTTGTTTTATTTGATTTATATTTGCCACCCAGACTCACTTTTCATGAGATGGGCAGTCACATAAAATTGATAAATAAATTTAAAAAATAATTTATTATTGTGATTAAAAGTCTTAATAAAAATAATAAAACAATAATTAGAAAAAGATCCCTGATCCATCATGCAATAGAGGTGGATGTGTTACAGATGTGGACCACATGACTACTGTCTGCAGCTGCTGCGGAATCTGAGGAAAGGATGCAGCTGGTTTAAGGTGTTGCAGACTGATACAGAATTCTTGCTATCAAGCACCTTTAAGGAATTGATTCTGAAGAATTGCATAGGATTATTATTCTTTCCCTTCTGATATATATGCAGTATTAATATAATAAGAATTTAGTAAAAGACTAAAGACCGTGAAAAATGTCAGCTGATTAAAAAAAAGGAAATGCTTAAGTAATGATATCTGGTGTGCAAATGAGTTGTTGCTGGTGAAAATTTTGTTTCAAAAAATAGCACTGGCTTGTAATGCCCAAAAAGGTTACTGGAAGGACTATTTTCAGCATCATCTTGCACTCTGAAATGAGCATCTCTACATGGGTTTGGCTCTAAGACCAATTAGACGGAATGCTAAAACAGACAGAATCTTTTCCATATGACTCTGCACCCAAACTAATATACACCAGGCATTCAAATAGGCTCTG
>CM019155.1:38355129-38375654 GCA_009733165.1 Naja naja
TAAACCAATACCATTTGACATTTTACAAGAACAGTTCAAAAAACCAATAACAATAACATTCAAACCTACATACATAACAGTTGTCATGGTGGATATCTTAGGCTTCCCAAAACTACCTATTTTTTTAAGAAAGTTTTTCAATATTATCATCTGCTGTATCAACTCCCTTCTATGTTTTCTGTATTTGTCTCTTCCCTTTTATATTATTCTAATCCTTTCAATTTATGACTACAAAAGCTAGTATACTTAATAATGACTTCCCTTATTTTTATGTACACCTTTTATACATATATATATATATATATATGGGTCTTGTATTCGGGTCTTGTCCTGCAAGATTGAGAATACCTTTGGCAACGTTTCGACGAAATCTCATCCGTCATCTTCAGGCTGGTGTCTTCAGCTTCGTTATTCTTCGGTATTCTCAATCTTACACGGGACAAGACCAATACACCAAGACCCACATACCTTTACCCGTGGAAAATTCACGAAAACATATATATATATATATATATATATATATATATATATATATATATATACATACACACAACCATGTAATGCTAAATGTCATTATTATTTATACTCTATAATAATCTATAACCCTCTTAATTTTCTAATCTTATTTAATCCTTTTAATATATTAAATATAATCCTAAATATAATATGATAGCTTATATAATAAACATATATAGTTCAATAGATATAAGTATGTATATTTTCCCCTTATATACTATATTTTATAACTTTCTTGTAACTCATTTGAGTCTATGAATCAAAATATAGCCATTAATTAGATACACATCAATTAATTAGTTGATTGTTATCCAAAGCATCAAATTGTAGAGAAATACAAAGAATCTATAGAATATAGCAATTATAAATAATGCAGCAATCTATAAAGTAAAGTACCAAGTTAATTTCTTGCAAAACAATCAGCTATATATATCTAGGGTTAGGGTTATATATATTGTTGTTGTGGCCCCGCCTCGTGAGCCTGTGCTGACAGAGGAAGAGGACCTGGATGATGAAGAAGAGGAGGAACGGGCAATGCCTTCCTCACCAGGACCTGCCCCCCCAGGACCTTCCTCCCTGGCAAGGCCTCCCTCCCCAGGACCTTCCTCCCTGGCAAGGCCTCCCTCCCCAGGACCTTCCTCCCTGGCAATGCCTCAGGTTTCTTCTCGAAAGCCAAGAGGAACAGCCTGAGAGACGAGAAGGTATGGCCACGGCTGGGGAATGAGGAGGAGGATTCCTGGCTTGATCCCAGGCAACGTCAGAGGGAGAAACGTCAGCAGCAATGTAGGAGGCGTGGGAGGGCCAGAGATTGAGCTGGACCACACCCCACCAGGTATAAAAGTGGGTGTGCCTACGCTGCAGACTCTGTACGTGACAAAGTGTGGAATAAGCCAAGAATTCCGTCTGTGTTGTGCCTGCTTTGGTTTCTGGACTTTGGGAATAAATCATTCCTTCTGTGAGTAATTCATTTCTTGTCAGCTCCAAATTTGGCAGTGAGAGCCTGGGTGACTGCCAACACTCTTATCGGGAGAGATAACTTGGATTTTGGAGACAGGCCAGCGTGACTCTCTGTGCTAGTGTTGCTGCCAAGTTCCTTACCTTCTGGGGAAGGGAAGGGGAGACAGAACATATTGTTATTAGTTTTTTTTACAGTATACACATTTTAAATTTAATACTTAGTACTTAGAGACTATTTAGCTTTCTTCTTCTTTCTACCTTCTTCTTTTCCCTTTCTTCTGCACACCATCACATTACTTTCCTCATTTCCCCTTTCCTCATTCATTTTTAACTACTTAGTCACTTTCACTCTCAAATTGCACAGTCACAGCTTTCCATCAAAATGGTTCCACTCTCAGTTCAACTACAGTTCACCATTAAAGTTCCAGTTATTTCCCTAATATCTCTTTTCTGCTCTGCTAATAATCAATCCAAGTCATAAAAAATTTTAAGTTTTAGTTCACAGAGTCTTTTCTTCTGTGGCATTCTCTCTCAGCTGTCAAACTGTTCCATTTTCTTCTCTGCCTTTTGCTCCACTATCCCTCACCACTTAGCCTCTGTATTCTCTCCGGAGACTCCCTCTGTCATAAATCTTTTACAGGACTCTTTTCTCACCTCTCGAAAACTGTCCCAGTCTGCCGTTCTTCTTCCAATGTCTTGTGTTGATCCACTCTCCTGCTTCCTGATCGCAGCTGGCTGTCACAGCTTTGGACCTGCCGTAGACTCCTGGTTTCTTCCACACCAGATTCAAAGAGCTTCCCCTCGTCGCAGTGGGAGGTTGTTTTCCCCCACTCTGCTCCTAGGTTTCCCCTTCTAATTCATGTGTCTCTCCAAGCTTCACGATGCCTCTGACAGTCAAGCACAAAAATTCGGATACAGGGTTGCAGAGATCGCTCTCCCTGCTCCACTCAGCTGTGACCTTACCACCGGAAGTCCCTGATTGGGAAATGTATTATCAAGCTGCAGCCATGGTATGGATCAAAGATTTGATTAATCTGGAAAATAGAAGAGTATTGTTAATAGAGGGCCATGACTGGCAGAGAGAGTGGCATAGTTTTCTATGGGATGGGAGATGTAAACAGCATGCCTATTTTCAGAACCATATGATTAGAGATTCATTAATTCAGACATGGAATAAGATTTTAAAAAATCATTACACCAAAATACCAAATTGATTGTCAACTATGGAAGCACAAATCTACCCAATTGTAATGGACCTTGGAAAAAAGAGGTCTTATAAAGAATTATTAGACACACAAGGAAGATTAAAAACAAGACAAGAACAAAACATAAAGATAGATTGGTGGCCATACATGCAAATTCAGGCGAGATACAAAAAGGACAAAGAACAATTTGGTTCCTCCATGGAAAAACATCAATTAGATAAAATTCTACAAGAAATGGAAAAGAAAATGATTTCAAGAATATACAACTATCTACTGGATTTTAAAATGGAAGAGGAGGTGGTCAAAGAGACAATGGTGGTATGGGTGAAAAACGTTGGCCATAATATAGATCTGGAAAATTGGGAGAGAATGTGGGGATCAAACTACAAATTAATTACATCTACAGCATACAGGGAAAATCAATATAAAATGTTTTACAGATGGCACCTTCCCCCTGCTAGACTGGCAAAAATGTTTAACTCAGACCCAAAATGTTGGAAGTGTGGAAAAGAAAAAGGCACCTATTTCCACACCTGGTGGACATGTCAAGAGGTGAAAAAATATTGGAATTTAATTAGACAATGGCTAGAAGAAATTACGAATCAGAAAATTGAACTTAATCTGGAAATGTTTTTATTAGGCATAATAACACAAACATGCAATAAAACATATGTCATATTACATATATTAACAGCTGCAAGGATCTCGAATGCACAACTCTGGAAGGAAAAAAGGGTTCCAATGGAAGGCATGGTTATAAAAAAATAATAGATTGTATAGAGATGGACAGGCTAACGATGAAAGTAAAAGACAGAGAAGATTCAATTTATTACAGGGACTGGTATGCCTAGTATGAGTAGCTTAGAAATAAAAGAAAATAAAATGGCAATTAGGAAAAGAATGAGGGAATATGTAAATATGTAACTATATTATAGAGAAGATTGATGTGTAAAAATAAAAGATACTGATTTATAGTAAGCGTAAGATGTAATGGTAAAGGAATAAGTAAATATATATACTGAAGAATGCAAAGAGATACAAAAGATGTCTTCATGTTGATTACGATGTATAAAGTTTTTATTTTATGTTTTTAAAATTTCTAAACGTAATAAAATTTATTTTAAAAAATAAGAAATATCTAGGATGTGCCCCTACTTATATTCCTGCCTGTCACAATGCTGAACCATGTCAGTGCTACTTAAGGGTTACCCTACCATGTAGACTTAGCTGTTTGTCTCCTGTGCTGCTCCTTGTATTTCTAAAACCAATTCAACAATTTCCAATATGGAGTGGGATGAGTTGGCAAAAGGTACAAATTAATTTTACTCCAGACCAGTGTTTATCAACCTTGACAACTTTAAGACATATGGACTTCAAATCTCAGAATTCCCCAGCTAGCCATGTTAGCTGGAGAATTCTGTGGATTTCAGTTTTCTTGAATTCCCAAATCCAACAGATTAATTGGAGAAATTGTCCACACACCTTAAAGTTGCCAAAGTTGAAAAACACTGCTCTAGATTCATGGCCAGTGCAGGACCTAATAGCTTACTTTTCTTTTTCTTGCCCTACAGAAAAGGCTTGGCTCAATATTAATATGTCTGTAAAAACTGTTTCTTTTTCATTCATCCCCAAAATTTTCCATTACTTTCCCAGATGGGTCCACTCATAAATGCCCTCCCATCCTTGTATCATGTTCTCTTAGACCATAGAGCAAATTCTTTCTTTTTCATTTTTTGTCATTGCTGCTAGAGTAAAGAGATTAGATCGTTCTTAGTTCCATTTTGATCATATAAACAAAGGATTTGTTAAAATATTATAGTTTCATTTCAGTATACTTATAAATGAATCACTGAAAAAAAGGAAATGGGGAAAAAGAACCATAGGTTGGGGGAAAAGGAGATCAAACTGGGTGAAAGTCAAAAAGGTGCCTTCTAGGAGATGCAAGGATATAATAAAAGTGTGCTATCAGAAATGGGGTCTATATGCCATTGCTAGAATAACAGGGGGGGAAAAGGAATCCACCAGATTCCAAAATAAAGAATCTACCAGATGCAAACTTTAAAATCATAAAGCAATAACCATTCAGAGAACTGACCAGCTTTTGGATAGATAGGGCCTACCAGACATTGTAGTCAATCAGAGCTGGATATATCACTAAACTGAAAAGAGGTATAATAGATTAACTGTTTGGAAGGACATTAAAGACATATGAAACACATGGACTGTGAATAGTAAAGAACTATGTAATCCATTCCTTCACTCAAGAAATAGAGGGGCCCAAATTCACAATAGAATAAGTAAGAAGTGAGATGTAGCCTTGGACTTCTGGGAGATGAATCCTATCACATCTGACTTTCAACTATTGATGGAAAACATAAATACGGTAGAAAGATATACAGAAATAAGGTGTATTGAATTCATGAAATCTTATATATGAGTATATATTCTCATTGTCTACATAATTTTATGTATATAATAGAAGTGACAATTGGGAAGATCCAGATCTATAATCACCTTTAAGTGTTTTTAGTGCTCTTGTTCCAGTTGGACCGTGCTTTACATTGCATGTTTATGAATGGTAGTGTTGTGTTGTTTCAGGTAGATTTATAATACAAATGGGACTGGTTTTCTATAATGAGACTGGTTTTCTGTAACACTATGAAAAGAAGTGAGAAATTATTAGTCATGACATTAGGGGCACTAACCTGGTTGCTACCAAGATTCATTAAAACCCAGGGAAAAAATTGTAGTGCAGGACTTTGTGGTTGAGTTTGCCTAGAAAATATTTCATATTTAATGACTTAGATGAGGGAATAGAAAGGGAACTTACCAAATTTGCAGATGATACTAAGCTGGCAGGAATAGCTAACACCCAAGAAGATAGGCTCAAGATCCAGATGGATCTTGAGGAGGTGGGGCTGATGTTGTGACAATATGATGAGCGATTACGGGGCTCCGGGACCGGCATTGATATCCCTGCAGCTGGATGGTCTGTTTGGACCCGAACCATCCCGTAGAGATGGTAGTTGAGGAGAGCGCATCCTGTCAATCCCAGGGACACTGCAAACTCCCTGGTTGATCCAGGAAAAGCCCTCCAATCCAGCTGCGGAGGAAAGCAGCCATTGAAGCTGCTGAAAGTTGGGACAACTCTGGAACAGAAGAAGAAGAAGAAAAAAAATGTGTCAGCTCTGGGTGAGATTTTAATTTTTCTGGCAAGAAATAAGAGAGCACCCTAAAGGGGGAAAGATTCTAAGAATATAGAAGACAGAAGAAGAAACAAGCGGTGAAATTGAGCTTTCTGTCAAAATCAATTAGAGCTATTTTACTGCATTTTAAACAAAGATTTAGTTTTTAACTGGACTGGACTTTATAACTATAATTAAAGAAAGATAATTGTTAATACTTATTTTAAAAGGAGACTTTGGATTTTTTGTTGGTTTCCTTTTTTCTCTTTAAAAGGGAGAAAACTTAGAAACTTTTTAGATTTTTTCCCTTTCCTGACTAAACTATAACAAAGGAGTGAAAGTCAAGCATAGTAAAACAACACTGCCACCTAGAGGCCTTTAAAAATATTTTTGAAGGAACTGAAGGAACAAATTGTGGGAAAATTGTCCTAGTCACAGGCTGTTTACATTAAGAGAAGATAGAGAGTTGAGTACTGAAGAAATGTTTATGCAGGTGTTCCTCTTGAAAAAAACAATTTAAATGGCTGGAGATTGAAGTTGAAAGAAAAGAGGCTACTGTGACCTTGGATTATATTGTGTTAAAATTTGTTGAAATGTTGATAGCGTGCCTTGGACATGACATGGTGGCAGTGATTTACTTTGTGATGCATTTTTAAACTGCAATTAAACTTTTCTCTCTTTTTTATTTTGATGGCTTGTAATCATTGGCCTGATCTTTTTGGTTCTTCAATTTGGCTTTAACCCTACTTTTGGAATACAACTTTTTTTCCTTTTGGCTGTTTTGTTTCCCTTTTAATACCATTTGTGGATTACTTTTATATTTTTAAACATTTTTTCACCTTTTTCTTTCTTTTTATGTTTTTATATCTTAGTCTTTCTGGCTTTTGGGATGAATGGTTTTTCTTCATAATTTTTTCTTTTATTTTTATTCTTATTTCCAATCTTTTCTTCCCCTTATAATTGGATTAAGATATAGAAGAACCTGAAGAAAATTGTTCCAGGTGTTGTTAGCAGATATTTTTTTATTAGGATTGTAACCACTTAGAGATGAAGAAGACAGCTGCTACAGGCTCATCAATTCCTACCTCCTCCTCTCTAAGCCCAGCTGGGCAGCGGTCAATTCACACCATGTTACAGCAGGAGAAAGAGAAAGACAAAGAGAGGGAGAAGGAAAAGGAGGTTACATTACAAATGATAATGCAAGCAATACAAGAACAAGGAAAATGCTTGGAAGATAGAATGAAAAGAATAGAAGAGAGAAAGGGGAAAACAGATGAGAAAGTAGAGAATATACCACGAATGATGATGAAGAATGAAGAATGAAGAAAGATTCCAAGAAATAGGAAAAAAAGGAGACCAGACAGAGAAAAAAGTTGGAGAAATTGATAACAAGTTGATAGCAGTTGAACGAGACAAGGGTAAAAGAATGATTGCCTGGGAGAAGGACAGGGCAGATTTTTATTTAACATTTCAAAATATCAAGGAAGAAAAAGGAGAAAATCTTGCAGAAAAAATGATGGATGGAATAGATGAAGTTTTTCAAGTGTATACAAGATATGCCATGAAAAACAAACTACCAAGAGAAGTCCACATGAGATTTACAAAGAAGGAATCAAAACAGAAATACTACAAAGAGCAAGGGATGACCCATTGAAATATAAAGGAAAGGAGATCACAGTCCTAAAACAAGTACCAAGAAAAGTGAGAGATTTGAGAAGAGAATATCAATTCTTGATGAAAAATTTAATTAAGAAGGGAGTGAATTATAGATGGCTGATTCCAGAAGGCTTAATATTTACTTGACAAGAGCAAAGGCACAGATTGGACTCAATAGAGAGAGCAGAATTGTTTTATGATGAATATTTCAGAGGAAAAGAAGAAGAGAGAACATGAGATGAAGAAACAGCTAAACTCGAGAGGAGATAGTTCAAGTAAGAAAAAAGAGATGAAAAGATGTGAGAAGAAGGTGCAGTAGGTGGAAGGGTAGAAAAGAAGCAAGAGAGCAAAGAACAATGAGAGCAATAAACCCTACATATAAAGTATAAAAAATGGAAGAAAAAAACCCTGAATTTGGCCATCAAAAGGAAAAAAGTTTCACAAACTAGAAAAATTAAAATTATATATAATCTGCTTGCAATAAGTTCATATTTAAAAAACAACATGTTCAAATGTTGAACTATCCTAGAATTGGGAAATTATACACTTCCTTGGTGCAACAAAATAAAAGAGGAGTAGCTTTATATATTAAAAACACAATCAAAGCTAAATTAATTTATACAGATGAAGAAGGAAGAATATTGATGGTGGAAATAATTGACAATGACTCAAAAATATGTTTAGTAACAATCTATGCACCAAATGAAAAGCAAGAAGAATTTTACAAAAAAATTGCACAAGAAAATAATAGAACTGGAATGATAATATATGCATTTTGGGAGACTTTGATGAGATAGTGGATACAAAGTTGTATTATGAAACACAGAAAACTAAAACAAAATAGAAAGACACTCCCAAAATCCTTTTTTCAAAATGGCAGAGGAATTAAGCATTCAAGATGTTTGGAGAGAAATGAACTCTAAGAATAGACAATACACATTTTATTCCAATAGATACTTATCATGGTCAAGAATTGATTCGGATGATTTGGATGTCAACAGAACTAATCTCCAATATACAAGAAGTAACTATAGAAACAAGTACTTGGGCAAATCATAACCCAGTATGGATCAAATGGCAGGGTCAAAAGAAAAGACCAAGATGGATTTTGAACAATTCAATTTTGAAGGAAAAAGAATTTATACAAAATATGGAAAAAGAATTGGCTTTTTTTCCAAATAAAATAACAAGGAAAAAACTTCATTACAAAATGTATGATTTACCATGAATGCCTACACCAGAGGTCTGATTATAAATTATACGAGAAGAAGGAATATTTAAAAAAAAAAGACAAACACAACAAAAATTTGAGGAAGATTACAAGAAACTGGAGAAAGAACTACAACGATATCCACAAAAGAAGGAGATTAAAAGCCAAATGGAAACAGTTAAATATAAAATGGGGTTGATGGAAAAAGAAGAATTGGTACAAAAAATTAGGAGAGCTAAACAGAACCTCTTTGAAAATGCAAACAAACCAGGCAGATGGTTAGCTTATAAATTGAAAAAGGAGAGAGAAACAAAGAAGATAATACAATTGATAGTTGAGCATGGAATGGCTTGTAATGGAAATGATGGGGGGGGGGGAAGAAATAGTACAGAAGTATTATGAAAAATTATATGATCAAGAGGATATTGAATAAACATACCAATAAACCAGGAAGATGGCTAGCTTGGAAATTGAAAAAACAAGCAGAAAAAAGATGGATCACTAAGCTACAAAATGAACAGGGGGAAATATGCTACCAAGAAGAAATGAAAAGGAATATAGTTCAGAAATTTTATGAGGATCTATACAAAGAAGAAGATAGCAGAAAAAGTGATAAACTGTTTTTAAAAAGCTGATCTTCTGAGAATATCAGAAGAAGAAAAAAGTTTATTGAATGGAAGAATAAACCTTGAAGAAGTAACTTGGGCAATAAATAAACAAAAAAATAACAAAGTGGCAGGTCCTGATGCACTTCCTGCTGAACTATATAAAACTCAACAAGAACTATTAGGCAACAAATTACTCAAATTATTTAATGAAGTCCTGGACAAGGCAAAAATTCCACAATCGTGGAAAGAAGCAACGATTATGATCATTCCAAAAGAAAAAAATGACCAAACAAAGATAGGAAACTACAGGCCAATATCTCTATTAAATGTGGACTATAAATCTTCGTAACTATAATAGCTGAAAGACTCAAGAAAATATTAAACAAATTTATACATACAGACCAAAATGGCTTCCTTCCACATAGGCATCTTAAGAATAATATCAGGACAATTCTAGATATCATAGAGTATTATGAAGATCGTAGTGGAGAACAGGTAGCACTATTATTTTTGGATGCTAAAAAGGCCTTTGACAATGTAAAATGGAATTTTGTTCTGCAACAAATTAAGTATATGGATTTTGGGCCAAAATTCTTTAACGTAGTATCAGCAATATATCACAAACAAGAAGCTAGGATATTGATAAATGATCATACAACAAATAAATTAGAGATACAAAAAGGAATGAGACAGGGGTGTCCATTATCACCATTATTATTTATTTTGACATTAGAGGTATTAACAAGAATAATTAGGAAAGAACCAGAAATAAAAGGACTAAAAATAAAGAAAGAAAAATATAAATTACAAGCCTTCGCTGATGATTTGGTTTTTATTTTAGAAGATCTGCAAAATTTGGGACTAAAACTTATAGGGCAATTAGAGGAATTTGGAAAAGCAGTGAGGCTAAAAATTAATAAGGAAAAAACTAAAATACTTACAAAAATATAACAAATGCACAAAAGAAAAATTTAACAAGGATAATGGACATCCGGACAATAAATAAAGTTAAATATTTGGGAATTGTAATTTTGGCAAAATGTATAACCCTCAAGGAGGACAATTATACTCCATTAATTAAAAAAATAATGGAAGACCTCAGGAAATGGAACAATTTAAGACTCTCCTTTATAGGGAGAATTGCGTCCATAAAAATGAGCATATTACCAAAATTATTGTTTTTATTTCAAAATGCTCTGCTAAAATTAGAAAAAAATTTATTTGACCAATTGGATAAGCTAGTATCAAAATTTTTATGGCAGAACAAAAAGCCCAGAATTAAACTGAAATTGTTGCAGGATGCTACCAAAAGAGGAGGATTTGGCCTACCAGATTGGGAAATATATTATAGAGCGGCTATTCTGACCTGGGTTAAAGATTGGATAAGTGTTAAAAATAAAAGAATGTTAACCTTAGAAGGATATAATCTACAGGCAGGCTGGCATGCCTTCTTGTGGCAAGTCAAACAACAAATTCATGGCTATTTTCAAAGGCATAAAATTAGGCAGACCCTACTAAATGTATGGAATAAAACTAAACTACAAATTTACGTTGAAATACTAACTTGGCTATCTACATTAGAAGCACTAATGTACCCACATTTATTGCATTGAGGGCAGGTTATTACATATGAGGATATGCTAGATAAGAAGGGTGATTTAAAAACAAGACAGGAGTTGAAAGATCTGGGATTTGAGATAGAATGGTGGGCCTATTTATAATTACAGTCGAGGAGAATTTGAAAGAACGGGGGTATTAGCAGATGGAAAACAGAATTAGACAAAATATTATTAGGTACAGATAAGAATTTGATTAAAAAAACTTACAAAGTATTATTAGAATGCAAACTAGAAGAAGATGAAAGAAATGATGTTGGCCTGCATGAAAGACTTTGGATATGATATAAATTTGGACGATTGGCAAATTTTACGGGATAGGAATAGAAAAATAACTTTGGCGGCATCATATAAAGAAAATTTACACAAAATGTTTTACTGATGGCATATCCCATCATCAAAATAGGCAAAAATGTACCAGAAATTATCCCCTAAATGTTGGAAATGCAATAAAGAAATTGGAACATACTACCACGTATGGTGGAAATGTGAAAAAGCTCAAACATACTGGCTGAAAATTAGAAATTGGTTAGAAGAGATGTGTAAAATTAAAATAGAATTCAGAGCTGAAATTTTTCTATTGGGTATCAATGTGGGAAAATATAATAAAGAGATAATATATTTAATAGTCCATGTTACCACCACAGCAAGATTAGTCCTTGCCCAAAGTTGGAACAGTAATGATATGCCAGACAAGATGGAAATAATTAGAAAAATTTGGACGTGTGCCAAAATGGATAGAGTAACTCAAGAGTTAAAAGATAGGATTGAATTTGAATATTACAAAATCTGGGAGAAGTTTTACCACTGGTTTTAAAAAAGAAAGGAGTAAATGTATGAATGACTATTAACATTTATGTATATATGTAAATTTGCATTTTTTGTTATATGTATTATTTGAGGATGTAAGACAAGTAGATGTGTTGGGATGTATGCACCACATTCATTGTTTTTAAATGTTTTTTCTTTCTGTTGTTTCATTAATAAAATTTATTTTAAAAAAGGGGATACTGAAGAAGAAAAAGTTAAACAATATTTGCAAAAAGCAGAGTTACTCCAAATACCTGAAGAAACTAAGATAATGCTAGAAGTGAAAATAACAATGATGGAATTGGCAGAGGAAATAAACAGACAAAATGCTGGAAAGGCATCGGGCCCGGACAGGTTACCAGTGGAATTTTACAAGACTTTGCAGGAATCTTTAAATACCGTAATGCTTGAAGTAGTGAATGAGGTTTTATCCAAAACTAAAATACCCAATTCATGGACAGAGACTTATATTACTCTTATACCAAAAGAAGATACCAACTTACAACAAATAAGAAACTATAGATCGATATCCCTGCTGAATGCAGACTATAAAATATTCACCTCAATAATGGCAGAAAGACTTAAAATATATTTGAATCATTTTATAAGTACACATCAAAATGGATTTCTGCCCAAGAGGCAAATAAAAGATAATATGAGAATAATCTTGAATACACTGGAATATTATGAAGCACATCCAGAAAAGCAAATGGTCTTAGATGCACAGAAAGCCTTTGATAATGTAAATTGGCAGTTTATGTTATTGCAAATGGAAGAGAAGGGCTTCAGAGAAAGATTTATAAAGGCAATATATCATAAACAATCTGCAAAAGTAATGATAAATGGAGATTTGACAAGTAATATTAATATCAAAAAAAGAACTAGGCAAGGATGTCCTCTGGCCCCACTGTTGTTTATATTAACTTTGGAAATACTTAATAGAAATATTAGGAAAGATAAAGAAATAAAGGGAATGAAAATAAAAAAGGAAGAATATAAACTACAAGCATTTGCAGATGATCTGGTCTTTATACTAGAAGAACCATTGGAAACAGCATTTAAATTGATAGAAAAGAGAAGAATATGGACAGATAGCAGGACTAAAAATAAATAAAGATAAAACCAAGATTTTAGTTAAGAACATAATGGAAAAAACAAAGAACAAAGGAAAAAATTGATGGTAAGATTAAATATCCAGATCACAAACAAAGTAAAATACCTGGGAATACAATTGACAGCAAGATATGGAACATTAAAGGAAGATAATTATTATAAACTAAAACAACAGATTGCAACAGATTTGGAAAAATGGAAAAACTTACAACTATCTCTAATAGGGAGAATATCTACAATCAAAATGAATATATTACCAAGGATATTATATTTGTTCCAGATAATTCCAATTAAACTAGGGAAATAATACTTTGAGGACTTAAATAAAATAATACTGAAATATATATATTTCAGCCACGAGTCCCAGCCACGAAAACCAACACCGGACCCAAAATAACACATGATGCCACCACCAATCTCCTTCACCAGACTCAAACCCAAGCCCACGCCACAGATGAAAGGCAACCACCATCCAGAAACCAGACCATGGCTGCAACACCAGCTGCTACACCCCCCTCCGACCCCCAAACTAAGCAAACTGACACACTCTATAAACACATAGCCAGACCTCAAACTCGGAGCCAAACCAAGGCCCAGAATGTCACATCACAGCCTTCCACCCAGGATACATCATCACAGAACTCAGGAGATTACAACATAAAACATCAGGAGGTTGCAACACAGACAACGACCCAGGAGACTACAGCACCACACCCAGGATGTCACAACAATAGAACTCAGAAGGTCATCACACAGCCCATTACCCAGGTCGTTACAACACAAAAGGCTGAGAGACACACAGCCAGCACCTCAGCCACACAGGGTCTCAGGAAAAAGCCATCCAATCTGCATACATCAACTCCATCAACCAATCAAGAAGTAACAACACAGCCAACTCTGGAGTTTAAAAGGGAAAAACAGCCACGATCACACACTTCTCCCAGAAGAACGAAGCTGAAGACACCAGCCTGAAGATGACGGATGAGATTTCATCGAACGTTGCCAAGGTATTCTCAATCTTACACGGGACAAGACCGAATACACCAAGATATATATATATATATATATATATATATATATATAGGTATCTTGGTTATCTCCATAAGATTGAGAATACCTTTTCGTTCTCCCAGAAGAACGAAGCTGAAGACACCAGCCTGAAGATGACGGATGAGATTTCGTCGAAATGTTGCCAAGGTATTCTCAATCTTACATGGGACAAGACCTACACACACACACACACACACACACACACACACACACACACACACACATATATATATATATATATATATATATATATATATATATATATATATAAAATTACATTTATATGCCCTTCTCCAAGACTCAGGGCGGCTTACAATTTTGGGATACAACCCAGTGTGCTCAGCAATAGCCTTCATTCCATTGTATATGCCTGCTTATTACTAAATGGCATTTTTACAAGGTCAGCTAATTGTCCCCAACAATCTTGGGTCCTCAATTTACCTACCCCAAGAGGATGGAAGGCTGAGTCAACCTTGAGCCTGGTGGGATTCGAGCCTACAGCAGTTGTAGGCAGCTGGAACTTAAGTGCAGGCAATTAACAGCCTGAGCCACCCAAGGCAGGGAAAGAAGACAAGAATTAAACTTAAGTTATTACAGGATGCTAGAATGAGGGGAGGGTTTGGACTACCCAATTGGGAATTATATTACAAGGCTGTAACACTGATGTGGGTGAAAGAATGGATTGTTTTGAGAAATGTTAGATTGTTTACACTGGAAGGCCATGATTTACAATTGGGGTGGTATGCTTTTTTTAAGGTATAAGGAAAGTTAAGCACATGGGTATTTTAAGAGACATTATATTTGAGATGCCTTGCTATCAACTTGGGAGAAAATAAGGAAACAACATTATTTGAAAATACCAGTCTGGTTATCAACAACAGAGGTATTTGCATATATAGTTATTTTTAAAATGGAACACGTTGTTAGATATAGTGAGATTTTAAATGAAAAGGGTGAACTCAAAACAAAGCAAGAATTAGATGAGCAAGGGATAAATATGAATTGTTATTCATGTGTGCAAATACACTCTAGATATGATAAAGATAGTAAGATAGAAGAATTTTATAAAGAATTTATTGAATTAGATAAAATTTAACAGGTACTAAAGAGAGGATGATTAAAAAAACTATACGACTATTTACTAGGGGTGAAAATGGAAGAAGAACAAGCTAAGGAAATAATGATTGCATGGGGAAAAAACTTTGGATATGGGATAGATTTAGAAAAATGGCAGAAATTATGGACTAGTAATTATAAATTAACAATGTCAACAGCATATAAAGAAAACTTGTATGAGATGTTTTACAGGTGGCACTTCCCCCCAGCAAGATTAGCAAAGATGTTCAAGGATAAATCAGCGAAATGTTGGAAATGTCATCAGATACCTGGATCATATTACAATATGTGGTGGACATGTGCGGAAGCTAAAAAATATTGGACAAAAATACACACATGGTTGGAAAAAATGACAAAACAACATATAGACTTAAAACCAGAGGTATTCTTGTTGGGAATCTTACCGGAAGGCTATAACAAGGAACTGACATATCTGATTATAAATGTTTTAACTATAGCTAGAATTGTATTTGCCCAAAATTGGAAAAACAGAAAATTCCGAGGGAGGAGGATGTGATTAAGAAAATAATGGAATGTGCAGACATCAGTAGATTAAAATTAGCAATTACAGAGAAGAAGAAAAAGAATACTAAAAGATATGGGATTTATTTTACCAATGGTTAGAAAAGTAGGAAATTGAAATATAATATAGTAGTAATGATGTGTTGTACTTAATTATTTCTAAATGAGTTATAAATATGAACAAAAATTATTAAGAAGTGAGGTTTGCTCTAAAGGATAACATGGATTTGAAATTAAAAGTCTAATGATGGTGTAATAATAATATATGATATGGAAAGTTAATTAATGTAATATGAATGTAAAGCTAAGAGGAAAGGACCATAGACATTGTGCACAAACGAATGTACCAACTGACACACTATATAAATGATTTGTTATATTTGTTGTAAAAACTAAAAAAAAAACTTTTTTATTAAAAAAAAGATCCAGATGGATCTTGATAGACTAGAACACTAGGACGTATCTAACAAAATGAAATTCAATGTAGAGAAAAGTAAAGTCCTACACTTAGGCAAGAAAAACCAAAAGTACATATATAGACTATCTGAAACCAGGCTCAATAGCAGTAACTGTGAGAATGATCTTGGAGTCTTAGTGGACAACCAGCTAAATATGAGCCAGCAGTGTGCAGCAGCAGCCAAAAAAGCTAATGCAATCCTAAATTGCATTAACAAAGAGATACAATCGAGATCAAGTGAGATCACTCTATAAAGCCTTAGTAAGACCACACCTAGAGTATTGCATCCAGTTTTGGTCACCACATTATAAAAAAGATACTGAGACTCTAGAAAAAGTACAGAGAAGAGCAACCAGGATGATTAGGGGACCGGAGACTAAAACATACGATGAACGGTTGCAGGAACTGGGCTTGGCGAGAGAAGGATCAGTGGAGGCATGACAGCAGTCTTCCAATATTTGAGGGGCTGCCGCAGAGAGGAGGGGGTTAAGCTATTTTCTAAAGTGCTGGTAGGCCAGACAAAGAATAATGGATGGAAACTGAATAAGGAAAGATTTAACCTGAAAATAAGGAGAAACTTTCTGATGGTGAGAATAATCAACCAATGGAACACCTTGCCCTCGGAAGTTGTGGGGACATCATCACTTGAGACTTTCAAGAAGAGATTGGACTGCCATTTGTCAGAATGGGTGGGGGGGATGGACTAGATGACCTACAAGGTCCCTTCCAACTCTGATTATCTGTTATATTTAGCTAAATCATATGCAGAAAAAATCATACCACAAAAAAGTATCAATTAATAAAGACCTTTTCTTAAAATTCTCCTTTTTAGAATTATGCTAGTTCTTCTAGGTCAATCAGATATCATAATGAACTCATGTATGGACATTTTGAAATTTGAGGATATTAATCATACTAAATTAATGTGCCTGACTGTCACGTGACATATTTTATCAAAAATCCCTACTATAGGAGACTCTGGTCTGGAAATAACATGCATTAGTACTCTGTGACATCTCAGAAATCTATGATGAAGCATATAGCTAGTTTAAAGCAGCTTAATTCCTTCTTATATACAGATGTTAGCTGAAAGTACTCCAGACATGTCAGGAAAAGTAAAATTCAGCTTTATTATTTCTATGTCCCTGAGTTCAGTTGGAACACTCAGGCCAAGCACATCATAATCCTTATTTTTAAACCAATCTAGATAAACAAACCTTTCCCTTTTTCAGCCTTGCATTTCTCTTTTTTGTTATAATTAATCCTCTGAGAACTTACAAACTAAACTCCACTTACTCAGTCCAAAATGGAAACATCTTCCTATAATGGTTCTTTTTACAAAGAACTGGCCAAATGTTAAATCACATTTTACTCAGAATATGGAAATACTTTGAGTGATGAAAGTTATACTTAGTCAAGGTTGGAGTACATCCTTCACATTTTAAGTATGTATAAAAAATAGTAACCCCTCCAGTATGATGTTTAATGATATTTAATGTGCTCTGGAGCCTGCTCAGATCCAACTGTCTCCAAGAATTAGGTTGTACTAAGAATTAGAAATGGAATTTTAAAAGACCCATAACCATGTTCAGGAGTGTTAGAAATAACTCAGTAAAAATAATTTGTATTAAGAAAAAAAGGGTACAAAATTTGAATGTCAGAGTTTAGTGAATCCTGTTTGTGCAGCATTTTGGGTTCCATTGCAGAATGGTACTTCAGAATATGTGTGGTTGTGAATGTTATGTATGCAGGTTTGAAGTCATTGGTTTAGTTTGAACTGTTCTTGTAAAATGTTGGAAATGATTGGTTTAAAAAGTGCAGGAAAACCCTGCACTCTGATTGGCTGGCAACTGCGGCTGCTGGCTATAAGTAGCAGCTGCAGCCCAGCCAAATTGGGTCCATTCTGAGCTGTAGTCACTAATAAAAAAAGAGCTTGAAGCACTCCGCGTCTGTCTCTTCATGCAAACTTAACACTGGTGATGAAGGTGGGATTCCCCTGAAGAAGACGGCAATGTGGAACAGAAGGAGAGCGAGATGGCTGTGCTGAACAGCCCCCCAGCCCCGTTCAATCCAACGGCAGAAGACTGGGAGTCATATGCAGATTGTTACCAAATGTATCTGGAGGGAAACGATCTTGCCGACATTTCCGAGAAGCAGAAGAGGGTGGTCTTTCTCACGCACTGCAGTCCGGCAGTTTTCAAGATGGTGAAGGCATTGGCGGGAGCTGCAGGCGTGAAGGTAATGGAATGGCCTGACTTAGAAAAACTGTTAAGAGCCCATTACATGCCACAAGTATTGTGCCTCATTAAGAGACACGAGTTTTACCATCGTGATCAAGGGAAAGCAAAATGTAAACGACTTAGTGGCAATTTAAGAGACATTGGGGTGCATCTTGAATTTAACAGTTTAGAAGAGGCCATCTTGATCGATTTGTTCTGGGCATTAAAGACAAGGTGCTACAGAGCAAGTTATTACTGAAACCTAAGATCAGCTGAAGGAAGCAATAGAAGAGGCCTCTTCAGCAGAAGCTACCAAGTCCTCAGCAGCAGCCATGAAGAAAATCAACAAGGCCACAAGCCATCCTGATGTGGAAAAATCCACAACAACTCATTGTGAGCAAATAGATTCTGAGTCAGACTGTAGTGAGGTGGAGGAAGGAATTTACAGACTCAGAATGGAGTGGAAAAAGAAAGACCTGGGAAGAAAGAGGCAAGATTTCTGCAGAGGTTGTGGGGAAGCCACCCCGCACTGAATGCAAGTTTTTAGACACCATTTGCCTCCGTTGTGATAAAAGAGGACACCTAGCAAGAGTCTGCAAATCATCCAGAACTCCACCCAACAGAAGAAAGTTTGCTACAAAAAGACAAAGAATTCAGGCCCAACAATCTCAGTGAGAAAATGGAGCGCACAGAAACAAATGGGAAGAATGAAACTCATCAAACAGTAACTATTGGTCATTCATCACCTTTAAAACAGAAAAGTGCATGTCAAGGTACTTATTGAAGGAAGGCCTTGCCAAATGGAAGTGGACTCAGGCTCATACCTATCTATGGTGTCATGGGACACTATTCACAGACTTCTTCCCAACACCCAGAAGAAGCACTTCAAGAAGCAAGCATTGACTCTTAAAGACTACCAAGGGAACAAGATTCCAGTAGTTGAAACAAGAGAATTCAATGTGAATTCAAGGGCCACACCAGCCTACCACTGACCATCGTGTGGACAAGGACACCCGTCTGCTGGGCCTTGAGTGGTTCAACCAGCTGGGCATCGAGGTGACTGGCATCAATCACATGAGCAACACTGAGTGGGAAGAGGCCTTGAAGTCTGAGTTTCCAGAGGTCTTCAGCGAGCGGAGCAGGACTTAGGGACTCACATTTAACCTAGATCCCAAGGTACAACCAATCATTTAAAACCCAGAAGGGTCCCATTTGCCTTAAAGGAAAAAAATGATGCACAATTAGATAAACTAATAGCCCAAGGGTTTTAGAGCCCACTGATCACTCAGGTGGGAGACACCCATAGTCACACCAGTCAAGGCTGATGGGTCTGTGAGAATCTGCAGAGACCTAGGGACATTGAACCATGCTACAACAAGGCGCATATCCAGTTCCAGTAGTGCATCATTTATTACACTCTCTTTGGAGGGCACAGTTTTTGCCAAGTTGGACCTGGCACAGGCATATCAACAATTAACAGTTGATGATGCCACTGCTGAAGCAAACCATTGTGACCCATAGAGGTGCCTTCAAATGCAAAAGATTGCAATTTGGAGTAAAGTATGGCACCAGGCATCTTCAAAAGCTTATGGAAAGAATGTTACAAGGGTTGCCAGGGTGTGCCCTATTTTGATGATTTTAATTTCTGCTGAAAATGACACTCAATTACACGAGAGTCAGGGAAGTCTTAACTAGATTCAAAAAGCGGGGTTAAAAGTCAAAGAAAGAAAATGCACACTAGAACAGATAAAGTGATTGGGTTACATGATTGATAAACATATCCACCCCACAGAAGCAAGGTTCAGGCAATCAAAAAGCCCCCAGGCCAAAATAAAACAGATTTGCAAGCATTCTTGGGACTCATTAACTTCTATCATGTTTCTACCTCAGAAGCAACCATTGCAGAACCCCTACACATAGGTTGCTGGACAAAAAATCTGCTTGGGTCTGGGGGAGGAAGGAACAAGCTGCATTTAACAATATCAGAGACTAATCACGTCTTCTGATGCTGTGCTGATACAGTTCTCTGAGAACTTTCCTGTTGTTCTGACTTGTGATGCCTCCTTTTGGAGTGGGGGGGTGTTGAGCCACATGCTTCCCCAGTGGAGGAAGCTCCTATTGCATTTACTCTGCGCACCTTGACTAAAGCAGAGGATACAGCCAACTGGACAAGGAAGCCTTGGCAATTGTAGCAGCTGTCCAAAAATTCCATGAGTATTTATATGGGAGACATTTACTGTTGTCACAGATCACAAACCTCTCTTAGGCATTGTGGCAGGGACAAA
>CM019155.1:38376654-38468402 GCA_009733165.1 Naja naja
GCCAAATTGGGTCCATTCTGAACTGTAGTCGCTAATAAACTAAGAGTTTGAAGCACTCCATGTCTGTCTCTTCATGCAAACTTAACAGTGAACATGAACAGATATATTTTTGACTTCGAAATGAACGTGCAACCTAGATTGAGTCAAGAGCTCTTTTGGCCTAGATACACAGGTATCAAACTCGCAGTCCGTGAGCCAGATGCATCAAGAGCTGGCCACGTTCTTCCGGTTTAGCGAAGAACAAAAAAGTCACAATACATCATGTGATGACAACATGTCATCGCAGGTTTGACATCCATGGCCTAGACTAATCCCCTGCTGGATGCTCAGAGAATATGACTATATCCAGGGGTAGGATTCTACTGGTTCGGACCTGTTGTATAGAACTGGTTGTTATGATTCTGTACAGTTCGGAGAACTGGCAAATCTCACCACTGGCTGGCCCTGCCCCTCTCTGCCCACCCCTCCCCACCCAGTCAATCCTTATCACACATGCGCAATATGGCTGCCTGCAGCTTGCTTTTGTCCACCTGTCATGCCAGCCACATGCCTCCCTGCCTTCAAGAATCGGGTGAGTGAGGCTCTCAGCAACCCAGTCAGCCACCTGTCACTGCTAGTCACCTTCCCCTCCACTTGCCTTTTGTCACCGCTGCTGGTCACCTTACCCCCCCACTTGCCTTCGCTGGAGAACACATTGTGAAGCTCTGTGTCATCTCTGGCCAGGTCAGTGGCTGCTTCTCTCCCCTGCTGGTCTAGCTGGGAGAGCAAGAGTCTCTTTCCTGGCACAGTGAAATTTAGCTTTGGGTCCTGCAAGTCCCCATCAGGAAATGGCTCCAGGTGGTAGAGAAGCATCCAGGTTAAATCCTGTTCCTCTCTGCTACCCGGAGCCATTTCCCAAAGGGAAGGGAAGTTATTTATTTATTTATTTATTATTTGAATTATATGTCGCTTCCATCTCCTCAAGACTCAAGTGCTTACAACTAAAAACAAAGAACAATAAATACATTAAAAAACAATTAGATTAAATTATAAGTCCAACATTTATAAAATAAATTAAAAATAATTAAAATAACCTCCCAAGGGGTCACAGCCCGGTTGGTCAAATAACCAGGTCTTCAACTTGTGGCGGAAGGTAAAGGAGGTCAGGGGCCAGCGGAGCTCCAAAGGTAGTTGATTCCAGAGGTTGTCGGGGCTTACACAGAAAAGGCTCATCGTCGGGAACCGCCAAATGGGCATTGGTCTGCCGACGGGACCCCGAGGAGTCCTGCCTATGAGCTCGACAGGGCAATCGGTATTTGACATTGGAAGAAGACGCCTTAAATATTGAGGACCCATGTCGCAAGAAGGACTTTATATGTTAACACTAAAACCTTGAATCTCACTGAGCTGAATCGCAACCACAATGCAGGCCGCCGAGGGGAGGGGGTCACGGGAGAACCTGTAACTCCTATCACCACCCGCTGCCGCCGCCAAAAGATTCTGCACCAGCTGCAATCTCCGGATGGTATGCAAGGGCAGTCCCAAAGTTGCAGAACCCAAAGCAGCAACTCCCAGTTGCTAAAGTAAATTTTGCTGTGCTGCACAAAATGGTTTCCCAGGGCCTGAAAGGCTGTCCTCCTAGAGCGCCGCCACTGCCACTCTGAAGCTCCCCTTTGGTATGGATCAGTAAGTTCTTACTTTGTTCCCCAGGAAGGGCTCCATCATGGGGAGCTGTGTCTTTGGGCCAGGCACTTTCTGTCGGGTCTCCTGCCTCACATGGGGCAGCGGGAGGAGAAAGTATGTGGTGGGGAAGGCTGTCTGCCATTCTTGCACCCAAAGCAAGGAATCCTGGGGTGTCTGCAAACTTGCATTTGTATGAGGTCAGAGCCCCATGGTTGCGCTGGCTGGGAGGACACTTGCCCCATGTGACACTGCTCACCTGCCTGTCCAGTGTGTATCAGAAGAGAGGGAGGAAGAAAAACTTGCCAAGTCTTCTCCTCCTTCTCAGGCATTCACACAGAGCATGAACATGTGAGACTGGGACCTTCTGTGCATGGGCGAATCCCTCCAGCACTGTGCACACACAATGTGTGCATGGCACGCTCTTTGTGTATGCCAGAGAAGGAGGAGAAGAGTTGCCAAACTTTTCTTCCTTCCTTCATAGCATGAAGGCAGCCACCGTACCCTGTCCCTTTAAGGTACTTTGATGCAGGTGAGGGGGAACCATAAAGGGGCAGCCAGGCCATAGGAGCTGCCTTCTGAGCAGCTCTGCTGTGAAGGGAAGAGAGGAAGAAAAGTTCGGCAACTCTTCTCCTCCTCCTGGGGTAGAGCATGCACACACTGCGCTGGGAGGATCTTCTGCAAGGAGTCGGCATGTGGGTACGTCCCACCAGCACTGTGAGATGTGTGAGTGTTTGCTCTGTATGTATGAGTCTGAGAAGGAGGAGGGAAGCAGCCAGGTTGAATGCTGCTACCATGGCTGCAGAGAAGCAGGAAGCAGCTGCCAGCTGCCCTCATGTGAAGATGTTGGGAGCAGGGAGGCTCGACCCCCTCAGGAGCCATGAAGCACTTGCCGCCCCTCTGACACCCACCAAGTCTCCTCCCAATGCGCTTCTCTTCTTCCTCACCAGAAGCGTTATTTTTGGGGAGACTGCAGGATTGCCCCACGCCCTGCCAGCTCTCTGGTCTTCAGTACTGGTTCATCAGATTCCCACCACTCAGCACCAGTTCAGATGTTCCTTCCTTCCAGGACAGGAGAGGAAGAGGGAGGGAGGGAAAGAGAGAGAGACAAGAGACAGAGAGAGGGAGAGAAAGAGATGAGAAACAGAGATGAGAAAGAGGGAGAGGGAGAAAGAAAAAGAGAGATGAGAAACAGAGGAAGAAAAAGAAAGTGATGAGAGGAAAAAATGAGAGAGAGAGATGAGAAAGAGAGAGGGAGAAAGAAAAAGAGAGATGAGAGAGAAAGATGAGAGTGGGAGAAAGAAAGAGAGAGAGAGATCTGTTTAAAAGAAAATAGAAAAATGGCTCTTTGAGTGTTTAAGGTTGCAGACCCCAGGTTTGGCAAACACCATGGTCGTTAAGTGAGGCTTGTGGTCATTAATGAACACTGGTTGTTAAAAATGTCTCTTTTCCCCAATGGGCATTTTTAAGCAGAAACCAGAAGGAATTGTTGGAAACTGGCAAAAACATAGAAAACCTCAGTCACATGACTGTGTGGGATGTTGTAATTGGTCATAAGAGTGTGTGTGTGTGTGTGTGTGTGTGTGTGTGTGTGTGCATAGCTGTCAAAGCTCCAAAACAGGTCAAGTAGCTCTGGGGAGGTCAGTCATAAATTAGAACACTTGCTATGCAACTGGCCATTAAGCGAGAACCATTTATATTTGGTTTGGCAGTCACCTGGCCACCTAGCCACACCCATCCCAGTCACATGACCACCTAGCCATGCCCAGCCAGTTACATGACCAAGCCACACCCACAAATTAGGCCATGCCCACAGAACCGGTTGTTAAGAAATTTGAATTCCACTCCTGGCTATATCATGCTTTGAGTGGACTTAAAATAAACAAAGAAGATGACCCTTTTTCCGATCTTCTTTTTAACTTTCCACTTCTTCCATATTCTCTTTGTTTTTTCAAGCAAGAAGGTGCAGATAATTTAGTCTTTGAATAAGTCTTTTAAAAGGGTACATATAGACTTAACAACTATCTATATAGCTCCTGCTGGATATGTCAGCAACATTTCCAATGCTTACTAAACAGACACCCAAGTTATACTTTCAAAAATCACACAGATTACATGAATAATTTATATGATTCCTATGAGATCAGCAGTTGATGAGTCTGGTGATGAGGAAATTTCTAGAGAATAGTATCTGCCTATAAGCCCATATACATACATGAACACTCACACACATAGTTATATAATTCCTATATGGATTTATTAAGACTGCAAGTAATTGTCACTGCATCAGAGTTGTAAATTCATTAAACTAATTCAGAAATTATTTTAAATAAGGAACTCATCAACTTAGAAACCCACCAATATGCTTAAATAAAACTCTTTAATTAAAAAAAACAATAAGATATGATTTCTTTGATTTGAGATTCAGGATTTATATTTCTTTGGATCCTGGCTTTATGAGAAAGTATATTGTAATTTTATAGTGTTAGTTTATTATTCTGATTTAAAAGTAATACATTAAATTAATAAAGCTTTTTTTTAAATCCAAATTTACTGAGTGATTTCATCATACATTGTTATGATTAGATATCATTATTTCCTTATTTTCTCATATATTTACATTGCAATAATGATTCTAAAGCAACTGAATTACATTTGTTCCCAAAAATGCCGCATTGAATTATTTGGCCAGAAATAAAATATAATGATAATTTACTTTATCCTTACTTCTGAATTGATACTTTGAAATACTGTATTGTGCCTGAAGTTCCATACAGCTTTGGGGAAATCACTCTAATCTTAATTGCTTAAAGCCTGCTTTCCACTTTGAAGAAACAAAGTAGTTTTGGACTGAATACTTCAAAAGCAGTTAGGAAGATATTCTTGGTGTAAGCCATTCTGGAAAGCCAGTGTTACTATTCACATCACTGTCTCCAATCAGACATCAATCTCAATCTACATGGTCACCATTACATAATGTGTGTTAGTTTTAAATATCATGAGTCCATGATGAATATTCTCTGATCTCTATTTTCCAGGTATAAAGGGTGGGGTAAGATTAAATACATGTTTGAGTTCCATCATACAGCCCTTTTACTGGTGCTTTCTTTTTCCTGAATTTTTAACCAAGGTAATCCAGAAAATTAGAATTTTATAAACCCTTACAAAAACTAAATGGTATTATCATATGCACATAGCTACATTCATTTGATTACCTGCTGACACAACTGAGGGCGAATAATAGTTGAGAATAAAAGCACACCTAAATTCTATATGGATGAGCCAATCAAGGACAAAATACTTGCCAACACTTTCTGTGTATATGTAAATTAAGGGGCTGAACGTTTTATTAGTATCAAGAGTAATCTGTTTTCTATTATTAACTTAGTGAAAATACAATCTGTTAAATATCAACTGAAATTTTGTTGCAACATAAAACACTTCAAGGATGTCCAAAAGTCATCTGGGGGAAATCTACCCGTCATTATTTATTTTAACATTTTTTGTGTTAATGTGTGTGTGTTATTGTAAGGGACCAAAGTTTGCATTCCAATCTAGAAGAACAACCTAAAAGAAATATTCATTTTGGATTGGTAAAATACCCTTCCAGTATTAAACTAATTGAAATATAGTCTGATGACTGACTAAAGTATCATAAAAGCTTTCAAAATAAACACATACACACCATTATTAATGGCAGTTGTCTATAATAGTTTATCTTCTGTTAGTTTAGAACATCAAAAGATTTAAATACATATAAATATAATTGTATTTCTTTTAGAACGATGGGAAATTATTGATCTTGCTTTCCTCCTGTGCATTCTGCTTTCCTTCTGCTCATCTTTTTAATTTCATATTATTGTATTTCCATTGTTTTTATTGTTTCATACTTTTATTATTGTTACTTTTACATATTTTATCATTTTTTCTGTTTTATTTATGTAATCTGTCCAGAGTAGATCCAGGGTAAGATGGGTGGAAAATAAATACTTTTGGTTTACAACATTCATTAGGTTAACAATTTGAAATATTACTGCAGAATTTATAATTCTGTTAAATAATATCTCTGATTTAATATTGAATATCACTCTGTTAAGCATCAAACAAAAAATGAATAATCTACATCTAAAATAAAGAATTCATTTTAATGTAGATTTATTTATAAAATAAAATATTATTTAGGAGATTATCATATACATGTTGGTGAGAATCATAACTGGAACATGAGGTTGCTACAATATATGAAGGGAGGGAGGGAGAGAGGAAAGAAAGAAGGACAATCACATCCATTGTGTAGTTCTTCACTAATCATAGAAATGGCTTCCTACTTCAACTTCATCATAACTATGGAAGAGACAATTTCATCTTATTTATTGGATTCTTCATAGAAATTTGGTGAGTAGCATTTCCTAAGTGGACACACTCATGGGGAAACAGCTGGTTGTTTCTGTAAGCAATTTCAGCTGATTGGCTTTTGATGACATTTAGAGAAAATTGTGAAAGAGAGCATAATAAGGAATATATTCTTCAACAAATCCAGCTATTACTTTGTACTTTGGAATGGCTCCTTTAAAAAAAATGATGGTTGGATCTCAGCAATCCTGTTTAATGTTTGGTTTGGCTTTCTTATAATTTTCTCTAAGTCTTAAGTTGAGAAAAATAACCAATGCTCTTGATAAATTTCTACAAGGCTACTGAGTCACTCATCATAGTACATTCTAAGTTAAAAAACAGCATATTACAGGCTAATAGCTTTTGCCAAGATATGATTAGCTGGGAATCAGCTTTTGTTATTATTCACTTTTTGTTACATGACTGGACAATTCAGTTCCCACTGTCTCAGATAAATGATGCATTTAATTAGCAATACTATTTCTCATTATAAATCTGGCTAATTTTCAAATGTTAAGTTTCTTTATTTTTTCAGTTCTTCACCACAGTTATGAGAAAAGACTCATGCCATTAAAACAGATTCTTATTTCTGTGAATTGTATCTAAAAGCTTTTCTTAAAAATCAATTGCTTGATGCAATTCCAAAATAGACCTACTTCAGAATAAATACATTTAGTTGTCTTTTCATGTAAAAATCATTATCAGGAATAAGTAGCAACCTATTAGAAAATGGAGCTACAAACTATTGAGCAGCTTAGGGTTTGTTTGGCTTGTGCACCATTAAATATTTTATATTGTCTTTAAAAGACCCACAATTATGTAGATAGTTAATCTTTCTTCTACAAATGATAGAGGTGCCCAAAAAAGGCTATTTTCTTTATTGACATACCAATGAAGGGAGATAGGAAGAAGAGCTTTTTAATGATAGTATCCTAAATGCCATCCTAGTGCAATGATTAAGGCACCAGGTTAGAAACTAGGAGATGTGTTCTCATCCCACTTGGACACAAAATCAACTGGATGGCCTTGGGCTAATCACTTATTCTCAGCTCTAGGAAGAAGGCAATAGCAAATGACTTCCAAACTCTTGCCAAAAATTGCAAGAACTCATCCAGACAGTTGTCAAGTTGCTTCGCTTGAAAGCACATGCAGATAAAATATGGTACCTTATTGTGGAATGATCTACATAGAGATTTTTGCTGAGCATTTGCAATAAGATTTCTAATTTCAAGTAAAAAAATCTTCACATTCTCAGATATAATTTTTTTCCAGTTTTTTTTTAAAGTTGGTATTTTTTAGCCATTGCAATCACTGGATTTGTTATGTATGCAGGTTTAAAGTCATTGGTTTAGTTTGAACTGTTCTTGTAAAATGTTGGAAATGATTGGTTTAAAAAGTGCGGGAAAACCCTGCACTCTGATTGGCTGGCAACTGCGGCTGCTGGCTATAAGTAGCAGCCGCAGCCCAGCCAAAGTGGGTTCGTTCTGAGCTGTAGTCACGAATAAACAAAGAGCTTGAAGCACTCCGCGTCTGTCTCTTCATGCAAACTTAACAGGGTTTACTACTGTTATTGTTGGTCACACATTCAACCAGATATTTAGGCTAGATTTAGCATTTTTATCTCTTTATCGAGTCCTTTACAAGGACCTAGAATAGGAAGATGTTGTTTGATGGCATTAAATGTATCACCACAGGATATAAATTGTTCCAAGTAAAGCTGCCTTTTGCAATTGACTAATAGTGATTTTGTCAGTGCCAATAACATTCAAGTGTACTCCAAATCTTTATTATATTATTATAATTGGTGTTATAATTATTGCTACTGTTGTCGGCCCAATCTGAACTGCATCAAAAGTGTTGGGATTACAATTTGTAGAATATTCAAGTCATTGACCATGTTGCACTTCTATTATGACTAAAAGGCATTATATATTTTTAAAATTCTCTTAAGCTATATTCTTATCCATGTTTTAATAGAAGTCATTTAAATTTATTTCTTAGTAAACATGCAGACATGATCTAAGACTGTTGTGTTATCAAGACTACTCAGCCTTTGCCAATAATCCAAGATTCATTTGTACATTGATGTGACAGTGACATAAGGAGGCTGCTTTTACTGGTGAAAATATTTAGCATTAGAGTGTCAGTAAAATGAAACATCTTGGCTTTCCCCTTCCCATGCTCCTGCTGTGAGTCATTCCTGAAATGCGTGCAAAGAAACTGCTACATTTTACCAAATTTAAGGAGTTTGCACAACTGGCATATCCTTAAAGTAGCATCATTTTATTCTATATACTTCTGAGACACCAATTTAAATGCAAAGGTGTCAATTAACACTTTAACGACTGATTCCTCTGTGCATTCATACACACCTCCTAAAATACTTTTCATATAATATACAAATTCCGTTTTCCCAGTTATTGAACATATAAAACCATTCCAGTTGTTGTTCTTCATTTCTGAATCAGAACTTCATTTCCACAACATAATTCAACATGTTGCCCTGCAAAATAAATTACATGCTTTGTCCTTTAGCATTCTTTGATGTTATATACAATAAACATTCAAATCAATGAAATTCACAACTCATTTTTGTTGTCACAAATCAGGATATCGTTTTCAGACTGTCTCAATTTTGCATATTCTGGATTGTTTGCTGATTTTTATCACAGCTCACAGTGCCATTTCTTGTATTCTTCAATTTTCCATTACCAAATTTTGGAGACTACAGAGACTGTAGGGAAAATGAAAAATGGACAAAAACATTTTCCAATTTCTTCCACAGGAGAATATTCTGAGAAAACTTCCAGTCGTGGGAAAATTGTATCTAGTCCATTGTTTGCTTTAAATTAGAAGACAAGGAAAACACATTGAAAAAAATAGAAGAAAAGAATGGTTGGCTGTAATTTTGTTATGTACATTAATTATAACATAACATAATATAAATTCAATAATGGCAATATTCCAGTACAATAGATCACAGGAGTAATTTTTTAATGTATAATCCTACAGTTCAGAGCACCAAGTATATCCAACCTTAGTTACAATATTCTAAAATGAGATATTCCACGCCCTTTCACATCTCCATGGACTGTTAATATTAGTGTGATATTTATAAACATATATATTTAGCAAACATGCATGTAAATCATGTAGAAATGTGAACATTTCTAAATTAAATAAGCAAAAGCATTATTTTATCTAATGACAGTAGAAATTTGAAAGACAGCTTGATAAAAGTAAAAAGTGATGGACTGAGCACTTATAGCAGTGGAGGAAAAAAATGGAGGAGGGCTGTAGTGGCACAGTAGTTAGAATGCAGTACTGCAGGCTAATTCTGCCAACTGCCAGCAGTTCTATTCTCATGGTTCTAGGTTAACTCAGACTTCCATCCTTCCAAGGTTGATAAAATAAGGAACCAGATTGTTGGGAGTAGTATGCTGACTGCGTAAACACTTAGAGAGGGCTGTAAAGCACTATGAAGTGGTATATAAGTCTAAGTGCTAGTGCTTTTGCTATTTTGTCAATCAGAATGTTCCTAGGAAGAGGGTCAGATCAAGAAATTACTGTACATAGTTCTGGCTGAAGGGGAAAGGGGGAAAGTTCAGGTAATATTTCATAATTGTCTTTTAAATAAACACCAGATTGATCTATATGAATAAAATCCTGCAAAGTTATTTTCAGCCTTTTGGCCAAAATCATGATAAACAATTTATAGTCAAAGATATTTGACTATAACTATGATATTTTGTTAAAGTCCAGTCCTGGGTTTCTTAGGTATTAATCTATACTAGCTTCTTTACAGCTGTTAGGAATATTTCCATTCTATAAAACAATATTCATTGTTTGCTGTAAAGGTTGTAAATGTTCATCCTGAAAACATTTATAGACAGAGGCTGGCAGACAATCTGGACCATAATTTTTTAATCAAACTTTTGATATAGGACTGAGACTTATTTGTTAACCTTATTGGACACTATATATAAAGACTGGATGAGGTGCTCATCAATCTATTAGTTTTCTTAAAATCTAAGAGAATTGTTATTTTAAATTTTGATGCCACTCATACTGTTTTATATTTTTGGCAGATTGAATCTAAAAGCAATATCTCAATTATGCTGCTTGTACAACTTATTCAGATCTTTGAAGTGTGGTGCCAATATCATGTTGCTGAAATTTAGATCTACAGCTCAAAGAATAAGGCAATATAATGAAAAGTTTCATGGCGACCTTTATGAGGATGAACAGAATGAAATTATATCTGAACAATGTGTAGATGTTCTTGATCAGCACACTGGGAGAAACAGTTGCAGTTTATTAGAACAACATGGAAACATCCTTACTTAAGGTTAAATATATAGTAAAAGTTGTTCATTTTAATGTAGCATGGGGAAGAGAGAGAAGAGAATGAAAGGAGGAGGTTTTGGTGGGAAACAGGGAAGAGGGGGGTGACAGGAATAGGTTGGGGACAAGCCAGCGGGGGAAAAAAAGAGAAGGAAAGCAAGACCAACCAGCTGATCTGTCCTCCACCCCACCAAGTAAGAGGGGAATGAAAAGGAGGAGGTTTTGGCGAGAAAGAGGAGGAAAGAGATAGAAAGCTGAGGTGAGAGGTGGGTCTCTTTGGGGGCAAACCTGAAGGAGAAGGGAAGCAGGATTACCAGTTTACCTGATCATTGAGCCATTGAGTGAAGGGGAGAAGCAACACATGAGGATAGGTTAGGGAAAAGTAGAGAAAGGAGTGTGAAGGAAGTGAAAAAAGGGTGTGGGGAAAAGTAGGGAAAAGTATGTGAGGAAAGGTTGAGAAAAGAGGAGGAGAAAGTGGAAAGAGAGAAGTAGATAGAAAGAGAGGCAGAAATAGGAATCAATGAAAGAGCAGAGGCAGTGGAAGGAGAGACAAGCAAGCAGCAGAAGGGGACAGAGAGAAAGAGAGAGAGAGAGAGAGAGAGAGAGAAGGAATGACCAGTATGAGCACCACCCCACCCAGGGGTGGGATTCTACTGGTTCAGATTGGTTTGGGCAAACCTCTTGCTCCAAAGACCAGTTGGAAGAAAACTGGTTCGCTGTGATGAGCATATGGGCCCACCTGCCTGCCCCCGCTCTTTCCTGTGCTTTATTTTCTTTTTAAAGAGCACAGCTGATTCATACAGCAGAGCATTTTGCCAAGTCTCTGCTGTTTTATTCACAGGGACTGCAGTAGAAGGTAAGTATTAGAGCTTCTGTAAATGTGAAGCGCATGTTTGGCATGCACGCATGTGAAGTACGATCATCGAACTGGTTGTTATACCAGTGGAATCCCACCCTTGACCCCACCATGTGACCTACCTGTTGAGGGGAGACTGATCACCCCACCATTTGACCTGCCTGCTAAGAAAAGATAGCACAAGACACCAGCTGGAACAACAATACAGCATAGTCCAGCTGACCAGGCAAGTGGAGGTGCCTGAAACCAGTGGACCAGAGTGGACTGGCAGCTACAAGAATTGATTGTTTATTTTATTTATTTATTTTGTCAATTGCTTACAAGATAATAGATTTAAGAATAAACATGAGTATGAATACAGGAAATAGGTACAAATAAATGGGGATAATAGGACAGGGACAGTAGACCTGATTGTGCGCTTATGCACACCCCTTTGTAGCAGGGGAAGCACTTGGATGGTTGGAAAGGAGAGCCAGGGGAACCTGGACTCCAGCAACTCTTTCGGGAATAGTGAATAAGTGAAATGTTCTTTCTCGTCAAACATGTGAATGAGTGAAGTGTTCTTTCTCATCAAACATGACTCCTGAAATCTCTATGGGTATGTCCATGTAATATTTTTTAGCAACTGTACAGAAAAGGATTGCCATTGATACCAAGTATCCTTGTAGTTTCTGGTAATGTTCCATTCATGACCCATTCATCTGGCCAATTCTTAATTGTCCCCTTAATATAGCAAAATCCAGCTAAGTATTGTCCATTATACTTAGATTGCTTAATATAAATTTTTACATACCCAATATTGCATCTGGTTATTTGCATGAGTTTTTTTTATTAGAGATGGACTTTTATAAGAAAGAAAATATCTACTCACTTTTTCATTTTCCATGCACATTTATATTGAACTGTGTGCACATTTATAATGAAACTATGTGCATATTTATACTGAAAAATACAACTATGGATTCCAGCTTTGTAATTTTCAGAATTATGTAAGGATGATCTTAGACTATTAAAATATAGTCTAATGTGGGAAATTCTTTTGATGCCTTTGAGAATATTTTAACTAAAATTAAATGGGAAGTTGGTGTTCCCATTTAAATGAGATAAATGATCACCTTCTAATATTATAATTCCCAAGTATACCATTTAGTTCATAAAAGCTCCATATAAATTGATTTTTTTCTTTAAAAATATTTTTATGGAGAATTTTGGTTACAATAATAAAAACCAATACAAAGAGAAGGGGAACAGAAAAGAAAAAAGGAATTAAAAAGTCTAGGAAAAAAGAAAGATAATATAATAATGTAAAAGAAAATAAATATATAAAGAAATGAGTTCCAACTGTCCAACAAGTATAAACAAATTTAGTAATTTTCACTCCCTCTAAGGTTGTAAACAGATATCTCATCCCACATCCCATCTCCGTTATCTGATATCAACAAAAAAAAAACCCTAAAAGGGGCTATTTTGGGTATGCAGGGGCACAAGCATACATGCGCTTTGGGCATTCAGTGCCAAAAAGGTTCACCATCATTGCTCTAGAGTCTTGACATAGTGCACTGTTGTGGCTAAAGCCCTGTTCCTTTTGTATATCCAGCAAAGTCACAAAGCAATGGAAAAGAAGTGTGGCTTTAATCACAATACCATACCTGCTGTGGTATTGCTAATTGCTGATTTTGACTTCTCCCTATGAACATCCAGGCTTACATATATCATTGTCCATAACCAAATAGCAGATAATTAATAAGTCATTATCTTTAATGCTCCCTTACCTTTAAATGATCCAAGAGTATAATCAAATAATCAACAAACAATGGTGATAAGGTGATATAAAAAATTACGATCATGCAGTTGGAGCTTTTATGCACATACATTAACATTGCATATTCTTGCAAGCTTTCCTTAAGCTCTAATTTGTGCTATTTGCCCCATTTCTTAAAAGGAAAAAATTACTATCACCTTGCTGCAAACATGGTTCCATGAGGTTTCTTTTTCCAGCCTGAAGTCACTGTTTTGGAAGATATCCTTTCTACTTCTTAGCTTTAACATAATACTAAAGGAATAAGGTAAATTAAGTACAGTTAATTTACTGTACTTTAAAATCAAGTACAGTTAATAATAAACAAAAAGAGAGAGAAAGTGTCTAGAACTATGTATATATCCATGTGTTGCTTTGTCTAGAAACATTCTCTGTGCAAGATGCCACATCAATATTTCAATTTTCCAAGTTAGGAGCAATTTGGCACTATCCTTAAATCATTTTATAAGTCAACATGACAAGACTGGGTATTCACTTCCTCTTTCTTATTTAATCCTTTGCCTACAACACACTTGTATGACATAGGTAGAATGAAAAATGCTAAAAAAGCATGTTTTGTGTCCCCTTGTAAGATGTTTCAAATTAAACTTAATTATTATCTGCAGAATTGTTATCATGAAACAACAAAATTATAAACACATGCTATAATTGTATGTGATTCTTTCCCTATTATTTCCCAGTGTTATGTTTTTCGATTAAGTATAATTTTGTGAATTATTTTGAATTATTTAATCAAATTCCCTGGCTTTAAGTAAATACTACAGGGAAGGGATTTAAAAGTACGATTAAATAGATACAACTGCAGAGCGAAAATTCATTTGATCTGCATCTTAATATTACTTGTATTTTCTAGGTTTTATAGTGCAAACAATAAAAACAACGTATATAGAAATATTTTTGACGCAGGAAAGTGCATATATAAAATTAATATGCTGCTGGAGAAAAACCAATATGCATATAAATAAATATGCATATAAAAGTATCTACTTTAAAAGAACTGTAGACAAAATGCATATGAAATTTTGTGCAGACATAGAAGTAGGAACAAACTAGTGCAAGTCAAAATGCATTTTAAATTGTAGGGAATTAGGAAGGGTGTTGGGAGAGAGACAGAAATTTACCAAAGTCAGGTTTCTCTATTCCAACTGAGACATGTGTCCCTTTTAGATCTCTGAACTTCCTATGGCTGAGAAAATATGTGTAGCAACCTACTGAAAATAATGAGAAACTTCTATTTCATTTTGTACATATTTTCAAATCATGAAATAATAGAACAATTTTCATGTCACAAACATTTACTCAAGCATTGACTTCCTTTTCAAGTTTCACACCTGCCAAGATTCATTTTGATTTATGGGTCCAAATTAACTTAAAATCACAGCCAGATATTCAGCTGGAATGAATCAGCCTTCAATGAGGTAGATTTACATCAGCTCAAAGTCCAATCCTGATCAAACCAAAATGCAATTGGTTATGTTTGAAAATCTCTCTTTGCAACCAAGAAAAGCTGTGCATTTCACATGATCTTCTCAGTGCGTGATGTCAAACTGGCTCAGATTTATTGAGAAGTTATAAAATAAAGATGGAGTATATGATTTAATGGAAACTATTTTCATGTCTTCCATATAGAATAAAATTTCAAAATAGGACTAGGGATATGTGCCCTCAAGTACTATTCTGTACATTTTATACAGCTTTGATTAATCATAATTCACAGCCAAGTCCTGTGAAAAGCTTTTCCATAGTCTTAGCCAGAAAAAGATCTAGTCAATGCCTTTAAATCTCAGCAACTTTAAGATAAGTGGACTTAAACTCCCAAAATTCCTAGCTCTCTGGCTGGAGAATTCTGGGAGTTGAAGTTCACACATTTTAAAGTTGCTGAGGTTGGGAAAAAAAACACCTGATCTTGATATTAGAAGAAAAATGAAGTAGAAAGTGACTTCTGGGTTTGAAGCCAGAAAATTAGAACATAGCAATCCATAAAACTGACATAATACTTTGCAGTCCCTTCATTCATTATGTTTTCATCACCATCCAGTAATGACGCTGATATATAATTTCTCTACCTTGATTTTTTGGGAAATATAGCTCATAGCAGGCACTTAAAACCATATACACTTGTCACATAAATCTGCTTTCACATTCATATATGGGCTCCTTCTCCTTTTAAAATCTTCTCCAATAATCTATATCAAGAGTACCACAACAGTCTTGTGGTACTCCTACCACAACCTACCACAACTTCCTTGATTATGTTTTGCCAAAAAATGAACAAGAAAGAGATGTTGCAAAGCTTATCTGTACCATAATTTTGTAATGTAATTTTAAAAGGGTATTTCATTGTAAGCTACCTTTCACATATAGATAAGGACATTGCCTTATCTATCATTACACATATAAACATCTTTGCATTATAGAGCATCATACAAATTGTATGTGTTATTCCTCATCACACCAGTGTAGAGGAGTGTTTGGATAATCTGAAATCATGGGTTTAAAAGAGATTTGTACTGTGCATTTCCTTCAAGTTATTTTTGGGACCCCATCTGCTCTTTCAGCTAAACGGAGCATTTGATTTCTGTACAAGTTCTTTTCTAGTAGGATGTACTGGGACTCCTGAGATTCATTTTAAATCCCTATTTCAAAGCAGTATTATCAGTACACTTTTATGTTATATTTTATATTACAATATTCCTTATTCATTATATTGGTATTCAGTGTCTCAGTCATAATCTTTCAGAAATGCTGTGCACTACCATACCACAAACCTATCTATGTACAAGCTATTCCTAGCTTACTCTACTGCAATTGTGACCTAAATTTATTTCCCTCTATCAGAAGAGTTTGCATAGCATGGTAGGAAAAAGTTAAGATGGAAGCAGTGATGGTACAATCAATGGTCCTCCTTTTTTCTTTTTCTTTTTTTTTGCAGTTTTATGCAAAATACACATTTAAAAAGTTTGCACTTTGATTATAACCTAACCCTAACCACTTCGATTTTGACTACATTCTCACCATCACGATCCTTTCAGGGATTTGTAACTCTTGTCTGTGAATTACAAACTGGAAGTCAAGTGGATGGCAGTCTTTCCAACATAAAACCAAATAGGAAAATACTCTGGCATATATATTTAGCTCAAAGTGGTTGCATAAATGAGAGAGAAAAAGCAGAGCTGTGCCTCAGAGATCTGCCTCCAACATCATGCATTCCATCTTTGTGTGTGCATGCCTGCCTGTGTGTTCCTTAAGTCAACTTTTGACTCTGCCAACTGCCTAGACTACTAGTTCCTGCAGATTTTTGGCAAAATTTTGGAAATAGTTTGCCATTGTCTCCTTTCTAGAGCTAAGAAAAAGCAACTGGCCTAAAGACATACAGCTAGTTTTGTGCCACAGGTGGGTCTCTTGGTTTCTAGCCTGGACTCCTAACCACTACACCAAACTAGCTCATCTACCAGCTCTCCAAACCAAAAATGCTTCTCTGTTGCATATCTTTGTGCTGCATGAGAATACAGAGTAGTTTTGGATGGAATGCTAGTGTCGAAAACAATTATTTCTACCACAGTGAGAGGAAAAACAGAAGACACCATTGGCACCAATTCCTGCAATGAAGAAACATGCTGCTTTGCTGAGTATGAAGGAAGTTTCATATGAATGATTAACCAGGCATTGAAATAAGGATGTACTGTTTCCAGTGACTACACAACAATCTTACACCAGAATTGTAGTATGCCAGTCATTTATTTCCCTTGAAAAAATATTTGCTGTGGGCTGGTTCTGAGCCATATTGGTAGAGAGGTTTCCCTTTTGGCAAGTTTTCAGAAGAGGAAACAAATGTAAAAATGTGGTGCAATCAAATGAAAAATAAAACAGCCCTATAGCTCAGAGAAAGAAAAAACAAATGGATATATAGGCAGTATTAGAACATATTTCCATGTCCTTCATAAAACTATGTTTTAGTCAATGGAACCTAAAATTACACCATTTTTCTGTGATCTTGTGTAAAAGTCTGAATGAAGAGATGCTTCATAAGCATTTTCATTGCCAGACCCTTTTCATCTCCTCTTGATGGTTCTGTAGACAAAACAGAAAACTCCTGGAAACAATTTAATAGTTTTCTGCTTAAATTTACTTAGAGTGAGTACCTTTTCCAAACACGCCTGAAAAGCAAAGAGTCAAATTGAACCTCAACTGAAAAAAGTTGACACCATTATTTTCACTAAAACATTCCTCCCAGAACCATGATCTGACAGGCTGCTGGACTTGAACTGAACCAGAACCTTAAATAATTTAAATTACTGCAGGGGAATAACCATTCTGGTTAAAAATAACTGATAATACTGTTCACCTCACTTGTGCTCACAAAACCTATATTAATGCATGAAGACAAATGCAGCCTCGGGCAGTCCTCTAAACTATACCATCACAGGATACAAGCAGGGATAGCAGCTATGAAATGTATGCACTAGTGTGTGGGAGATGATGTTAGTGAGCAAGAGAATAATTTTTTTCTCCATTTTATTTTCTATTAGTAAGATGATGGGATTCTGGGAGCTGAAGTCTTAAACTTCATTTGAAAGAAACCGATGCAAAAATGAAATATCTATAAACAACCTGTCTTCAGCTAAAATTAAATACTACCAAAAATACTTGAAAATAATGTCATAAATCACTTATATCTCATTCACTGCTTTCAACTGAAAAATTACAGGGGCGACAATAGAGCAATCTAAAAAGTCAATATACTTTGATTGCAACTTTGTACATCAATTAAAATGAGACAAAGCTTTAATTGCATACATAGACTCACTGTCTTATTTGTTTTATTGGGAGAGAGGTGATGTTTTAGCAATTAAAGATGCTGAGCTTGTAAAGCTGATAGCCCAGGTTAAAGACCAGAGTGCCACATGACAGGGTAAGCTTCTGTTACGTGTCTCAACTCCTGCCAACCTAACAGTTCAAAAGCATGCAAATGCAAGTAGATCAATAGGTACACTTCGATGAGAAAGTAATAGCATTCCATGCCCCTCAGCATATAGTCATGCTGGTCACATGAAAATGTCTTCGGACAACTCTGGCTTTTTTGGCTAAGAAACAGAGATGAGCAACATCCCATAGAGTCAGACATGACCTTTACCTTTAAAAACACCTTATATGCTACCCACTGATCATAGCCAACACTAGGTGGCTTACCATCATTCAACTAAAATGTGAAATAACGAAGAAAACAAATAGGGATCTTAAATTTAAAAATCAGTTAATATAATATTGACCAGGATGGAAAGGGAGAAAGCAAACTGCTTATGGGGGAGGAAGTGGGGTGTTAGCCAAAATGCCACAACTCTATTGGGACTCTAGGTCAATAGTGCCTAGCCCTGTATTGAAGCATTTTTGGAAAACCAAAAAGGGTGGATGCGGATCTGACCTCACAGGACAAGATGTTCCAGAGATGTTCCATCTTGATTTTTTTAACTTAATCCTTCAGGCAATCCTTCTGCTTTTAGAGATTGCACCTTCCTCTAAGTAGAGATTCATAGGACTTGGCTGGATCAAGGAAAAGAGAAGAAAAGCAGAGCAATTTGATAAATGATTCTTAAAGGGCTATTTTCTGCTTTATTTTTTTTAAAGTGGGGTAGGAGTAAATTATCCATTTTGTGACTGTGGTTTTCCATACAGAGATCCCATTTGTATTTCAAAGACAGGAACTTACTATATGATATAACACACTAACTTGACTTGGATTTATGAAAAGCCACTAAAACATGTTAAAGTAAAAATGGAATGAATTCTTTGTTCTTCTTCCTTGTTGAGAAAATAGCCACTGTGTTTGCAACAAGAAACCCAATCACCAATTGCTAGCATAGTAAGTGAGGTCATACAGAAGCTATTCAAGACTGCATGAAGTTCTACATATTAGTGTTCCTTTTGCTGATGACATCTTTTTCCATCCGCTTGGCTCCTGCCTTTCCCTTTTTATAGAGTCTGAATTAATGTGACTGATGCATCCCAGCTGCTGTGGGAAGAAAGGTGAAGCCTGTTATTTCCTTGAGGCAGAAAAAGTTATAGAAACAATGAAGAAAAATGCTGGCCATTCTCTCTGAGGGATTTCATTCAGACACTAAAACCTGTTGCATTATGTACTGTAAATATGATATTAATTTGCTTGTTCTTTCAGCAACACTGCAATCACTCAAATTTTCAAACTCCTGGTACGATACCTTATGTCAGTGGTTCTCATTCTGTGGTGCATTGTTTGCTGGGTTCCGTGACATCACAGGGAGCCCGAGAAGGCTTGAAGAAATGTTATGATTTAAATCTTGAGTTAAGTCTCGGGGGTCCATGGCCATGGTCCATGGCCACAGAAGGTATTTAAAGAAGATCCATGGTAAAGAAAATTTTGAGAACCACTGCTTTATATGACAGACACACTAAACAAAATTTAACTTGGGAAACCAAGTCTTGATTGATCAATGCCTCATAGTATATATTGAGAGACATATGTCTGACAGTGTCTAGTCTTGTGTACTTCAAAGTTGCTTCTGTAATCCACTTCTAAAAACAAAATGAATCTTCTGATTTGCTTCACCTGCTTCTGCTGTCTCTTTCAGAAGTTTTACCCTGAAGAGAAACTATAGGTCTAATGGAAATCTGAGGCCAATGGAACTGACACAGGAGATCTGAAGTAATATAAAGCACCGCAGTAAGTTTTATCATGTCTCTTCAGACTCTCAGCATAGGGCCATCTCTAAAGCACCATCTCTAAAGCACCCAATCTTTAATAGCTTGTTCCAAGGCTGCAAAAAATCTTAGAGATTTATTTAAACCAGGGTTTCCCAAAATCATTAGTAATGACCCCAAGAATCAAGGGGATTATTCAATAAATCAATAAATTGATGGGTATTAAAAGGGGGTTAGTAAATGTCTGGTGACATCAACAGAGATAAAGGATAAGAGGTTGATTGAAGCCAATAATCTTTTAGAGGCTGCATGGTTGGATGCTGCCGCCAGATGATTTTCTCTGCTCCCCATTCCCCCTCTCACCATCGGAAGGGGCACCACGGGACAAGAAGACTCTTCCCTATTTCCAGCTGGGGCATGGGTGACTTTATCCACCTGCCACCCAAGACTCTTGACCCCTGTGAGTTGTTGGGGGTTATGCCCTATTCCTCCCCCATTAGTCTCCTCAGGTTGGGGTTGTAGAATTTATCTGGGTCACCCATCCATTGTGGTGAGAGAGCAATGGGATGGGATGTGCCACTCCTTCCTCACCACATTAACATCTGCAATATACCATCTAATCCTTCTACTCACTGGGGGGCCACAAGCGATGAGAGAGCAGTGGCCAGTCTCATTTGCTTGACCAACAGCCCCCTGGACTGCCCTGAGAGGGCGTCTAGGGAATGAGACGACCCAGTTGATTGGATTCTTACCTATGTGGAGACTTTAACATCACCAACATCACTAATAGGACATGACATTTACACCATTCGGCTATATGTTCCTTTGTCAATGGGACACTTATGGTCACCAGATGTGGACTTATCAGGCTGCAGAATTGTGGGCTCTGAGGGACTCCCCCCTCTCTCAGGCTTGGCCTGCCAGATTACCCCTAGCCTATCTTGATGACGGATCATGGAATCCAGAGAGATGGCATGGTGCGGGAAGGGGTAGGGGTCGGGGGTCGGGGAGGGATGGAACAAAAGGACCCAGGGCTCCTTTGTTAAAATTTTTGTTTCAGTTTTTATGGGGGTTATGGAAGGGAGGGGTTTTTTTACTGGGAGCTCACTGCAGCCTGGGACAGGGCCGTGGTTGGGGGGTGCAGGCGGGGCCTATGGGACTCCAGGCGGAATAGTGGGTGCTACGATCCCCAGGGTGGTTGGAATGGGTAGGAGCCGATGAGGCGGGGGGCCATATCATGTTAGGGGAGTGCGCCCCTGCTACATCCGAGCTGTGGCGCGCTCTGACCCCTCAATCTCCTCTCAATGCCTGGGGGTTTTGGGATCTAGGACCCTTGGGCTCCAGCTGGTGTACCTTAATGCCAGGTCCATGGTTAATAAGGCACCCCTCCTCCGTGAACTGATTGAGGAGGAGGCCACAGACCTGGCCTGCATCACCGAGACCTGGTTGGGGCCGGAGGGTGGAGTTCCTCTGGTTGATATATGCCCCCCAGGTTTTCAGGTGTTGCACCGGCCACGACCCCAGGGAAGGGGTGGAGGGATGGCTGTTGTTATTCAGGAGACCCCGTTTCCTAGGGAGGTCCCTGCTCTGGAGATAGGTGGGTGTGAATCCCTCCTCCTGAGGTGTGGGCCTGCTGGTCGGATGGGTGTGCTGCTTACATACCTGTCCCCCAGCTGTGTATCAGCCGCCCTGCCTGGGCTGCTCGATGCCATCACGGGAGTGGCAGTGGAGTTCCCGGAACTTATGATTCTGGGTGACTTAACCTGCCTTCCCTGGGTGTGGTGTCGGGCTTGGCTCAGGAATTCATGGCCTCCATGGAGGCCATGGGTCTGACCCAGATAATAGATGGTCTGACTCACAAGGGGGGCAACATGCTCGACCTGGTTTTTGTCTCGGAGCAGTGGTGTAGTGGTCTGGGGGATGGTGATATAACTATTCATCCCGTTCCATGGACAGAACACTATCTCCTATGGCTGGTCTTCCATCAAGCTGCCCCCCACTGCTGGGATGAGGAGCCACTCAGGTGGTTCTGCCCCAGGCGCCTGATGGACCCTGAGAGGTTCCAGGCAGAACTGGGGTCTTTTCCTACATCCTTTACCCACAGCCCTGCTGAGGTCCTCATGGCTGCCTGGCAACAGTCGGCCATGGGGGCCCTCAACAGGGTTGTCCCCATGCGTCCCCTCTCTTGGCACAGATCTCGCTTAGCCCTGTGGTACACCGAGCAGCTCCAGGAGATGAAACGTCGTAGAAGGGGACTAGAGAGCAGGTGGAGGGTGACCCACTCCGGATCTGACCGAGCCCAGTTAAGAGCCCACATTAGGACTTAACTGGTAGCTGTGAGGGTGGTGAGGAGATCTTATTTCTCCACCCTCATAGCATCCTCAGATAACCGCCCAGCTGCCCTGTTCGGGGTCGCCCGCTCCCTCTTGCAGTCGGGGGAGATGGTGGACCCCCTGCGGGGCAGAGCTGAAGAATTTGGTCACTATCTGCAGGATAAAATCGCTCAGATCTGGGAAGGGCTGCACTCGGACTTGCAGTCGGTCAGAGGATGGGGGTGTGAGTGGTCTGGCTGAGGTGCTCTGGACTGAGTTTGATCCTGTTTCTGAGGATGAAGTGGACAGGATTATGCGGTGGCTGAGTTCCACCACATGTTTGTTGGACCCGTGCCCTTCCTGGTTGGTTTATGCCTCCAGGGAGGTCACGTGTGGCTGGCTCTGGGCAGTGGTCAATGCTTCGTTACGGAAAGGGTTGTTCCCTGCCGCCTTGAAAGAGGCACTGGTGCAACCCCTCCTGAAGAAGCCTGCCCTGGACCCAGCCGTGTTGAACAACTTCTGTCCGGTCTCCAACCTTCGCTTTTTAGCGAAGGTTGTTGAGAGTGTGGTGGCGCAGCAATTGCCACTATTCCTGGAGGAAGCGGACTAGCTAGATCCGTTCCAATTTGGCTTCCGGCCCGGGTACAGCACGGAGACAGCATTGGTCACGCTGATTGATGATCTCTCTAGGGCTCGGGACAGGGGTTTTTCCTCTGTCCTGGTCCTGTTAGATCTCTCAGCAGCTTTCGATACCATCGACCATGGTATCCTGTTGCGGCATCTCGGGGGTTGGGAGTGGGAGGCACTGTTTTACAGTGGTTCTCCTCCTACCTCTCAGGACGCTCACAATCAGTGTTGGCAGGGGGGCAGAGGTCAGCTCCAAGCTATCTCACTTGTGGGGTGCCCCAGGGGTCTCTCCTCTTGCCCCTCTTGTTCAACATTTATATGAAGCCGCTGGGTGAGATCATCCGTGGCTTTGGGATGATGTATCATCAGTATGCTGAAGATACACAGTTATACATCTCCACCCCAGGCCACATCAGTGATGCTCTCTCTGTGATGTCCCGTTGCCTGGAAGTGAATCTGGATGGACAGGAACATGCTTCGACTCAATCCAGCCAAGACAGAGTGGTTGTGCATACCAACATCTTGGTCCACTTTGGAGATTCCATCTTTGGTCATGGGGGAGGAGGTGTTGCCCTCCGTGGACAGGGCATGTAATCTGGGGATCCTCCTGGACTCACAGCTCAAATTGGAGGAGTAGGTGGGGGCCATGGCCAGGGGGGCCTTTTCCCAGATCTGGCTAGTTCGCCAGTTGTGCCCATACCTGGATCGAGATGCCCTGCGCACAATCACTCAGGCACTCGTCATTTCCCAACTCGACTACTGTAACGCTCTCTACTTAGGACTGCCCTTGCATACCACTCGGAGGCTTCAACTGGTGCAGAATGCGGCCGCGCAGGTAGTGATGGGAGCCCCCCGATACTCCCATATTACACCCCTCCTGCGCAACCTGCATTGGCTACCGGTCATCCTCCGGGTGAGATTCAAGGTTCTGGTGTTAACATTCAAAGTCCTACATGGCATGGGTCCAGGGTATTTACGAGAACGACTCCTCCCAGCATCAAATACCAACCGCCCTGTAGGAGCGCACAGACCAGGTCTCCTTGGGGTGCCGTCTGCGACTCAATGTCACTTGGCAGTGACCCGGGGGAGGGCCTATTCTGTAGCAGCTCCCACTCTATGGAATCATCTTCCGCCGGAGCTTTGGCTGGTCCCCGATCTCCGCACCTTCCACCACCATTTAAAGACCTGGTTATTTGCGCAGTCTGGGCTGTGCTGGCCCCCTGGTGGGTCTGATTGTTTTAACTTTGGGGTTTTAAATTTAATTTGGCTTGTATCTTGTTTAATACGCTTTTTAGGTAACTTATTTATTGTTGTGTTTTTAGTTGTGAGCCGCCCCAAGTCCTTTCAAAAAGGGGCCGGCATACAAGTTGAATTAATAATAATAAATAATAATAATAATAGAGTCTCTGAAGAATCCACAGCAGTCCCTAGCCCTGAAAACGGGGTTAGCTGTCAGCAAGAGAGACTTGAGTTGTGTATATTATTATTATTTGTTGCACAATCAACCAGATGTTGAGATTGGATTTGGCATTTTTGTTCACCTGTTGAGTCCTTCCCAAGGATCTGGGATAGACAGGTGTGGATGGTGCTACAGGTATCATTGAAAGATGTATGTTGTTCCAAGTAAAGCTGCCTTTTGCAATTGACTTATGGTGAATTTATCAATGCCAAAGGTGTTTAAGTAGTGCTCTAATTGCTTTGGAATTGCATCCAAGTGCCTTTTTCTATTGATACTATCTTTGCTTTCTTTTGCCACAGTTGCTCTCAAGTCTTTTTATTTTATTGTCTCCAGTTCTTTTTCTTCTACTCTACTGTCTTGGCATTGACACATCTATTATCCAGACTTTTTTATCTTTCTTATTCCCAGTTGTTGTCATGCCATTGTTTGTAGCCAGTATGTGCAATTTTCTTATAGCAACTAATCAGGTAGTCCACTATTTCTTCAGCTTCTTTGTAGAAAAGCACTTGCTATCCATTGTTGTGTTGTCAGTTATGATTTTGTATGCATTTGTTCCTAAGACTTAGTCTTGTGCAGTCAGATTTAGCCCTTTGGTCTCTTGATTCAACTTTTCTGCACCTAGTCATTATCAGATCTTGTTATTATCTATTTTCCCTGTTATTTTTTAAATGTACTGTCCATATAATACTTTGTCTTCCCATGCCTCTTCTCTGTTCTTCATTTGGTTGTTCTTGTAGGCCAGTTTGATCTGTCTAGTACTCATTACACCTTCCTGATACACTAAATTCACTGTATCTTCTTCACTGTCCTTCAGTCTTTCTATCTAGGGCTTATAGTTTTAGAGTCCAGTCTACCATTCCAGTTGTATAGTTGATGTATATCTGATGGAATTGACCAGGTATTAATTGCCTTGATGGCATTGCCTCCTCTAAGTTTGAACTGTAAGATTTTCACTCCCTTGATGTATTCACTTTTAACCTTGTTCTGGACATTATGGACATGTGATTGATGTTGTCAGCTTAAATGCTCAGATATTTGTAATGACCACCATTATCCAGACTCTTGATGTCATTTTCATAGAGAAACACTACTGCAAGACAACTTAGACATTGAAGACCAGTGGACACATTTTATTCATGCCATTGTCAACAGCACCAACGTAACAATTAGGCAATGTCAAGGTTCATGGAGAGAACAATGGATTGCTTCTTGCATTGGGTAGATTGCAAGTATACAGAATAGTATTGCTGCCTCTTATGCCTCAATGTCCTTACATTCCAGCCACATATTTATTGGCCAGCAATTCTGCTTAACCTGGAGGTCCAGATCTCTGTATTTATCCACTGCTGCTATTTTTTCAATCAATGTCTCTATTATGGTTGACTCAGCCTTCCAACCTTCTGAAGTCAGTAAAATGAGGATCCAGATTGTTGGGAGAAATATGCTGACTCTGTAAACCACTTAGAGGGGGCTGTAAAGTACTCTGAAGCAGTATATAATTCTAAGTGCTATTCTTATAAAAATAAAAATTGAAAACTTTTATTCACAAAAGAAGACCAAGAAGCGGAATGGGTAGAACATTTCAAAGAAAATTTTGAATCACCTAACCTCCAATATTACCTATGATTTTAGTAATGACAATTCCATTGCACTTACTGGACATTGAACTGGAAATGATAGCAACCTGTGAAGTTTGATGGGAAATTAGTGCATGGAACAATAATGAAGCTGCCAGCATAGACCAGATCTCTGCATAACTTTTGAAAGCTGACAGAGATGATCTGGTTATGGAGCTGACCAAGTTATTAAACACATGTTGGCATACACAATGCATTCCTGATGATTGGTGGAAAAGAGATATCGTTAATCTTTCCAAGAAAGGGAATCTCAATGATTGTAATAACTGTCAAGGTATCACTTTTATTTCTGTACCTGGCAAAGTATTCTTGATTATTCTTTTTAGGCTCCAGCTAGGAGCAATTGGTAAAATGCTTCAGGAGGAACAGACTGGATTTCAGGATGATCACTCATGTTCTGAACAAATTCTCATGCTACACACATTATTGAGCAGTGTAATGTTCCAGTGATCATTTGCTGTAAATTTTATAGATTTCAGGAAGGCTTTTTATAACGTATAGCAGGATTCCCTATGGAACATCTATAGAAGATATGGAATTCCTGATCAATTTATTAGTGTTATGTATGTAGGTTAGAAGTCATTGGTTTAGTTTGAACTGTTCTTGTAAAATGTTGGAAATGATTGGTTTAAAAAGTGTGGGAAAACCCTGCACTCTGATTGGCTGGCAACTGCGGCTGCTGGCTATAAGTAGCAGCCGCAGCCCAGCCAAATTGGGTCCGTTCTGAGCTGTAGTCACTAATAAACTAAGAGCTTGAAGCAAGCGGTCTGTCTCTTCATGCAAACTTAACACTGGCAATGAAGGTGGGATTCCCCTGAAGAAGATGGCAACGCAGAACAGAAGGAGAGCGAGATGGCTGAACTGAACACCCTCCCAGCCCCGTTTGACCCGACGGCAGAAGGCTGGGAGTCGTATGCAGATTGTTTCCAAATGTATCTGCAGAAAAACGATCTTGCCGACATTTCCGAGAAGCGGAAGAGGGCGGTCTTTCTCACGCACTGCGGTCTGGCAGTTTTCAAGATGGTGAAGGCATTGGCAGGAGCTGCAGACGTGAAGGTAATGGACTGGCCTGACTTAGAAAAACTGTTAAGAGCCCATTACGCCCCACAAGTATTGTGCCCCATTAAGAGACACGAGTTTTACCATCGTGTTCAAGGGGAAAGCGAAAATGTAAACAACTTCGTGGCAAGTTTAAGAGACACTGGGGGTGCATGCGAATTTAACAATTTAGAAGAGGCCATGCACGATCGATTTGTTCTGGGCCTTAAAGACAAGGTGCTACAGAGCAAGTTATTACTGAAACCTAAGATCACGCTGAAGGAAGCAATAGAAGAGGCCTCTTCAGCAGAAGCTACCAAGTCCTCAGCAGCAGCCACAAAGAAAATTAACAAGGCCACAAGCCATCCTGATGTGGAAAAGTCCACAACAACTCATTGTGAGCATATAGATTCTGAGTCAGACTGTAGTGAGGTGGAGGAAGGAATTTACAGACTCAGAATGGAGCGGAAAAAGAAAGACCTGGGAAGAAAGAGGCAAGATTTCTACTGCAGAGGTTGTGTGGGAAGCCACCCCTGCACTGAATGCAAGTTTTTAGACACCATTTGCCTCCGTTGTGATAAAAGAGGACACCTAGCAAGAGTCTGCAAATCATCCAAAACTCCACCCAACAGAAGAAAGTTTGCTACAAGCAAAGACAAAGAATTCAAACCCAAAAATCTCAGTGAGAAAATGGGGCGCAGCACAGAAGCAAAGGGGAAGAATGAAACTCATCAGACAGTAACTATTGGTCATTCATCACCTTTAAGAAGCAGAAAAGTGCATGTCAAGGTACTTATTGAAGGAAGGCCTTGCCAAATGGAAGTGGACTCAGGCTCATACCTATCTATGGTGTCATGGGACACTATTCACAGACTTCTTCCCAACACCCAGAAGAAGCACTTCAAGAAGCAAGCATTGACTCTTAAAGACTACCAAGGGAACAAGATTCCAGTAATTGGAACAAGAGAATTCAATGTGAAATTCAAGGGCCACACCACGCCCCACTGACCATTGTGGACAAGGACCGCCTTAAGTCTGCTGGGCCTTGAGTGGTTCAACCCGTTGGGCATCGAGGTGACTGGCATCAATCCGCGTGAGCAACACTGAATGGGAAGAGGCCTTGAAGTCTGAGTTTCCAGAGGTCTTCAGTGACGGATTAGGCAAGTACTTGGGGACCCCCATCACATTTAACCTAGATCCCAAGGTACAATCAATCCGTTTAAAACCAGAAGGGTCCCATTTGCCTTAAAGGAAAAAATTGATGCACAATTAGATAAACTAATAGCCCAAGGGGTTTTAGAGCCCACTGATCACTCCAGGTGGGAGACACCCATAGTCACACCAGTCAAGGCTGATGGGTCTGTGAGAATCTGCGGAGACTACAAGGGACATTGAACCATGCGCTACAACAGAGAGCATATCCAGTTCCAGTAGTGCATCATTTATTACACTCTCTTGGAGGGGGCACAGTTTTGCCAAGTTGGACCTGGCCCAGGCATATCAACAATTAACAGTTGATGATGCCACTGCTGAAGCCCAAACCATTGTGACCCATAGAGGTGCCTTCAAATGCAAAAGATTACAATTTGGAGTAAGCGTGGCACCAGGCATCTTCCAAAGCCTTATGGAAAGAATGTTACAAGGGTTGCCAGGGGTGGTGCCCTATTTTGATGACGTTTTAATTTCTGCTGAAAATGACACTCAAATACACGAGAGACTCAGGGAAGTCTTAACTAGATTCAAAAAAACGGGGTTAAAAGTCAAAGAAGAAAAATGCACACTTAGAACAGATAAAGTGGAATTGGGTTACATGATTGATAAACATGGCATCCACCCCACAGAAGCAAAGGTTCAGGGAATCAAAGAAGCCCCCAGGCCAAAATGCAAAACAGATTTGCAAGCATTCTTGGGACTCATTAACTTCTATCATATGTTTCTACCTCAGAAGGCAACCATTGCAGAACCCCTACATAGGTTGCTGGACAAAATATCTGCTTGGGTCTGGGGGAAGAAGGAACAAGCTGCATTTAACAATATCAAGAGACTAATCACGTCTGATGCTGTGCTGATACAGTTCTCTGAGAACTTTCCTGTTGTTCTGACTTGTGATGCTTCCCCTTTTGGAGTGTGTGGGGGGGTTTGAGCCACATGCTTTCTAGCAGGAGGGAAGCTCCTATTGCATTTTACTCTCGCACCTTGACTAAAGCAGAGAGAAACTACAGCGAACTGGACAAGGAAGCCTTGGCGATTGTAGCAGCTGTCAAAAAATTCCATGAGTATTTATATGGGAGAACATTTGCTGTTGTCACAGATCACAAACCTCTTTTAGGCATTGTGGCAGGGGACAAACCAACGCCCACGATCCTGTCACCAAGAATGCTGAGATGGACTGAATTTCTTGCTGCTTATTCATACAAACTGATCCACAGACCTGGTAAAGACATTGGGCATGCAGATGCTTTGAGCTGCTGCCCACTTCCTTCACACATTGAGGACCCTGTTCCTGAGACTCACACCTTTTTTTCTAGAAACTGTTGCCAAACTTCCAGTACATGCTGCTCAAATTGCCAGAGAGACTGCCAAAGACACTTTATTGGCTCCTGTCATAGGCTGGATTAAGAAAGGTTGGCCACTTCAAGATCTACCTCCACTCGCCCAACCTTTTAAATCCAGGCAAATTGAGTTATCTGTATTAAGAGGATGTATTTTGTGGGGTAACAGGGTGGTTATTCCTGCAAAACTACAAAAAGAGGTTTTGGAAATGTTACATGAGGGTCATCCGGGAATTGTCAGAATGAAGGGATTGGCCAGGAGTTATGTATGGTGGCCAGGTATTAACAAAATGGTTGAAAACTGGATTGCATCTTGTCCCAACTGTCAGGTAGTCAGGCCTGCCCCACCTCTCGCCCCCACACAGGAATGGGAATGTCCTAGCGGCCCATGGTCCAGGATTCACATTGATTTTGCTGGCCCTACCAGAGGGCACACTTTCCTTATTATAGTTGATGCATATTCCAAATGGCTTGGAGGTTATCCCCATGGCATCCACCACAACTGAAGCTGTCATCAAACAGCTTAAAAAGCTTTGTGTAACTCACGGGTTACCTGATGTGCTTGTTTCTGACAATGGCCCTCAATTTACATCCAACCTTTTTGAATCATATCTAGCACAACAGGGTATCAGACATGCCCTGAGAGCCCCTGGGCATCCTTCGCTAATGGCCGGGCTGAACGATAGGTACGATTTACCAAGGAAAAATTCAGCAATTGGGTCCAGGGGATATCACTGAGAGAGCTGAAAAACTTCTCAGTGTTCAGCATATCACTCCCAAACCCTCAACTAATTTAACCCCAGCTGAATTGTTGATGGGTAGGAAACTCAGGTCTCCCTTGACCACCTCCATCCCCTTACGCACTAACGCACCACTAGATTCCACTAGTCAAATTCGCACTTTCACTGTGGGTGATTCTGTTTATGCTAAGAACCTCATGGGTGAAAAAAGTAGGATTCTGCTGAGATAACCCAAATCACAGGCCCCAGTGTCTTACAGGGTACAAAGGAGGATTGTGTCCTCTGGAGCAGGCACATTGATCAGTTAAGATCCAGATTGCTCAGGAGCATCGCTTTTGCTCCTCTATGGTTCCCATACCTACTGCCTCTAGGGGGGAAGGGGAGGATTATGAGAGTAATCAGCAAGTAAGAATCAACCCCATGTGTAACGAGCTATCACGACAGGAACCATCCCAAAACCTGTCACAATACCAACAACCATTTTCACAAAAGGAAGATTGCACATCACTACCTGATTTAGGTGTGACCGGGTTGGAGATGGATTGGGAGGAGAGACCAGGTTGTAGTAACCAAACAGGTTCTACCATTACTACAAGTCCAAGTAAGGAAATGTCAGCAGACACATTTCCTCTCACAAGGTGAGAACCTTAAAACATCCTGAACCACATAGGTCTCAACGTACCGGTAAGAGCCCCACCTATTTAAAAGAAACATTAGATAGGTTGGGGTTTGAGTATGGACTGAACCTAGTGGGGAGGGGTGTTATGTATGTAGGTTTGAAGTCATTGGTTTAGTTTGAACTGTTCTTGTAAAATGTTGGAAATGATTGGTTCAAAAAGTGCGGGAAAACCCTGCACTCTGATTGGCTGGCAACTGCGGCTGCTGGCTATAAGTAGCAGCCGCAGCCCAGCCAAATTGGGTCCGTTCTGAGCTGTAGTCACTAATAAACTAAGAGCTTGAAGCACTCTGCATCTGTCTCTTCATGCAAACTTAACAATTAGCATCTTCAAAAAAATATCTATCTTAATTGTAGTTGTTTTGTAAAGATCAAGAGTGGAAAACATCTAATTTTTCAACATCAATATTTGTGTTAGACTGGGCAGTATTTTATCACCCTTTCTCCTCACCTTTGTTATGTGAAAAGCAATGAATGGGCCAAATTGCTGAGCACATTGGGTTGTGCTCCAAAAATTGTAAGCCGCCCTGAGTCTTCGGAGAAGGGCGGCATATAAATGTAATTAAAAAAAAAAAAATGGAATTATCTGGAAGTCACCGACCTTGATTTTGCTGACAATGTTGCATTATTGTCAGAAACTAGCACCTCCTTTGCAGGACATGAGTACCAGGTTAAATACTGAGACTAGAAAACTAGAACTACATATTAGTGCTAATAAGATCAAAGTCATGTTCATTGGCAGTCATCCTCCCAATACATTAATCACAACTGGTCAACAGCCAATAGAACATGTCCAACAGTGTAGATACCTTGATAGCATCAAGATGTTCAAGAACAATACCATTGTTCTCTCCATGAACTTTGACATAGATGCAAATGTCAAATATAGAACTGGTAAAGTCTCAGCAGTATTCCAGCACTTACAACCTATTTTGGTCAGATCCAACAATAAATAAGAAGACTAGATGTACCATTGTTGTACCACCAACAATCTATACCAGTGAAACATGGACATTATACATAGCACAAAAGTGTTCCATCAACATTGCCTACAGAGAATTCTGGATATTCCTTGGTGTGACCAGGTCATCAATGAGGAAATTTCTGGTGAAATGAATCCAGGAAGTTTCAGGACATTGTGACAGAACACCCAATGTGCCTAGCTGGTCATATTCTTCACTTGCCAGAACATAATACTCTAAACATGCTGTATGATAGGAGCCTCCAGAAGAAAAGTGGAGGTGGATTGCAAAACTTCGCTCAGATGTTTAACAATGACTTGCAGATAGTGAACATCAAATGGAAAGATGCCGAAAATGCTGCTGCAGATAAGATTCATTGAAAGAAGCTTGCTGCCTTGTGTGATTTGTGGAAAGGAACCAATAATGATAATGTTAGGCATTGTTATGAATTGTGAAAATATTAAAATAAAGACAACTGAAGGACTTAAGAGCTGCTGGCTAGGAAATTCCGGGAGCTGAAGTCCACACATCTAAAAGTTGATGAGGTTAAGAGACACTATAAAGTACTATACTATAAAATATACTGTACTATAAAGACATGTTTGTTCATAGACTGCAGTTTTCTGTTTTCTTGCATGCAATATTTGGAATAGAGGGGTGATTTTAGCTGCCTAAAGGTATTTTAAGCAACAGGCTTGTAATTAGGAATTTGGGGGTCTTCTATCTCTGATCTGCTGTTATGGATATAAAATGTTATGGGTCTGGTTAAATCACTTTTTGAAGTTGCTGTTGTTCTCAGTTATATACTTCCTGATGCTACTTCTGATGTTTTCTCTCCAATCAGTGATTTTAGCCAAGAATAACTATATGCAGAGGACAAAGTACTGGCAATAACATCAAGGGTTAAGGGGTTAAGAAATTCTATAATTATGTATACAACCATTCTCTTGAAATCTGGACAGACCACAAGCTACTCTTGGAAATTTTTGCCAGAACTAACCCAACTTCTCCCATTTTATCACCACATATGCAATGCTGGAACATTCTTTGGAGGACATATCACTATACACTCCTGTAAAAACAAAAGAAATAATTGCAAAGATTGATGACTTGAGTTAGTTCAGATTCCAGATTGTGCTATCACTCCATCACCTGATGTTACAAGCTATGCCAGAATCTCCCTTCCAGACACAAAAAACAGCAAAGGAGTATATCCAAGTGTATGTCCTTAACTGGTGGTTCATGAAGCTGGCCACATGATCAACTAGATAAGAAATTTATACCAGCCAATTCATCACAGCAAAATGAACTTTCAGCCCACAATGGTTGTGTTGTGCAATTACATAAACAGTGTACTAAGTACAAAAAGAGTTGTTTGTTGGAAATCAGATGACCACTTACTGTATGCTTGATTCACACTTCAGCCATGCAAGTGGAATCCTAAACTGAACAAGGCTAATTCATCAATAGGTGTTTTGTTTTTTCTACAAAATCTGGGGGAAAATCCATAATATGGTGTGTTTTGTTTCTCTGACATTCCAGGAATGTAATGCTAGAGCAAGGGTTACAACTTGTGAGCTTCACATGGAGTCATTTTGTGGTCCCCTAAGGAGGAGAAGGTCAAATTTTTGAACCTCTTTTGCACTTGGGAATGCAGACAGTTTTAGGGATGAAATAATTTCTTATGTCTCAGAGAGGCCTTAGGCATCCATTGCACTCTTAAAAGTGTCCCCACCAATTGGACTTCTTCTCCCCGTTTTTTTCTTTTTCTTTTTTTTAAGAGAACAAAAGCTAATATTAAACTTTAATTCCCAAGACTAAAAACAGGCCTAAAAAGTATTGTAGTTGCTCTGATAACTTTATTCTCCTACTTGGTTCCTCTCTATTTAAAAAAGAGCAAAGCTAAGCTACATCATTTTTCTTTATTAGTAGAGGCTGCAATAAGAGTGGAGAAAGTGCCTTGGTGTTCTTGTGCCCTCTACTGATGAAGGAAAAATGAGTTCATTTTTAAACTAAAACAGTTTCAGTTGAAAACTGCCCTAAATCTATTCCTTCTGAATTAGCACATAGAAGATGCCTACTGTGCTGTCATAATCTAACCCTGTTTTTCTCCTTCCCTGATCCACTTTAATCTCCTGATGATAATACCAGCACTTTAACCAGAGCACAGAATTGTTTGGCCAATGAATGTCAATGGATGATATTCATCAAGTATTCTAATGTCCCTGAAAGCACCTTTATGTTTCATGATATTTTAAGGCATGATATTTGAGCATCACTGATCGTTCACAAAGTAATTAAACTGATAAGTCATATTTCTGAACCATGGCTAGTATATTGTTAGAGAGATATTCCAGTCCTTCTCAGTTGCAATCACTTGGTTCCTTCTTTCCCTGAATCACTCCCTTCTATTTGGCTTTGTCCCTCCTTGATCATCTGCAGTTGAGCTACTATCGATTCTTTAACTATGATTTCCATTTGGTTAACTCCTTATTGTACCTCAGCAACTTTTGATGATGATGATGATTGTGATAATGATTATATCTCTATAACCCTTTGGGTAAGAACTGCAAGTGTTCATAAATCTTTTTTTGTCCTGCTTAGATTGACTATATCAATATTGAGGTGATAATAATATTAGCTTGAAAGTTAACTGTAATGCTCAGTACACTAGCAAGTTTTGTATCCTTTGACTAACTTGTTCTCATCCTCTTCAGACTACCTTCAACAGCAGTGGAACCATCTGGCCTAACAAAATTTAAAATCTAAATTTAATTATTTTTAAAAATGATGTGCTTAGCTGTTAAGGTATCATATCCACACAACAGGAAGTAAATGTGCAAGTCTGCACAGTTGTCACAAAACACAGACATCATCCATCATAACTGTTTTACATGCATTGCCAAGTTATAGCACTTGCTTCAAATGGTTAGCTACTAAAGGACGTAAATAAAAAATTGGAAACAAGAGGTTTCTTTTAAGGAGGATTGTTTCCTGCTCTGGAAATTCTACATTGAAAAAAAGTGCCAAATTTAGTCTCAACTTTTAGGTCATTTGCTGGTTTTAATGCTCTAGTAAAGAGCGACAATAAGATCTCAGCATTGAAGCAGAAAATATCCCAACTTCTTTTTGTGACAGAATACATATAATGCTACTTTTTTTCAGACTTCACTTTTATTACAGGATCTTATTCTGAAACTTTCTGCTTTCACTGTTAATTTTTAAAAGCAGAGTTTCTATACTTTATTGATTTGATTTTTTAATAAAAATGGGAACATGGCTTTCTGCAGCCATAATTGAATTTCAATTCAATTAATACTGAGTTATTTCTATGTCTTGTTGCACAGAAAGTAAGGGCAAATGGATGGTTTGGGGTTTTTTTTCCTAAAGGCAGACTGACCGTGGAAGCACAAGAAATGAGGGTAGTAGTAGTAGTAGTAGTAGTAGTAGTAGTAGTAGTAGTAGTACTGAAATGTGCCAAGTCTAGAAGCTTGGCAAAGTGGGTTATGTCATCACTTAATGATTAGTCTAAGTTCAGGAGGTTTTTTTTCCAAATTACAAAACTACTTTACTGCAGATCTCTGATGAACTCACTTATGCAAAACCTCAACTTGCTTATTCACAAACCAGTGCATATGTTCAACTCAATCTTGAATCACAGCTGAAGTTTTAAATTTTAAAACATTATTTTTTTAGCAATATGATCCTAAGCTGTACAAAAGTTTATGGATTATATTATTAATAAAAACCAGATGATCTGTTTTAAAAATCAATCAAATGAGACTATAGTTGTATGAATAACTATACCACCAATTTATTCCAACCAATCATGCTTATCAACTATTTGGCTGAAAAATTCAGTTAGATGCTGACAACTCTATTAGCCATTTTTGTGAACGGATTCGAATTATATAAAATAATTTCCTTTGTTTTAATTGTACACATCAAGTTTTGTCAATGACAAACCCTGCTCAGGTTTACAATCTTTATACAAACAGTAACTGGTCAAAATAAGTAGCTCAAAAATAAATTACAACCAAGTGAAGGTAATATATCTCCATAGTTAATACATAAATAAAATGCTGTTTATATCAATTCTTCTCACAGGCATAATTTATCCAACAAAAATAATTGGCTTTATTATTTCTGCCAAGATAAACTTGAGACATAAAGCTCTTCTTTTATATACAATTTCACAAAGAAAGTTCAGGTGTTAATAACATTCACAAGAGAATGAGAAAATGAGATCATGGAAATATGTAGTTTTTTCAGATGAACATTTTACTGAATTGCACAAACTTTCTTTGATAACCTTGTGTCTCAAAGTGAGGACTGACTAAATCAACAGCAGATATATTTACTATGAATAAATTTATTTATTTATTTAATTTATATTACCTCCTAGTCGCCCATGGTGACTCAAGGCGGCTTACACAATGTAAAACCATATTTAAAACAAAGAATAAAAATAAAAACAATAAAAACTAAAGAATCAAATAAATTACCAGTAGAGACAAATACTTTCATAGCTAAGAGTCACCAATGTTTTTTCAAACATCTGTTGTGCTAAATACTACATTTCTAAGTGTCTCTCATAATATTCTCCTTCATAAAAGAATAAAATATGGGTTAGATCAATAGTTCTCAAACATTTTGGTCTCAAGATCATTTTACATTCTTTAAAGTGATTGAAGATCCCAAAGAGTTTTGGTTTATATGTATTATAGCATATCTATTGATATCTATTGTATTTTTTTTTAAACTAAGAAATTTTAAAATATGTATTTATTTGACTTTGTGGATAGACCCTGAAAAGCTTTTAGGGACCCTCAGATTTCCCAGACCCCACTTTTAGAATTTATAAGCTATATGATAACCTTGAAAGATAGATTCGCAATTGAATGAATAATTACATGCAAAGGGATGATTAATGCAGTCTATAAAATTCCTAGTTGTACTTCTTGAATACCTTCCTTTTTTGTTTGCACCAGGAACATTTAGAGAGAGCAAGAAGAGACAGAAGTTATATCTGTTACAAAATAAAAAGCATGGCACAGTAGTGGGATTCCAATTTTTTTACTACCAGTTCTGTGGGCATGGCTTGGTGGGCATGGCAGGGGAAGGATACTGTAAAATCTCCAGTTGGTGGTATTTGCCGGATCTCCGAACTACTTAAAATTTCTGCTACCGGTTCTCCAGAACTGGTCAGAACCTGCTGAATACCACCTCTGGCATGGCAGTAACTTCCACTTCTCTTCCTTTTTTAAAAGTCAAAAGTAGAAAACTTAGGGTTCCTTGCATATATATACCTGTAGAGGACAGAAGTCATTGTTACATATGTGTTGTGATGTTGCAATTCAAACTGCATAATTTATGTTTAATATCACAATGCAAGTAAATAGGCCAGACCTTGAATCATTCTATTATGATGGAACATTTCATTATTCTGGGATTGTTATGAATTAGGAACAGATATCTTTGGTTTGTTAAATAGCAGAGCATATGTTTTAAAAACAAATGGTGAAACAGAGCAGTTACAATGGGGTATTCCAGAGGTGGTATTCAGAAGTTTCTGACCAGTTCTGGAGAACTGGTAGCAAAAATTTTGAGTAGTCCGGAGAACCGCCAAATCCCACCTCTGACTGGAGATTTTACAGTATCCTTCCCCTGCCATGCCCACCAAGCCACACCCATGGAACCGGTAGTAAAAATAATTGAATCCCGCCACTGGGATATTCGTTAATGGTAATTTCAAATATTGCAGTTGGTGATACTTTATAAAGTTTGGTGATTAAATCTGAAAAAAAGACATAAATTTTGGAAAAATTGTTTATGAAAATAATTATTAAAATGGAAGATTAAAGGAAGACATCATGAATATCATTTATAGTCATTTAGAATCTGTGCTTTGCTAGTAGAATAAGAAAAACCCACAACAGATTTATTACATAAGATGTATTTTATTAATAAGGAAGATTTCAATTCTGCTTGAATTCTCTTCTCCCAAACTTTTTCATTCTTCTTTGCCTAAAGCTTCATGTAGTTGTCTAATCATTTTGTGACTTCTTAGTATTTGTCATCCATACTTGTTATGGTGAAGACTTTTTGAAAAAAGATTGAACACATTCCTTAACATTCACCACCAACTAGATGCACATATCTTCCAACTATTATCAGGAATTACAGAAGCCCTGTAGACATCCAGTTTCTATTTAGTAGCAGTGTGTGTCTGTGTACATGGGTACATGTTGTATGTTCGTGTGCATATGTGTATGAAACCAAGCAATGCACCATGAATTGGGCACAAGGAGATCCAAACTCAGCTCCACTCAACCACTGACTGTACAGAAGGATTTGGGGTCAGCATTAATTCAGCCTAGCTCACATGTTTGTTTTGTGAGGGATAAAATAAGGCAATATTCAGAAAATATTGCACTCCTTCAAAAAACATGAAATCTAATATTATTAAATAAATATATTAGAAAATATGTAAATAATTAAATTCTGCTAGCTACCTGATAAAAAGGTTCTTGCAGTCACCAAAAGATTAGGCTTCAGTTGAGATTTAGGCAATAATTCTTTCTTGCCTTGGCTGTTATAGAAACTTTTAATTTAAAAAGAAATTGAATGGAAACAAATCTGCCAAACTGTAAAATATAGTGCCAACATCCATCCCTTTTATTTCCAAGTACAGTTCTAGGCTTGTCTGGCCTGCAGATGTTTTCTTAAGAAATAAAAAATGCAAATGGTTATTGCCCAGATTCTAGTCAGAAAAAAGCCACAAGGAGAGATCTGGTCAGAAAAGTCATGCTCACCTTTTTGCTTTCTGTTAACTGAGTGTTTTGTAAATGCCATGACATCAATTGCAGCTATTTTGTGCAACCTAGCAGCAGCTATTTAATTTGTAGTTCAGGATGCTTCCCTCATCCAAATCTCATAATAATATACAGTGTTTTGATTCTAGGCTCCCTGCACTTCCAGTGGCTCCAATAAAAGCCTGAATCCAGTCCCTCTAGCATAGGGATTTTGACATATCAGAGAACAATTAGTTGGATCCCTAACAATACGGACCAAAATTAATTATGCAGCATAGCTGCATAGCTATGTGTTGCATAGCACAGAGGGTGGGTAAGAAAATTTTGCACTGTGATTGCTATGTTCCGTGATGTTTTTACTTCCACAGGATACTAAATGGGGTCTTTTCAACAACCAGACTCCAATCATTGTTCTGTGTCCAATAAAAACAAAAACTGAAGTCCTGATGAAGGCTGGTTTTAATTTGATAAATTTTCTTAAATATGCAGGAAATACTTTCAGTCTGTGCCTATACACAGCAATTATTCATTCTCTAACCTCTAGTAGGCCCCTCCACATCTTTGTGATCCTTTGTAACCCTAATCATCTTCCATATAATTGTCTTTAGCTACTTTTATGATGTCTGTTTGACATATAGATTTTCTAATTAATGTATAATATTCTGAGTCATTGTTTTGCTGTTCATTCTTTTTCACTATACACACAAACATACACACATACACATTGTGTATATATATATATATATATATATATATATATATATATATAGACCTTAAATTTTCCGATGTTTTTTCTAGAATTGTTCTAATTAATGTATAGTCATTTACATTAAAATATGGCTTGTGTAATGTAAACTAAACAATATTTTGTTTAACATTGAAATTACAGTAAGATGTAATTTTACAGCCCTATCAATTAAATAATGCCTGTTTGCATCCTGTTAATTTAATTATGAACGTCCACATTATTGAATATCCCCAAGTTTACATATTTTTGCTATTTATGTTGTCTTTAAAATCTGTTTATTGCTGAACAAATAGGAAAGGTAAAGGTAATATTCATTTAAAAAATTAACTTGTAGATTTATTGCCTAATATAAATTTTGATTGGCACAAAACGTTCACAGAATGCTATAAACTTGGATTTGAGTGCTTCAAAGGTTTACTTCCCACTTACTTTTGTTTATGACAAAATATCCATAGCATCTTCAGTAGTAAAGAAATATACATTCAACTAATGGGGTTGAATGAATACATCGATAACATTGATATCAGGCTTCTGCTCTGAGTACATAAAACTCTCAGAACTTCTAATAGGTGTTACCATAGAAAAACTAAAAAGACATTATGAAAAATTTCAGAAACTGCTATATTAAATGTGAGTTCTAATTATACTTAATATTGTTCAAGTTTCTTGTATATTTTCTTCCTACTCTACATGAAGGGATTTGTGGGGGGGGGGAGTTACCATTTCAATTGATTTCTTGTCTTGATTATGGCTTGATATAAGATCAGGTTTTATATCTTTGACTGTAAGTTAGAAATGGTCATTTTGTTTTTGTTTTTATTTTCAGTGTACAGTTTGGAGAAATATACTCAATATTGCCGAATATACAATAGAACAGGTGATTTTTTTTTATTTATTTATTTTGTCAAGTGATTATAAGATGACAGGTATAAATATAAACATAGTTATGAATACATGAAATGGATACATATAAGAAAAATAAAAAGAAACAATAGGACAGGGATGGTAGGCACGTTGGTGTGCTTATGCACGCCCCCTACAGATCTCTTAGGAAAGGGGTGAGGTCAATAGTAGATAGTCTAAGGTTAAAGTTTTTGGGGTTTGAGGAAGAAACCATAGAGTCAGGTAGAGTATTCCAGACATTGACTACTCTGTTGCTGAAGTTGTATTTCCTGCAGTCAAGTTTGGTGTGGTTTAGCTTGAGTTTGTATCTATTGTGTGCTCTTGTATTGTTATGGTTGAAGCCGAAGTATTCATTGACAGGTAGGACATTGCAATATATAATTTTATGTACTATACTTAGATCGGACCACAGGTGGCCTAGTTCTAGGTTTTCTAGGTCTAGAATTTCAAGTCTGGTGGCATAAAGTATTTTGCAACAAGTAGAGGAGTAGAGAACTCTTCTTGTGAAATATTTCTGGACTTTCTCAACTGTGTTAATATCAGATGCATAATGTGGGTTCCAGACGGATGAGCTGTATTCAAAATGTTTTGTATGCTCTAGTTACTAGTGTGATATTACCAGAGAAAAAGCTACGTAGGATTAGGTTAACAACCCTTAATGCCTTTTTGGCTATGTAGTTACAGTGGGCTCTAGCACTTAGATCATTAGAGATGAGTACTCCAAGATCCTTGACAGAGTTTGAATCATCAACAAGATCTTGACTATTCAGCTGGTATTTTATTTTCTGATTTTTTTTGCCAATATGTAAGACAGAGCATTTATTTGTTGAGATTTGAAGTTGTCATTTGTTTGACCATTCTGATACATAGTCGAGGTCTTTTTGAAGGGTAGCAGTATTGTCAGCGGTGTTGAATAGCTTTATATCATCAGTGAATGCAGTTGCCTTTAATATGATCACAGAGGTCATTTATGTAGAGTATGAAGAGAGTTGGTCCTAGAACACTGCCTTGGGGGACACCACTGTTGACAGGTACAGAATTTGATAGGACACTCCCAATTTTGACCATTTCTTGTCTGTTTGACAGGAATGCTTCTATCCAGTTATGCAGGTGTCTAGAGATACCATAAGATTTTAGTTTTAGCAGTAGTTTGTCGTGTACCACTGAATTAAAGGCTTTACAGAAGTCTATGTAGATTGCATCTATTGCTTTGCCCTAATCAAGTTGTATAGTCCATATGTTTTTGTTTTTATTATTATTTGATTTTTAAAATAAAATGTTATTTTATTTTTTAATTTAGAGTTTTTACATAATTAAACTATAAACAAAACAAATTATATAAAGTAAAGGTAGAAACAGTGCAGACAAAGAAACAAAAAGAGAAAAGAAAAGAAAAGATATGGCTTCTGATTTTCTTTACAGCAGATACAAACAGATGTTTATCTGCCTCTTTAGAATTACATTATATAGTTCTGTGCTTCCTATATTCAACCTTTTTAATGAGAAAATCCAGAAATTGCCAGTTCTTTTTGTTCATTTCTAGCAAGAAGTTCATAAAAGTTCAACTTTTTATAAAAGGACTTATTTTTTTTCCTAATCAAACAGGTCAGTTTTGCCATGTCTGCAAATACTACTTTCTTCACTGTCAATACCACTACTCTGATCGTTTTTTCACTTACCCAGTGAGATAGGGGGGCAAGCCCAAGGAGCTGTCACTTCTGACTCCAAGCACTTGGTGCGGGCAGGTGCAACCTGCTCTGGGGACAGCGTCAGGTGGGAAGTTTGACTGATTTTCAGTACGAATACAGACCATGAAAGCAGGGCCTCATGATCCTTCTGACTTTTTCGGTTTCAAGCAGGAGGTGTCAGAAAAGTTACCACAGGGATAACTGGCTTGTGGTGGTCAAGCATTCATGGTGATGTTGCTTTGTGAGTAGTCCTGCATTTTCCATCTTTGTGTATATAATAATTTTGCTGCATTTATCATCCACAATCATCCACAATCATCCACAATAATCAGGAATACATAAATCCTAATTTTAAAAAAATATGTTTCATCTTAATATTAATTTTTAAAATTTGTTGCATCACCTTACGTATTTGTGGCCAGTACTTTTTTAAATTTGTCACATGGAGTGAATAGGCAAAAACTAGTCTATAGCCATTGGGAGTTACTAAAGATTATTCTAGTCGACTGAAAATTACCAGCGACTTCCAGCATTCTCATAATATACCAAGCAACATAGTAAGATTGCCGGGGTCTCCATGGATTGTTGTAGGTCCTGGGAGGTGGCACTGATGGCAAAAAGAATGGAAGCAGAGACGGGGATGTAGAGATGGTTTGATAGCTTGATTATGGAAGTAGCCTCACAGACCAGCATTACCAAGCATTTTCTTAACCAATGCTACATTCTTTGTGAACAAAATTGATGAACTAGTTAAGGATGGCAGCAAATAAGTTCATTTGCGACTGCTGTGTGATGATCATCGTGGGGACCTGGCTTCATCTACTTGTGCTGGATGTGACAGTGGAGCTAACTAACCACACCACACACCACTTTGATAGAAACAGCAACTCTGGAAAAAGTAAAGGTAGAGGATTTTGTATACATAATGATCGGTGTGCTAAAAGTAGAGTAACCTCCAGTCACTCACCCTGCATGGACATCAAGTGAGAGCTGTGCTGAAGGCCATAAATCCCAACAAAGCTGCAGGTCCAGATGGGTGCTGGGAAAAGTGGTAAAAACCTGTGCTGACCAATTTACAGACAAGGATTTTTAGCATCTCCCTGCAACTCTCTAGAGTCCCATCATGTTTGAAAACAGCCACAATTATCCCAGCTCCAAAGAAAGTAACCATAATCAGCCTGAATGATTATAGACCCATTGCACTGACGTCTATAGTGATGAAGTGCTTTGAGAGACTGGTCCTACAACACCTCAGGTCCTGTCTTCCACAAATTTTGATCAACACCAGTTTGTTTATAGAAGCAACAGGTTGATAGGAGATGCCATTGCCACTGATCTACATATTGCACTGAGACCACCTTGAGAAATCTGGGAATTATGTCAGAATGCTATTTTATAGACTATAGCTCAGCCTTTAATACCATCTTACCAGGCATCCTGATTGAAAAGCTGACTGATCTGAACCTCCCTCACTTGTGACTGGGTTAAAGACTTCCTGTCAGGCTATCCACAAATAGTAAGGGTTGGATCCTTTACATCCTTCACCCTGAAGCTCAGCACAGGCTCCCCTCAGGCTGTGTGCTCAGCCCCTACCTTTACTTGCTGTATACACGTGATTGCATATCTTCTGATCCATCCAACATTATCCAGCAATGGTGCTGGGTCTTATGACTGGAGGGGATGAATCAGCATACAGGGAAGAAGTCCAGAAGCTATCCACATAGTGTTCAAAAACAACTTACATTTAAACTCTAGCAAGACAAAGGAGATGGTGCTGGATTTCTGGAAGCACAGAGAGTAACTTGCCCCACTGTATATTAAGGCGGGCTGTGTGGAGAAGGTTTCTTCTTTTAAATTCTTGGGAGTGGTTATTATCAAGACCTCACCTGGAAATACAACACATCCCTGGTGGTTAGGAAGGCTCAACAGAGACTTCATTTCCTTAGAGTCCTGTGGAAAAATCAGGTGGAACAATGGCTGATGATCTCTTTCTATCAGTCCACAATAGAAAGTGTCCTTACATACTATAGAACAGTATGGTATGCTGGTTCAACAGCTACAGACAGGAAGGCACTACAGAGAATGATAAATTCAGCACAAGAAACCATTGGTTCCCCCTAAGACCACTGAACGACATCGCCAGATCTCGTTGTTTTAGCAGAGTAAGGAAGATACTTAGAGACAATTCATATCCTGGTCAGTGTCTTTTCTCACTTTTACCATTGCACAGAAGAAACAGAAGTATAGCCAGCTGGACAAACAAGTTTAAAAACAGCTTTTAACCATGGGCTGTCAGATTCCTAAATACAACTATAATCACTCCATGCATACATAGAAACATATGACTGGTTCTCCCTAATTATTTGAATAAGGACCATTTTCTATATTATTTGTGTTGTGTTGCATTTTTGTTATGGATAGCACCAGCAGGAGCAAAATCAATTTCATTGTTTATATGTACAATGACTATAAAGGTTATACGAGCCCAGGCCACGAGCCCAGGGAAGGGGCGGAGGAGTAGCCATTGTTTTTAGGGAGACCTTGTTTCCAAGGGAGGCCGCTGTCCCGCAGATTGGCGGGTGTGAGTCCCTCCTCTTAAGGTTGGGCCCGGGTGGTCAGTTGGGCCTGTTGTTGACGTACCTGTCCCCCAGCTGCGTTGCAATGGCCCTTCCCGAACTGCTGGATGCCCTCTTGGGGGTGGTGGTGGAGTTTCCCAGGCTTATTGTCCTGGTGGACTTCAACTTGCCCTCCCTGGGGGAGGCGTCTGGTTTGGCTCAGGAGTTCCTGGCATCCATGACAGCCATCGACCTGACCCAAGTGATTCAGGGGCCCACCCATGAGGGGGGGAACATGCTCGACCTGATTTTTATCTCCGGGCAGTAGTGTAGTGATCTTGGGGGGTGGATCTCCGGTTATTCTACCCCTATCATGGACGGATCACTATCTCCTGAGGCTGGTCTTCAAATCAGCTGCTCCTCGCTGGTGGGATGAGGAGCTGATATGATGGTTCCACCCCAGGCGCCTGATGGACCTGGAGAGGTTCCAGATGGCTCTGGGGTTCTTGCCCACCTCCCTTGACCACAGCCCGGCTGAGACCTTGGTGGCCGCCTTGCGGCCTCTCCCTCGCCATAGACCCCGTTTGGCCCCTTGGTTTTCAGAGGAGCTTCAGGGGATGAAGCGGCGGAGGAGATGCCTGGAGAGCAGGTGGAGGACAAGTCATTCTGAGTCTGACCGTCTCCAGCTAAGAGCCTATATTAGGACTTACCTGGAAGCGATTAGAGCAGCGAGATGTGCTTACTTCTCCGCTCTGATCGCGTCCGCAGATGATCGCCCTGCAGCCCTGTTTAGGGTCACTTGCTCCCTCCTGCAATTGGGGAGAGGGGGACCCTGCGGGCAGAGCAGAGGAATTTAGTTCACATCTGGCGGATAAGGTTGCTCAGATTCGGGCCGGCTTGGACTCCGACTGGCAGGGGTTGGATGATGGAGTGGCGATGAGTCTTGTGGATCCTATCTGGGTTGAGTTTGACCCTGTCTCCCTGGATGAAGTGGACAGGATCATGCGGAGGCTGTCTTCCACCACGTGTTTATTGGACCCGTGTCCTTCCTGGTTGGTTTATGCCTCCAGGGAGGTTACACGCGGTTGGCTCCAGGCAGTTGTCAACGCTTCTTTGAGTGAGGGGTTTTTTCCCACTGCCTTGAAAGAGGTGGTGGTGAGACCCCTCCTCAAGAAGCCTGCCTTGGACCCAACCGTTTTGAATAACTACCGTCCAGTCTCCAACCTTCGCTTTTTAGCGAAGGTTGTTGGTTCAGCAGCTTCCGCTGTTCCTGGAGGAAACTAATTACCTTGACCTGTACCAATCGGGTTTCAGGCCTGGACACAGCACCGAGACAGCATTGGTCGCACTGGTGGATGATCTTTGGAGGGCTCGGGACAGGGGTTTTTCCTCTGTCCTGGTCCTTTTAGATCTCTCAGTGGCTTTCGATACCATTGACCATGGTATCCTTCTGTGGCAGCTCCAGGGTTTGGGAGTGGGGGGCACCGTTTTACGGTGGTTCTCCTCCTACCTTTCGGACCGCTCGCAGTCAGTGTTGGCAGGAGAACAGAGATCTTCCCTGAGGCCCCTTACTTGTGGGGTGCCACAGGGGTCGGTTCTCTCTCCTCTACTGTTTAATATTTACATGAAACCGCTGGGCGAGATCATCCGTGGTTTTGGGGTGAGGTATCATCAGTATGCTGATGATACCCAGTTGTATATCTCCACCCCAGACCAGATCAGTGATGCTCTCTCGATGATGTCCCGGTGCCTGGAGGTGGTGCAGGCCTGGATGGGGAGTAACAGACTCAGGCTCAACCCGGCCAAGACTGAGTGGCTGTTCTTACCGACATCTCGGTGTTCAGTGGATGTGCCATCTTTGGTCATGTGGGGGGAGGTGTTAACCCCCGTGGATAGGGCGAGGAATCTGGGCATCCTCCTGGATGCACAGCTCAATCTGGAGGAGCAAGTGGGAGCTGTGGCCAGGGGGGCTTTTGCCCAGGTTCAGCTGGTTCACCAGCTCCGTCCTTACCTGAACCGAGATGACCTTCGAATGGTCACTCATGCGCTCATCACTTCCAGAATCGACTACTGCAATGCTCTCTACATGGGGCTACCCTTGCGGATTACTCGGAGGTTGCAGCTGGTGCAGAATGCGGCCGCGTGGGCTGTGATGGGGGTATCCCGATACTCCCATGTTACACCCCTCCTGCGCGACTTGCATTGGTTGCCGGTTGCCTTCCGGGTTTCCTTCAAGGTGTTGGTAACAACTTATAAAGCCCTAAATGGCTTGGGTCCAGGATATTTTGGGAACGCCTTCTGCCTGCATCGCATTCCACCCGTCGCTCCCACAGGAGGGGCCTCCTGGGAATACCATCGGTCAGGCATTGTCGGCTGGTGGTTCCCAGGGCTAGGGCCTTTTCTGTGGGAGCTGGCCTATGGAATCAGCTTCCTGCGGATCTTCGTTTGGCCCCGATCTCCGCTTCTTTCGCGAGACCTGAAGACCTGGCTGTTTCAGCAAGCCGGCCTGGATTGACCATGGGGGGAGGGTGGTTTTATATTATTGTTATAATCGTAATTTTAATTGTTTTTAATGCAGCTTTGTAATTTAGACTTGTCTTGTTTAATATCTTTTTATTGTATGTATGGGTCTTTTTATATGTTCGCCGCCCTGAGTCCCTCGGGAGAAGGGCGGCATACAAGTCTAATAAAATAATAATAATAAAATAATAATAATAATAATAATATTTATTTATTTTATTATTTATTTATATCTATAGTACATGATAAAATATTCCTTCATGGTTTTTATATTTCTAAATGTAATCTCTATACATCCTACACAATTTATCGGCTGATCTCTATCAATGGTAAATAATTTTATGACAATTCTCTTTTAAATTGTAAGATAATGCAAATTTCAAACATTTTGACCCTATTCTCACTGATCTATCTGAATGTTGTAGCCAAGTTTTTGGCCCCTTTTATCATAAATTCATTAACTTTTTCTTCTTCAAGTCTCAAAAAAAGGTTATATGTTTTAGCAATCATACATTCATAATTAATTAATTAATAATTAATTTTGAAATTCAATTTTTGGCATGTCAAATTTTCTGACTTTCAATTTCCAAACATTAAGGGTGCTCAAAAAGAGTGACATGCCTTGGGGATTGTAAAGATATTTTGTTTATTTTAATATAATTTAAATGTGCTTGGTAAGTACTGCATTAATACCTTAACTTTTAAATGTTTTGTTTGTTTCATTTGATAACTATATATTTTATAACTATATTAAACTATAAATATTGGAGGTTTCACTTAATTGTAAATATGAAAACCATTGAAAACTAAATCCCTTTGTTCTCTTAATTGCGTCTTAAATTTTTCTGGACAATGGAAATTTTCTCTGTCCCACTGTCTTTTTTCTATGAGGTTCTTGTGCTCATGCTAATTTCAATTACTATTTTTTTTTACTTCTGTTGATAATCTGGCAGTTTTCTTGGCAAGATTTTCTTTCTTTCTTTCTTTCTTTCTTTCTTTCTGTCTGTCTGTCTGTCTGTCTGTCTGTCTGTCTGTCTGTCTTTTTCTTTCCAGAAATGGCTGAACAACCAGCCAGGTAAATTAATGAAAATCCTCTAAAATTCAATTACATATTATTAAAATTATACCATCAGTAAATTTTGATGTTCCATCCAAAAATTAGAATCTTTTTTTTAAAGATTGTATTGATTTTCTATTGTTTACATTTTGTTAGTGCTTAATAAACATCATGTTGTCTGGATTATTTCATTGCTTAACAATACAGATTACATTCTTAATCTCTGCCTTTTTTTTCCCAACCACTGATAAAATAAAGTCCATAAGGAAAAGAGGCAGCACTCACATTTTGTTTTTCAGACTTTGCTCAAGCCTACTAAACAGCTCAAAGTTGATAGATTCCTGAAAAGTAAACAGCCATTTGCTGTAGGTAACCAACCTCTCTTGTTTCTTCTGGGTGCCTTTCGATATAACACCCTAAAATAGGATCTTCATAAGAGAGAGAGAAAGAGTTCCCAACTCTTAGATCTTTCTGCCTCTATCCTTGAAGAAGCTTTCCCTTCTCAGATCTCAGCTATTTGTTCAGCTGCTGCAAAGCCTATGAGACAAGGAGATGAGGACTTAAAAAACAAAAATGTTACTAGCTTCATAGGCCATTTTAAATATAGCCACTTTTTTAAAATTCAGATGTCTCCATTAGGATAAAAAATAAGCATTGTTTGCTTTTTTATAATATATTTTAGCTATCATAGGAGCAGTTCTGAATGCAACCTGAACATAAGCAATTGAAATAGAGCCTCATTTTATGATCTAAACCTCCTCACTTAATTCTTCTAAACGCTAAGATGTCATTATTTTATATTAAATCGATTGATCTTTGTCTAATCCAAAACTACTTTTTGTAACATCCTACCAAATGCCAAAATCTAAGAATCCTGAACTCATTTAATTGTTAGACCTTTATCTTTTAAAAAAATATATGGAATGAAATCTTTTCCTAATATCATTATTTTAATCAAACAAAACTATTGTTGAATTTAAATTGGTATTCATCTTCTAAAGACTTTGTAGTTGGGAATTCTGAGGACACCAAACACCATCTTAAGTTGGTCTTAAATATCTGGGGTTATTTGACATTAATGAAGAAAAGGGTAGGGACAATATGAAATTTACATATTCTTTTAAATTCCATCTTATATGTGTCCATATAATTCATTGTTTGGTGAATAAAGAATTGCAATTTAAAGTGGTGGTGTCATAATACATAGTATCCCAGTCAAGACAAGTGTAATCTAGCTTAGTATGTTATACATACTCAACTCGTGTTTAGCTAAAAGAGTAGGTTAATAATTAAACAATAATTAAGTAAGTTATGATAAGTGGGTTTTGTGAATACTGCCTTTGCAGTGGTGGGGTGAGGGATTGGTACAGAATAATCCTAATTAATTACTAATTACTAATTAGTAATTAGGCCGCTGTGGTGATGCATGAACCCCTGTGCGTTAGGTTAGGGCTAAGTTGGAGTTCAACAACATCTGGAAGAGTGCATGTGGCCCATCTTCTAATTAGAGAAGATGTGTTAGCCAGCACAGATGCTTATTTTTCAAAGTGAAATGTCATGTGTAAATTTAATTGTCTCCTGCCTTTTGGAGACAAGGAGTCAGGATCTTCATGGGCACTAAGAAAGAAAGAAAAAGTATTTCATACTTTACATAGAAAGTACTGCTAAATAAACCAAAAGAAGAAAACTATCTCATATGGCTTTTCCACCACTGATTATGTGATGGAAAAAAAGAAAAAAGAAATTTGTGATTGAATTGCTATATGTCTTTGTGTGATGTCTGAAAAATATCAGAGCCTTTGTGTGGTCACAGAAGATTCATAGATGATGGCCGCAGTTATTTGAAGGAAGGGTGGATTCTCTTCCCTCCTTTCTTTTCCAGTAGAGTTGTTCAAAAGCTTGTATATGCACATATGCTTCAGAACAAATGGAATTCCAACTGAAAGTCAGATTTTCTGTTGTGAGTTCAAATTTCCCTGAAAGTGTTGGAATGCCTGAAAAACATATTTTGTTTTGGGGGATGGGTTGTGTGGATGATTTAATTCTCTATTGCATTGCCATTTCAATACATAGGAAAAAGACAAAGACAAAACATTGATAGTATAATGTAAATGGAAAGAAGGAAGAAAAAGAGGATACTTTTTTAAAATTAAAAGAACAGTTAACAAATTGTGATCAACAACATAAATATTCCTCTAAGAAGTTATCCCAGAGTTATCCACAATCACAAGCACCCATTGTCTTCAAAAAGGAAGCTTAAAAAGTATCTTCTACTACAAAGCTATTAATCTTTTTAATGAGATTTTTGGGAAGAGTAGGAAATCTCTTGCCATTTTTTTTTAAATCTACACTTCATACTTCAGTAAGTAAAGAGGCATAAGTTCCATTTTAACTGTTGGAGAAGCAATGAAGTATCTAAAATTTGGGCTTCTGTTCATTGCAGATGTTAAAATGGTAAAACTTCTTCCAAATTAGACTTGAGGCCAGTAACTACATGAACATCTATGTGAACTCCTTTGATGTATCAAACCTTACATTGATCACAACTGACAATTATTCTTTTGGATTTGGCCCATTGTCTAGTTCCATAGAGATCACAATATTTGATTTTTATCAATAAGATATTAATAAATGGTGCAGTTGCAAATATGATAAATATTTCTCATGCCTTCCTCAAAAAAATTGCCTTCTATGTAGAAATTTTGAAATAGTTCCGTTAGAGATGGATTTTTCAAGGACTCTAATAAGTAGGACACAAAAATCTTTCTAGTATATTTCTTCAGCCAACAGCAATTCACCTCATTCCAGAGCTGTCTACTACATAGTTATCCAACTGTCCAAAAGAGTAGCATAAGAAATTTTATCCAAAACTTTACTGAGAACATTGTTTCCTTTGCGTGACAAAGGAGTTACTCTATCATAAAATGTGATAAAGTACTTTGATATAGTTTATTCTTGATAAATCCGTATTTGGTTCTTTTAATCTTTTTGTTCATTTTTCTTCTTGTTTAACTTCCTAATCCAGCTTACAATAGTTCAATTTTCTTGTAGCTAGTTCCCTAAATACAAATTAACATATGAATTCCTTGTAGTAATAATATCAATAGTGATAAAATCATAGTATTATTGGTTAAAGAAGAATTTTAACTTATGTTTTATCTCATTGAATTTATTCTATACTTCTTATATTTATTTCAAAATTTAGAGAATTGCCTCCTGTTCAAATTGCCAAATGTATCATGACTGCATAATACATTTCACAAAATTCACAAAATTTCATCTTTTATCAAGTTCATCAATTCCCCTAGAAAACAAAGCAAAAATTTCTTCTAATCTCATAGAAAAAAATATTTTGATCCAAACTGTGATGGCTGCATTAAATTTCTACCAAAAATAATGGAAGTTAAACTGATCATGAGTTCTGTTGGGACCAATAGATTAAGTCAATACATAAAAGTGAAATAAATTTACAAATAGCAGAAAAATTGCAGTAGCAGTATAAGAGTTAGTTAAAAATGCAGCAGGCAGTTTACGTGGGAAGTGTATACAAACGAAATACACACAGCAGAATTAGGCCTTATTTAAGCAGTTTGTTAGGCTCACAGTACCTATAGCAGTCTCCTTCAGCCTGAGGCTCTTCAAAGGTTCTGGACATCAACTCCAAATACCATGGGGTAGATGAGGGAGGAAAAGTAACCAATCAAATCAATCAACCAGAAACAGAAACCAAATATGTATCTCAATAAAGCAATACAAACTCTGCTTCTTATATACTTAGCTACAAGGTTGTGATTGTATCAATTGGAACTTCATTATAATCTGATAATGCACATTTGTCATTTTGGTGCTATCATATTTAGCTGTGGTGCTCCACAGCTAAATATGATAGCACCAAAATGACAAATGTGCATTAGCTGTACAACAGCTACAATAATCTGGTATTTGAATTCAATTTTGTTTACTGAAACATAATGTATTTTCCTTCCTTTCTTTTTCTTTCTTTCTCAAAAATGTAATTGCTGAAATAAAGTCTTTAAACGGAAGGCAACTCTTTGTGCCTTTCATGGACACTGCCTTACAGTTTTCTTAGCACAAGTGATTTGTATTCTGTTCTAATACTAAGGTAAATCCAGCAAAGGTTAATTTAGTATTGTCACCTAGCTAATCACTTGCTGGATTAATTACTCAAAATCTGTGTCAAACTGAGTCCTTAAAACCAGTAGACATTTTTTCCCTAACGTTCATACTTTTTTTTATAAACTAAATGTTCCATTTCTGAGCTATTTGAATAGTTTCAGAAATCTCCATTTTCATTTAGGCTTTGTTGCAAAATTTTTATCATGATTACTTCCTAAAATATTAATCCAATCATTGTGGTTGAGATTTTCAAATAGCTATTTTGAATTAGGATGATTATCTTGCAATCAGTAAGTGGACATGCTTGGGTAACTCCTAAAACCAAAGAATAGCCCTGGTGTAATTTTCAAGCAGGGCTTCAAACCACTGGTTTTTAAACAATTTTTCCAATGTGATGTGTTTATCCACAACCCAATCAACCTTTCTCTGCTCTTACTTCCATACCTTCAATCAGCAGTCACTGTTGCCTCCAAAGTATTCTTTGCATAACAATGCATGTTTTGTTGATCAGTGAAGAGTTATTCTTAAAACAAAGCCTTAGGAATACTTGCTCATAGTTGCAAAAATCTGGACTGTTATTAGGTGACTATAAGAAATCAGAAATATATAATAAAATATTGTATTACAACATTTATTAAAATACATAAACTACCGACTGTTGGCTCCTGTAGACTAAAAAAGCTTTGTCCCACAATTTCCTCTAGGTAACAGCATAAATCTTTTCTGTTTGTTGCCATCTGGTGGTTATCTGGATTTTACAACTCAGATCTAAATTGGAATTAACCTTAACATTTTTACTGAACAAAACATTTTCAGACAAAATGATACTTCTTCTCTGTTACAGCATTTTATTTTCTCTGATGACTCATAAAAGGTGTACACTTATAAAGAAGAAAGAGGAGCAATTTGACATGGTAAAAACTTGAAAACCCTTTTACAGTACCAAACAAATCATTGTATTTCTGAAACGGGTTTTCGGGTCATGTGCCACCATTAAAATCAAGGCTTCCTCTTTCTGATTTATAAGGTCACCAGAATTCTCCAGTGGGATTACATTCTGATGGTGTGGTTTGACCCAATATTTTTTCGGTTAACTAAAGTAAAGTAAGAAGCCCTTTTAGAAAAACAAACAGATTAAATGAAAATAAACAGCAAAAAGTTGAGGTGGATCAGACTTTGTAATTAAATCTACAGTTATCTGAAGTGGCAGAAAGAGAGCTAGAAAAATAATTTTGCAAGCACCATTCGTTCAAACACTCTGGCGTGTATTTGGGGCACTCCATATTACAGCTCAGTGATCTTAGGGAAATAATTTCTTCCTGTGATCCTGCTGGTCTCTTCTGATGGATGGGAAGACTGCTGGGGAAGATTCTATACAAAAACACCAGGACTTCCTGTGAGAATGGAGTTGCTCTTTCAAAGGCTTTTTTCTGGGGAGGCTGAGAGAAGGAGAAAGAAAAATCCTTGAATAATTGATGTTTGCATAACAAATAGACCATGTCTTTTTCTGCTTCTTTATCTTTAGTTTATTGTGCAGTATTTACTTGAATATATATTGCTTTTAATATTTCTTAAACACTTGAACATTCTCTTGTAAAGAATTGGGCTTAAACTTTAATGCTGCAAAACTACATACAGAAACAGAAAACTAAGCCCATTGAGCTTAGTGGGGCTTAATATTAAACAAACATCCATAGATCCAGGATGTTTGTAACATTTACAAAATACAATACTTGGGAATAAAATATTTTAAGAGTTAGATATAAAAGCGAAATACTTATTGGGAGAAATTGAATTTACTGAATATAGTTATACCTATATTCTGCATTTCCAGGTGAGTTTTTGGCTAGGTTTCTCACCTTATAGGAGACAGCATAAACTTTAAATTCAGCTTTGCAGTTATTTATTTTTCATTATCTAGCCATCAGTCCTTTCTCTCCTTCCATCTTATAAAACCTGCTTCTAGCCTCAAATCTTAGATTTTACCATCTTTTGATATATCTTAATTAAATGTCTTTAATTTTTCTGTTACTAATTACAATGTCAAAAAGGTTTTAGCAGCTTCATTTAATCTGCCTGTAAACATATTGTTGCTGATTTTATCCCCTTATAAATGTTTGATGACATCCCATCAGCCCAGATAATCAGATTAAGACCATGAGAGGCTTCACAACCATTGTTGCTACCATATACATTATAAAGGTCTTGTTCCAGTATGCATATTTCTACTCATATCCATTTCCTCCTCTGTTGTCAGTAGTATTGAAATCAAATACTAGTGTTTTTTTACATTAGTGGGTAATAATTAATCATTCCCAAAGGCCTGAACTTAAAGGTGGTATTCATATATTTTGAAAATGTGCAGCTGGCCTCATATATACAACATGTAAATATTAAGATAATGCTTCAGAGATTGTGGCAAAGTTGTATTTGTTTTAGATTATTTGAAAGAACAGCTGGTGTGCACACGACAGGAAGAAAAACAGAAAAGTTTGCTTGGCCTATAAAGTCAGCTGCTCACCTACTGAAATTACATGGTTAGCCACAGTATCCTTCAGGGGTACTTAGAATCTGGAATAAAATGAATTTGTAAAAAGAAAGCCAGAGGATGGAAATTCTTGAATTCCAAATAACACTGGGAACTCCAGACAAGGAGGAATTAATTATGTTTTCTGAATCATTTCAAATATTCCATAATAACATTACATTACATTACATTACATATTTTTTTCAGTGGTGATCTATCCCTAAAATTAAGGTGACCAGATTTTAACATTGGTAAAGTGGGACACCATTGACCGGGGGTGGTGGTTCTTGATTTAAAATTTGCATGTAAAAATTTGCATTAATTTGCATTAATTTGCATTAATTATAAAATTAACAAAAATAATATAAAACTCATATGCTGGCGAAATAGCCACATGGCCTTAGGGGGATGTTTAGGGTCCTAAGTCTGAGATATATTTCCACCACACAGTTGACTTTTAGCTCTGTATGGCAGACTTCTGCTTTACTATTTAATAAAAATCCTAAATGGATCTATGTTTTGTATCATGTTCATCATAACTTAATTACCTGAAGTGAAGATTAAGATAATAAAAAGTGTTGGATGTTAGTTTATATGAAGCAAACAGGTGCTGAATAAGCTTTAGTGTAATATCAAATACTTCATTTATTGGCAAGTATCTTAATGAAAGGACACACATATTATTGTTAGCAATTTTTTTTCTAAAATTGCTGAAACATAAATGTTTTATGCTAGCTTTCTCCCACCTTGTGCCTCCCTTTCTAGTGCTAAAAGCAAAGTATCCGTTTTGCCCATGAAGACCCTTGCTTGCCAGGAAAACCCCAGGTCAACCAAGTCACAAGGAATCAACAGGGACGTGGAAGCTTGTGTTTAAAATGCGGGTTTAAGAAATATGAATTTTAAAAATCTCCCAGCAGAAAATCACAGGCAGAATTCTTTTTAAGTCGTGCAGCCCCAGAGGACTATAATTTGGGGAGGGGAAGAATATGTAGCAGCAGCCAATACGTTTCAGCCACGCTGCTTCCTCTTCTGCTTTCTCGCCGTGGAGGAACCCAAAGGGCCCGACTTGCTCCCAGCTTCTCCTCTGATCTGTCCTCCACTCACCTCCCAGGAGCGCCGACCCTCCAAACAGCACAAGAGGTTCCGCCAACTCAATCATCCTCCCGTGGGTGATGAGCCAGAAGAGGAAGTTCCTCTGCCCTTTGCCTACTTGGCTCTCTCTACATCCTTGGCTCTCTCTACATTCTATCTAGCAATTCACTAATCTATGATTTCAAGCTGTTAAACCTCAGCCTCTGCTCTTTGTACATTCTTTCTGAAAAATTGGGACTTTTAAAACCCATGGAGACAAATTGAAAACTTCGGGACTGTCCATGCAAAGGGCGTCTGGTCTGCCACTAAAATGGTCCTTCAGGTATTCCAATAGTATACCCATCACCACTGTAACTGTGTCCATCCATCCATCTTGCTGCTAGTTGTCCTTCTTTTTCCACTTTTCTTAATATATAATGAATAATATAATATAATATAACATAACATAACATAATATAACATATTATAATATAATATAACAAATAGCTTACAGAATCCATTATAAATCAGAATTGCTAAGGCAATGGGTAAGCTAACATATCTCAAGAAAGGATATAGCCAATTAAAATAATAAGTTCAAACAAACCTTCTGTTCTTACTTGCAGTTTATGACAGTATAGTCATGTCCTGATTTTGTTTTTACTATTTTTTTTACATATAGGTTGCACAATACCTGCTTCATCCCCTCTCCAGTCCATGAGTAGTAGCCTTAAATGGCTGTTACTAAATAATCAATGGTTTTTTTCTCCTTATGTTGACTATCCTAATAAAGCTTTAAGGAGTGTAAAATCTGTCATGCTTAATCCTCAATTGTTTTGAAGTCAGATGAATTGTTGTGGGTATAATGAAAGGTGTGTTTAATCATCTTGGAAAGAAGACACAATGTTGATGTCAACTTAGTCCTCAGAGCATAGTATTCCCAATAGTAGAATCAAAAAGATTTTTCTTGTGACTGATTATAAAAATGATTTCCATGGAATTTAGTCACAGCTAAACTTTGGCATGTGCACCCTTTGATACTGAGTTCCAAAATTGTTTAGACTTTAATCATCACCATTAATATCAAACTGCAAAGGAAATAGCTATTCCTTTTGCAGCCTATTCATTGCTGTGTCTGTCATTTGCTACATATATAGCGAGCAGAGCACAATTGAAAGTAGGGAACAAGCTATGTGATTTTAGGCACTGTTGAATATTGGTGAGAAGGAAAAACAGATAATTCTTTTTTGGCTTGGCTTTTGATTCAGGTCAAGATAGAATTCAGATTACTATTATTTCAAGGCAGGAATTTAAGAGTTAAGTTTTTTCCGATACTATCTGGTTTGATTTTGATTGACTCAGTTTTTATACTTGAAAATGAAAATATATAAGAAGAATTTGCTTAGAGCTCCAGAATTAATTTATCCAGTTATTTTATTTTTATATTTTTTTCTAGGAATTCTCTTGTTCTTGGCTAATGAGAAATTTGTATTAACCACACCCTGAAAAACGAATTACAGAATATTCTAAATAGTCTTCTGAATAAAGGTAAACGTTCCCCTCACACATACGTGCTAGTCATTTCCAGCTCTAGGGGGCAGTGCTCATCTCTGTTACAAAGCCGAAGAGCCAACACTGTCTGAAGACATCTCCATGGTCATGTGGCTAGCATGACTAAACACCGAAGGCGCATGGAATGCTGTTATCTTCCCAACAAAGTGATCCCTATTTTGACATGCTTTCGAACTGCTAGGTTGGCAGAAGGGGTACAAGTAACGGGAGCTCATTCTGTTACTTGATGCTAGGGAGTTGAATCACCGAACTGCCAACCTTTCTGATCGACAAGCTCAGCGTCTTAGCCTCTGAGCCACTACATTCCTTTTGAATACATTATACTAAAGAAAAAGCTCTTAGGATTACATATTGACCAAGATTCTTGGAGTTGCGTTAGCTATTCATTTGTATTTATATAGTGTCAAATAAGACAAAACTATGTGAACGGCATTTCAAGACTGAAATAGAAAAAGGTGAAGGACCCAATTTTGTGTGTATGTGTAATTCTGGTTAACATAGAATTTATTGAAAAACTTCCCAGTATCTGGAATTACTTGGCCATATATCATTGAAATATACATTTCTGTGGCAGCAGAAAACTTTTCAAATGATGGTAATAAATGAATTCACATGTTTTATATGTAAATTACTAGCTCTAGCAATTCATCCACCTTCTTGATCTGTAGCATCCTGGGTTTCAACAAAAAAACACAATAAAAGACATAAAAATCCAATTTCCCTTCTGTGCCAAGTTCTATTGGTAGTGGTAACAGGGAGCCATAAAACTGTCCTGATCTGTCCTACAAAAAGCTAAATTTGGCATATCTTGGGGATTTTTTTTGTTTTTGTTTGCTGTAACATAAATCAAATAACTGCAGTCTCCATTCCTTATTCTTAGTCCCAGATTGTGCCATATTGTCTGTCAAATGCAAATCTCCCATGCTTTGCCGTTTTTTTTCCCCCTTCAAAAAATTTGCACAAATAAATTTTCCACCTTGACAGCCTTGCAAATGGAAATCATCAAACTGGCTCAATTCAGAGTGACAAAAAACTGAGCAACACTGAAGATCGGAAGAATTTGGGGCAGAGGATGTGTGGATCCAGGTCAAGCCTTTCTCTTGGGTTTAAGTTCAATAACTGGAAATATGTTCTAGGATCCTGTTAGTAATGGGGACACCTGGCTCCCTTATTTCAAATTAGCTATAGGGAAATTAGATTTTTATCATCCATAAACCATCATTCTCAAACTACTCCTCGACTTACACCCACATTGAACCCAAATTGTTGTTGCTAATCAGGACAGTTTTTAAGTGAATGTTGCTCTATTTTGCTATCTTTCTTGCAACAGTTGTTAAGTGAATCACTGCATTTGTTAAGTTAGTAACATGGTTGTTAAGTAAATCTGGCTTCTCCATTGACTTTGCTTGCCAGCAGGCTGCAAAAGGAAATCACATAACCTCAAGGTACTGTAACCATCATAAATATGAATCAGTTGCCAAGCATCTGAATTTTGATCACCTAAGTATAGTGATGCTACAATCGTAAATGTGAAAAATGGTCATAACAGTGGTGGGATTCAAATTTTTTTACTATCGGTTCTGTGGGCGTGGCTTGTTTGGTGGGCATGGCTTGGTGGTCATGTGACTGGGTGGGCCTGGCCAACTTGGCAAGGTGGTGCAGCACCTTGCTGCGAGTGATGTCGACTTGGCCACACCCACTCAGTCCCATGATCAATGCTGCAGAGTCTGCTTGCCAAATGGATTTTGTTTTGGGGTGGTTTTTGTGTTGTTTTCTGCCAGAAGCCCCTTGGAGATAAATTTGCAAAATCTTACTGTACCTCATTATTGTGGCGCTTCCTGTTGCTGCTGCGGGCGCTGCTGTGGCTGACTGGCTGCCCAAATAAAGAACCGCCCCAGCTCAGGTTGACAGTGAGGAGCAAGAGGGGAAGCCAAGGTGCTTGCCTCATAGCAGTCAACTTTGCTGTCTCTCATTCTGGTTAGGCGCTCCTGGCGTGCACAAGGAGTGTGACGGCAGGTAAACACCGCACGGATGCATTTTAAAAGTCAGAGAACTTTGCCCAAGACTTCTTGTGTATTTAGGTACTACACATCTCCCAACAATAAGTTGGCGGCAATCTAACAAAACGTCTTCCAGCTCTTAAAGATTGACTTTAAGAACACTCCCATGGAAGAAGCCGAGAACGAGAGCAAAAGTAGTGGCAGCGGGGAGGACAGGGGCATGTGATGGGTCCCTCTGCAGTCCCCTCCCAGGTGACAGCCAGGGCTTCAGCACCTCCTTTTCTCCTGAGAGGTGCAGTGTCTGTTTCCCTTTACACTCCTTGTGGAGGGACACAGATGCCTGTCATCCCCACTGCCACTACGTTTGCTGTCGGTTCTCAGCTTATTCCATGGGAGCACTCTTAAAGTCAACCTTTAAGTTGTCCCAGGACTACTGCCCACTTGCCCAGCACCCACCTGCCTGGAGCATGCTTTCTTCCTTCTCATGGCAGACACACCTCTTCCAGCCCAGCCCGGCCCGGCCAGCCAGCAGGTGGCCACATGTTCCGGGGCTTCTTGCCCCCCCTTGTCGCAAGATGTATGCAGCTGCAGCATGCAGTCCAGCAATTACACCAAAAAAAGCATGCCCTGTTCTATGTGCCGGGCCCAACAAGTCCAAGCAGCCGGCTCATAGAACAGAGCTGCGCCAGACCATTGGAGAAGCAGAGCGGAGCTGGAGATCAGTAGCCACCTCTTTTGCAAGGCAAAAATCCTCCCCAAATTGGCTGGCTGGTCTCCTCTTTCTCCACCTGTTTGTTTTGTATGACCGAGGCCAGCCGGCCAAAGGGGTGGCTGCTGGAGGTGACACTTTTTCAGACTCCAGCCCCTCTTTTGGTGCAGAAAGCCTCCCCCAACCGGCTGGCTGGTCTCCTCTTTTCCGCCTGTTTGTTCTGTATGACCGAGGAGGAGGAGACCAGCTGGCCAAAGGGATCGCTGCTGGAGACAACTCTTTTTCAGTGTCCAGCTGACTCTTTCAGTGCAGAAATCCTCCCCCAACCAGACAGCTGGTCTCCTCCTCCTTGGCCATACAGAATAAACAAGCAGAGAAAGAGGAGACCAGCCCAGCCAGTTGGGGAGGCTTCTTTGCACTAAGAAAGAGATGGCTACTGATCACCGGCTTTGCTCTGTTTCTCCAAAGGTCCAGCACTGCCCTGTTCTATGTGCTGGCTGCTTGGACTTGCTGGGCCTGGCATATAGAACAGAGTGTGCTTTTTTCGGTGTGGTTGCTGGACTGCAGCTGCATGAATAAAGCACGCAGCTGTGCATGCATCTCATGACAAGGGGGGCGAGAAGTCCCGGGACATCCGCCTACCCACCTGCTGGGTGGCTGGGCCAGGCCGGGCTGGAAGAGGCGTGTCCTTTGGGAGAAGGAAAAAAATGTGCTCTGGAAGGACAGGCAGGTGGGTGGATGTCCTGGGGCTGCTGCACATGTGCACTGCATGTGTAGCAGCTGCAAACACAGTGCGCATGTACAGCAGCCCCAGGACATCTGCCTGAGCTGCGCCATGGCCGCCAAGTGGTAGGGAAAGCTAGGAGAGCAACCGGGACAAGTGAATGACCAGGTGACCAGGTGACCAGGCGACCGGGAGACCACATTGGGGGCATGGCCAGCCAGGGGTCACCACCAGTTCAGTGACCCATGCCAAATCACTGCTACCAGTTTGCCCGAGCTGGTGCGAACCGGTTGAATACCACCTCTGGGTCATAAGTCACTTTTCTAGTGACTTACAGATGGTTGCTAAATGAACTGTTGTAAGTCAAATAATACCTAGTATTCTTGTTTTGTATCCCTCTTAAAATAAAAAGTGTAAACTATAAACAGGTTTAAAAAAGCTCAAACATTGAAGTATCTATGCAGCTAGGGAAAAATAACGATATTACTAACTGGCTATTACTGTCTAGAAATTAATTGTATTAACATATAATAATAGTGCACTAAAATATAAAATAAGTTCAACTGATATTGTTCAGTCAATATTCGTAATTTTTACAAAAAAAAACTGCTTTGGAAATAAAAAGCAGCTATCTTACCAGATGAATGTATGAGTCATCTTTCTTGCAAAGTTTTTTAAAGACCAGCAAAATCTTCAAAGAGCATGACATCTTTTTAGAATTAGATGCCAAAATCTCTGAAGTAGTTCTTTTGTTTTTAAAGGAAGGAAAATCTATTATGTTTTGATGATGTATTCATAAAAAAATAGTTAGTGGGGAAAAGCCATAGGTGACAGGGGAGCTGGATATATGTGCAGATGATCTAAAATATCAGTCTGTGGTTCTGACTTACTGGTTGTTGTATTTTTCCAGTAATTTTTTTTTTACTTCAGACAACTGCCTGGACAAGTCCCTGTAGTTTCCTTGGAAAAACTTCAAAAATGGTTTGCTGCCTGCTTCCTCTAGCTGAGAAACAGTGATTGACTTGAGGTACCCAGTGGCTTCTTATCCATAGTAGGACTAAAACTCTCTCAATATATAGGCTAATGCCCTAACCATTATACCAAACCATCTCTCCCGTGTTATGTCTTAAAACTGCCTAAATTGTAGTGCATTTAAAATATGATAATTTTTTTAAAAAAGGCCGGTGTTAAAATAGCACACACAGAAGGAGAAATAATAGCAAAAGCAAAGAGACATTTTTATTGATTCATGGTTAGATTAATACCATAGAAAGATTTAATTGCCAGCATATATTTGTAAAATTTCAGGATAAATAGCCAAGTCATTCTGGTAAGATCTGTGAAGCAGATTGTGTGCTGACCTTTTTATTTCGATGTAGCTAAATTATATCACTGGGCAACAGAATATATGGTTGTCTTAATTAATAGAAAACAGAGTAATAATCCTAAAACATCTGCCCTTATTTTCCAAAGTTTATGTATTATAAAAATCCCATCTCCCCCACTTTATTCTGAACAATTAAGAGAAAATACATCGGAAGGAAAATAAAGTAAGAAAAATAAAGTCATATAAAAAAGAGAGAATGTGAATCTAAGCTTTGTATATCAATGACTGACTCAGCAGTGGAAAATTTACATAATGTTAACATATTAATTAGTAGATTAATACAATACTCTACACCTTCAGACCAAATACATATTAATTAATGGACAAAGCGTTTTTATAGCTTTCTCAGTTCCAGTAACCATTAAAATAAAAGCTCGTTTGAGTAAGGGAGTCCATTTTGCAAGACTTTTATTTATTTTTTTATTGAAGTGTTACCTGGCATTTAAATAATGGTGATTTAATTAAAATGTTTTACTACTGCTGTCATTTTCTATTGTATGCTGCCGTTTTCACTCTTAACTAGCTTTAGGACATAAATGTTACAAAACATATTTGAAAATTAAAATACAGTATTCCCTACACAAATGCTTGTTGCTAATGAGAAGTTTTGTCTAGTGGTTAAGGCATCAGGCTAGAAATCAGGGGACTGTTAGTTCTTGTTAAGTTTGCATGAAGAGACAGACGCGGAGTGCTTCATGCTCTTAGTTTATTAATGACTACAGCTCAGAACGGACCCAATTTGGCTGGGCTGCGGCTGCTAGCAGCGGCAGTTGCCAGCCAATCAGAGTGCAGGGTTTTCCCGCACTTTTTAAACCAATCATTTCCAACGTTTTACAAGAACAGTTCAAACTAAACCAATGACTTCAAACCTACATACATAATACCCCTCCCCACTAGGTTCAGTCCATACTCAAACCCCAACCTATCTAATGTATTCTTTTAAATAGGTGGGGCTCTTATGTCGTTGAGACCTACGTGGTTCAGATGTTTTAAAGTTCTCACCTTGTGAGAGAGGAAATGTGTCTGCTGACATTTCCTTACTTGGACTTGTAGTAATGGTAGAACGTGTTTGGTTACTACAACCTGGTCTCTCCTCCCAATCCATCTCCAACCCAATGTCAGCACCTAAATCAGGTAGTGATGTGCAATCTTCCATTTGTGAAAATGGTTGTTGGTATTGTGACAGGTTTTCGGATGGTTCCTGTCATGTTAGCTCGTTACACATGGGGTTGATTCTTACTTGCTGATTACTCTCATCATCCTCCCTTCCCCTAGAAGAGGCAGTAGGTATGGGAACCAGAGAGGAGCAAAGCGATGCTCCTGAGGCAATCTGGATCTTAACTGATCAATGTGCCTGCTCCAGAGGACACCATCCTCTGTTTGTACCCTGTAAGACCTGGGGCCTGTGATTTGGGTTATCTCAGCAGGAATCCATAATGGTTCACCCATGAGGTTCTTAGCATAAACAGAATCACCCACAGTGGAAGTGCGAATTTGACTAGTGGAATCTAGTGGTGCATTGGGTGCGTAAGTGGGATGGAGGTGGTCAAGGGGAGACCTGAGTTTCCTACCCATCAACAATTCAGCTGGGGTAAAATTAGTTGAGGGGTTGGGAGTGATATGTTGAACACTGAGAAGTTTTTCAACTCTCTCAGTGATATCCCCTGGACCCAATTGCTGAAGTTTTTCCTTGGTAAATCGTACCATACGTTCAGCCGGCCGTTAGCCGAAGGATGCCCAGGGGCTGTCAGGGCATGTCTGATACCCTGTTGTGCTAGATATGATTCAACAAGGTTGGATGTAAATTGAGGGCCATTGTCAGAAACAAGCACATCAGGTAACCCGTGTGTTATGTATGTAGGTTTGAATGTTATTGGTTTATTTGAACTGTTCTTGTAAAATGTCAAATGGTATTGGTTTAAATAGTGCGGGAAGAAACCCTGCACTCCCATTGGCTGGCAACTACGGCTGCAGGCTGTAAGAGGCAGCCGTAGCCCAGCCAACTCGGGTCCATTCGAGCTGTAGTCACTGAATAAACTCTTTGCTGGAACTCTTCGTCTGACTCTTCATGCAGACTTAACACTGGCGACGAAGGTGGGATTTCCCTGAAGAGAAGACGATGCGAAAGACAAGCAGAAGAGCAAGATGGCTGCGCTGAACACCCCAGCCCGTTCGGTCCGGTGGCGGAAGACTGGGAATTGTATGCGGATTGCTTCCAGATGTACCTGGAAGCGACCTCGCCGACATTCGAGAGGCGGAAGAGAGGCGGTATTTCTCACGCCTGCGTCCGGCAGTCTTCAAGATGGCGAAGCGTTAGCGGGAGCTGCAGAACTGAAGGTAATGGAATGGCCTGATTTGGAGAAACTTTTAAGAGCCCATTAGGCCCCACAAGTATCGTGCCTCATTAAGAACCGCGAATTTTACCGTCGGGATCAAGGGAAAAGCGAGAATGTTAATGACGTGGCAAGTTTAAGGGACATTGGGGTGCTTGTGACTTTACCAACTTAGAAGAGGCCATGCGTGATCGGAATGTTTTAGGCCTCAAAGATAAGGTCTTACAAAGCAAACTGTTAATGAAACCTAAGATCACGTTTAAGGAGGCCATTGAAGAAGCTGTTTCAGCGGAAGCCACCAAGTCCTCAGCAGCGGCCATGAAAAAGATTAACAAGGCCTCAAGCCAGGCCTCAAGCCATTCTGATGTGGAAAAATTCACAACAGCCCATTTGAACAAATAGACTCTGATTCAGATTGCAGTGAGGTGGAGGAAGGGATTTTTAGACTCAGAATGGAGAAGAAAAGAAAAGACCCTGGGAGAAAGTGGCAAGAATTTTATTGCAGAGGCTGTGGGGGCACCCCGCACTGAATCAAGTTCTTAGACACCATCTGCCTACGTTGTGAGAAAAGGGGTCACCTAGCCAGAGTCTGCAAATCATCCAGAACTCCACATAGTAGGAAAAAATTTCCTGAAAAGGATTTTAAGCCCAACAACTTCATTGAAAAGATGGGACGTAATTCAGAAGCAAATGGGAAGAATGAAACTCACCAAACAATCACTATTGGTCATTCTTCACCCTTGAGAAGCAGAAAAGTAAACGTGAAAGTGCTCATTGAAGGAAGGCCTTGCCAAATGGAAGTGGACTCAGGCTCTTATTTATCTATGGTGTCATGGGACACTATTCACAGACTACTTCCCAACATTCAGAAGAAACATTTCCAGAAGCAAGCACTGACTCTTAAAGACTACCAAGAGAACAAGATTCCGTAGTTGGAGCAAGAGATTTCAACGTGCAGTTTAAAGGCCACACCAAACGTTTGCCTCTGACCATCGTGGACAAGGATCGTCCAAGCTTGCTGGGACTTGAGTGGTTCAAGCCACTAGGCTTCGAGGTGACTGGCATCAATCATGTGAGCAACTCTGAATGGGAGAAGGCTTTGAAGTCTGAGTTTCCAGAGGTCTTCAGCGAAGGACTGGGCAAGTATATGGGGACCCCTATCATTTTCAACCTAGATCCCAAGGTGCCCGAACCCACTGATCACTCCAGATGGGAAACACCCATAGTCACACCAGTCAAGGCTGATGGGTCAGTAAGAATCTGTGGAGACTATAAGGGGACACTTAACCATGCTGCAGCAGAGCGCATACCCAGTACCAGTTGTGCATCATCTGCTTCATTCACTTGGCAGAGGTACAGTTTTTGCCAAATTGGACTTGGCCCAGGCATATCAACAACTAACAGTTGATGATGCCACTGCAGAGGCCCAAACCATTGTGACTCACAGAGGTGCCTTCAAATGTAAAAGGTTACAATTTGGAGTAAGCGTGGCACCTGGCATTTTTCAAAGTCTTATGGAAAGAATGCTGCAAGGACTGCCAGGGTAGTGCCTTACTTTGATGATGTGTTAATCTCTGCTGAAAATGACACTCAGCTTCAAGAAAGACTCAGAGAAATCCTTACCAGATTCAGAAAAGCGGGGGTCAAGGAAGACAAATGCACGCTTAAAACAGACAGAGTTGAGTTCCTGGGCTACATGATTGACAAGCATGGCATCCACCCTACTGATGCCAAGGTTAAAGCAATCAAAGAAGCCCCTAAACCTAAATGCAAAACAGATTTGCAAGCCTTCCTTGGACTCATTAACTTTTATCACATGTTTCTACCTCAAAGGCATCCATTGCTGAACCTTTGCACCGTCTGCTTGATAAAAGCTGTTTGGATCTGGGGAGGAAGGAACAATCAGCATTTAACAGTATTAAGAGACTAATCACATCTGATGCTGTATTGATACAATTCTCTGAGAATTTGCCTGTTGTACTGACTTCTGAGGCATCCCCTTTTGGAGTGGGGTTGAGCTACAGGCTTCCCAGTGGAAGGGAAGCCCTATTGCATTTTACTCTGCATTTGTCCAAAGCAGAGAGGAATTATAGCCAACTGGACAAGGAGGCATTGGCAGTTGTTGCAGCTGTCAAGAAATTTCATGAATATCTGTATGGCAGGTCATTTACCATTGTTACAGATCACAAACCTTTATTAGGCATTGTGGCAGGAGACAAACCTACGCCTACTATCCTGTCACCAAGAATGCTGAGGTGGACTGAATTTCTTGCAGCCTATTCATACAAACTGATTCACAGGCCTGGCAAGGACATTGGACATGCTGATGCACTGAGTCGTTGCCCACTGCCTTGCCACAAGGTGGATTTTGAACCGAAACACACACCTTTTTCCTAGAGACTGTTGCTAAGCTTCCAGTCCATGCTGCTGAGATTGCCAGAGAGACTGCCAAAGACACTGTGTTGGCTCCTGTTATAGGCTGGATTAAGAAAGGTTGGCCTCTTCAAGATCTACCTCACCTGCCCAACCTTTAAGTCCAGGCAAACTGAATTATCTGTATTAAGAGGATGTATTTTGTGGGGTAACAGGGTGGTTATTCCTGCAAAACTGCAAAGAGAGGTTTTGGAAATGTTACATGAGGGTCATCCTGGGATTATAAGGATGAAGGGACTGGCCAGGAGTTATGTATGGTGGCCAGGTATTGACAAAATGGTTGAAAACTGGGTTGCATCTTGTCCCATTGCCAGGTAGTCAGGCCTGCTCCACCTCCCACACAGGAATGGGAATGTCCTAGGGGCCCGTGGTCTAGGATCCACATTGATTTCGCAGGCCCTACTAGAGGGCACACTTTTCTGGTTATAGTAGATGCATATTCCAAATGGCTCGAGGTAATTCCCATGACATCCACCACAACTGATGCTGTCATCAAGCAGCTTAAAGTTCATTCTTTCAGTGTGGGTGATTCTGTATATGCTAAGAACCTTATAGGTGAACCTCTGTGGATTCCTGCTGAAATAACTCACATCACTGGCCCTCGTTCTTACAGGGTACAAACAGAGGATGGACTCCTCTGGAGCAGGCACATTGACCAACTTAGATCCAGGTTCCCTCAGGAACATCGCCCCTGTCTCTCTCTGGGTCCCTCACCTGATGTCACTTCTAGGGGGGAAGGGGAGGAACAGGAGGAAAATCAGCAAGCAAGAATCAACCCCATGTGTACTGAGCCATTACAACAGGAACCATCCCGAACCCTGTCACAGTGCCAAGATCCATCCTTAGAAGTGGAAGGTTGCACATCACTACCTGACTTGGGTGCTGACATTGGGCTGGAGATGGGGTGGGAGGAGAGACCAGATTCTAACAGTCTAACAGGGTCTCCTTTCACAGGAAGTCCCAACAGGGAAATGTCAGCAGAAATATTTCCCCTCTCACTGGGTGAGAACGTTAAAACTTCTGAACCAAGGTGTCAGCATTACACGTAAGAGCCCCACCTATTTAAAGGAATACATTAGTTAGGTTGGGGTTTGGTATGGACTGAACCTAGTGGGGAGGGATGTTATGTATGTAGGTTTGAATGTTATTGGTTTATTTGAACTGTTCTTGTAAAATGTCAAATGGTCTTGGTTTAAATAGTGTGGGAAGAAACCCTGCACTCCCATTGACTGGCAACTACGGCTGCAGGCTATAAGAGGCAGCAGCCAACCATCTGGTCCATTCGAGCTGTAGTCACTGAATAAACTCTTTGCTGGAACTCTTCGCATCTGACTCTTCATGCAGACTTAACACCGTGAGTTACAAAAAGCTTTTTAAGCTGTTTGATGACAGCTTCAGTTGTGGTGGATGCCATAGTGATAACCTCCAGCCATTTGGAATATGCATCAACTATAATAAGGAAAGTGTGCCCTCTGGTAGGGCCAGCAAAATCAATGTGAATCCTGGACCATGGGCCCCTAGGACATTCCCATTCCTGTGTGGGGGCGAGAGGTGGGGCAGGCCTGACTACCTGACAGTTGGGACAAGATGCAACCCAGTTTTCAACCATTTTGTCAATACCTGGCCACCATACATAACTCCTGGCCAATCCCTTCATTCTGACAATTCCCGGATGACTCTCATGTAACATTTCCAAAACCTCTTTTTGTAGTTTTGCAGGAATAACCACCCTGTTACTCCTCAAAATACATCCTCTAAATACAGATAATTCAGTTTGCCTGGATTTAAAAGGTTGGACGAGTTGAGGTAGATCTTGAAGTGGCCAACCTTTCTTAATCCAGCCTATGACAGGAGCCAATAAAGTGTCTTTGGCAGTCTCTCTGGCAATTTGAGCAGCATGTACTGGAAGTTTGGCAACAGTTTCTCGAGAAAAGGTGTGAGTCTCAGGAACTGGGTCCTCAATGTGTGAAGGAAGTGGGCAGCGACTCAAAGCATCTGCATGCCCAATGTCTTTACCAGGTCTGTGGATCAGTTTGTATGAATAAGCAGCAAGAAATTCAGTCCATCTCAGCATTCTTGGTGACAGGATCGTGGGTGTTGGTTTGTCCCCTGCCACAATGCCTAAAAGAGGTTTGTGATCTGTGACAACAGCAAATGTTCTCCCATATAAATACTCATGGAATTTTTGACAGCTGCTACAATTGCCAAGGCTTCCTTGTCCAGTTGGCTGTAGTTCCTCTCTGCTTTAGTCAAGGTGCGAGAGTAAAATGCAATAGGAGCTTCCCTCCCACTGGGAAGCATGTGGCTCAAACCCCCCCCACTCCAAAAGGGGAGGCATCACAAGTCAGAACAACAGGAAAGTTCTCAGAGAACTGTATCAGCATGGCATCAGACGTGATTACTCTCTTGATATTGTTAAATGCAGCTTGTTCCTTCCTCCCCCAGACCCAAGCAGATATTTTTTCCAGCAACCTATGTAGGGGTTCTGCAATGGTTGCCTTCTGAGGTGGAAACATATGATAGATGTTAATGAGTCCCAAGAATGCTTGCAAATCTGTTTTGCATTTTGGCCTGGGGGCTTCTTTGATTGCCTGAACCTTTGCCTCTGTGGGGTGGATGCCATGTTTATCAATCATGTAACCCAAGAATTCCACTTTATCTGTTCTAAGTGTGCATTTTTCTTCTTTGACTTTTAACCCGCTTTTTGAATCTAGTTAAGACTTCCCTGAGTCTCTCGTAATTGAGTGTCATTTTCAGCAGAAATTAAAACATCATCAAAATAGGGCACCACCCTGGCAACCCTTGTAACATTCTTTCCATAAGGCTTTGAAAATGCCTGGTTACGCTTACTCCAAATTGCAATCTTTTGCATTTGAAGGCACCTCTATGGGTCACAATGGTTTGGGCTTCAGCAGTGGCATCATCAACTGTTAATTGTTGATATGCCTGTGCCAGGTCCAACTTGGCAAAAACTGTGCCCCCAAGAGAGTGTAATAAATGATGCACTACTGGAACTGGATATGCGCTCTGTTGTAGCGCATGGTTCAATGTCCCCTTGTAGTCTCCGCAGATTCTCACAGACCCATCAGCCTTGACTGGTGTGACTATGGGTGTCTCCCACCTGGAGTGATCAGTGGGCTCTAAAACCCCTTGGGCTATTAGTTTATCTAATTGTGCATCAATTTTTCCTTTAAGGCAAATGGGACCCTTCTGGGTTTTAAACGGATTGGTTGTACCTTGGGATCTAGGTTAAATGTGATTGGGGTCCCCAAGTACTTGCCTAATCCGTTGCTGAAGACCTCTGGAAACTCAGACTTCAAGGACTCTTCCCACTCAGTGTTGCTCACGTGATTGATGCCAGTCACCTCGATGCCCAGCGGGTTGAACCACTCAAGGCCCAGCAGACTTGGGCGGTCCTTGTCCACGATGGTCAGTGGTAGGCGTTTGGTGTGGCCCTTGAATTTCACATTGAATTCTCTTGTTCCAACTACTGGAATCTTGTTCCCTTGGTAGTCTTTAAGAGTCAATGCTTGCTTCTTGAAGTGCTTCTTCTGGATGTTGGGAAGAAGTCTGTGAATAGTGTCCCATGACACCATAGATAGGTATGAGCCTGAGTCCACTTCCATTTAGCAAGGCCTTCCTTCAATAAGTACCTTGACATGCACTTTTCTGCTTCTTAAAGGTGATGAATGACCAATAGTTACTGTTTGATGAGTTTCATTCTTCCCATTTGCTTCTGTGCTGCCCCATTTTCTCACTGAGATTGTTGGGCCTGAATTCTTTGTTTTGCTTGTAGCAAACTTTCTTCTGTTGGGTGGAGTTCTGGATGATTTGCAGACTCTTGCTAGGTGTCCTCTTTTATCACAACGGAGGCAAATGGTGTCTAAAAACTTGCATTCAGTGCGGGGTGGCTTCCCCACAACCTCTGCAGTAGAAATCTTGCCTCTTTCTTCCCAGGTCTTTCTTTTTCCGCTCCATTCTGAGTCTGTAAATTCCTTCCTCCACCTCACTACAGTCTGACTCAGAATCTATTTGCTCACAATGAGTTGTTGTGGACTTTTCCACATCAGGATGGCTTGTGGCCTTGTTAATATTCTTCATGGCTGCTGCTGAGGACTTGGTAGCTTCTGCTGAAGAGGCCTCTTCTATTGCTTCCTTCAGCATGATCTTAGGTCTTAGTAATAACTTGCTCTGAAGCACCTTGTCTTTAAGGCCCAGAACAAATCAATCGCGCATGGCCTCTTCTAAACTGTTAAATTCACATGCACCCCCAATGTCTCTTAAACTTGCCATGAAGTCGTTTACATTTTCGCTTTCCCCTTGATCACGACGGTAAAACTCGTGTCTCTTAATGAGGCACGATACTTGTGGTGCATAATGGGCTCCTAACAGTTTTTCTAAGTCAGGCCAGTCCATTACCTTCACGTCTGCAGCTCCCGCCAATGCCTTCGCCATCTTGAAAACTGCCGGACCGCAGTGCGTGAGAAAGACCGCCCTCTTCCGCTTCTCGGAAATGTCGGCAAGGTCGTTTCCCTGCAGATACATTTGGAAACGATCTGCATACGTCTCCCAGTCTTCTGTCATTGGATCGAACGGGGCTGGGGGGGTGTTCAGTGCAGCCCTCTCGCTCTCCTTCTGTTCCGCATTGCCGTCTTCTTCAGGGGAATCCCACCCCGCCAGTGTTAAGTTTGCATGAAGAGACAGACGCGGAGTGCTTCAAGCTCTTAGTTTATTAGTGACTACAGCTCAGAATGGACCCAATTTGGCTGGGCTGCGGCTGCTACTTATAGCCAGCAGCCACAGTTGCCAGCCAATCAGAGTGCAGGGTTTTCCTGCACTTTTTAAACCAATCATTTCCAACATTTTACAAGAACAGTTCAAACCAAACCAATGACTTCAAACCTACATACATAACAGTTCTAGTTCCATCTTAGACACAAAGCAAGTTGAACTGGCCAGTTACTCTTTTTCAGCCCTAGGAAGGAGGCAATGGCAAATCAGTTCTGAAAATTCTTGCCTAGAAAACTACAGGAACTTCTCAAGGCAATTTTCATATATAAGACATATCCACAGCAGAAAAAACTCCAGAGAATAAGGACATTCAAAACAAAATAGTTAAACACCATACAATATCAGGAAAATTCTTGATCTGGAAATGGACCAAGATGGATGAACTCCTTGTAGTTCCAGTCCCCAAACTGATCCCTGTTTTTAAATATTTTCCTAGTGGGAAATAAAAAAAATTCCAGATGTATTCATTCGTAGACCATTGTGCTATTTTTATTACCTAAGGTGTGGAAATATTGTTAAAGGTTCCAATTCTGATCTTGTACTATTCTTTTTCCTAAAATATCAAGTTTTTGAAAAAGAGCATCATTTTCCTTAAAAGCTATTCATTTATCTGGAATGTTGGCATGAGATCTGGGTTTTCTTGAGACTGATATATTGCCAAATGTGATTTGTGAGGGGGACAGGAAGCAGACAATTGTTATGCTTAGGCAGTGTTTCTCAACCTTAGCAATTTTAAGATGTGTGAACTTCAACTGTCAGGATTCTGGGAGTTGAAGGCCAAATCTTAACATTCCCAAAGTTGAGAAATCTTAGCTTAGGCTTATAGTCAGTTAGACAAGAATCTGCATGAACCTGGGATCATAGGTCACTTATGTAGTAATTTAGTCCATTCAGCTACTTGTCAGTCAAGGGTTCAATACAAAAAGTACTTAAGATATCTAGCAGATTTATTAAAGGAGAAAAATATTAGAAGATACAGGCCTGAAGAACTGGTTTTGTTGGTTGGTCTGGGACCCAATAAGGAAGTACAGTACATCATTAGAGGTTGCTATTGGACTAATTAGCTGACATCCTCCCCCTGCACTTCCTGCTCCCCCCCTGCCCATCTTCTTTAATTTCATATTATTGTACTTCCGTTGTTTATTTTTATTGTTGTATTCCTTTGCTATTATTATGTCTACACTTTAAATCTTTATATATATATTATAAAGCAGCCAGAGTAGCCCCAAAGTGAGACAAACAAAGAAATAAATTAATAAATGTGTAATAACCTTCCCACCAGAGTTTAGAAGTAGATGAAACTAAAAAATAAAGTTCATGGTTAATTGGAAATGATACCTCATTAAGAGAGCAGCCATCCCCTTTCCTGTTCCTTGATGATGGCCTAAACTGCAGACCCAGTTATCCCTGTCAGAGCAAAATGGTCCTGAAATTGTCAAGGCCATTGGTTTCTACTGAGCAATACAGCAAGATCTCTTCTTATTAGAGAATTTGCCATTTCTGGCAAGGTTTTTGGGAATATTAGTTCAAACTCTGGGACTGCTTACATGATTGGCTCATCTTATTTGGAAGTAGTGTAATGTGGTATATGTCCATATGTGCACACTCCCAGGAAAGATTTGGAAATAAAGGATGTAAAGTAAGATGCGTTGAGAGAGTTCATCATCTGTTTGGCCTCCAAACACCTCAAAGTCCCTTGTTAATATATGCTTACAATATTTTATTTCTTCTTATTTCTTTAGCATGCAGTATCTAATTCAAAATGGGCATCTTTCCCTTTTGATTTAATATATTGTTTGTGGCCAGAAATAGTCTTTGGAGGGTGTCATATTTTCTGTGGTGTTCCTGGAGAATATTTCTTCCACATTTTCCCCATTTGTCTTCTACAGTTTGATGGTAAAAAGATTGCCGTGGATGTTTTTTTACCACATGCTGTTGGAAGAGGCAGCTGTAGAAGGTAGCATGGGTATGAAGTGACAAAGGACTGTGTGGAAGCATTTATAGTCCCCTTAAAGGTTTGAAGTTATTAACTTTTTTCTGGCTGTACATATTAAAATCCAAAGGAAAACACGAGAAGAGAGTTCCTCTCATGAGCCATTTTTCAGATTGAAAAATAATAGGCAGTTAAGTAGACAAAGTTAGCAGTGCCCTGAGGAACACAAGAGGAGGGGCAGAGTGATGCAAACAGCATCTGACTGGTGCCTTGTAAGCCGTACCCCTTTTCTACATCTGTTGCAATGTCACATTGTCCTCCACAGAGTGGAGCTTGCAACATTAGAAAGAATGATGAAAGCAGAGACAGCCTGACAGTGTGCCAAACACAGTGATGCTGCCAGAAGAATGCATAGATAATCATATTGTAACAATGGAGACTTTGAAATGATAAACCCCTCTGTAGTCCTTTCACTAGTACTTTGTTAATAACCAACTATCGTTCTTTTTTTTTACTTTTGCTAGTTAAGAAATGCCCCCTCTTCCCTTAAAAGCATTGTGTATATGGTTGCAGCTTTAGAGCCATGAGGTGGATAGAATTAGGGTTTCAACAAATGGAGATCGCCTGTCCAAAAGCTCCATCGATTCACAATATGTCAGGAAATGAACTAGTCTCTTAGGAGCTTCAAGTATACTGTAGCTGAGCCAGAAGGAAATAGGCTGAATTGCTGAATGAGAGCAACAGAAGCATAGAGCCATTTCTGGAGAGGCACAAAATGAAGTATAAAAACAAGAGCTTTTTTTTTAACACAGGAAGACTAAGAGTTAAGTCATAGGAACAGTGATGGGATTCACTTTTTTTTACTACAGGTTCTGTGGGCATGGCTTGGTGGGCGTGACAGGGGAAGGATACTGTAAAATCTCCAGTCAGAGGTGGTATTTGCTGGTTCTCCGAAGTACTCAAAATTTCTGCTACCGGTTCTCCAGAACTGGTCAGAACCTGCTGAATACCACCTCCAGATAGAGATGCAGGTTGTTGTTTTTTTTACAAAGGAAGACTAAGAGTATTAATTGAAAATCTCTTCTGCAGGACATATAATATTTGCAAAAGTATTTCTTCTGTGATATCACATATGAAGTGCTCTTATCACAAACAGGGAAAAAGATGATCCTGGCTCAATAATAGTAAATGTGAGAGAGAACTTGTGGACTTTCATTTAAGTATGAGCCAGCAGTGTGCAGCAGCTGCCAAGAAAGCCAACACAATCCTAGGCTGCAGTAACAGGCATAGAATCAAGATCACCTGAAGTGTTAATAACACTCTATGACGTCTTGGTAAGGCCACACTTGGAATACTACATTCAGTTTTAGTCGCCACGATGTAAAAATGATGTTGAGGTTTTAGAAAGAGTGTAAAAAAAGAGCAACAAAGATAATTAGGAGACTGGAGGCTAAAATATATGAAGAATGATTGCAGGAATTGGGTATATCTAGCCTAATGAAGGGAAGAACTTGGGGTAACATGATAGTAATGTTCCAATATCTAAGGAGTTGTCACAAAGAAGAGAGGAACAATATATTCTCCAAAGCACCTGAAGGCAGGACAAGAACTAATGGATGGAAACTAATCAAGGAGAGAAAGTAACCTAGAACTAAGGGGAACAATTAATCAGTGAAACAGCTTGACTCCAGAAGTTGTGGATGCTCAACACTGGACATTTTTAAGGACAGATTGAAGAACAATTAGTCTGAAACGGTATACAGTTTCCTGTGTCAATAGGTTGGACTAGAAGGCCCCCAAGGTTCCTTCCAACACTGTAATTCTGTTCTTTTATTCTGATTCATTTCTTTCTTCTTAAATATTTATTACAAATGCTCACCTATTGTTGAGTAATCCTTGCATGAAATTAAATTATTGATCTAGTTGTTTTGTATTCCTCCAAACTGCAGAAATTGCCATGCATAATTACTTTAATCCTATTCCTATACTCACAAGGCTATAAATAGAACAAAGAAAGTAGTTTGGAACACAAATTTTATCTCTTGACCTAGCACAATAATTGCTCATCTCAGTTGAAGAAAACCACATTTTATAATTAAAATAAAAGTCATGACTGCCCAGTTTCTTTTCTTTATATTATCTAGAGAGAGGATAGTGAGTGGTTACAGGCAGGGGTGGGATTCAATTTTTTTAACAACTGGTTCTGTGGGCGTGGCTTAGTTGATCATGTTATTGGCTGGGCGTGACCAACTCAACATCACTCACATTGAGGCACGCATCTCCTCGCCTGGCCTCTCATGACTGTGGGGATGCTGCAACAGTCGTAAGTGTGAAAAATGGTATAAGTCACTTTTTTCAGTGCCACTGTAACTTTGAATGGTCACTCCACACAAGCAAAGTACCAGCAAAGGAGGGGAAAAAATCTCCAGAGAAGTTCCAGAGACAGGAAGTCTAGTCCTGCCAAGAATGTAAAAAGGGTTAATGGAGAGGCAGTTTCTTTAAGCAACACCAGAATGTTTCCTTCCTGCCTTCCTTACAGGAGTAGGCCAGTAATTTCTTCTAACAACCGGTTCTCCGAACTTAGAATGTTAATAACCAGTTCTAGCGAATAGATGAGAACCTGTAGAATCCCACCCCTGGTTACAGGTATTTATATGATACTCAGATTTCACTCAAGAATTAAAAACTTGTATTTGAACGTAATTCTCCTTAAAAGTTAGAGTCCTGTTCCAACTATTAAGCTTGTAAATTATATTTTTGGGGATAGACTGGATATGTTTAATTTTGGCCTCTTATCTACTTCTGCAGTAACAGGTAGTGCATAAAAAGAGCATAACACATATACATTAATAAAATTAACACTATGCTTACATGGGAAAACTAAATAATAATTGCATCATTGAATATACTGATTCAGGCTATATACATTTGGGACTGTAAAATAAACATAATAATAAAAGTTAGGGAGCTGAATATTTTTTTAAAAAAATATTTTTTCTACAAACTTGTAAGTATGAGACATAAATTTCTGATTTTGTGAACCTATCTTTACATTATCAGCCTGATTATTCTCTCTCACTTACATTTCTTCTTTAACTTTTTTGAAAGAAAAAAGAAAGGCCTTTTAAACAAATGTATTCAATACTCTTTGGTCCTTAATCCTACAAAGTATCCAATGTAGTTTTAATTATGATCAAATAACTAGTAATAATTGATATCTTCCTCATCACTACAACAGACCCATTCTGGCTGCTAGGCACTAATACAAGTTTTTAAACAACAATGCCCAGCTGTGATTGCCTAATTGTTAGTTGCCTAAAGGGAAGTTGTCAAGCATGGTACCCTGCTGCTTTATTCATATAACTCTGTTTTAGAAACACCACACAACTGGAATTGGTGGTTGTCTCATCCAGAAAATGTGGGAAGGATTAATGTGGCATATAAAGCAAATCACTCTTGAGCTTAGCTGAGAAAGTGGGTATTAAAAGCACTCCAGTTGAAGGAGCTGTGGTGATATACAGGCAGCATATGTTGGACTGGTAAAGCTGCAGGGTGTTTGGAAAAGGCAATGGTCCATGGGTGTGAATTCTTTCAAGACCTCTTAAAGGCACCTGTGTTTTTTGAGCTAAACAAGGACTTGTTATAGATTAGATTCTGTGACATTTTTGTACTTTGTCATTTGGTTGGCAATATTTCAAGGCTACTTATTTCCAATGCTGATATTAACTGCAAGGACAATAAGCTTCTAGAAGCTGAACTTTCAGGTAATTGTCATTTCTATTACTTTATTAGGTGGTCCTCAACTTAGGACAACAACTACGCCCAAAGTTTCTATTGCTAAACAAGGCAATTGTTAAATGAGTTGCAACCCATTTTATGAGCCTCTTGCCACATTTGTTAAACAAATCACTTCTGTTGTTAAGTGAATCACGCAGTTGTTAAGAGAATCTGGCTTTGTTTGTCCAAAGCTGACTGGGAAGACTATGTGTGGCAATCACATGATGCTGGTATACTACAATTCTCATAAATACATACCAATTGCCAAGTTTTGATCACATGACCATTGAGATGCTACAATAGTCATAAGTGTAAAAATAGTTATAAGTCACTTGCACTTTCAGTGCAACTTTGAATGTTCACTAAATGAATACTTATAAGTCAAAGACTGCATTCATAATGTACTAAAGTAATGTCCTGAAAAGGATAGATGTTGGTATCTTCAGAAAAGAGCATTGCATGTTCAGTTTTTTCCTACAGATTTTTTAAAATGTGCTTGTTAATGAATAGATTTTTCATATTTCTGTCATGACACCAGAAGCCATGGAATTTGCCTTGTGATGTCACAGTTCAGATGTATCATGTTCCCACTTCTTGTTCCCCAATCTCTACTTGAAAAGAAATCTAGCCAAATAATTCTTTAGATAATTGATTTCACTGTCCATCTTAAAGTAAATAAATAATCTTAAAGTAAATAAAATTAGTTGTAATTGTGGTGTAACTAATCACAAAATATCCATACTTCAAAACCACAAAACACTGGACTATAATTATCCCTTTTTTATTTAAAAAATGCCTATGTGGCCAGAGTAGAAAATGAGCAATACACTTCACATAAGTTTTATTTTATGTTATGTTACTGTGTTTGTTTAAATAAAATAAATATTTTTTAAAAAATAAATTAAATAGTTTTGAAAAACACTAAAGCATGATGAACTTATGGGTATAAAGAGATTTTTTGTTGGGCTGCTTTTGGTGCCGTATTGATTGACTTTGAAATTGGATGTTATGTTATTTATGTACTATGTAGTTGATGGTTATTGGTATCAGGTGAGGTGCTTCATTGTTCTTTCAATATATATGCATAAGAGTACAGCAACTTGGAAAATAAAATTATGAATGAAGAATTAGATCACTCTGTCTTAATAGTAAGATTGTTTAGAATCATGAATGATATAAGACATTTGACTAATTTGAAAAGCCTGTGTTTTGCTTGTCTATTGTAAAAGAACCAAATTAGAGAAAAAGCTGTAGACATAGTAAACCTTGCTGTATATTGAAGTGGGAAATGGGTGCACTAAAAAGAACAATACTTAATCTGGTTGTAATATTTTATTAATATGCAATTTAGCAATAACCTTTGCCCTCACTTACAGCTTACTTGCTAATAAATGTGTTCTATTTTCAAAGCATCATAATTGTATCTACGTCTGTTTTAGAATTAGAAAATTTATTAAACTTTGATGATGTTCAGGAAACAAATGTTTGGACTAATAATTTTCAGCTTTCTATTTTAATTTCAACAGAATAATACAACATGTGTTTGTGCAAAATATACAATGTAATGAGCATTTACTATGAAGGCAAGTTAAGAATTTATATTCCAGAACATAATTGCATTTAAAAATATCTTAATAAATAATATATTGTGGATAACAGGTTAAAACTGCTAAACAAATATATTTGAATAACTCATTTGACTTTTTCATGGATTGCTCTTGTTTTTGTTACCCTCATAAATCACCAGAACCGTTAAGCAGAGAAGTCATGGTTTTGTGATCAAAAATGTACTTAGCTAAGTTAAAACAATCATTCAAAATCCTGGGTGAATGTTGAATATTTTGGTTTCCTTTTTAGTTTCTGGTTCAATGCTACATACACTGCCTCCAACTGTAACCATGACTAAAAATATTATTTCACTTGTTTTAGCAATGACACCATTTGTTACCTTTGCTTTGCCAAAGGACTGGTAAGAGTTAAAATTAATCTACCCTTTTGACACTTCCACCAGAGAGAGGCATTGTAGCCAACACAACATGCAAAATGACATAGAGTAAAATGAGGTCATTTCATGATCTGGCAAACAAAAATATCAGGATTAACTCTTAAGTTTTTCCATCCTTCCAAGATTTTGGAATAGAAATCCTAAAATTGATAAATAATAAAAATCCTAAAATTGATAAATAATTCAAAAATGTTTGTTAGTTTTATATTTAACAAATAACAGGAAACAACAGAGAAGGAATTCATGTATTTCCTTTATCTGAAATTGAATCAGGATCAGGAAAAGAATTGTAAGTCTTTCCCAATTTCATACTTTTCACATGATTAAGACATGTATATCAGCCTTTCTCAACCAATGCCTGACCAATTCTGGAAGTTGGAATCCCAGCAGCAAAGAGGATTTCCTCAAGTTGGGGAAGACATCATTTGTCACTTTGATTAGTGATCTCACTACATGCCAGGAAAAACATGGGAGTTTCTAGGTCAACAATAGAGTTGCCAAAAATGCCTAGATGAGCTACTGGTATCAAATCTGTTCCTAATCAATTACATACTGCATGTGTAACTTGATATGGCTGAATTAGCCAGTGGCTCATCCTGATGTTGTTGACCACTCAGTAGGTGCTGCTTGCCCAGTATTAATGTAGCATGTATTATGCTCCACAATGGAAGATAAAGCAAGCAGGGAAAGAAACAAATAAGTTGCTTTTTATTTGTGGGAATTGCTTATATAATTGGCTTTTATGTTTATAGGTTTTGTTTCTTCATAATCTTCCTTCTGCTCTTCTATTTTTACAGGTGCTGTCTAGGAACAGGAGAAAATCTAAATATGTGATCACTAGGACTTGAAAACAACTTGGTGGCATGTAATCAATCTCCAGGAGCAACTTAAAAAAATATTTGTAGTGAACAAAATAAGTCAAGAAAGGTTGTTAAAGATCCTACTCAAAAGGATACTACTCTCAGAGTACTACATTTTTAGATTGAAACACTTAATGCAGCAATGTACAAATTAAGTGGAGCCAGAAACAGAGCTAATAGAATTTAAATAATCTAAGGAATCTAAGGAATCTAAGGAATCTAAACTAAAGTAACTCAAAGTAGCCTAAACTAAACCCTAATAGAACCATCAGAAGTAATAGAAAAGTAGAGAGCACATTTGAAAGAACTCTTCAATCTCTTATCACGAGGAAGCCATGTAAGACTACAAAACAATAGCACTAGAACCAGAAATACTGATTGAAGAAGTAGCAAGAATTGTTAAAATTGTTAAAACACTGGGAATAGATGGAACAGAAATAATTCAAGTAAGTACATGAGTACATAGAATATTTAATGCAGCATTAAAGCAGACACAACTAACTGTACCTATTGACTGTTAATGATGATAATAATAATATGTGTGGAAAAAAGGGAGCAAAAAAAAAGAATGGATTTAGTACCAAGGTATCTCATTCTTAGCCACGTATGGAAAATTTATGCTAAGATAACAGAAATGTTATAGAATGACAATTAACAGAAAATAGATGAATTCTAGAAATGATGCAATATTTATGCTTAAACACTTAATAAAAAGACTATTGAATATAAAAAGAATCTCTTCATTGCATTTGTATAATAAGAGAAAGCATTTGATAGAGCTGTTTGATGACCCGTGGCACAAAGGCAACACAATCATATAAGTAAGAAAAGTCCTTTTAATACTTCCAACTTTGCCCCCAATGTCCAGTTATCTTCGGCTGGAGAAAAAACTACCCCAAAAACAGTCTTTAAGTAGAGGAAATTCAGTCTGAAAACAAAGTACATATAAAACGTAAATAAAAATCCACACAAACCACACTGCAGCAATGAACTGGACAGGGCAGGATAAGGAATTGCAGATTTCAAAGGCCAACAAAACAGACACAGTTGGGAAGGTGTGACAATAAAAGATAACTCATGATTTGTTTCCAACAAGTTGCTGTGCGCAATTTCCCTTGTTAAACACTGTGCTCCCAGCTGCAGCTAATGAAGGGAATTGGGGCTCTTTCCTCCCCCGTAAGCCACGCAACTCACATTGCTCCTTTCTCTGTTCCTCCCTGTGTGCCCTAGGATGAAGAGGGGTGGCCTGGATCTTCCTCTGAATTCCCTCTGCCTTTCTCTACTTCTCCCCTGCTCTGCCCAGCCGGACTTTGCCCTTCCCCAGTTTTTTCCACTCCCACTCCCTGTCAGCTGCTCAGCCTCCCCCTCGGAATCAGATTCCAACAGGGGCATGACAGAGCTGATAGGAAATTTTGGCAAACAATGTCCCAATATGGAATAAGTAATCAAGTAGTTGGATTATGCAAAAGTTTATATAGCAACTGCAAACCAATGTACCTCAGAACCCTTTGTAAAAACATCTGGAGTAAAGCAATGTTGTGCGTTATCACCACTATTAATTATCACCTATATTTTAACAGAATGTAAAAAAGCTAAGCCTAGGAATGAAAATAATATCAATGAACTACTCTTTGCAGATGATCAGGCATCAATAGCAAGTACAGCTAAAGAACTGCAACAACATCTCATATCCTTAAATCAAGAATGTAAGACAAATACTATGAGAATTAGTAAAGAAAAATAGAATCAATGTAATTGGAAGAAAAAAGAATACCATAAACATTTAGAGAGAACAAGTGTCAGAGTTCAAATATTTAAGAACCACATTTACTGAAAATGGGAAAATTGATGAAGAGATTAATATATGATGCAGTAAGACAAACCAAGTATTGGGACAACTAACCCCATTCCTACAACATAAGGGAGTACTGCTAAGTACAACAAAGCATCTCATACAAAGCATATCCATTCCCACCTTATGTAACCAGTGCCAAACATGAATACTTACATAAAGTATAAATTAAAATTAGTTATTACAGAAATGAGATGTTTTAGGAAAGCTGCTGTAGTGACTAGAAGGGATAAAAACAGGAATGATTATAAAAGAAAGAATTGGAATAGAATCAATATTAAACTACATACAAAGACAAATAAAGTGGTTTGCCCATCTGGAGAGAATGTCTAGTGATTTCATACGATGTCAAGGCATACATAAAAAGAGTGGAAGGTCAAAGAGCATGAGGCAGACCCAGAAGAAGATGGAAAGAGAACATCAAAGACATGCTACAGCAGCATCAAATAACAATGGATGAGACTGCAAGAAGTACAAGAACCAACACTTTGTATCTCCCTTGACACCCAAAGTGAGAAAAGAGGAAGTAAAGAAGAAGAAACAGAGCTTTTTGTAACAGCTTTAACCTGCTTCGTTTGGCAATATGCAAAACAAAGAAGTGTTGATGGCAAAAAGTAGAATATGAATGGCATACAAATATTGAAAACATTGACTCTAATGAAAAATATGTGGTATTTGGGTCTACTTGGACTAACATTGATGTTATTCCTCCTTATCAATATAACTTGGGGTCAAATTGCATGTTACTGTATATTAATCGTTATCAAGTCGCTGAATACACACACACATACATGTTGTTACTTTAGATCAGTGGTTCTTAACCTGGGCGATATCACCCCCCCAAGGGGTGATTTTGTTTTTCAGGGGGGTGATGGAATGAAAAGGCGCGTGGGGCAAAGGAACGGAAGGCGATATGGGGCTTATGGAGCGAGATACATTGGGAGAGAGAGAGAGAGAGATCTATATTGGTAGATAGGTAGGTAGACAAAAAGACAGACAGGTAGGTAGATAGGCAGGAAGGCAGGCAGGCAAACAGACAGACCTTTTGGATGGATGGATGGATGGATGGATGGACAGATAGACAGACAGACAGAAAGAATACGAGAGCAGCAGCACTTTGGGAAAGCAGTGGCGGCGGCTTTTCCCAATATGCTGCCGCATTCGAGGCACCGGTTCAGGTGTGGTACAACAGTCAATGGGGCGAGCCTGCAGGGCCGGCGCCTTGGACACCCCCCCTGCCACCTCTTAGCATCCCCAAGGGGGCCGGCAGAGGGACGCTAAGAGGTGATGGGGGCATTCGAGGTGCCGGCTGGCCCTGCAGGTTCACTCATTGACTAGCACTGCTCTGAAGCCGGCGCCTCCAATGCGGAAGCAGTGGCACATTACATGGTGCCACGGCTGCGTTTGACACACTGCTCCCCTGCTGCCTCTTAGCGCCCCTCTGCTGGCCCCCTTGGGGATGCTAAGAGGCAGCAGGGGGGTTCAAGGCACCAGCCCTGCAGGCTCACCCATTGACTGTAGCACCGCTCCGGAGCCGGCGCCAAAATGGGTGAAACTGCAGGGCCGTCCGGCACCTCGAATGACCCCCTGCTGCCTCTTAGCACCTCTCTGCTTGCCCCCTTGGCCTTGGGGACGCTAAGAGGTGGCAGGGGGGCAGCACATCGAATGCAGCCGTGGTGGCACATAATGTGCCACCGCTTCCACATTGGAGGCACCGGCTCCAGAGCGTTACTACAGTCAGTGGGTGAACCTGCAGGGCCGGTGCCTCAAACGCCCCCCTGCCACCTCTTAGCACCCCTCTGCTGGCCATTATCATTTAGAGAAAATGGCAACCTAATGGTCTCTGGACATTTTGGAATTCAGTTCTCATCAGTTTTAGGCACCACAGCCAACAACATATTTTGGAGGTATTGCAAATATAGAGAAGGCACCAAGCATAAACTTTAGTGAGTTAGATGGGCAGAATTGTTGAGGAAAAGGATTATGGACAAATATTTTTATTTAGATCAATATTTTCCAAATTTGGCAGAATTCCAAAATTCTCAATTGATTTGATTGAGGAATAGCAAATCCCCATTTTAGGGTCTAGGCTGGACCATTAGTCTTGACATTGTTATCATTTTAATAGATATTTTCATAAAATATAAATGGTTTAAAAGAGAATAGATAAAGCAAAATTATCTTGATAATTATCTTGAGTGAAGTATGTCAAGTATGTCATGATGCAGAAAACAGTATACAAATAGATTGAAAACTCCCTTTTTATGACCCTATAATCCCTTAATTTAGGGTAGAGTTGGGCTGAACACTTGCTGGCTGGGTGATCTTCCCAAATCCCAAAGTTCACATAAGATATTTTTTCTTTGCACCCTAGGAAAGAAACTTCTGCCACTACCTAGTACTAAATTATGATCTTCCAAATAGGAGGCCACTAGGCCTCCATTCAGCTCAAATACCATCAGATTAATTAAACAAAATAAAAAAACCCTTTTGTATTATAGTGAAAACAATTGTCCAATTATATGTGTGTGTGTATTTATGTCTGTGTATTCTCTCTAGTTCCCTCCCTTTGACAGAGAATGCTGTCAAAGTCATGCATGCAACAACCATTCGTTAATGTTATATAAAGGCTTATATCTCCTTAATGGTAGTTGTACACTCTGACGATGTTAGTAGAGGCTAACAAAAGCTTAGTGAACAATATAAATTTTTAGTTCCAGAGATCAGGATGTCTGTCTCTTTTTCATAGTTTTACCTAGAACTTATATTTGTCTGTCTGTGTGTGTGTGTATTTATGATAATTCTAGTAAGAAGGAAAATGGAGAGAAAGATGATGAAAAGAATCCAATATAATATTTCATGGTTATGTCTTATATGTTCCATAATGTAATGAAATATTTATGATACATTCAGACTAGAAGGAACCTACAAATACTATGAGATTTTTTAAAAATATTGTTCAGCACTTTACAATTTAAGAGGCAACAACAGAGACACAGATTTGACTAACCCTTTCTAACAATAGATCATATTCGCAGTTTGGAAATGTCACCTGTTTTTGATATTTAAATTACATGCCACTACAATTTCTGTTTGGTTGGCATGGAATACTAAAAAGGAGGTTCAACCTGTTTTGGAAATTGAGACTAAAACAGCCTTACAGCCTAAGGGTAAATTGCAAATCCCATAAAGCATTGTCAAAGGCTCCTGGTTAGTGTTCCATACACATGTTTAATGTCTCCCCTTCCCCAGCTCACAAAAGTCAAATACCTTGACAATATAAACAAGTTTGAATGACAACATGTTGGAGTTTTTTCACTATGCAATTGGATCACAAATGATGAAAGAAAAGTCAAGAAGGAGATATGGAAGCAAACAAATTTGAAAAGGAAAATTGCTAATAGCTGTAAACTTTGCACAAAGAGCTAACAAGTCATTGTGGATTACCTGTCCCATGAATTATTGATTAAACTACATCATGATATAGAATTTTCAATTCTTTTCATCTGTCATGCCATACTTTTTAATGGTTTCCAGGTTTAAATACATATTTTTGCCAGAAGAATTCTTTGCCAAAAGGAATTATAAATGCCAGGCATTTGTTTGTAAGATAACATGATTACTTATTGATTTGATAATGGGCTTCATGTCACGTACGGGCTCATTAGCTTCATTTCCCTTTGGAAGGGCGGTAACATTTTTCAGCCTGAAGGCATGTAATTCCTCCATTGGTCCCTGGGAGGGACCAAGAGGTAAAGATAACTGATATTTCCACTGTAAGTGGACAGCATCTTTTCTTATTTATTCATGAGGAAGGGCTTAGAAAATTTTAAGAAGCAAAATGAATGTCTTAAGTCTTGTTTTAACCTTCCTCCAAGAAAAACAGAGACAACAGGCTTCATATCATCAGTGTTTTGTTAAAGGGAATTATGATATTCATATGATACTTATGCTTTTGAAAGACTGAAACTATCAGATTTGCATTTTAGAGCCACTTTTCTCCCAATACAAAATATGATCCAAAACTTTAATTTCTAAGAGGTTCCGAAACCACTGTAAGCACAAATCTAGTGCTAAATCTAGTTGTGGTCCATCAACAGCAAGCAAACAAATCTACTCTAATGTCTTACTCTACTCTAATCTACTCTAATGTCTGCATGATCTAATGTGACCATGCAGGTGATCACTGTAAGCATAAAAAAATAGGACTGGTAAAGTATCCTTCTATCCAAATTTGTGTCCTTATCTATAAGGCTCAAACAATGAGAACCATATCTGCACAGTTCAAGCTAACTACTTTATTATGTTCTGCCTATAATACAAGACTCTCCCTGGTCTCCTGGAAATAATTATTTATGCCTCCAAGGGATGTGGGTGAGTGTTTGATCCTAGTCCTTTTGCAATTGTTCAGTGACTCCAGATTAAATCTGCAGTTGATTCTTCTTTCTTGATTTCCAACATTGTTCATGCATATCCATGGGAATGCAAGAAGTGGGGAGGGAAACAATGCCATGTGCACTGCACCATGATATAGTATGGTATGTGCATATATAGTGGAAACTTTTTATTTCCTCTAAGAACAACCCTGTGAGAGAGACTAATCTGAAAGAAAGAAATTGGCTCATAGCTAATAGGATTTGGGCATCTCTGTTCCCTGCCCCAAAATTAACTACTATACCACATTGGCTTCATAATAGAATTGACATAACATATACTGTTGCATCAGACATCATAAAAATTACAACATATATATGTGTGTGTGTGTGTGTGTGTCTTGTGGCCACACACACACACACAATGTTTCCAACAGAGAGCTCACCAAAACAGAAACAGATGTCCTAACCAAAGGAGTCAACTATGCTATAGCACCCCAAAAAATCCCCACAGAATCCATCATATGCGGAGTGGAATCCAGCCTAACTAAATTAAATACAGATGAAGCTAATAGAATAAGATACCAAGTTACTAACATCCTATGCACAAGCAAACTACCCAAAAGCAACTTACACAAAGAGGAACAAAAAGCCCTGCAAGCCCTAAAGAACGACAGCAGCATAACCATACTTCCAGCAGATAAAGGTAATGCCACAGTAGTAATGGACAGAAAAGACTACAAAACAAAACTGACAGTCCTACTCCAAGACTCCACATACAAACCCATAAACACGGACCCAACCACATATCTGGAAAAAATAACAAAGAAGAAAATCATAACCAGCAACATGATTAAAAAGATCCAACAGACAATCATCCCAAGAGAAAAATCTTCCAGATGTCCCAAACTATATGGCCTCCCCAAAATACACAAAGAAGGCATACCTCTGAGACCCATAGTCAGCTCCAGAGGAGCACCACTACAAAACCTAGCCAAATACCTAGCAAAGCAGCTACAGCCCCATGCTGAAGCAGCAGCTTCACATGTACAAAACTCATACCACCTCTTAGAAATGATCAAAGATCTACACGTGGAACAAAAAGATCTGCTTTTAAGTTTTGTCATGGTTTCACTATTCACTCAAGTCCCAATAAAAGAAACCCTAGAAATCATCAAAAACAAATACCAACCACCCAAACACCTCATGGAACTAGCAGACCACTGCTTAACCAACACATATTTCATATACAAAGGATAAAGATACAAGCAAATTGAAGGCACCCCCATGGGATCACCATTGTCACCTGTTATTGCAAACCTGTTCAGGGAAGAATTCAGAATCAGAGCTCTGGAAATGCAACCCACAAGCCAAACTATGGTTAAGATACATGATGACACATTGTTATTGGCCCCATGGAAAGAAAGCCTAAACAATTTCCTAACACACACCTAAACAGGCACACACCCCAAATCAAATTCACCATGGAAATGGAGCAACCAACCAACTACCATTCCTAGATGTGCTAATCTACCAAAAAAACAGAGGGCACACTAGGACACACCATATCACCAGAAGAAAACACACACCAACCACTACCTCAACACCCTGAAATCTCACCACCACCCCTTCAGATAAACTCTGTGGCCAAAACACTAATACCCAGAACCAAAGCACCAGCAGACAAGACACACGAAACTGAACTATGCCCTGATCAAAGTACTGACCAACAGCTTCCCACAAAGCAAAATCACGCACAGGACATAATAGAGACCTAGAAGATGAACAGACCTATGGAACAGCTGTCCTGCCCTACATAGAGGTACTACAGACAAAATCAGTAGATACTACACAAGCATCACATCAAGACTGCCTTCAAAACAGACAGAAAATAGCAGCCATCCTAAGAAACCCCAAAGATAAAATGACCTGGAAAACCAAGGCATATGTGAGTCCCCAGCATCATGCCTGCTACATACATTGGACAGACCAATAGAAGAATAAGTACCATGCCTGGAACACAAAAATGCAGTAAAAGCTGGAACACACTTCCTCACTAGTCCAACACATGAAAGCCACAGGTCATAGCATCGACTTCAATGGCAAAACCCTAGCCACTATAGAAAACCCCAGCTACAGATTATCAGAGAAGCCATGAGATTGAAAAAGACATGACATGGATAGAAGAGAGATGACTCCACCAGACTGTCAATTATCTGAGCCTGCACTTTCAAACAAAAAAAATCTCACACCACACAAGCCAAGCAAACACCCACAGGCACAAACAGACCCCCCCAATACCTCCAGCCCAAACACACCCCAACCAGCCACCCAGATGAAACAGCTTCCTAATAAGCGATAGCTAACATTTACCTGAAACCAAGCCGCACTAAAAGCCCCCAATACAGGAAACACATGTTTACTTTGCCAATAATCAGAAAAAAATGCTACAAAACAGACAGAAGATATTAGAAACACCAATCAAAGCAGAACACAGCAAACTCCCAAGACCAATAAACACAGACAGACTCCCAATCAATCAGGATGAAGAAAAAAAAACCATTCTAACTGCTATTTATGTATGTAGGTTTGAATGTTATTGGTTTATTTGAACTGTTCTTGTAAAATGTCAAATGGTATTGGTTTAAATAGTCTGGGGAAGAATCCCTGCACTCCCATTGGCTGGCAGCCTCTGCTGCAGGCTATAAACAGCGTAGCCAAGCCAGAGCGAGGTCCATTCGAGCTGTAGTCACTAATAAAGTCTTTGCTGGAACTCCTCGCGTCTGACTCTTCATGCAAACTTAACACTGGCGACGAAGTGGGATTTCCCTGAAGAAAGGCGGCAGCGACTGACAAACAAGCAACTGGCGAGATGGCTGCGCTGAACACCCCAGCACCGTTCGATCCGCGGCGGCAGAGGGAGAATCGTGTATGCGGATCGTTTCCACATTGTTCCTGGAGGAAGCGATCTCGCCCGGCATCGAGAGGCGGGAAGAGGCGGTCTTTCTCACGCACTGCGTCCGGCAGTCTTCAAAATGGCGAAAGCGTTGGCGGGAGCAACAGAGCTGAAGGTAATGGAATGGCCGATTTAGAAAACTTTTGAGAGCCCATTCGCAAGTATCGTGCCTCATTAAGAACACAATTTTACCGTCGGGATCAAGGGGATAGCGAAATGTTAATGACTTCGTGGCAAGTTTAAGGGACATTGGGGTGCTTGTGACTTTACCAACAGAAGAGGCCATCGTGGTCGGTTTGTTTTAGGCCTTAAGGATAAGGTTTTACAAAGCAAACTATTAATGAAACCTAAGATCCGTTTAAAGAGGCCATTGAAGAAGCTGTTTCAGCGGAAGCCACCAAGTCCTCAGCAGCTGCCATGAAAAAGATTAACAAGGCCTCAAGCCAGGCCTCAAGCCATTCTGATGGGATAAATCCACATCTACTCATTGAACAAATAGACTCTGATTCTGATGGCAGTGAGGCAGAGGAGATTTTTAAACTCAGAATGGAAAAGAAAAGAAAGACTCTGGGAAAAACAGGCAAGGGTTCTATTGCAGAGGCTGTGGGGGAGGCACCCGCACTGATTACAAGTTCTTTGACTCCATTTGCCTCCGTTGTGAGAAGCGGGGTCACATAGCCAAGTCTGCAAATCATCCAGAACTCCACCAGCTAGGAAGAAATTCCTGATAGAGACTTTAAGCCCAACAATTTCCTTGAAAAAATGGGGCTGAAATTTAGAAACAAATGGCAAGTGAAACTCACCAAACAATCACTATTGGTCATTCTTCACCCAAAAAAGCAGAAAAGTACATGAAGGTGTTTATTGAAGGAAGGCCTTGCCAAATGGAAGTGGACTCAGGCTCTTATTTATCTATGGTGTCATGGGACACTATCCACGAACTCTTTCCCAAAATTCAGAAAAGCATTTCCAGAAACACTGACTCTCAAAGACTACCAGGAAACAAGATTCCAGTAGTTGGGCGAGAGATTTCAGCGTGCAGTTTAAAGGCCACCAGCGTTTGCCCCTGACCATAGTGGACAAGGATCGCCCAAGTTTGCTGGGACTTGAGTGGTTCAAGCCACTTGGCATCGAGGTGACTGGCATCCATCCGTGAGCAGTTCTGACTGGGAAGAGTCCTTGAAGTCTGAGTTTCCAGAGGTCTTCAGCGAAGGACTGGGCAAGTATATGGGGACCCCTATTGCTTTCAGCCTAGACCCCAAGGTGCCCCCAATTCGTTTAAAGCCCAGGAGGGTCCCATTTGCTTTAAAGGAAAAATTGATGCACAATTAGATAAACTCATTGCTCAGGTTTTAGAGCCTACTGACCACTCCAGATGGGAAACACCCATAGTCACACCAGTCAAGGCTGATGGGTCAGTGAGAATCTGTGGTGACTACAAGGGGACACTTAACCATCGCTGCAACAGGCGCATATCCTGTACCAGTTGTGCATCATCTGCTCCATTCCTTGGCAGGGGGTACAGTATTTGCTAAACTGGATTTGGCTCAGGCATATCAACAATTAACAGTTGATGATGCCACTGCAAGCACAAACAATTGTGACCCATAGAGTGCCTTCAAATGTAAAGACTACAATTTGGAGTAAGCGTGGCACCTGGCATTTTCAAGCCTTATGGAAAGAATGTTGCAAGGACTGCCAGGGGTAGTGCCTTATTTTGATGATGTATTAATCTCTGCTGAAAATGACACTCAGCTTCAAGAAAGACTCAGAGAAGTCCTTACCAGATTCAGAAAAGCGGGTTTAAAAGTCAAGGAAGACAAATGTACACTCAAAACAGACAGAGTTGAGTTCCTGGGGTATATGATTGACAAGCATGGCATCCATCCTACTGATGCCAAGGTTAAAGCAATCAATGAAGCCCCTAAACCTCGATGCAAGGCAGATTTGCAAGCCTTCCTTGGACTTATTAACACCACATGTTTCTACCTCACAAAGCATCTATTGCTGAGCCCTTACATCACCTGCTTGATAAAGTGCTGTTTGGATCTGAGGCGGAAGGAACAGTCAGCATTTAACAGTATTAAGAGACTAATCACGTCTGATGCTGTGTTGATACAATTCTCTGAGAATACCTGTTGTTCTGACTTGTGATGCATCCCCTTTTGGAGTGGGGGGGTTTTTTGAGTCACAGGCTTCCCAATGGAAGAAGCCCCAATTGCATTTACTCTCTGCACTTTGTCCAAAGCAGAGAGGAATTATAGCCAATTGGAA
>CM019155.1:38469402-38499248 GCA_009733165.1 Naja naja
GAACTGTTCTTTGTAAAAGTCAAATGGTATTGTTTAAATAGTGCTTAACCCTGCACTCCCATTGGCTGGCAGCTACGGCTGCAGGCTATAAGAAGCAGCAGAGCCAAGCCAGGACGGGTCTATTCGAGCTGTAGTCACTAATAAAGTCTTTGCTGGAACTCGCCTCGACTCTTCATGCAAACTTAACACTGGCACAAGGTGGGATTTCCCTGAAGAGAAGACGCACGCACAACAAGCAACTGAGCGAGATGGCTGCGCTGAACACCCCCCAGCACCGCTCGATCCGGGCGACGGAAGATCAATGATCGCTTCCACATGTTCCTGGAGGGAAACGACCGGCATCCCCGAGACGGAAGAGGGCGGTCTTTCTCACGCACTGCGGTCCGCAGTCTTCAAAATGGCAAGTTATGGAGCAGCAGAGCTGAAGGTAATGGAATGGCCCGAAGAAAGACTTTTGAGAGCCCATTACGCATCGCGGCCTCATTAAGAGACACCACCGTCCGGATCAAGGGGATAGCGAGAATGTTAATGACTTCGTGGCAAGTTTAAGGGACATGGGGGTGCTTGTGACTTTACCAACTTAGAAGAGGCCACATGGATCGGTTTGTTTTAGGCCAAAGATAAGGTTTTACAAAGCAAACTATTAATGAAACCTAAGATCATAAAGAGGCCATTGAAGAAGCTGTTTCAGCGGAAGCCACCAAGTCCTCAGCAGCGCCATGAAAAGATTAACAAGGCTTCAAGCCAGGCCTCAAGCCATTCTGATGGGGATAAATCCACATCTACTCATTAAGAACAAATAGACTCTGATTCTGATGGCAGTGAGGCAGAAGAGGGATTTTAAACTCAGAATGGAAAGAAAAGAAAAGACTCTGGGAAGAACAGGCAAGGGTTCTATTGCAGAGGCTGTGGGGGCACCCCCGACTGATTGCAAGTTCTTTGACTCCATTTGCCACGCTAGAGAAACGGGTCACATAGCCAGAGTCTGCAAATCATCCAGAACTCCACCAGCTAGGAAGAAATTCCTGATAGAGACTTTAAGCCCAACAATTTCATTGAAAAATGGGGCTAAATTTAGAAGCAAATGGCAAGAATGAAACACACCAAACAATCACTATTGGTCATTCTTCACCTTAAAAGCAGAAAAGTACATGTGAAGGTGTTTATTGAAGGAAGCCTTGCCAAATGGAAGTGGACTCAGGCTCTTATTTATCTATGGTGTCATGGGACACTATCCACAGACTCTTTCCCAAAATTCAGAAAAGCATTTCCAGAAGCAAGCACTGACTCTCAAAGACTACCAAGGGAACAAGATTCCAGTAGTTGGAGCAGAGATTTCAACGTGCAGTTTAAAGGCCACACCAAACGTTTGCCCCTGACCATCGTGGACAAGGATCGCCCAAGTTTGCTGGGACTTGAGTGGTTCAAGCCACTTGGCATCGAGGTGACTGGCATCCATCACGTGAGCAGTTCTGACTGGGAAGAGTCCTTGAAGTCTGAGTTTCCAGAGGTCTTCAGCGAAGGACTGGGCAAGTATGGGGACCCCTATTGCTTTCAGCCTAGACCCCAAGGTGCCCCCAATTGTTTAAAGCCCAGGAGGGTCCCATTTGCTTTAAAGGAAAAATTGATGCACAATTAGATAAACTCATTGCTCAAGGGTTTTAGAGCCTACTGACCACTCCAGATGGGAAACACCCATAGTCACACCAGTCAAGGCTGATGGGTCAGTGAGAATCTGTGGTGACTACAAGGGGACACTTAACCATGCGCTGCAGCAGAGCGCATATCCTGTACCAGTTGTGCATCATCTGCTCCATTCCCTTGGCAGGGGTACAGTATTTGCTAAACTGGATTTGGCTCAGGCATATCAACAATTAACAGTTGATGATGCCACTGCAGAGGCACAAACAATTGTGACCCATAGAGGTGCCTTCAAATGTAAAAGACTACAATTTGGAGTAAGCGTGGCACCTGGCATTTTTCAGAGCCTTATGGAAAGAATGTTGCAAGGACTGCCAGGGTAGTGCCTTATTTTGATGATGTTTTAATCTCTGCTGAAAATGACACTCAGCTTCAAGAGAGACTCAGAGAAGTCCTTACCAGATTCAGAAAAGCGGGTTAAAAGTCAAGGAAGACAAATGTACACTCAAAACAGACAGAGTTGAGTTCCTGGGGTATATGATTGACAAGCATGGCATCCATCCTACTGATGCCAAGGTTAAAGCAATCAATGAAGCCCCTAAACCTCGATGCAAGGCAGATTTGCCTTCCTTGACTTATTAACTTTACCACATGTTTCTACCTCACAAAGCATCTATTGCTGAGCCCTTACATCGCCTACTTGATAAGAATGCTGTTTGGATCTGGGGCGAAGGAACAGTCAGTAACAGTATTAAGAGACTAATCACGTCTGATGCTGTGTTGATACAATTCTCTGAGAATTTACCTGTTGTTCTGACTTGTGATGCATCCCCTTTGGAGTGGGGGTTTGAGTCACAGGCTTCCCAATGGACGGGAAGCCCCAATTGCATTTTACTCTCGACGCTGTCCAAAGCAGAGAGGAATTATAGCCAATTGGACAAGGAGGCTTTAGCAGTTGTTGCAGCTGTTAAGAAATTTCATGAATATCTGTATGGCAGGTCATTCACCATTGTTACAGATCACAAACCTTTACTTAGGCATTGTGGCAGGAGACAAACCTACACCTAATATCCTGTCACCAAGAATGCTGAGGTGGACTGAATTTCTTGCAGCCTATTCCTACAAACTGATTCACAGGCCTGGCAAGGACATTGGACATGCTGATGCACTGAGTCGCTGCCCACTACCTTGCCACAAGGAGGACTTTGAACTTGAAACTCACACCTTTTCCTGGAGACCGTTGCTAAGCTTCCAGTCCATGCTGCTGAGATTGCCAAAGAAACTGCCAAAGATGCTGTGTTGGCACCTGTTATGGGCTGGATTAAGAAAGGTTGGCCTCTTCAAGATCTACCTCACCTTGCCCAACCTTTTAAGTCCAGGCAAACTGAATTATCTGTATTAAGAGGATGTATTTGTGGGGTAACAGGGTGGTTATTCCTGCAAAACTGCAAAGGAGGTTTTGGAAATGTTACATGAGGGTCATCCTGGGATTGTAAGGATGAAAGGTTTGGCCAGGAGTTATGTATGGTGGCCAGGTATTGACAAAATGGTTGAAATTGTCCCAATTGCCAGGTAGTCAGACCTGCCCCACCTCACGCCCCCACACAGGAATGGGAATGTCCTAGGGGCCCATGGTCTAGAATCCACATTGATTTTGCAGGCCCTACAAGAGGGCACACTTTTCTAGTGATAGTAGATGCATACTCCAAATGGCTAGAGGTAATTCCAATGACATCCACTACTACTGAGGCTGTTATCAAGCAGCTCAGAAAATTGTTTGTAACCCATGGGTTACCAGATGTCCTTGTCTCTGACAATGGCCCTCAATTCACATCTAACATTTTTGAATCCTTTCTAGCTCAACAGGGCATCAGACATGCCCTCACTGCCCCTGGGCACCCTTCGCCAACGGCCGGCTGAACGCATGGCACGCTTTACCAAAGAGAAGCTTCAGCAGCTGGGTCCTGGGGATCACTGAGAAGCTTGAAAAGCTTCTTAGTGTTCAACACATCACTCCTAGCCCATCAACTAACTTGTCCCCAGCAGAGTTGTTGATGGGCAGGAAACTTAGGTCTTCCCTTGACCGCTTCCATCCCACTTACGCACCCAACGCACCACTGGATTCCACTTCCAAAGTTCGTTCTTTAGTGTGGAGATTCTGTCTATGCTAGGAACCTTCTAGGTGACCCTTGTGGATTCCTGCTGAAATAACTCACATCACAGGCCCTCGTTTACAGGGTACAAACAGAGGATGGCCTTCTCTGGAGCAGGCACATTGACCAACTTAGATCCAGGGTCCCTCAACATCGCCCCTGTCTCCCTCTAGGTCCCTCACCTGATGTTTCTTCTAGGGGGAAGGGGGAACAGGAGGAAAATCAGCAAACAGGAATCAACCCCATGTGTAACGAGCCATTGACAGGAACCATCCCAACCCTGTCACAAAGCCAAGATCCATCCTTAGAAGTGGAAGATTGCACATCACTACCTGACTTGGGTGCTGACATTGGAATGGAGATGGGTTGGGAGGAGAGACCAGATTCTAACAATTCAACAGGGTCTCCTTTCACAGGAAGTCCCAACAGGGAAATGTCAGCAGACACATTTCCTCTCACTGGGTGAGAACGTAAAGCTTCTGAACCACGAAGGTCTCAACATACATCGTAAGAGCCCCACCTATTTAAAGGAATACATTAGATAGGTTGGGGTTTGGTATGGACTGAACCTAGTGGGGAGGTGTTATGTATGTAGGTTTGAATGTTATTGGTTTATTTGAACTGTTCTTGTAAAATGTCAAATGGTATTGGTTTAAATAGTGCGGGAAGAAACCCTGCACTCCCATTGGCTGGCAGCTACGGCTGCAGGCTATAAGAAGCAGCCGTAGCCAAGCCAGGACGGGTCTATTCGAGCTGTAGTCACTAATAAAGTCTTTTGCTGGAACTCCTCGAGTCTGACTCTTCATGCAAACTTAACACTAACAAAGCACAAGGCTAGCACCAAATTTAAAACAGAAATGGCTGCAAAGCCTGACACACAGACGAACCCAATACACAAGCCTGATGATGGCAGGTGAGATTCTGCCAAAACGTCGCTACAACTTTAAAAGCACAACTATAATGATGTGGGAAAATACCCGAACGAAGCTGAATACCATACATATAAATACCCACAAAAACTTAAGAATATATACATATATTCTAAGGAATGTACGCTTTTGGTCTCCTGGGATTCTATACAGTAAGGAAAATGTATATACAACTTACAGGTTGGCCTTTGAATCTTGAATGACTAGAGACATTTTTCCTAACGTAGTTCTAAAGTTTAGTTGGAACAACAGTCTCATCTTGAAACACCTATTTTTCTTGTGGCGTTTTGGAAGTTGTTTCCCAAAAATAAAAGTAATTAAGTTCCATTACTGAAGTATTACAAATTCTTGAAACAGCCAGAAAAAAAGTTTTTTTCTGTGCAAAAATCATAGGCCCTTTGCCTTTGGGAACAGAATACTTCAGAAGATGTAAAAAGAGGTAGACAAGCTAATTTGTCCTTGTCAGCAATGTTTGGCTGTAAAGCGATGGAACAAGTTGCAGTGGAAAATGAAATGAGAGAATTAATAAAGTTGGGTGATGAGATCATCCTCCAACAATTCCCAAATGCAGAAACATTTTTAAATTTGTTAAATATGAAGCACAGGAGCCATATAAAGCATTTCAAGTGTCTGATATGAAATCTAAAAACTATTTCGATTAACAGAAGTCTAACCTCTGCTAATAGCACAAGAAAGGAAAATGCAACTCTGCATTATTGTTTGCTTTCCTGAATGCTTTGTAAAAAAACCAAAACTCTTCCATCCACTAGAAACAACATAATAAAACAGCGTGTGCTAAAATAATTTAAAAGAATGTGTGGTTTTACAAAAAGTCCAATTTGTTGTTATTTTTTATAGAACTACTATCTCTAAAGCATCACTCAGAAGGGAGCACAAAAAAGACACCTTTAAAATAATACAAGGAAGAAAAACACATCAGCCAAGAAAACTTGCAAACAGATTCATAATGGTACAATTGTTAAACAACTAGTTAGAACAGCACTATTTGAGAAGGATGAAATGGATGAAGAGACGTCTAGAGTGCCTCTGGCAGAAGACAAGAGTTGAACTCAATCAAACATGGGTAAGAGCTGCTATTAAGGCCTACCTTGTGTTGATTCGTGCAGCAAAGTATAAATACTTCTCTACACTAATTGTGTCTGCAAACAATCACCTAGCAACCCTTTTTGAGGTGAGCTGCCTCCTCCTGAGGAAGGAGGAGATTGAGGTCCACCTGAAGGGACGCCCTGAATAATTTGTGGGTTTTCTGGAAGATAAAAGTGCTTGATTTCATTCCCAGTTAGATGCCAGCATGGTTGTTGGTCCAGTGGAAGCCCCTGAGGCAGGTTCTTGCCCTGTTATCTGGGAATGGTTTGACCCTGTCACTCCTGAGAAAGTGGACAGGATCTTAGGAGTAAGCAAGCATCAGTGTTTTAGATCTATGTCCTTCCTGGCTTGTGAAAGCTTACTGGGAGGTGACAGGTGGATGGACTCTGCCAGTGATTAATGCTTGCCTGCAGGAGGGGGTAGTGTCCCAGCACTTTAAGGAGGCTGCAGTCTGCCCTCTTCTTAAGAAGCCATCACTGGATTCCACCCTGCTGGATAATTTTCTACCTGTCTCCAATTTTCCCTTTTTTGGGAAGGTAGTTAAGAAGGTGGTTGAACAGCAGCTGAGGTTTCTGGATGAAACAGATTATCTAGACCCCCACCAGTCAGGATTCAGGGCAGGATATAGTACAGAAATGGCATTGGTTGCACTTGTGAGCAGGAGCTTCACCATGTTAGAACAGAATAAGGGAGTAGTGTCTCGAATTCAGAAAACTCAGAGACGTAGCAGATACAAAATATCATTTTTCATAACAGACAATTTGCCACATTAGGTAGGAAAAATGTTTGTATTAGTTAGTGATTGGCTAAACATAGTTAGAATGTAAGCCAAGCCCTCGTAAGAGGGGGCGGCAGTTTAGGGCTATAAAAGCTTTGTTAAACAAAGACCTGGGTTCCTTCAACGCCTGGAGGAACCCGCCGAATGCGTAATAAACTTTGTTTCTTTGGATCAACGAACTGAGTCTTAAATCTCACTTTGACAAACCCATCTCACAGTTTTGGCGCCCAATGTGGGGCCCCGATGGAACCTTGCCTGGGGAGGAGGAAAATTGGGTGAGTGTGGTGCCACCGCCTCCCATTATTTTCCTTCCTCTCCTGGCGGGGTCCAGGGGCTACTGGCACAACAGACGATCCATTGAAACAACGAAAGACTGTTGCCGGCTGGACACTCAGGGAGTGTTGCGACGTTCCGGGAATGTTTTATTGAACCTGAGGTGGGAACTCCCACTATCCTCTAGTCTCAGGGAGACGCAGGATAAATCAGGTGAGTTTGTCGCCTTTCGGGTTAGTGAACAAGGAACCACTGCCCTTAAACTCTGGGAATCCAGCGCTTGCTGGAGGACAGTGGGGAATTGTGAAAAGAAGGACTCTGGGAGTATAGGCAGGTAGCGCAGAAGATGGGAAAGGGACAGAGTAAGGGCACAAAGGTGTCGGAAGAAATAGGGGTCGGAGGAAACAAGTGACTAGGTAGTCAATCCCGACAGACTCTCCTCTAGGTCAGCTACTGCAACAGTGGCTTGAACCTTGGGTGAAAACATACACCCAAAATCTTGAAAAGAAGAAAATGATGTACTTGTGTCGCCAACAGTGGCCACAATACCCCTAATTGACCCTGAATTCCCTACTATTGGGACCCAGATGGGGAGACAAGTAAATATTGGATGAACAAGTTAAAGGATTATATAATAAAACATAAAATGAAAGAACAACTACCATACTTAGAAGTATGGTACCATGTCCGGTTTGAAGGACCAATCCTCCGCGATGGAGGTAAAGCAATTTGTCACTAAAGAGGATGAGAGTGAGACTGAGGAATGGATGGGAAGACCTCCAGCGTCAGTGCCGGCGGCAATACAACTGCCGCTCCTGCCGCCCCTGCCAATTCCTCTGGCTCCCATTCCTCCACCCCCCTCTCCCCCACCACCCCCAGCTTATCCGGGACTTAGAAGAAAGTTGGCTCAGTTGAATAAAGATTTGGAAAATTTGCCATTGGGCGGAACATGAACTAACCCTGTGTCTGCCTTCCCAGTGAGAGAAGTTGCAAATGGCACAAATGCACAAGGGAATCCAGTCACAGTATTTGTGGCTGTTCCCATAAAGCCAACTGAGTTGAGAGAACTAAAAAGGACTCTTCCAAAACTTCATGAATATATGCATGAGGTAGCGGAACAGTTGGAATTATTTTTAGGGCACAGTGAATACACCTACCCAGAGCTAATGTACATTTTGGGGCACCTCTTCACCCCAGAAGAAAGGAATTTAATCAGAAGAGCCATGGCCGCTTGGGATAGGAGACAGGCTGGACAACAAGGAGCAGTAGCCGCAAATGTGAAATTTCCCATAGCAGATCCCAATTGGGATTTGAATGATGCAGGTCACAGGGAGCACATGAGAGACATGAAGAGAATGATACTTGAAGGCATAAAACTTGCAATCCCACAAGGGAAAAATTTGACAAAAGCCTTTGAGGTAACACAGGAAAAAGGAGTCACCAGGGATTTCTGTGCCCGCCCGAGAAAGCTTAACCAAATACTGGAGTGGAACCAGAAACCCCTGCCTTTGAAGCACTGTTGAAATTACAATTTGTCACGAAAGTGTGGCCGGATATCCATAGGAAAATACAAAAAAATGGATGGGTGGACAGAAATTGGAATGTCAGATTTAATGAGAGAAGCCCAACAAGTCTTTGTTAATCGGGACACTGCAAAGACAAAACAAAAGTCGCAAATCATGATTGCTGCTGTGCAAACAGCAGTAAAGAATGAAGTGAGAAAAGAGAGAGAAACCAGACCAGTGGAACAGAAACCGGGGTGGAGGGATGAGAGATACCAAAACAGGGGACAGGGGCTGAGACCAACTCCATCTAGGAGATGGAGACAGGAAGGATAGAAACCCTGGGGTAGAACTTGCTTCCGATGCGGGAAGGAAGGGCATTTTGCACGTGAATGTCCAGAAACTCCTGAGGAGCAAAGCAAACGCTGAAAGTGGTGGGAGTAAGTGGAAAAACACAAGAAGTAGGAATCATTGAAGGAGTGAGATTGGAGTTGAATGACATAGTAACAGAGACAGAGATTCTGTTCATACCAGAGTCAGGAGTGAATCTGTTAGGAAGGGATTTGATGGAAGTGTTTGGAATAGAATTGTGGAACAAGCAGAGGGAGGTACGCATGTGTGTCCTAACAACAGAGGATGAGGAAACCATAATCCCAGAAGTATGGGCAGAAGAAGAAAAAGTTAGTAGCATGACTATGCAGCCTGTGCAGATTAAGGTGAAGCCAGGAATAACCAAGCTATGGACTCCCCAATATTCTCTTAGTATGAAGGGGAGGGAGGGGCTCAAGCCAGTGATCAATAGATTGCTAAAACAAGGGCTATTAGAGCCTACTATGTCACCATTCAATTCACCGATTTTAGCAGTACAAAAGAAAGATGGAACTTACAGACTGGTTCACGATCTGAGACGGATCAATGAGATAGTCATTCCCAGGTCCCGGTGGTCCCAGACCCTTACACGATATTAGGAAAAATCCCCCCAAAAGCCAAGTGGTTCACAGTAATTGATCTCAAAGATGCATTTTGGGCATGCCCGCTAGAGGAAGGGAGCAGGGATTTGTTTGCCTTTGAGTGGGAGGATCCTGAGAGTGGAAGAAAACAGCAGCTCAGATGGACAGTTCTCCCTCAAGGGTACACAGAGAGTCCTTTGTTATTCGGGCAGGCGTTGGAGGAGAAACTGATAACATTCAAAAGAAAGGGAGGCATGACCCTGATCCAGTATGTGGATGATTTATTGCTGACTGGAGAAAAGGAGGGGGAAGTGAGGGAAGCCTCTGTTGATTTATTAAACTGGCTGGGAAATCAGGGATTAAAAGTCTCAAAAGAAAAACTTCAATTTGTGGAAAAGAAGGTAAAATACTTGGGACATTATATCCAAGAAGGAGTTAGGTCCCTAGATCCAATACAGGGGATAATGAGTCTGGCCCCTCCTAGAAATAAAACTGAAGTGAGAAGAGCATTGGGGCTTTTAGGGTATTGCCGAATCTGGATAGATCAATACACAGTATTAGCCCAATTCTTACACCAGAAACTACAAGAGACAGGAGAGCAAGTGGAGTGGAAACAGGGCGATGATGAAAGATGGAAGAAGCTAAAAGAAGCATTGTCCACAACTCCAGTCCTGGCCCTACCAAATCTAAAGCTGCCATTCCACCTGTATGTGGTGGCCTCCGAGGGAGTAGCAGTCAGAGTTCTAGCCCAGAAAAGAGGAGGAAGATACCAGCCTGTAGCATTTCTTAGTAAAACTTTGGAAGCTGTAGTAAAAGGGTGGCCAGTTTGTGTGCAGGCTGTAGCAGCTGCAGCAATGTTGGTAGTTGAGAGCAAGAAACTGACTTTTGGTGGGGCCCTCATAGTGCATTCCCCTCACCAGATCACCTCAGTGCTAAGCCAGATTGCCACCACTTGGATGACTGACGGTCGAATAATGAAATATGAAGCCATTCTGAGAACTAGCCCTGATGTAACTGTTGGGACAGATAAAAACCTGAATCCGGCAGAATTTTTGGTGGGGCATCAAAAGGAATGGGATCATGATTGCTTACTGCAAGTAGATTTAATGACAAAGATTAGGAAGACTTGGAAGAAACTCCTCTGGAAGAAGGAGAGACATGGTTTGTGGATGGGTCCAGTAGGGTGGAAGATGGGAAGCGGAAGTCAGGATTTGCTATAGTGACAGGGGAGGGCGAGGTAGTTGAAAAAGGGTCGCTCCCAGTTACCTGGTCAGCACAAAAGTGTGAATTATTGGCACTGACTAGGGCTCTTGAGTTGGCTGAAGGGTTACAAGTAACCATATGGACTGACTCTAAATACGCTTGGGGAGTGGTACACACCTTTGGGAAGATCTGGAGGGAGAGAGGATACATCAAGGCTGATGGGAAGCAAATAGAGCAAGTACAGCTAGTGGAATGAGCTTTGGATGCATTACAACTCCCCCAAGAGGTAGCAATTGTCCATATCAATGCTCATCAAAAAGGAAACACTCCAGAGGTTGTGGGGAATAGGTGGGCTGACAAATGGGCAAAGGAAGCGGCTGGAGAAGTAGAGTTAACTATGGTAGCAATCCCAGTACTAGAAAAAGAAGGGAAGGAAAACTGGGATCCAGGAGAGGAGGTGGAAAGAGAGCTTGAGAAAGAAGGCTGTACCAAAACCCAGGAGGGCTGGATAACTGCAGAAGGAGTGCCCATCATATCCCCCACCACTATGAGAGGGGTGATGGAAAAACTCCATGAAGGGGGACACTGGGGGACTGAAGCTCTAGTCATGTCTGTGAAGCCTCATTTCTGGAGTCCGAAAATGTGGATGATAGCTCAGAGCATTTGTTGGAAATGTCTAGTATGCCTAAAAGTGAATAAAAGGGCAGCTCGGAAGAGAGAAAAAGGAGGGCGGCCTCTGGCTAGTTGGCCGTTTCAGAGGGCCCAAATCAACTTCACAGAGTTACCAGAAAAAGGGGGGTGGAAGTATTTGCTGATGATAAAAGACCAGTTAACTGGATGGGTGGAGGCATATCCTACTAGGAGAGCAACTGCCCCTACGGTGACAAAAATATTGTTAGAACAAATCATTCCGCGATATGGGATGATGGAAGCCATTGATTCAGACAGGGGTCTCACCTTTTGAAATGTTGATGGGGAGGCCTTATTTGGCTGAATTAGGACATCCCATCCCAGAGTTTAAAGATCTATTTCTCTGGAAATATTTGCAGGCACTCTCCCGGTCTTTGCTTTCTCTCCATAAACAGGGATTGTTGGCTAACGACCACCTTTGGCTGACAGTCAACATCCGCACGAAGTGGGAGACTGGATCCTGATTAAAACTTGGAAAACTGAGAAACTGCAACCTAGCTGGGAAGGCCCATACCAGGTGCTGCTGAAAACTGCATCTGCGGTCCATACTCGTGAAGGAGGTTGGACTCATTACAGCCGAGTGAAACAGGCACCGGAGCCTGAAAAACCTTGGAAGGCCATCCCAGTGGATGGACACCCATTGAAACTGACACTAAAAAAATGATGTGGTTACTCTGTGTAACCATCCTTGGACTACTATTAAAACCCAGAGGAACTGCTGGAGGTGATGACGACAAATGCCAACCTTGTATGAAAGCAACAAAGTCCGGACTAAAAGTGACCAAGACTTTGATCTACCATACCCAGTTAGACTGTAAAAAGAAGTTAAAATAAATTTGCATCGTAAATGGGACTTCCTATTCTATTTGTGGGGATGATTGGAAAAAGCAATGTTATGATCCAAAAGGGGCTGCTCACAGGTACACTATAAAAGTGCAGGCAGGGACCAAGGTGATGGTAAGTCATGATTTTTATAATGTTAAGGAAAGTCAGTCTGTCATGAGTTCGAGACAGAATTGAGAAAGAAAAAGGGGGGAGTTTGTGAGCAGGAGCTTTGCCATGTTAGAACAGAATAAGGGAGTAGTGTCTCGAATTCAGAAAACTCAGAGACGTAGCAGATACAAAATATCATTTTTCATAACAGACAATTTGCCACATTAGGTAGGAAAAATGTTTGTATTAGTTAGTGATTGGCTAAACATAGTTAGAATGTAAGCCAAGCCCTCGTAAGAGGGGGCGGCAGTTTAGGGCTATAAAAGCTTTGTTAAAACAAAGACCTGGGTTCCTTCAACGCCTGGAGGAACCTGCTTTCGCAAATGCGTAATAAACTTTGTTTCTTTGGATCAACGAACTGAGTCTTAAATCTCACTTTGACAAACCCATCTCACACATTTTTGGATAATCTCTGGTGGGACCACGATGGGGGTATTTCATCCATCCTTGACCTCATGGCAGCTTTTGATACCATTGACCATGGTATTCCTCTGGAGCGGCTTTGGGGGATGGGAGTGGGAGATCCTGGGCTATCCTGGTTCATTTCCTTCTTCTGCGGCTGCTCTCAGTCAGTGTCAATAGGAGGGAAGAGATCCAGCCCTCGCCCATTCCTTTGTGGGATTCCATAGGTCTTCATACTCTCTCTGTTCCTGTTCAACATTTATATGAATCCACTGGGTGAAATCATCCACCACCATGGACTGAGGTATCATCAATATGCTGATGATACTCAGCAGTATGTCTCACCTATGGTGAGTTAGTCATCCCTGTCACAATACTTGGAGGCTGTTAGAAAATGGGTGGGGAGCAACGGGTTGAAACTAAGCCCTGGTGAGTGGCTCTGGGTTTGGGGTTCTTTGCCCCAGGGAAAATTGCCATCTCTGGTCTTGGATGGGGTAGCATTACCCCAATTACACTTTGTGTGTAATCCTGGTGACTCCTGCTTGAAGAGCAGGTGACAGTCATTGCCATGAGAGCCTTTGCTCAACTGTGGGTTGTGTGCCAGTTATGCCCTTTCCTGGACCAACAAGCCCTTTTCACAAACACTCATGCCCTAGTCACATCACATCTTTACTATTATAATGCACTCTATATGGCACTGTCCTTGACAAGCATCAGGAAGCTCCAGTTCATGCAAAATGCAGCAGGCCGCATGGTTGTGTGTAGACCCTGGTCTGCACGTATCACTTCTCTTGCAGGAGCTGCATTGGTTGCCAATTTGCTTCTGGGACAATTCAAGGTGCTGGTCATCACCTTTAAAGCCTTTCATGGCTTGGACCAGATTATCTGGCAGACTATCTCTTGCCCGTCACATTTACCCAACCAAGCAGAGCGGGGAGGCAAGGAATGCTGTGGATCCCATCCCCTAGAGAGATACACCTGGTAGGACTCAGAAGAAGGGCCTTCTCCATGGTGGCTCCTTCTCTCTGGAACATCATTATCCCAGATATTAGAATGGTCTCCTCTCTAACATGCTTCTGAAAGGTGCTGAAGACCTGGTTCTGCCAGCAGGCCAGGGGAACACACAGCAGGATGGAGCCCATTAAACGGCTCATATGATGTGTTGTCGCCAGGGAAGGGGTGTGTAGAGTTATTTTATTAAATATGATTCTCTCTTTTATTATTTTTATTGTTTTTATATGATGTTTTTATATTTTTGCAAGCCACCTTGAGTTGCCATGTTTGAATAGGTGGAAATTTAAATTTCCTAAATAAAAATAAATAAATATGTGAAAAGTCAGTGATGTAGTTCTGGATTAATTTGAAAGTTGGAAGAATTTGCAGTATCAAATCAGGACTGTCTAATAGTTATCTGCAAGACAGAGGGGTTTCACCTTCCAATGAAGTGGTGAACCCAACCCAGCATGTCCAGAAATCATAACAGTTTTTTCAGTATTCACATATATGGAAGAAGCCTTTTTAGGAACGAATGATTGTATTGCTTCACAAAACTTCACTTGAAATGTGACTGAAATAAAGTAGACTCTTATAGCTTTGCATATTACCTTTCTTTCTAGAAGAAAGCCAGTTTAGTCTAGCATTAGAAACTGGGAAATAGTGAGGACTCATTTGAGTGACCTTGGGCTATCTCAGCCCTAGGAAGAAGGTAATGGTAAACAACTTCTGTATACCTTGCAAGAAAACTGAAGGGCTTCTCCAACTTTGCCAGAAATCAGAACAAATTTTAAAATACAAGCAAAATTAGAAAATTATTCTGCAAGGAGAAATCACCAAATATATTTTATGCCAGTTAAAAATATGGTGAAATCCTATTGTGCTTTTCTGTCTTGTAGTAAAATATCCGAAAGCTGGAACAAGAAAAATAAGTTTGGTAAGGATCTTATTATAATAATGGTGAATCCTAGAAAGAGAAGGGAGGGAGGGAGGGAGGGAGGGAGGGAGGGAGGAAGGAAGGAAGGAAGGAAGGAAGGAAGGAAGGAAGGAAGGAAGGAAGGAAGGAAGGAAGGAAGGAAGGAATTTCTAATACTCTGCCAAATCCTCACATGGAAATTCATTGGGGAAACTGGCAGGAAGTTGTTCGTCTGTTTAAAATATGAAAATATCTCTGAAACAATGAACCAGAGGAGCACACATTATATAGGATAATACTAAATAAAAAGAAATCACATTTGTGGTATCCACTCAAAGGCCACAGTGTGTCAATCTCTTAAGATTTTGCAGATACTTCTCGCATCTAATGACAATCATATCATCTAAATAGTACTGAATGCCTGGACAGTATTGTAGCACATGGTTTATTGCTCTTTGCCAAAATGCTGGTACAAATGTTACTCCAAAACAAGTCTATTGTAATGATATAGTCCTTTGTGTGTCTTTATAGTCAGAAACATTATAGAATATTCCTATTTTTTCATATGTATGCAATCATTTTTTAAATAATACCTAATTATTTACTTAGATAATGGATTGCTGAGGTTCACCCACTGGTGATATTAGCAGTTTTATTCCACTTAAAATTACCTTTGTGTTATGTATGTAGGTTTGAATGTTATTGGTTTATTTGAACTGTTCTTGTAAAATGTCAAATGGTATTGGTTTAAATAGTGCGGGAAGAAACCCTGCACTCCCACTGGCTGGCAACTACGGCTGCTGGCTATAAAAAGCAGCCGTAGCCCAGCCAAGTCAGGTCCATTCGAGCTGTAGTCACTTAATAAACTCTTCACTGAAGCTCTTCGCGTCTGACTCTTCATGCAAACTTAACACTGGCGACGAAGGTGGGATTGCCCTGAAGAAGAGGCAACACGGAAGATAAGCAGAAGAGCGAGATGGCTGCCCCGTTCGTTCTGGCGGTGGAAGACTGGGAATCGTATGCGGATCGCTTCCAGATGTACTTGGAAGGAAACGACCTCGCCGATATCCCGGAGAAGCGGAAGAGGGCGGTATTTCACGCACTGCGGTCCGCAGTCTTCAAGATGGCGAAGGAGTTGGCGGGAGCTGCGGAATTGAAGGTAATGGAATGGCCTGATTTGGAAAAGCTTTTAAGAGCCCATTACGCCCCACAAGTATCGTGCCTAATTAAGAGACACGAGTTTTACCGTCGGGATCAAGGGGAAAGCGAAAATGTTAATGACTTCATGGCAAGTTTAAGGGACATTGGGGTGCTTGTGACTTTACCAACTTAGAAGAGGCCATGCGTGATCGGTTTGTCCTAGGCCTCAAAGATAAGGTCTTACAAAGCAAACTGTTAATGAAACCTAAGATCACGTTTAAGGAGGCCATGAAGAAGCTGTTTCAGTGGAAGCCACCAAGTCCTCAGCAGTGGCCATGAAAAGATTAACAAGGCCTCAAGCCAGGCCTCAAGCCATTCTGATGTGGAAAAATCCACAACAACCCATTGCGAGCAAATAGACTCTGATTCAGATTGCAGTGAGGTGGAGGAAGGAATTTTTAGACTCAGAATGGAGAAGAAAAGGAAAGACCCTGGGAAAAAGAGGCAAGAATTTTATTGCAGAGGCTGTGGGGGGGGGCACTCCCGCACTGAATGCAAGTTCTTAGACACCATCTGCCTACGTTGTGAGAAAAGGGGTCACCTAGCCAGAGTCTGCCCAACAATTTCATTGAAAAGATGGGGCGCAATGCAGAAGCAAAGGGGAAGAATGAAACTCATCAAACAATCACCATTGGTCATTCTTCACCCTTGAGAAGCAGAAAAGTACACGTGAAGGTGTTCATTGAAGGAAGGCCTTGCCAAATGGAAGTGGACTCAGGCTCTTATTTATCTATGGTGTCATGGGACACTATTTACAGGCTACTTCCCAACATTCAGAAGAAACATTTCCAGAAGCAAGCACTGACTCTTAAAGACTACCAAGGGAACAAGATTCCAGTAGTTGGAGCAAGAGATTTCAACGTGCAGTTTAAAGGCCACACCAAACGTTTGCCCTGACCATCGTGGACAAGGATCGCCCAAGCTTGCTGGGACTTGAGTGGTTCAAGCCACTAGGCATCGAGGTGACTGGCATCAATCACGTGAGCAACTCTGAATGGGAGGAGGCCTTGAAGTCTGAGTTTCCAGAGGTCTTCAGCGAAGGACTGGGCAAGTATATGGGGACCCCTATCACTTTCAACCTAGATCCCAAGGTGCCCCCAATTCGTTTAAAGCCCAGGAGGGTTCCATTTGCTTTAAAGGAAAAATTGATGCACAATTAGACAAATTAATTGCTCAAGGGGTTTTAGAGCCCACTGATCACTCCAGATGGGAAACACCCATAGTCACACCAGTCAAGGCTGATGGGTCAGTAAGAATTTGTGGAGACTATAAGGGGACACTGAACCATGCGCTGCAGCAGAGCGCATAACCAGTGCCAGTTGTGCATCATCTGTTACATTCACTTGGCAGGGGTACAGTCTTTGCCAAATTGGATTTGGCCCAGGCATATCAACAACTAACAGTTGATGATGCCACTGCAGAGGCCCAAACCATTGTGACTCATAGAGGTGCCTTCAAATGTAAAAGGTTACAATTTGGAGTAAGCGTGGCACCAGGCATTTTCAAAGCCTTATGGAAAGAATGCTCCAAGGACTGCCAGGGGTAGTGCCTTACTTTGATGATGTGTTAATCTCTGCTGAAAATGACACTCAGCTTCAAGAAAGACTCAGAGAAGTCCTTACCAGATTCAGAAAGCGGGTTAAAAGTCAAGGAAGAAAAATGCACACTTAAGACAGACAGGGTTGAGTTCCTGGGCTACATGATTGACAAGCATGGCATCCACCCTACTGATGCCAAGGTTAAAGCAATCAAAGAAGCCCCTAAACCTAAATGCAAAACAGATTTGCAAGCCTTCCTTGGACTTATTAACTTTTATCACATGTTTCTACCTCAAAAGGCAACCATTGCTGAACCTTTGCACAGATTACTTGATAAGAAGTCTGTTTGGATCTGGGGAGGAAGGAACAATCAGCATTTAACAGTATTAAGAGACTAATCACATCTGATGCTGTACTGATACAGTTCTCTGAGAATTTGCCTGTTGTACTGACTTGTGATGCATCCCCTTTGGAGTGGGGGTTTGAGCCACAGGCTTCCCAGTGGGAGAGAAGCCCCTATTGCATTTTACTCTCGCACTTTGACCAAAGCAGAGAGGAATTATAGCCAACTGGACAAAGAGGCATTGGCAGTTGTTGCAGCTGTCAAGAAATTTCATGAATATCTGTATGGCAGGACATTTACCATTGTTACAGATCACAAACCTTTGTTAGGCATTGTGGCAGGAGACAAACCTACACCTACTATCCTGTCACCAAGAATGCTGAGGTGGACTGAATTTCTTGCAGCTTATTCATACAAACTGATTCACAGGCCTGGCAAGGACATTGGACATGCTGATGCACTGAGTCGTTGCCCACTGCCTTGCCACAAGGAGGACTTTGAACCTGAAACACACACCTTTTTCCTAGAAACTGTTGCCAAGCTTCCAGTTCATGCTGCTGAAATTGCCAGAGAGACTGCCAAAGACACTGTGTTGGCTCCTGTTATAGGCTGGATTAAGAAAGGTTGGCCTCTTCAAGATCTACCTCACCTTGCCCAACCTTTTAAGTCCAGGCAAACTGAATTATCTGTATTAAGAGGATGTATTTTGTGGGGTAACAGGGTGGTTATTCCTGCAAAACTGCAAAGAGAGGTTTTGGAAATGTTACATGAGGGTCATCCTGGTATTGTAAGGATGAAGGGATTGGCCAGGAGTTATGTATGGTGGCCAGGTATTGACAAAATGGTTGAAAACTGGGTTGCATCTTGTCCCAATTGCCAGGTAGTCAGGCCTGCCCCACCTCACGCCCCCACACAGGAATGGGAATGTCCTAGGGGCCCATGGTCTAGGATCCACATTGATTTCGCAGGTCCTACTAGAGGGCACACTTTTCTTATTATAGTAGATGCATATTCCAAATGGCTAGAGGTGTTTCCCATGACATCCACCACAACTGATGCTGTCATCAAGCAGCTCAGAAAACTGTTTGTAACCCACGGGTTACCTGATGTTCTTGTCTCTGACAATGGCCCTCAATTTACATCTAACATTTTGAATCCTATCTAGCACAACAGGGTATCAGACATGCCCTTACTGCCCCTGGGCACCCTTCGGCTAACGGCCGGGCTGAACGCATGGTACGTTTTACCAAAGAGAAGCTCCAGCAACTGGGTCCTGGGGACATCACTGAGAAGGTTGAAAACTTCTTAGTGTCCAGCACATCACTCCTAGCCCATCTAATAACTTATCCCCAGCAGAGTTGTTGATGGGTAGGAAACTTAGGTCTTCCCTTGACCGCCTTCATCCCACTTACGCACCCAACGCACCACTGGATTCCACTTCCAAAGTTCGTACATTCAGTGTGGGTGATTCTGTGTATGCTAAGAACCTTATAGGTGAACCTTTGTGGATTCCTGCTGAAATAACTCAGATCACAGGCCCTCGTTCTTACAGGGTACAAACAGAGGATGGACTCCTCTGGAGCAGGCACATTGATCAACTTAGATCCAGGTTCTCAGGAACATCGCCTTGTTCTCTCTAGTTCCCCACCTGATGTCAATTCTAGGGGAAGGGGAGGAACTGGAGGAAAATCAGCAAGCAAGAATCAACCCCATGTGTAACAAGCCATTACGACAGGAACCATTCCAAAACCTGTCACAATGCCAAAATCCATCCTTAGAAGTGGAAGATTGTACATCACTACCTGACTTGGGTGCTGACATTGGGCTGGAGATGGGTTGGGAGGAGAGACCAGATTCTAACAGTCAAACAGGGTCTTCTTTCACAGGAAGTCCCAGCAGGGAAATGTCAGCAGACACATTTCCTCTCTCACTGGGTGAGAACGTTAAAACTTCTGAACCACGAAGGTGTCAACGTACACGTAAGAGCCCCACCTATTTAAAAGAATACATTAGATAGGTTGGGGTTTGGTATGGACTGAACCTAGTGGGGAGGGGTGTTATGTATGTAGGTTTGAATGTTATTGGTTTATTTGAACTGTTGTTGTAAAATGTCAAATGGTCTTGGTTTAAATAGTGCGGGAAGAAACCCTGCACTCCCATTGGCTGGCAACCACGGCTGCAGGCTATAAGAGGCAGCTGTAGCCAAGCCAAGTCAGGTCCATTTGAGCTATAGTCACTTAATAAACTCTTCACTGAAGCTCTTCGTGTCTGACTCTTCATGCAAACTTAACACTTTGCTTCTATCCAATCCAAGTCAATTTCTACCTTTTTGCATATGGTACATGAAAGACGGCATGTTTTCTGAAAATTCCATGTGTGACTTTCATGTAGCCCTATTTTACCTTTGATATGCTAATGCCAACTTTGGACACAGGCAATATCCAGTAGCTGTTTCACTGTACATGGGCTGTTGATGGAATTTCAATTCAGCAGCAGCTTTCTCAATTGGTCATGACCCCAGACTACTGATTTACCTGTTTTTACAACATGTTAGTCCCAGTAAACCTGGCTGATTGTTGTATTTTAGAGTTATCACTCAAATTGGAATTATCCTTTTTTTTCCAGTATAAATTTTTAATCATATTATTGTAGCATTTCTGGATTGTTCTTCACACTCACTGTGCTACACAGGTAGTCCTCAGCTTATAGCCACAATTCAGCCCAACATTTCTGTTGCTGAACAAGAGAAGTTAAGTGAACTTTTCCCAATTTTATTACCTTTCTTGCCACAGTTGTTAAGTGAATCACTGAAATTGTTAAATTAGTAACATGCTTGTTAAGTGAATGTGGTTTCCCCATTGACTTTGTCAGAAATATCACAAAAGGTGATCATGTGACCCTGGGACACTGCAAGTGTCACAAATATGAGCCAATTGCCAAGCATTTGAATTTTGACCATATCACGTGACCATGGGAATAATGTAATGATTGTTAAGTGTGAAAAATGGTCATAAGCCACTTTTTTCAGTGCCATTTTAACATCAAATGGTCACTAAATGAACTGTTGTAAGTTGAGGACTACCTATACAGCAGAACCAATATCCAATTCTATTAATATGGTTTTGCCATTAGATTTTGGTATGATCCCTAAGGCTGGCCTTATTTCATTGTTTGTGCTTTGGAAGCCATTTTATCTTTCAGTCTAATGTTTCCATATAAGTGGCAAATTCAAATATTTCTTTAAATGTTATATTTGCCTCTGTTTTCTTAATGCTTTCTTTTGGAATTGCCTAGTCTAGCCAGTCTATTTTTAGTTCTTTATCAAACCTATAACATTCAAATAGCTTTTTGAGAAATGTATGTTACAATAGACCCATTCTCTTTCTGCCTTAGAAACATGAAACATTCTGCAATCAATAATGATTTTGTCACCAAATATTTATTTATTTATTTATTTATTTATTTATTCAACTTATATGCTGCCCCCTCTCCCAAAGGACTCGGGGCAGCTCACAACTAAAATACAGTACAACAATAAATTACTTTAAAATTATGTTAAACAAGTTATAAGCCAAATAAGCAATTAAAACCCCCAAGTTAAAAGGAAAACCCCAAGAGTCAACATAGCCCAGATTGTAAAACAGCCAGGTTTTAACTCGTGGCGGAAGGTGGAGATCGGAGCCAACCGAAGCTCCAGCGGAAGAAGATTCCATAGAGCGGGGGCACAGAATAGGCCCTCCCGGGTTCCCGCCAAGCGACACTGAGTCACAGACGGCACCCTGAGGAGACCCCGTCTGTACGGGGCAGTTGGTACTTGATGCTGGGAGGAGTCGTTCTCATAAATATCCTGGACCCATGCCATACAGGACTTTGAATATTAAAACCAGCACCTTGAACCTCACCCGGAGGGCAACCGGAAGCCAATGCAGGCCACGCAGGAGGGATGTGACATGGGAGTATCGGGAAGCTCCCATCACTACCCGCACGGCTGCATTCTGCACCAGATTTGTTATTTTTATAATTCTGCAAAATTGAAATGTGAAGAATTTCTGGGCCAATCAACTTGAATACCTGTCTTTCATAACACTCAATAAAATATATATATATTTATTTGCTGCAAAAATCTATCTATATATAATGTGCAGATGGAGAACTGTTAAACCAATTAAGACTCCTGACTGCTGAGTTCTTTTTTCTCTCTTTATTCAGTGCAATCAGTTCATCATTACCAGCCCAGTCTAGCCCAACTTAGTCTATATATTTACACACACACACACACACACACACGTGTTTGTTTTGTGTGTGTGTATGTGTGTGTGTGTGAGAGAGAGAGAGAGAGAGAGAGAGAGAGAGACTGAATGGTATAAGTCACAATTGAACTTTTGTCCAGACTATGCCAAGATTTTTAAATTATAGTTTATTTAAAAATCTTGACAAGCATAATTTGAAAACATGTTGTGTCACTCACTGTTTTGTGTATCCTTAATTAATAAGCTACATAAAGATTTTTTTAAAAATAATTTGGTCAGTCATTACAATTTGGCCAGTCAATAAAAAAAAATAGAATGAAAGGAATCACCATTTTCTAAGCTTAATTACAGAATTTTTTAAAATATAAATCACTATCTTCTTCATGAAATATGACAATATTTTGGAATTGAAAATGGAAACTTGATATAAAATTTGATCGATGTTATCAAGTCACACTCTAGACAAGAAAGGCATCAATTTCTGTACTTCCGAAAATTTCTGGATCTGCTTTTCTTCTCATTTAAGCCAGACAAAAACAACTCCCTTCATCTCTTAGACTGAATTGCCTCAGGTATTTGAGCATGCCCTTCTTCCTCCTCTGAGAATAAAAGAAAGTAAAATATATTGTATCCCAAAGTAAACACATCCAACAGACAGGTAGAGCATTGTATTGACAATAAGAATGCAAAATACTTGTAAAGGGTGGGGGGGTTGACCTTGGGCTACTAAATCAACCTTTTGGACTGTGATTTCATACAGCAGTCCAATAAAAGGGAAAGGAAAGAAAACACAAAAGAAAATTGTGCACTGCTATGGATCATCCATTAAACTGTCTGTTGAATCTGGTATAATGTTAAACAGACCAAAGATACTCTGGTATATGCAGCCGGAATTCATAATACATTCAGCTGATCCACCTCTATAAACTTATTCGCTGAAGCCCATATTTCTCTTTTTATTTTAAGAGTGTGGACAGAGTCTGTCTACTCATCAGTATCCCACTGTCAGCCCTAAGATCTACAAAGAGCAGACTTGTGGTTTGTTTTTAAACATGTCACTAAAAATTCACAGTTTACTCAGTCTAGTTGCTCATATATGTGTAGACATGAATTTATTTATTTATTTATTTATTTATTTATGAGATTTCTATGCCGCCCTATCTCTGTGAGGACTCAGGGTGGCTTACAATCATAAAAGAAGAACAATACAAAAATTAAAAAACTATTAAACCAGAAATCTCACAAACCATTAAAATTTAAAAGTACAGCTAAAAACCCTCCCCCCCATCAGTTCGGGTAGGCAAATTGTAACAGCCATGTTTTTAGGCCACGGCAGAAAGATCAGAGGTCAGGGGCCACCCGAAGCTCCAGGGGCAGCTGGTTCCATAGGGTGGGTGCTCCCACAGAGAAGGCCCTACTCCTGGGAGTTGCCAGCTGACATTGCCTGGCTGACGGCACCCCAAGGAGGCCCCGCCGGTGGGAGTGCATGGGACATCGGGAAACGGTTATTGGCAGCAGGGTCTCCTGCAAATACGTTTAAAGTCAAGAATTGATTTTAATGTATTTTTAATGTATTTTATTGTATTTTTTAAATGTATTTTGACCAAAGACTGACAAAATGGATTTTTTAACTTCTTCAATATTTTGGTGTCATCCATATCAGGTTAGAAATTCATGTTCTTGATGTCTAATAGTTTTTGAATATTAAAAAAGGACTATTAGAATATGACAAGCAGGAAAAGGCTATCCCTTTTTCAGACTCGTGAAATCACAATTTGTATGCCTGATTTCACTTTTCAGTCTCTTTGTTGGCAGACAGACACAAATAATTACTTAACTTGTTCTCCATCCATCCTACCCTGAAACTTTAAGAAAGGCAGATGTGGATAACTAGATAACTATTAATGTGGTTAGATAAAAAGCAATTATCCTTAATTGAAACAGTTTTGAATATTGACAGGGAAGAGCCTAAGTTTGATTTTTTTTTGTCAAACAAGTATAAGTATGAACATAACATATAAACATATCAGTATAAACAGGTATAAATATATACATAATAAATGAGTACGAATAAATGGATAAATGGGAACAGTAGGACAGGGACACTAGGCAGGCTGGTGCAATTATGCATGCCCCCTCTGTATCTTATACTCTGATAAGAACTTAGTATGTTTAGTTTAATAGAAAGAAAGTCGAGGGGAGAAATGATAGCAATCATCCAAAGCTTGAAAGATGCCATAGAGAAGAGGAGGGCTAGAATTATTTTCCATAGTTCCTGAGGATAGGATCAGAAGCAATGGATGAAAGCTCTTCAGATCCAATCTGAAAATAAGGAGAAATTCCTGACAGTGAGAATTAATAAGCAGTGAAACAGCTTTCCTTCCAATGTTGTGGGTGTTCCATTGCTGGAGGTTTTCAAGAAAAGATTAGACAACCATTTGTCTGAGTTAGTATCAGGACTCCTGCCTTGGGCAGGGAATTAGAATAGAAGACTTCCAAATCCCTTTCCCACTCAGTGATTCTATAACAATCTCTAGTTCAACAATTTAACCATTGTAGATCTTAAATTTAGGAAAATCCTCTCTTTGCAATTTTCTTTGAAATAAATTATTTCTAAATTTCATTTGCCAAAGAATTTGGATCCAAATTTTCTTGCTAAAATCATGCCCAAATTAAACATGTATTAAATGTAACTTTACTAGTAGTATTCTTTTATATGGGAGTTAATAATTATTCAGACACAAAAAAATGCTAAAAATAAATGAACCCAAGAATCATATTATATTCGGCAACTTATTTAGAAAGCACAAAGATAACAAAGGTATGGAAGCTTCTTTTCTCTTCATTAACATTACTATTTACTTAATGTTACTCTATTTAATACTTAAAAGTATGAATGTATTATTAGTTGAAAAATAGTTATAAACCAACATAAAGAAGTACGAGTTATTTACTGTTTAGATGATAGTGAACGAAGATGAAATAAGTATTAGTTTGTACAGACTAGTAGATTGTATCAAATTCGATATCAATGTAAAAAATATTTATATATTAGTGTTTTTTGTATTTTCTATCAGTGTTTTTGTACATGTGTGTTTTTAAGTTTGTAAATAAAGTTGTTTTTTAAAAAAATATTCAGACACAATTTTGATGCTTTCCCTCAAGCTTTGTCCTAAGAAGGCCCATCCTCTAAAACTGAAAATTTGTATTCAAATAAATGATCTTTAGATGACACCACAATTTGCTAACTAGGTTAAGAAGAATGGAAGTAATAAGTAGAAATAGGAATTAAGAATGACAATATAGACAGCAAACTCTGCTAATCCATATTTTATTGAGAAACAAATCAGTCGCTCTTTGTTGCTATTTAATTAGTTTTACATGAAACTGTCATTTAATTTATGCTGACATCAGAACCAAATTTAATACGAAGGCACATTATGTAAAGATCGCTCTCTGGAAGAGACCCTAATGGCGGAAAAGGTGGATGACAGGACAGGCAGCAGCAAGATGGATGGATTCGGTGCAGTGGTCATGAGTGCACCAGCAGAAAACTTGAAAGACCAAGCTAGAGACATGTAGTCATGGAGAAATCTATTTATCTGGCCACTCAGAGCCAACAATGACTTGATGGCATTCAATTAAACAATTATCATTTACAAAATTCATATAATGAATGTATTTTTAAGGCAAGCAAATGAGCAACCAAGCCCAGTAAATGCAAATGCAAGGAAAATGTTTTTTTTTTGTACTTTCTTCTTTGATAATATAGATTGATTTTGTAAGGCTGCTTTAGTTCCTTCCTTTTGAATTTACAAGGAAACTGGAGCTCTATAACTGAAAAAATATATCCTTTAGCACTTGATTGTTTTCCTGCAAGTGAAAGGTAACAACTAAATTTCTTCCTGCCTTGAATATGGAATTGTTTTCAGGCAAGACTGATATTAATATTGATGTAGGGAAATGATATGTATTACTGCACTGTTGAGTAACTAAGCAAAACAACTATATCTTAATAAATTAAATTGCTCCTATAATTAATGCTTATAAAAAGTGATTATTTGGAGAGGGCGGGGCTTGTGTCCCAGTGATACTACGTGCGATTGAGAAGCTCCTGGATCGCTGTAGATATCTTCTCAGCTGGACGGTCCATTTGGACCTAAACCGTCCCGAAGAGACAGTGAAGGGAAAGAGCATGTCCTGTCGACATCGCAAAGTCCCTGGTTGATCCAGGAGAAGCTCTTTTTGCCAGTGGAAAAGAGGCAGCCATCAAGCTGCTGAAGCTGGGACAGCTCCGAAAGAAAGGCAAGATCGGATGAAGGTGTGTCAGTTTGGTGCGAGGTTCTTTTTATTTACTTATTTCTGAAGAGAACACCCCAATAACTGGAAAGTGGACTTAAAAAGTAAAGAGAACAGTTTATAAGCGAGATTAAGCTTTTCTTAAGATTGATGGCTTTTTCTTCCTTTTTATCTCTTCTGGAACTATTTGATTTTAAAAGGGACTGGCTTTTCCTCTATGTAAAATAATCTTTTGTTCTGATGGTCTTTTTCCTTTTTTCTCCACCAATATTTTTTTGGATTAAATTCTGTTTATGATTTTAAGAACTTTTAGAAAAGAGAGCAATACCAATGTGCCTTTTCTCTTTTTTCCCCTTTTTCTTGCTCTTGAGGGGAGGAGTGAAAGTGAAAGCACTGCCATTTAGAGGATTGGATATACTGTATTCCTTTCTTCTTCGTTTGTTTATCTATGTGAGCTGCATTCAAGGACATAGAGTTCCTTCTTGAAAGAGATAGTGGGGTGAGCATGACAGATTGTATACACAGGTGCCCATCTGTGAACTATTGATAGCGAACCAGAGTTGGAACTGAAAGAAAAGACTAAAGTGACCTTGAAAATATATTCTACTGGAAATTTGACTTGATATTCTAAAAAGCCTTGGACATCTGGTGGCAGTAGTTTTCTTTTTCTCTTTGGCTGGATTTGTGGCTGCTCTATCTTTTCCACCCCATTGATTGAATTTTTATTGTTTGGATTATCCTTTTTCAATTTTTAGCAAGGAATCTTTCTTTTTCCCTTTTCTCTTATGATTTGCTCCCCTTTTCACTTTTTCTTTTTCATCTTGTTGATTCACCATTGGATTAGGGTATATAAATACCTGAAGTCTCTTCCTTTTTCCTTTTTATTTTTGAACTGGTAACCACCTGTTGTTGCTTTTTGAGACCTTCCTTTTCTTCTTTACTTTTTCTATTTTTGTATACAAGTGGAACCAACTGGATTAAGGTGTACAAGAACCTGAAGAATTTTTGTTTCTTTAATTTTTTATATTCCTTAATATTTTTAATTTTTACTTTTTTTCCCTTTTTGTCTACTTATTTTTATTATTTTTGGAGGCCCTCTGCTTTTGGGGGCCCTACTAGGAAATAACTATAAAATGAGTAGAAAAAATAGCTCAAGCTCTCAATCAACAACTCCTGCTTCTTCACCATCTGGAGGTCAGCGATCAATACAGGCAATGTTGCAACAGGAAAAGGAAAAAGAGAAGGAGGATACATTACAGAAGATTTTGCAAGGAATTCAAATTCTACAGACAAAAGTAGAAAATGTTGAAAAGAGTAATGAGAATATCTCCCAAAAATTGAACAGACAAATCAAAAGGTGGAGAAGATTCAGCAGAAAATAGATAAGATGGATGAAAAAGTTGAAAATATTCAACAGAAAACTTGAAAGACAGATGAGAAAGTGGAAAATATCCAAGAGATGATGACCAAATATGATGAAAAGATTAAGAAAATTGAAGAGCAGGACGAACAAAGATAAGGAAATTGGAAATATCAATATCAGATTGAGTGAAGTTGAAAAAGACAGGATTGAATCATTGAGAGGAGAGATGGATAGATCAGAATTTTACTTGAGATTTCAAAATGTGGAGGAAGAAAAGGGTGAAAACCTCGTTGGAAAAATGATAGAAATATTGAAGCACTAGAAATAACAAAAGAAAATGATGGATGGAATGGATGAGTGTTTTGTGTACATACAAGATATGCAATGAGGAATAAGCTACCAAGAGAAGTCCATATTAGATTTACTAAGAAAATTATTAAAACACAAATTTTGCAAATGATAAGAAAAAGACATTAAAGTATAAAGACAAAGAAATTGTGGTGCTGAAACAGGTACCAAGAAGAGTAGGAGACAAGGAGAGTACCTCTTTCTAAACAAAGAACTGCTTAGAAAAGAAATAAATTATAGATGGCTGATACCAGAAGGCCTTCTGTTTACATGGGGAACAAAGACATAGAATTGACACGGTTGAAAAGGCAGAATCATTTTATTATGAATATATTAGAGGAAAGGAGGAAGATACAAGAAAAGAAGAGCCCTTGATTGAACCTCAAAAGGAGTTGATAGCAGTAATTGAAAAAGAAAAGGAAAAAGAAGAAGGCACAGTAGAGTGGAGCCAGAGAATGAAGAAATAAGATCCACCAGAGCAATAAATCCCTCTTACAAAATCTAAAATGGAGGAAAAGAAAACTGGTTACGATGTATATAAATGGACTCAATTCAATCATTAAAGAAGGAAAGTATTTCTACAAATTGGAGAAATTAAAATTTGATATAATTTGCCTACAAGAGGTACATATTAAAAAACAACATGAACACGTACTGAAACAAAAAATTAGGAAAATTGTTTACTTCATTGGCACAATGTAAAAAAGAAGGCGTGGTTCTATATATTAAAGAAACAATTTCAGCTGAATTAATTTATACAGATGATGATAGAAGAATCTTAATGGTAGAAATAATGGACAATAATACTAAAATACTTTTAATAGCAATATGTTGTGGCCCGCCTGAGCCTGTGCTGACAGAAGGACCTGAAGAAAAAGAGGAGCGGGCAATGCCTTCCTCACAGGGCCTTCCTCCCAGGATCTTCCTCCTGGCAAGGCCTCCCCTCCCAGGACCTTCCTCCCTGGCAATGCCTCAGGTTTCCTCAGAAAGCCAAGAGGAACTGCCTGAGAGGCGTGTATCAGTGGCCACGGCGAGAGAGAGGAGGGTTCCTGGCTTGATCCCAGGCAACGTCGGAGGGAGAAACGTCAGCAGCAAGCGTAGAGGCGTGGGAGGGCCAGAGATTGAGCTGGACCACACCAGGTATAAAAGTGGGTGTGCCTCGTTGCAAACTCTGTATGTGACAAAGTGTAAATGAAGCCGAGGATTCCGTCTGTGTGCTTGATTTAGTTTTGGACTCTGAAAATAAATCAATCTTCTGTGAGTACCATTCCTTGTTGGCTTTGAATTGGTGAGCCTGGGTGACTGCCAACACTCTTGTCGGGAGAGATAACTGGGATTTTGGAGACAGGCCAGCGTGACTCTCTGTGCTAGCGTTCCTTACCTTCTGGGGAAGGGAAGGTGAGACAGAACATTTTGTCACATACCCCAAAGACTCTAACCATCTTTAAACCAAGATGGACCAGCAGCAGCAGCAGCAGCAGCAGCAGCAGTTACACCAGTTACAAGCTGAGAATCAGGGCTTGCAACAACAGTTGCTGCAATTAGCAGCTCAACTTGCCTTGCTGAATGCTCCTGCAGCACCTCCTCCCCTCCCCATCGGAATGCCCGGTAGCTGTGCCAGATAAGTTTTCTGGGCAGCCAGAAATGTTTCCGGCTTTCATGGGACAGTGCCAGTTATTTATGGCTATGAGGCGGAGGATTTTCCTGATGACGGACTTGGGTGGGGTTTGTGATAAGCCTCCTTTCTGGCTCTGCAGCCCGGTGGGCCACGCCCTTGTTGGTTCAAAACAGCCCACTATTAACAGACTGCCAGGGCTTTTGGCAACACATGCGCCTCATGTATGAGGACCCCATCCGCACCCAGGCGGCAGCCAGGCGCAAAGGACCTTGCCAGGCGCCCCCTGCAGGACTATATTGCGAATTTTGTCTGCTCTGCATGGACTCCACCTGGAATGATCGCGGCTGCTGGGCCTTC
>CM019155.1:38500248-38569468 GCA_009733165.1 Naja naja
CCTGAGAGAGATGGCTGTGCTGAACACCCTCCCAGCCCCATTCGATCGACGAAGACTGGGAGATGTATGCAGATGGTTTCAAATATCTGGAAGCGATCTTGCGACATTTCTGAGAAGCGGAAGAGGGCAGTCTTTCTCACGCACTGCGGTCTGGCAGTTTTCAAGATGGCGAAGGCATTGGCGGAGGCTGCAGACATGAAGGTAATGGAATGGCCTGACTTAGAAAAGTTGTTAGAGCCCATTCGCCACAAGTATTGTGCCTCATTAAGAGACATGAGTTTGTCGGGATCAAGGGGAAGGGAAGCGTAAATGACTTAAGTGGCAAGTTTAAGAGACATTGGGGGTGCATGTGAATTTAACAATTTAGAAGAGGCCATCGCGATCGATTTGTTCTGGGCCTTAAAGACAAGGTGCTTCAGAGCAAGTTATTACTAAACCTAAGATCACGCTGAAGGAAGCAATAGAAGAGGCCTCTTCAGCAGAAGCTACCAAGTCCTCAGCAGCAGCCATGAAGAAAATTAACAAGGCCACAAGCCATCCTGATGTGGAAAAGTCCACAACAACTCATTGTGAGCAAATAGATTCTGAGTCAGACTGTAGTGAGGTGGAGGAAGGAATTTATAGACTCAGAATGGAGCGGAAAAAAGAAAGACCTGGGAAGAAAGAGGCAAGATTTCTACTGCAGAGGTTGTGGAAGCCACCCCGCGCACTGAATGCAAGTTTTAGATACCATCTGCCTCCGTTGTGAAAAAGAGGACACCTAGCAAGAAGTCTGCAAATCATCCAGAACTCCACAACAGAAGGAAGTTTCCTGACAAAGAATTCAAGCCCAACAACCTCAGTGAGAAAATGGGGCACAGCACAGAAGCAAGGGGAAGAATGAAACTCATCAGACAGTAACTATTGGTCATTCTTCTTCTATCAATAAGAAAAGTGCATGTCAAGGTACTCATTGAAGGAAGACCTTGCCAAATGGAAGTGGACTCAGGCCCATATTTATCTATGGTGTCATGGGACACTATTCACAGACTACTCCCAAACATTCAGAAGAAGCATTTCAAGAAGCAAGCCCTGACTCTTAAGGACTACCAAGGGAACAAGATTCCAGTAGTTGGAAGAGAATTCAACGTGAAGTTCAAAGGCCACACCAAAGCCTTGCCCCTGACCATCGTGGACAAGGATCGCCCAAGCTTGCTGGGACTTGAGTGGTTCAATCCACTAGGCATCGAGGTGACTGGCATCAATCACGTGAGCAACACTGAATGGGAGGAGGCCTTGAAGTCTGAGTTTCCAGAGGTCTTCAGCGATGGATTGGGCAAGTATATGGGGACCCCTATCACTTTCAATCTAGATCCCAAGGTGCCACCAATTCGCTTAAAGCCCAGAAGGGTCCCATTTGCCTTAAAGGAAAAAATTGATGCACAATTAGATAAACTAATAGCTCAAGGAGTTTTAGAGCCCACTGACCACTCCAGGTGGAGACACCCATAGACACCAGTCAAGACTGATGGGTCAGTGAGAATCTGTGGAGACTATAAGGGGACATTGAACCATGCGCTTCAACAGAGCACATATCCAGTTCCAGTGGTGCATCATTTACTACATTCACTTGGCAGGGGTACAGTCTTTGCCAAATTGGATCTGGCCCAGGCATATCAACAATTAACAGTTGATGATGCCACTGCAGAGGCCCAAACCATTGTGACTCATAGAGGTGCTTTCAAATGTAAAGGTTACAGTTTGGAGTAAGCGTGGCACCAGGCATCTTCCAAAGCCTTATGGAAAGGATGCTCCAAGGACTGCCAGGGTAGTACCTTACTTTGATGATGTGTTAATCTCTGCTGAAAATGACACTCAGTTACAAGAGAGACTCAGAGAAGTCCTTACCAGATTCAAAAAGCGGGGTTAAAAGTCAAGGAAGAAAAACGCACTCTTAGAACTGACAAGGTTGAGTTCTTGGGCTATATGATTGACAAGCATGGTATCCACCCCACAGATGCCAAGGTTCAGGCAATCAAAGAAGCCCTAGACCAAAATGTAAAACAGATTTGCAAGCCTTCCTTGGACTCATTAACTTTTATCACATGTTCCTACCTCAGAAGGCAACCATTGCAGAACCACTGCACAGATTGCTTGACAAAAAATCTGCGTGGGTCTGGGGCAGAAAAGAGCAATCTGCATTTAACAATATTAAAAGACTAATCACGTCTGATGCTGTACTGATACAGTTCTCTGAGAATTTGCCTGTTGTACTGACTTGTGATGCATCCCCTTTGGAGTGGGGGTTTTGAGCCACAGGCTTCCCAGCGGGAGGAGAAGCTCCTATTGCATTTTACTCTTGCACCTTGACCAAAGCAGAGAGGAACTACAGCCAACTGGACAAGGAAGCTTGGCAATTGTTGCAGCTGTCAAGAAATTCCATGAGTATTTATATGGGAGAACATTTACCATTGTCACAGATCACAAACCTCTGTTAGGCATTGTGGCAGGAGACAAACTTCAGCCCATATCCTGTCACCAAGAATGCTGAGGTGGACTGAATTTCTTGCTGCTTATTCATACAAACTCATCCACAGGCCTGGCAAAGACATTTGGACATGCAGATGCTTTGAGTCACTGCCCACTTCCTTCTCACACTGAGGACTTTGCTCCTGAGACTTACACCTTTTCCTAGAAACTGTTGCCAAGCTTCAGTACATGCTGCTGAAATTGCCAGAGAGACTGCCAAAGACACTTTATTGGCTCCTGTTATAGGCTGGATTAAGAAAGGTTGGCCACTTCAAGATCTACCTCAACTTGCCCAACCTTTTAAATCCAGGCAAACTGAATTATCTGTATTAAGAGGATGTATTTTGTGGGGTAACAGGGTGGTTATTCCTGCAAAACTGCAAAAGAGGTTTTGGAAATGTTACATGAGGGTCATCCGGGTATTGTCAGAATGAAGGGGTGGCCAGGTATTGACAAAACGGTTGAACACTGGGTTGCATCCTGTCCCAACTGTCAGGAAGTCAGGCCTGCCCCACCTCTCACCCCCAAACAGGAATGGGAATGTCCTAGGGGCCTATGGTCCAGGATTCACATTGATTTTGCTGGCCCTACCAGAGGGCACACTTTCCTTATTATAGTAGATGCATATTCCAAATGGCTAGAGGTTATCCCTATGGCATCCACCACAGCTGAAGCTGTCATCAAACAGCTTAAAAGCTTTTTGTAACTCATGGGTTACCTGATGTACTCGTTTCTGACAATGGTCCTCAATTTACATCCAACCTTTTGAATCATATCTAGCACAGCAGGGTATCAGACATGCCCTGACAGCCCCTGGGCATCTTTGGCTAATGGCCGGGCTGAGCAGCATGGTACGATTTACCAAGGAAAAACTTCAGCAATTGGGTCCAGGGGACATCACTGAGAAAGTTGAAAAACTACTCAGTGCTCAGCATATCACTCCTAACCCATCAACTAACTTATCCCCAGCAGAGTTGTTGATGGGTAGGAAACTCAGGTCTCCCTTGATCGCTTTCATCCCTTACGCACTAGCACCACCAGATTCCACTAGCAAAGTTCGCACATTCTCTGTGGGTGATTCTGTTTATGCTAAGAACCTTATGGGTGAACCATCATGGATCCCTGCTGAGAAAACCCAGGTCACAGGCTCCAGGTCTTACAGGGTACAAACGGAGGATGATGTCCTCTGGAGCAGGCACATTGATCAGTTAAGATCCAGATTGCCTCAGGAGCATCGCTTTTGCTCCTCTCTGGTTCCCATACCTACTGCCTCTTCTAGGGGGGAAGCATGAACAAGCAAGAATCAACCCCATGTGTAACGAGCCAACACGACAGGAACCACCCCAAAACCTGTCACAAGACCAAGATCCATTTTCACAAGTGGAAGATTGTACATCACTACCTGACTTGGGTGCTTACATTGGGTTGGAGATGGATTGGGAGGAGAGACCAGGTTGTAGTAACCAGACAGGTTCTACTACTACTAAAAGTCCAAGTAAGGAAATGTCAGCAGACACATTTCCTCTCTCACTGGGTGAGAACTTTAAAACATCTGAACCACGCAGGTCTCAGCACGTAGAGCCCCACCTATTTAAAGAATACATTAGATAGATGGGGTTTGGGTATGGACTGAACCTAGTGGGGAGGGGTGTTATGTATGTAGGTTTGAATGTCATTGGTTTAGTTTGAACTGTTCTTGTAAAATGTTAGAAATGATTGGTTTAAAAAGTGCGGTAAAACCCTGCACTCTGATTGGCTGGCAACTGTGGCTGCTGGCTATAAGTAGCAGCCGCAGCCCAGCCAAAGCGGGTTCGTTCTCAGCTGTAGTCACTAATAAACAAAGAGCTTGAAACATTCCGCATCTGTCTCTTCATGCAAACATAACATAAAGGATATAATGTTAGGGCATATTGTCATAGAGAAACCTATGTAGCCAATAGGAATCGACAGAGATTTGTGGTATGTAATCATGCATGTGGTTATTTTTTGCATCTCATCATTTCAAAATACAACTGAATTTACATGTCTGTAAAAATTTGCTGCCTGAAGAATATGCTTTCATCTGTCTTACAGACTTTCATAACAGAGACAATCATCTGGTACAAACTATGCTAAGGAAAAAATGATGAAATATGTATCATGATTTCATGCAACACATATTCTATTGTGTGCTCTACTCCCCCACTCTTTACATTTCATGGGTTCATACCCAGATTTTTTTAATCTATCAGGTTTGGTTAAAGGATTAACTTGAGAAAAAAGAATTGGAGGAAAAAAATTCTTTAGATCCTATTTTATTTATTTATTTTAAATGATTGTATGTGAAAAATAGGCATGGTTTAATGAAATCTGCAAATAATACCAAGCTAGGTATTGTTAACATAAGAAAAGAAGCAGGAAATTATGCAGAATGAATTGGAATGACCTCATGAATTGGAACAATATGAATGGAATGCAATTTAATAGTATGAAAAGTAAGATCATGAATGTGTATTTTGTTACCCACTAAGGCTTATTAATTGAAAATAACTGAAGAGATACAGGTTTATTGCTTGATTATATGCTGACAAAGACCCACTGACAAGACACTGTTGCCAAAAGGGCAAATTAAATTCTTGGATATATTTGTGTGAGGTCTACAAGTTGCCAACACAAACAGTTCCAATTGAGTCATCCTTGGCCCAACCAGAAGTAAACATTCAACCAAGCCAAAAAGAGAAAATATACTATATGTGTACATTTGCTGCTTTTTCTCAGTCAGCAAAATGTCTTGTTCTTCTGAGCACTTCATGTTTCTAGAGATACCTAAGAAAGAGAAATAGGGATAATATCCACCAGACACAATGGCTGGATTCAAACAATGTGTTACATCATCACCGCGATAATCTGTTGAATAAACAACAATTACTACTTTTATTCATTACACTAAACTAAATAAAAAACATAGTTTAGCATTATGTGTGAACTGTATCAACAGATTGTCAAAACCAATCGTATTACAGTCCATTAAGCTATGTAAACCAAGAAACATGGTTTATAAAACATATGTCATGACTTAGCATTACACATGAATCCAGACATGCATACATACATGAACTTAGTACCACATATAATGTTGAACTCATTTCTTTTTGTACCACAAAATTTCATAATCTTCTGATACTTAACATTGGGACTCAAATGGGAAAGAATAAACTTGATGATTATCAAGTTTGATGATTATCAGTATTAGTCATTATTAAACTTCACAATCATTTAATAACAATTAAATCTTCAGTTAATCCTTTTATCCTCTTAGTAACTGCAGGGATTAGATTTATCCTTTAAAATAGCAAAAGCTGTTTCTTCTTTTCTCCCTCCTAATTCAAATAGCACCATTGATTTCACTCTGAAGCACTCAGCTATTTAATTATATTTTTGAGCTTTCCTATTCATTTTATGATTTTGATCAAAATTTTATAAGAAGAAAATTTTGTGCATATATTCTTGGAAAGACCATCTGAAATATATACTATAGAAATAAAAAGGTAATGAAGGTTTTTCAAGATTACATCATGCTTAATTGGACAAGACATGACCACAAATAACCCACAATAACCTTTTAAAATTAGTTTTTTCCTGACTTTATAAAGCAATATTTTATTTGGCAGCTTTTCATTGGCATGCACGTCCAACAGTTTTGTTTGTTGTCTGTAACCAGGAAGATACAACCAGGATTTTCACATAAGCTTCCTTCAGTTAATGTGGTTTAGCAATTTTTTGGCTCATTGTTACAAATTGCTGCTGATTATTTTTTTTCCTTTGGAATGTGTACTAAGAACAAGAATATGAATGTAAGAAAAAATTGATTTAACTATAAGATCATTTCATCCAAAAAGAGTTATAATGGCTTTTCAAATACTAGCTATAGCATTTTATATTTGGAAATTATGTAATACCACGTTACCGTGAACATAAAAATGGGTGAAAATCTGATTCTATCCACTGAAACATTGCAAGACAGCAAGAGGCAATTTATTATCTGTAGATAGATGTATGTAAAAAAATAATTTCTAAACTGGGCAAGTAGGAAAGTCACATGAAAATAACAGAAATGTTCTCATATATAATTTAACTACTTAGGCCATTGAATCCAATTCCATGTAAAAAAAAATCTAAATAAAAGCATTTATAATAGAAAACTCATCTCTGCTAGGTAACTAGATGTAATTATGAACATTTCTTAATATTAGAAGATTTCATTTTTAGATTTAATCTGCCTTCCAGTAATGCAAAGAACATGGTCATCTCTCAAAAAAACCAACTTTGGAATCTGAAAGATTTTAAATATAGCAAGGAGAAAATAAGGAGAACAATATTTATTTATTTTATTTATTTATTTTGTCAATTGCTTACAAGATAATAAGTATAAGGATAAACATAGTTATGAATACATGAAATGAATATATATAAGAAAAATAAAAGAAATAATAGGACAGGGACAGTAGGCACGTTGGTGCACTTATGCACACCCCCTAAATGATTAAAGCAATCATGCACATAAAAAGGAATTGAAATGCTGAGAATTTAAAATCTTTTATCTATCTCTCCATTTGAAACAGAAAAAATGGTGTTAAATGTTTGTTCTGAAAACAGAAGTCCATATTTCTCTTTGTCCTTTATACCCATCTAGTTACTCACTGTTTGCCTGGGAAAAGATCCACAACAATGACCCTTTAACACTCAGAATAAACTTCATACAAATAACTGTATGCAAATGTTGAAGCCATTCCAAAATTTAATTTGCAGTTTTTATTATCCTGATCATTAACCATCTTCATTAAATACAACATCTAAATGGCTTGAAAAAAAGAGTTTTTAATCTATATTATAACTTGCTTTGACTTTCTTATTTTAAAATGTACTGGCTGCTTTTTTGACATAGCACACCTTTTTTTCCTCAAATATACTAAAGTCTGTTAATTTGGATTTACTTTATGTGAAAATAGGGTCATAGTGTTAAAATTAAGATAATAGTAATGCCAACTTTTGTTTTATGGTATTGTGTGCCTCTATTGACATTATTTTGATGTGAAATCCACAGAACTCTGATTTTGACATATTGTTCTTCTTCTTAGAATATTTGGAATTCTTCAAGAAATCAATAATGGGAAGTTTTTGTTAAGTTTGCATAAAGAGGCAGACGCGGAGTGCTTCAGCTCTTAAGTTTATTAGTGACTTCAGCTCAGAACGGACCCAATTTGGCTTAGCCGAGGCAGCTATATATAGCCGGCTGTCACAGCTGACAGCCAATCAGAGTGCAGGGTTTTCCCGCACTTTTTAACCAATCATTTCAAACACTTTACAAGAACAACCAATCAATTCAAACTCTGCATACATAACACCCCTCCCCCCTAGGTTCAGTCCATACTCAAATGCCATCTATCTAATGTATTCTTTTAAATAGGTGGGGCTCTTACGTGTACGTTGAGACCTACGTGGTTCAGATGTTTTAAGGTTCTCACCTTGTGAGGGAGGAAATGTGTCTGTTGACATTTCCTTGCTTGGACTTCTATTAGTGGTAGAACCTGTTTGGTTACTACAACGTGGTCTCTCCACCCAATCCATCTACAACCCAATGTCAGCACCTAAGTCAGGTAGTGATGTGCAATCTTCCATTTGTAAAAATGGTTGTTGGCACTGTGACAGGTTTTGGGGTGGTTCCTGTCGTGTTAGCTCGTTACACATGGGATTGATTCTTGCTTGCTGATTATCCTCATAATCCTCCCCTTCCCCCCTAGAAGAGGCAGTAGGTATGGGAACCAGAGAGGAGCAATGGCGACGCTCCTGAGGTAGTCTGGATCTTAACTGGTCAATGTGCCTGCTCCAGAGGACACCATCCTCTGTTTGTACCCTGTAAGACCTGGGGCTTGTTATTTGGGTTATCTCAGCAAGAATCCATAATGGTTCACCCATAAGGTTCTTAGCATAAACAGAATCACCCACAGTGAATGTGCGAATTTTGCTAGTGGAATCTAGTGGTGCGTTGGGTGCGTAAGTGGGATGAAGGTGGTCAAGGGGAGACCTGAGTTTCCTACCCATCAACAACTCTGCTGGGGATAAGTTAGTTGATGGGTTAGGAGTGATATGCTGGACACTGAGTAGTTTTTCAACTTTCTCAGTGATGTCCCCTGGACCCAATTACTGAAGTTTTTCCTTGGTAAATCGTACCATACGTTCAGCCCAGCCGTTAGCCGAAGGATGCCCAGGGGCTGTTAAGGCATGTCTGATACCCTGCTGTGCTAAATATGATTCAAAAAGGTTGGATGTAAACTGAGGACCATTCTCAGAAACAAGCACATCAGGTAACCCATGAGTTACAAAAAGCTTTTTAAGCTGTTTGATGACAGCTTCAGTTGTGGTGGATGCCATAGGGATAACCTCTAGCCATTTGGAATATGCATCTACTATAATAAGGAAGTGTGTCCTCTGGTAGGGCCAGCAAAATCAACGTGAATCCTGGATCATGGGCCCCTAGGACATTCCCATTCCTGTTTGGGAGCAAGAGGTGGGGCAGGCCTGACTTCCTGACAGTTGGGACAGGATGCAACCCAGTGTTCAACCATTTTGTCAATATCTGGCCACCATACCTTCATTCTGACAATACCTGGATGACCCTCATGTAACATTTCCAAAACCTCTTTTTGCAGTTTTGTAGGAATAACCACCCTGTTACCTCACAAAATATATCCTCTTAATACAGATAACTCAGTTTGCCTGGATTTAAAAGGTTGGGCAAGTTGAGGTAGATCTTGAAGTGGCCAACCTGTCTTAATCCAGCCTATAACAGGAGCCAATAAAGTGTCTTTGGCAGTCTCTCTGGCAATTTCAGCAGCATGTACTGGAAGCTTGGCAACAGTTTCTAGAAAAAAGGTGTGAGTCTCAGGAACAGGGTCCTCAATGTGTGAAGGAAGTGGGCAGCAACTCAAAGCATCTGCATGCCCAATGTCTTTACCAGGTCTGTGGATCAGTTTGTATGAATAAGCAGCAAGAAATTTGGTCCATCTCAGCATTCTTGGTGACAGGATCGTGGGTGTTGGTTTGTCTCCTGCCATGATGCCTAAAAGAGCTTTGTGATCTGTGACAATAGTAAATGTTCTCCCGTATAGATACTCATGGAATTTCTTGACAGCTGCTACAATTGCCAAAGCTTCCTTGTCCAGTTGGCCATAGTTTCTCTCTGCTTTAGTCAAGGTGCGAGAGTAAAATGCAATAGGGGCTTTCCTTCCGCTGGGAAGCATGTGGCTCAACACCCCCACACACACACACTCCAAAAGGGGATGCATCACAAGTCAGTACAACAGGCAAATTCTCAGAAAACTGTATTAGTACAGAATCAGATGTGATTTGTCTCTTAATATTGTTAAATGCAGCTTGTTCCTTTCTGCCCCAGACCCATGCAGATTTTTTGTCCAGTAATCTATGTAGGGGTTCTGCAATGGTTGCCTTCTGAGGTAGAAACATATGATAGAAGTTAATGAGCCCCAAGAATGCTTCCAAATCTGTTTTGCATTTTGGCCTGGGGGCTTCTTTGATTGCCTGAACTTTGGCTTCTGTGGGGTGGATGCCATGTTTATCAATCATGTAACCCAAGAATTCTACTTTGTCAATTCTAAGTGTGCATTTTTCTTCTTTGACTTTTAGCCCCGTTTTTTTGAATCTGGTTAGGACTTCTCTGAGTCTCTAGTGTAATTGAGTGTCATTTTCAGCAGAAATTAGAACATCATCAAAATAGGGCACCACCCCTGGCAACCCTTGTAGCATCCTTTCCATAAGGCTTTGGAAGATGCCTGGTGCCACGCTTACTCCAAATTGCAACCTTTTGCATTTGAAAGCACCTCTATGGGTTACAGTGGTTTGGGCTTCTGCAGTTGCATCATCAACTGTTAACTGTTGATATGCCTGGGCCAGGTCCAATTTGGCAAAAACTGTGCCCCCTCCAAGAGAATGTAATAAATGATGCACTACTGGAACTGGATATGCACTCTGTTGTAGCGCATGGTTCAATGTCCCTTGTAGTCTCCAGATTCTCACAGACCCATCAGCCTTGACTGGTGTGACTATGGGTGTCTCCACCTGGAGTGGTCAGTGGGCTCTAAAACCCCTTGGGCTATTAGTTTATCTAATTGTGCATCAATTTTTCCTTTAAGGCAAATGGAACCCTTCTGGGTTTTAAACGGATTGGTTGTACCTTGGGATCTAGGTTAAAGGTGATAGGGGTCCCCAAGTACTTGCCTAATCCATCGCTGAAGACCTCTGGAAATTCAGACTTCAAGGCCTCTTCCCACTCAGTGTTGCTCACGTGATTGATGCCAGTCACCTCGATGCCCAGCGAGTTGAACCATTCAAGTCCCAGCAGACTTGGGCGATCCTTGTCTATGATGGTCAGGGGTAGACACTTGGTGTGGCCCTTGAACTTCACGTTGAATTCTCGTGTTCTAAATACTGGAATCTTGTTCCCTTGGTAGTCTTTAAGAGTCAATGCCTGCTTCTTGAAGTGAGTCTTCTTGAATAGTGTCCCATGACACCATAGATAGATATGAGCCTGAGTCCACTTCCATTTGGCAAGGCTTTCCTTCAATAAGTACCTTGACATGCACTTTTCTGCTTTTTAAAGGAGAAGAATGACCAATATTTACTGTTTGATGAGTTTCATTCTTCCCATTTGCTTCTGTACTGCGCCCCATTTTCTCACTGAGGTTGTTTGGCTTGAATTCTTTGTCTTTGTTTGCAGCAAACTTCCTTCTGTTGAGTGGAGTTCTGGATGATTTGCAGACTCTTGCTAGGTGTCCTCTTTTTTCACAATGGAGGCAAATGGTATCTAGAAACTTGCATTCAGTGCAGGGGTGGCTTCCCCCACAACCTCTGCAGTAAAAATCTTGCCTCTTTCTTCCTAGGTCTTTCTTTTTCCGCTCCATTCTGAGTCTGTAAATTCCTTCCTCCACCTCACTGCAATCTGACTCAGAATCTAGTTCCTCACAATGATTTGTGGTGGACTTTTCCCCATCAGAATGGCTCGTGGCCCTGTTTATCTTCTTCATGGCTGCTGCTGAGGACTTGGTAGCTTCTGCTGAAGAGGCTTCTTCTATTGCTTCTTTCAGCGTGATCTTAGGTTTCATTAATAACTTGCTCTGTAACACCTTATCTTTGAGGCCCAGTACAAAATGATCGCGCATGGCCTCCTCTAAACTGTTGAATTCACATGCACCCCCAATGTCTCTTAAACTTGCCACGAAGTTGTTTATGCTTTCATTTTCCCCCTGATCACGACGGTAAAACTCGTGTCTCTTAATGAGGCATGATACTTGTGGCGCATAATGGGCTCTTAACAGCCTTTCCAAATCAGGCCAAGCCATTACCTTCACGTCTGCTGCTCCTGCAAGTGTCTTTTGCCATCTTGAAAACTTCTGGACGCAGTACGTAAAGGAAGACCGCCCTCTTCCGCTGCTCGGAAATGGCGGCTTGCTGGCTCAGGCTGTTAATTGCCTGCACTTAAGTTCCAGCTGCCTACAACTGCTGTAGGCTCGAATCCCACCAGGCTCAAGGTTGACTCAGCCTTCCATCCTCTAGGGGTAGGTAAATTGAGGACCCAAGATTGTTGGGGGCAATTAGCTGACCTTGTAAAAATGCTGCTTAGTAATAAGCAGGCATATACAATGGAATGAAGGCTATTGCTGAGCACACTGGGTTGTATCCCAAAAATTGTAAGCCGCCCTGAATCTCCGGAGAAGCGGACATATAAATGTAATTAAAAAAGATCGTTTCCCTCCAGATACATTTGGAAACAATCTGCATACGACTCCCAGTCTTCTGCCGTCGGATCGAACGGGGCTGGGGGGGTGTTCAGTGCAGCCATCTCACTCTTCTTCTGTTCCGCATTGCCTTCTTCTTCAGGGGAATCCCACCTTTGTTGTCAGTATTAAGTTTGCATGAAGAGGCAGACGCAGAGTGCTTCAGCTCTTAAGTTTATTAGTGACTTCAGCTCAGAGCGGACCGATTTGGCTTAGCGAGGCAGCTATATATAGCGGCTGCCTCGTCTGACAGCCAATCAGAGTGCAGGGTTTTCCCACACTTTTTAACCAATCATTTCAAACACTTTACAAGAACAACCAATCAATTGAAACTCTGCATACATAACAGTTTTCATATTGGAAAATGGCCAAAAGAATAGAAAGGAAAGAAAACATCTACCAGAACTGTAGACACTCTGGATTTGATTTCTAAAAAGTATTTCAGAATACATGTAAATTCAGCATGGCACCCTAATGCATTAGAATAGCTACATCTTTTCTTGGGATTATGTGCCTGCTTTAAGCTATTTCATGTTCCTGGATGCACTTTTGAAAGTTGAGCATTTGTCTATATATTCATTGTAGATTCATCACTAAAAACTGTCCCAATCTGTAGCAGTTTTTAGGTCATGTGTGTTTTTTGTTTGTATATACCCTAACAAAAGGATAAAAAAGAGGAATTTCGAGCATTTTCTTTTCTTTTTTTCTTTTTAAAACGTCACTGTAACGAAGTATTATGAACAGAAATGGACAATATTATTTTGTTGGTTGATCTGATATAATAAGTATTTTTAAATTTCAGTTTTTGCCAAAGATCCATTCTTGCAAAAGAAGAGCTGACCTAGGCCAGCAGAAATATTAAAAAGATATTTATTATAGGTTCCAGCATGAGTGTGTGTGTGTGTGTGTGTGTGTGTGTGTGTGTATTCTCTTATCTAGTGTTCTGATATGAATGAAATGTTCCAGTCAGGCCAATATATCCAAATTCTTCCTGTGGCCTAGAATGGTTCAAAATATAAAGATTCTACCTACAAGCATCAAAGTTTCTCTTAAATATACAATAATAAAGTAATACAATATTAAAATATTTACAGTTAAATTTGAGCCAGTATGATCTATTTCTCTTCTATTTTTAAATAGGCTGATTACTTGAAATAATTTGTCTGAAAGATGAGCCTTTGAAGCAATGTAGAAGAAAGAAACGGGAAAATTAGCTAATTTGGAATCCATACTAAGAATCTGAAAGTAAAATTTGAAAATGGGGTGGTTTAATCAGTGTCAAAATTTATGACCCTACGTGTCTTATAATGATAGAAAGTACATAAGCATATAAATGTATATATGGTTTCAAAGGAAGCTATTGGAATCTTGGAGAAAGGCGATTTTGTAGTGATATCTAACACTGCATGCTAAGTTCTGTTTTCCATAATTCTATGTTGAATGAATTGAGGAATGGCTAAGAGCCTATCTAGCCTTTAAAAAAAGTATTTATCCATATTTCATAGATTATTTAAATGTAGCTTCTTTCTCTAACATCTTAATTATATTGCTCTCTGACAATATTTGTCTTGAAAAGTTTCAGTAATGAAAAATGCTCTATTGACCTAGCCAAAATTAACTGGCATTGCAAGAATATAGCCAGCCATGTAAAAACAGGAAGTTGTATTTTCCCCAAGTGATTCTGATTCACCATGAGAAAAACAACTGGTTCTCTCTCTCTCTTAATGTGCAAAAACGTGTGGGCAGGAATAAAGAATATATATGTCTCTAATAGCGTTTATTTGTCTGTCTGTGTGTGTGTGTGTGTGTGTGTGTGTGTCCAATAGAAGTTTTCCAGCACTAATTACTGAATAAGCCTGGACTCGAACCAGATATTGGTTTTCAGCAAGTTCTGACCATTTCTGGAGAACCGGTAGCGGAAATTTTGAGTAGTTCAGAGAACTGGCAGATACTACCTCTGACTGGAGATTTTACATATCCTTCCCTTGCCACGCCTACCACGCCACACCCACAGAACCAGTAGTAAAAAAATTTGAATCCCACCATTGACTCAAACATAACCTGATTTAGACAAAGTTTTACTTTGCAAGATTACTCAGTGAGCTGTGCAGAAAAATCCTATTATTTCTCAACAAGCACAGTTTTTCTTAAAAAGATTACCATTACGTTAACTCTTCAAAAAACACCAGAAGGTAAATCTTCCTTAATATTCATTATTTTGTGATAGTTTCTAAGCAGTAACACTATATTTTCCCCATAGATGGCACATTAAAAAATACTCTACATGCTCACATATCTGCTTAATGTGTGATTGGTGGCTAGATTTTCATATGGAATCTCCTTAAATGGACAGTGGGCAGATGATTCATTTGAGATGAAATCTGCCTCAGGTGGATTGTTGCAAAATGCAGCATAAAGAGAAAGAAATCAAGTTACTCTGATGTAAATTGGGTCCCTACCAAAAATACCATCTGCTTTGTCATCGTAATGTCTACCTTTGGCTGACTCTACATGATGGCTATAGGTGGCTATAGGTCTGTATGGAATTTGAATTGCTTGATTATTAACCATTGTAGGACATGGAAACTTTTTTTTCACTCTTCTTTCTTCCAAGAAGCACAAATTAAATCACACTGATTAGGGATAACATACAATTAAAGATCAAAGTTTGAATATTGTGGTATAAATATGCCATTCACATATGTGTTCACAAGTTATATCCAATTCACCAAACCAAATCAGGGTCTTGCTTGATTCAGTAGGTCCACAGAGTGTATTTGACCTGTCTTTGAAGTGTCTGAGGCAAATAACAAGCTATGTCTTAATCTACTGCAACCCCCTTTTGTTTAATCAATGGTCTGCCTCTTTTCAATACTAATAAGGTGGCAGTGACTCTTTCCAGTTTCTCCATTGCAGCACAGTGCAGCATCCAGGATCCATTTTGATAGTGAGGGGGAGGTAATTTAACAACTGCTTCACCCAAAGTGGTGCGAACCAGCTGAATCCTACCACTGCAATAAACTCAGCAAATATACAGAGCAGCCTTTCTAACCTGGTGTCTTTCAGACATAATATTAAAACTGAAACTGCTCAGAATCAGTCATGACACCTATGAGCTGGGCAGGACAGAAAACAACTCTAATAAATAAATAAAAGTAACTCCATAATCAACTAATACTAAATAAAAATATTTATATTACTACATATTTAATAATTTTAAAAAATTTGGCCAGTTGACATTTAATAATTTTATGGCTAGTTGGCATAAATCAAGTTAGCTAATATTATTGCCACCACATTTATAGAAATCAAAAGTATGTCTCATAACATTACAGAGTTACATTACACTACAGAACAGAACAAGAATATCTCCTGAAACACAGGTTCATTATTATATCCACTGTAGACCTGTTAGCAAATGAAAAATAACAGAAATTAAGAAATACTTCATTATGTTCTCTCTTGCAAGAGATGATCTCTGCATAAGTGGTTTCTTTAGTGCTGGTTTATTAAGGTTATAATAGTGAGCATAGGACAGTTATAATGTACATCTATAAGAAATACACAAATGATAAAGTAAAGCAGAATAAAATAGATAAAAATAAAAGTAAGTTAAAGCACAAAAGAACTTCTCTGTGTATCATTCCACCTTAAGCCTTCTTATGGCAATAGCTGCTGATAAGAACTTGGCAACTTTGTTCATAAAGCAGAGTTCTGATCTGAAAACAGTAAAGAAATTGTCTTACTACATTGAAAGCTACAAACGGTCACTGTGTCATGCACTTTTTGCACCACTGCCATAGAGGCATTTTTAGAAAACAAAATGATTTATGGTTGTAGCACAGTGTTTTGTCTTGAAATGTTCTGTTCAGAAAAAAAGTAAATCCAAGATGGCACCGACAACAGCTGCCTCGGTGAAATGCTCTTTAATGGTTTCTTTATTCTTTATTATTACCTGCAATTCACTATGGATTTCATACTCACGAGACCATCTGCTAAGAATTAGGCAATGTTTCGCGGAGTTTCCGGTTTGCTGTCAGAGAGAAGGGACGTGCGGGCAGAGGACTCTGCGAACCGAACCTTCACTACCGCTTCGTGGGGGCTTAACAGAGCCCAAAGGGAGCTTGGAGAGCTCCTGAAGGAGAGGGGTCCCTGGAAAGAAACCCCTGGCGGCGGTCTGCGGTGGAATCGGGGTAACCAGAGCGAACAAACGAACGAGCGGAAGATCGGGAGGCTAGCAATGGCCACCCTCAAATGCTGACAGCCGACCACACTAGCGGTGATCAAGCAGAATCTAAGGTGCGGCTTTGCGAGATTAAGCAATATCCAATAAGCAAAACAAACAAAGATAACTTAGATGCCAATAGACAATTTGAAAATATTTGAAGAAAAGATTAATAGCTCTAATCTAAAAAGCTGACCAAACGGGAAAAATTCATGACGAGCGGAAGAAGAGAATAGAAAGCGGAAATTTAAACTGTTAGAAGGAGAACAAGAACAATATATATATAACTGAACAAGTACATATTACTAAAATATATATACAACCGGTCGGACTTTAACTTAGACCTTAATTTGAACCGAAACAAGATATAAAGATTTCAACTTAAAGATAGCAGCAGAGTTGATTGAAAACGGATGCTGTGGATTCTTTACAAATTAATCAACTTGTCAACTGCGGAAGATTGAGACCGAAAAGAGACGACTGAACAAAATACCAAAATACTTGGATTGGGATTTTACAGATTTTACCGAATTTTTCTTTTGACCTAAGAAAGACAGTTGAGCTATACAGATCTTTTCAAAAAAAAAAAAAGAAAACTTTTCGAAGATCGCAGCTAACAACAAAGAAGGAAGCAGCAGAAGAGAAAAGAAACCTCCTGAGTCACGCTGCAACAAGAAGAGCGGAAGTGAAAGTGATACTTTAGATACATTAGACTTTCGAATTACTTTCCTTTCTAAACTTTAAACTTGTAACTTTTGCATAGATACTTTCTCTGATTCTGTTTCTTTTCTTTCCTTTCCTTTCTCCTTTTCTATACTTAAAATTTTTCTATAATTATACTCTTACCTCTTGTCTTCCTATTTTCTTTCTAATCACTACTGTATATTAAGAAACAACTGTTAATATTTTGCTAATACTTTTTAATATCTTAATATTTAAATAACTATTTACCTAAAACTACTGAATCACATAATTATATAATTGATAAGCGTCTCACTAGAATTGTTGACTTAGGAAAGAATTATCTTTTTATGTTCTAAATATTAGAAGAGATATTGGATAAGTATATATAAGTATTGAATAAGTATATCTATGTTATATGTATTAAGATAATTAAGATAATTTTGTCTACACTAAAACAAAAGAGGGAGGAGATTGGGATATAAACTTGACTTAGGTGGAAAGAAACAAGGGGAAAAAGTGAATTTCAATTGATATTGTGAAAATGACGAGTACTACCAATATTTCTAAGACTGGCACAGTTAGGAAAGCTCCTAACCAATTATCAACCACCATGACAGTGCAGAGTCCCTCTGCACAAAGACAATTGAGGAACGCTCCTAAAGAACGTGCAAATTCCTCTAAGGACCTACAAAGTTTATTGTTAAGCATGCAGGAAATGATGGTCAAAAATCACGAGGAGATGAAAGAGGAAATTGGGTCGGTTAAAATAGATTTGAAAGACAAGATACAAAAGATAGACGAAAAATTTGAAATATTTCAGCAGGAGATGAGGAAAAATCAGGAAAAATATTAGAAATAGAAACAAAGGTGACCAAAGAGGAAAAGAGAGTAGATGAGCTGACAGAAAAGTTAGTAAGAGAGAATAAAGAATTAGAAACTGCAATCATCCATCTTGAGTCAGAAAAAGCTGCATATTATTTAAGATTTCAAAATGTGAAGGAAGAAAGGAAGAAAATCTATGGGAGGTTATGACAGATATTTTAGCTGGCACACTAGAGATGGAAAAGGAAGATTTAATGAAGGAAATTGACGAACTGTACAGAGTCCAAACCAACTACGCTAGGAGATTTAACCTACCAAGAGAGATACATGTTAAATTTGTCAAGAAATCCCTTAGAGATGAAATTCTACATAGATCCAGAGATAATATTTTACAGTATGCCGATAAAACAATAATAATTCTTAAACAAACCCCCCCAAAAATAAGAGATTTGAGAAGACCATATCAATTTTTAACGACCAAACTGATAAAACAAAATGTTAACTTTAGATGGTTAGTCCCAGAAGGTATAATGGTTACCTGGCACGACAAGAAATATAAAATTGAGACTATAGAGAAAGCAGAGATGTTTTTTGATCAACACTTAAACAGGGAGGGAGTAGATGAAGACAGGGAAGAAGCTAGGAGAGCTGAAAGGAAAAGATTAGAGACATATAAAAAGGTAAATATAACTGACAGTAAAGATGATAGCAATGGGAAACCAGAAGTTCCAGAAGAACCCATGGACATTAGAATTACAAGGAGCGCTAAATATAGGATCCAATAAAAGCAAATCTATCCGATCTTATATCTTGGAACATAAATGGATTAAACTCACGGTAAAAAGGAAAAAGGTTTTTAAGCACCTACAAATTCAAAAAGCAGACATTATAGCACTACAAGAAGTCCATATCACCCAAAACAGAAGTATCTATTAGAGAATAAAAATTAGGCAATATGTTTGCGCTTTAGAAAAAAAAAAGAGGAGTAGTACTTTATATAAAAGATAGGATCCTGCTTCATTAATATACTCTGACAAAGATGGTAGGACACTTATGGTAGAAGTTGAACTGGGACAAATTAAATGTTTACTAGCGGTAATTTATGCACCAAATGGCCCCAAAATTCTTTTTCAGAAATTATATGATAAACTTAAAGAATTGCAATATCAACAGTTATTTATCATAGGAGACTTCAATGCAGTCGTAAATAAACTATTAGATTATAAAGGAAATAACACCAATCTGGAAAAAAAAATTACCAAAAATATTTTTGATCTCATGAAGAATTTAATATTAGTGCGTCTGGAGAGAGAGGAACACAAAGAAAAACAGTTTACTTATTATTCTAACCGCCACATGTCCTGGTCAAGACTTGACATGGTTTGGGCGACCAAAAATTAAACTCAGGAATTTTAGATATAACAATGGAACCAACTACACTAGCAGACCATAATATGATTAGGCTTAGATGGGAAGGACAACAACCACAATCAAACAATTGGATGCTCCAGAGGTCGATTTTAAAAGATGAAGTTTTTAATAATATACTGACAAAAGAATTAGAATTTTTTCAAGAAAATAACCCTCAAGACACCTCCCTTCAAAACAATTGGGATACTGCCAAAGCAGTGATGAGAGGAGTGTCTATTAAATACATGGCCAGGAAAAATAGGGAAAAAAGACAAAAGAAAATAAAATTACAGCAGGAATATAATGAATGGCATGAAAGACTCAAACCACCCCACAAGACGAGCAAGTCAAATTTCAATTGGATAAGATCAAACATAAAATAAATTTAACTGAGAAGGAGGAACTAGCTCAGAAACTAAAGAGGACAAAGCAATACCAATTTGAAAATGCAAATAAACCAGGGCGTTGGTTAGCCTCTAAACTTAAAAACAAAATGAAAAAAGATGGATTACTAAATTAAGAAATGAACAAGGGGATAAATGTTATAAAGAGGAGGATAAAGGCAGATTATTCAAAAATACTATAAAGATCTATACACAGAGACAAATCATGTTACAGAAGACCAAATTTTAAAATACTTAAAAATACAGATCTCACACAAATTTCAGAAGAAGATGAAAAAGCGTTAAACCATTTTATAACCCTTCAAGAAGTCTATGAGGCTATCAACAAACAAAAATAGATAAAGTCCCAGGTCCAGATGGCTTACCAGCAGAGATTTATAAAGCACAACAAGAAATTTTAGGAAAGGAAATGGTAAAATTTTCAATGAAGTTTTAGACAAAGCGAATTGTCCTCAATCATGGCAAGAAGCTAAAATATCCATCATTCCCAAATCAGGCTCCGATCTAACAGAACCAGGGAACTATCGGCCAATCTCTCTCCTTAATGTAGATTATAAAATCTTTATGACGATCTTGGCAGAGAGACTAAAAAATACTTAATAAACTCATATCCCTGACCAAAATGGCTTTCTCCCTCAGAGACATCTTAGAAACAATATCAGAGTAGCGTTGGACATATTAGAGTATTATGAGGATCGGAGTGCAGAACAAGCTGCATTGCTATTCTTAGATGCCCAAAAGGCATTTGATAATGTGAAATGGGACTTTATTCTACAACAAAGTGAATATTTGAAGTTAGGACCTAAATTCTCTAATGTAATTAAGGCTATCTATCAAAAACAATATGCTACAATTTTAATTAACGGGGGACTTACAGAAAAGTTTCAAATACAAAAAGGAACGAGACAAGGCTGTCCATTGTCACCACTACTGTTCATTATGACATTAGAGGCTTTAATTAGGACAATTAAAAAAGACAATGATATAAAAGGACTAAAAGTAAAAAGGGAAGAATTTAAATTACAGGCATTTGCAGATGACCTTCTTTTCATTCTGGAAGAACCTCAATCTTCAGGACCTAAACTTTTACAAAAATTGGATGAATTTGGTTTAGTAGCAGGATTAAAAATAAATAAAAAAGAATTAGGCAATGTTTCCTTAAGGAGCAGCTTTCTGATTCCTCACCTCCCCCCTGTCTTTGCAAACACAGAGGAGATTCTAATTAATTCCCCAGTGCTATGGATTACAACAAACAAAGGAAAGGAACGGCAGCGCCGAAAAAGGAGATGAGGTAAACAAGCGGGAATTTTAAATAGACTAAGGAATGGGGGGGAACCCTTTCCCTTCAATCTTTCTGATTAATTTACGCTCACTTGCTAACAAGATGGATGAAATACATCTTTTAAATAGATGGAATTCTGGTCTCTACAATTCAGCAGTTCTCTGTTTTACTGAAACCTGGCTTAATTTACAAATTCATGATGACAACACCATATACATCCCAGGATTTCAGATATTTAGATCAGACAGAATTGAAGAGACATCAGATAAAACAAAGGGTGGAGGATTATGTTTGTATATCAATGACAGCTGGTCTCAGGATATAACTATAATAAATAAATTCTGTGATGAAAATTTAGAATCTTTACATATCAACTGCAAGCCATTTTATTCTCCATGTGAGTTCTCCTCATTTCTGTGTAAATAAGGCATTATGAACTCTAGCTGATCAAATTATGGAGGCTGAAGCCAAACACTCAGATTCCCTTCCCATCATTTTAGGGGATTTCAATCAAGCAAATTTAAGGAAAGAGTTCCCAAAATATTTCCAGCATGTAAATTGTCCCACCAGAGGCAAAAAATACTTTAGACCACTGTAACACAACAGTAAAAGATGCTTATAGGTCTTTACCATGAGCAGCTGTGGGACAGTCTAGTCACTGCATAATTCACCTTGTACCTGCCTACAGACAAAGACTTAAAACCATGAAACCAACAATTAATTCAGTGAGGACTTGGTCTGATGAGGCAAAGCTGAAGCTCCAGGCTTGCCTTGATTGCACTGATTGGAATGTTTTTGAAGATACCTCTGCAGACCTAGATGAGCTCACAGATACTGTAACATCATATGTCAGTTTCTGCGAAGACTTATGTGTACCAACAAGGAACCTGCAAATTTATAGTAACAATAAACCTTGGATCACAGCTAAACTTAAGCAGCTACGTCATTCCAAAGAGGAAGCCTACAGAAAAGGTGACAGAATGCTATACAATCAGGCCAGAAACATATTAACAAGAGAGATCAGAGCAGCAAAAAGAAGATATTCTGAAAAGTTAAGGAATCAGTTCTCAACAAATGAACCAGCAAACATGTGGAAAACTCTTAAAAACATCACTGGCTACAGCAAACCTCCTTCCCAGGCAGAAGGAAATCAACAACTACCAGATAACCTTAATGTGTTTTACTGCAGGTTTGAAAGGAAACTACAGCCACCTATCTCCAAAACCCCATCTCAAATACACCAACAACAGCCAAGTCTCCTACAACTGGCCCCAACCATTGGGTTCACAACCTCTGGTAATCACAGAAAAAGAACTGCAAGATCTATTTCACAGACAAAAGCCAGAAAAAGCACCAGGGCCAGACAAGATAATTCCTTCTTGCTTAAAAGTCTGTGCTGACCAATTGGCCCACATCTTCACCTGAATCTTCAATAGATCACTAGAGATGTGCCATGTTCCTTCCTGCTTCAAATGCTCTACCATCATCTCAGTGCCAAAGAAGCCCTCCATCAAGGAACTGAATGACTACAGACCAGTTGCTCTAAAATCTGTAGTTATGAAAATCTTTGAAAGGCTTGTGCTGTCCCACCTGAAAACCATCATGGATCCACTTTAAATCCCATGCAGTTTGCATACCGAGCAAATAGATCGACAGATGATGCTGTTAACATGGCTCTGCATTACATCCTGCAACACCTTGAATCTCCAAGTACCTACGCAAGGGTCCTCTTTGTAGACTTCAGTTCAGCATTCAATACCATCATTCCAGACATTCTTCTAACTAAATTAAACCAATTAGTAGTACCTGAACACACTTGTAAGTGGATCATAAGCTTCCTAACAGACAGGAAGCAGCAGGTGAAGCTAGGCAGAATCACATCTGATACCTGTACAATTAACACAGCCCACCCCTCAGGGTTTGTGCTTTCTCCACTTCTCTTCTCCCTATATACCAATGACTGCATCTCAAACAATCCATCGGTTAAAAGTTTGCAGATAACACAACAGTGATTGGTCTCATTCAAAACAAGTTTGCAGATAACACAACAGTAATTGGTCTCATTCAAAACAATGAAGAATCCACATACAGACAGGAGGTTGTAGAACTTGCTTTATATTGTAACCAGAACAATTTGGAACTGAGCACACTCAAAACCATAGAACTGGTGGTAGACTTTAGAAGAAACCCTCCCATACTACCACCTCTTACAATACTAGCCAACACAGTATCAACAGTAGAGACCTTCAAATTTTTAGGTTCTATTATATCACATGACCTAAAATGGACACCTAACATCAAAAACATCATCAAAAAAACACAACAAAGAATATTCTTTCTGCACCAACTCAGAAAGCTCAAACTGCCCAAGGAGTTGCTGATACAGTTCTAAAGAGAAATTATTGAGTCTATCATCTGCACCTCTATAGCTGTCTGGTTTGGTTCTGCAACCCAACAGGGCAGATACAGACTTCAGAGGATAATTAGGACTGCAGAAAAAACAATTACTACCAACCTGCCTTCAGTCAAGGACCTGTATACTGCATAAGTCAAAAAGAGGGCTGTGAAAATATTTACAGACCCCTCATATTCCAGACATAAACTGTTTCACCTCCTTCCCTCAAAACGATGCTATAGAGCACTGCACACCAGAACAACTAGACATACGAACAGTTTTCCCCCCAAAAGCCATCACTTTGCTAAATAAATAATTCCCTCAACACTGTTCAACTATTTACAAAGTCTATACTACTATTACTATTAACCTTCACATCACTCATCACCCATCCCCTCCCACTTATGACTGTATGACTGTAACTTTGTCGCTTGTATCTTACAATTTATATTGACTGTTTCCTAGTATGATTTGATAAATAAGATGGTTCTTGTGATTGTCTGTGTCCATTACAACAGTCATTTTTAGAAAAAAAGTTTGTTAGCTTCTCAATAAAATCAGAACCTTAAAATCTGCTCAATACCAAATATGTAAACCTATATATATTGTGCACTGAAGATGGTGTTTGATTTCGTTGTACGAGGTGCAATGACAATAAAGTAAACTAACTTACTAATAAATAAACTATTCTTGAGGGATATTAACTAATGTGCATAGTGGTTTAAGTTAGTTTAAATTGTGACAAATTTACAGTAAGGTGGATTTTCTGGTTGACTCTGAGCTTCTTGTCATTTCCCTTTTTGTTAAAATTTTTTGTTAAAAATAGGTTGCATAAAAGAAATTAGATACCTTTCTAAGCTTTTGGGAGGAAAGGTGAAGTGTGACAGCCATTATAATAATAGAGTCTTAAATATAAGCATTGTTCCTATATAAGCAACAATAGGCTTTGGCAAATTGAAATAAAGCAGATCAAAAGATAAATTAGATATATGTGTACATACTCATATATTCAGCCAAACATACATGGTTAAAAAAAATCTATAGGATAAAGAATCAAATTGGGGTTTTTTTTGTATTAACCTTTATTAAAACTGCAGCGTTTTACTTTTTCCCATGCAGTTGCGAAGTGATTCGTACTGATATCTTATGTAACCAACACAGATTAGATATATATCTCCACAGTGATGACTAGATTATACTATAAATCAGTAGGGTGAACTGCATTCCACTTTTAAAAAACAATTTTATAAAAAGATCTGTCACACAATATCAAATGTTCCAGGTGCTGAAATAAATCCATAATATCTAGAGTAGATCCATTGAACTTTACAGATTATTATACAAGTAATTGATCTCTTACTTATTTCCAACTTCAAAACTATTATTTATTCAGTGTTATTTTTATATTGATTCTCATTTCTCCTTCTCAGCAGTTACCTGTATTTCAATAGAAAAAGTCTGAATAGTAGCCCCTCTTTAATATAATTGTTGGAGAATGTTGAACTGCTATGTTTGGAAAGGACAGGGAAGGGAGAGCTCTTTTTTAATCTATCATTTATTATGCTATAGTCCCTCTGCTGGATCAAGTAAAAATAACAAACACTTGACATTTCCTTTGCAATTCCGAAGTACAAACCATGTATTTAGACTTATAGCCTGGTCAATGCATAGTATCATAATGATTTGTAAGCCAATCAAATTATTTCAGTACATGAAAAAAAAACCCTTAAACACTTCCATCCCCAATAGTAACAAATAAGATTTAAATGAATGAGAACTGTGGCTGTTTGCTGTGTTGCCTTTTCAAGATAGCTGTGTTTCATCTTTTTTCTATCTTACTGTCTTAGATGCTTCAGCCTAGAGATGGTGGAGAATGAAGGGGAAAGTGAAATATGTTTTGGGAACCATCTGCACATGATAGTACATAATTGATATCATGTGAGACCACAACTCTACCTATGATTCAATCCATGTTCATGAACAAGTTCTCTTCCCACATTGGATCCCCTTTACCAAGAGAAATAATGCCATTGGAATATATAATTAAATCAAAACTGGGAACATGTAATTTTCCTGATATCTTTACATTCCAATTGCCATTAAACCAAGCAAGCAAATCCATATTGGGGGATGATAGGAATTCTGGTCCAAAAAATCTAAACAATGTAATTTTTCAACATTTTTAGTAGTAAGATAAATCAGGGGATGAAGGCGTATAATTTGGTCAAGATTATGCAAATATGTCCAGCAGTTCCTTCTCTAAGTCATATTGCAAATGATTCGACATGTCTCTGATTATATGATCTGGTCTTACAACATTGGGATATCACCTATAAAGTTTACAGTTAAACATACTTGCTACATAATAAGACAACAACTAAAAAAAAATGTCTAAAATAAGGTTAATTTTACTATTGCTCCTGATACATACTAGTTGCATGATCTCCATCCCACATATATATTTTGATTGATTTATTGTATTTTATATTCTTAGTAAATCCTAGTTCTTCATACAATCAAAACATCAACATATCAATTTAGGTATAAGAAAATCGCAATCTAATATAAAAGGGCAATAGATGCAATTAAAAGTGTTAGTGAGAACCTCATTTGCTAGTTGCCCACTGGAACTATTCAGACCTAAACAGTTTGTGGTAGGTAAACAGTTAGGCAGTCTAATCTAGAGAGAGTAAGAGATCATTGCAAAGTGTGGAAGTGCAACTGAAAATTATTGCCAACTTTATCTCTTGGTCTAGGAATTACCAGCAGACAATGAAGAGATGTATAGCTTTGTGTCAGACCAGACAATAGACATCAAGTCATTTAGAACTTTCTTGATTTAAAAAAACCACACATACACATTATATGTGTTTCTAGAGAAAAACACACACTGAATTGCAGACACAATTTTAAGCAATGCAACCACAAAACAAGTGGATTATGATTATGGGTAACTGCTTCATTAACATGATAAATGAATATTAACAAATAAACAAGCCAGCACAGGAAGTAAACAAATAATAAAAGTAAACAAACAATTGCCACTAATGACATGCTTGCATTAGATTAAATGACTTTAGAAATAAGATAAAATAATAATATCACAGTTGCTATACAGGTATTTGATGACAGTATATAACAAAGATTCTATACCAAAATAGCTAAAAATATGTTTTTGGGTCAACAGTATGAAATAGCTGAACATAGGCAAATATAATTTATGCTTTTAAAAGTATAGTTTTGAAATCATGGAAATTGCTACATTTTGCTTCAGGTTGGTAGGATCACACCTTCCATATTGTGTTCAGATGTGAATGACATACTTTAAGGAATATTCAGACAAACTAAAATTGGTTGAAGAAAGCTAACAGCATTCAAGGATGAAGATATTAAATCCTCTGACAAGAATTTTAATATAAACAAATGCACAATACAAGGATGTCCACTGTTCCCTTTATTATTTATATTTACATTGGAAGTGTTAAATAGAAATATTAGACAAGATATAGAAATAAAAGGTATGGAAATAAAGAAAAAAAAATACAAACTACAGGCATTTGCAGATGACCTAGTATTTATTTTATAAGAACCACAAGAAACTGGACCTAAACTAATTTTAAAAAAATAGAAGAGTATGGTGAAGTAGCAGGATTGAAAATAAACAAAGAGAAAGAAAACTAAAATATTAGTTAAAAATATTACAGATAAACAGTAAAAAGATCTAATGAAGAAAATAGATATCCAGATATCCAGTTAAGAAAGTAAAATATTTAGGAATTCATTTAGCAGCAAGATGTACTACATCAAAGAAGACAATTACATTACACTCCTGCAACAAATTAAATCAGATTTGGAGAAGTGGAAAAATTTACAACTATCCTTAATAGGAAAAATAGCTACTATAAAAATGAATATTTTCCCAAATTATTATATTTGTTCCAAACAATACTGATAAAGCTGGAAAAAATATTTTGAGGAATTAAATAAAATGATGTCAAAATACATTTGGCAAAGGAAAAAAGCAAGATTAAGCCTGAAAATGTTACAAGATTCTAAAAATAAAGGGAGGGATTGGGTTGCCAGATTGGGAGTTGTATTATCAGGCCTCTGTACTTACATGGGTAAAAGAATGGATAAATCTGAGGCACATACAATTATTAACATTGGAAGGACATGATCTGCAATTGGGGTGGCATGCCTTTTTATGGTATGGGAAAAATAAAATACATAGATATTTTCAAAGACATTATGTTAGGAAAGCTCTATTGTTAGTGTGGGCAAAAATTAAAGAAAAATACTACTTGAAAATACTAGTCTGGCTCTCCGTGATGGAGGCACTGATACATTCAAATATTATCAATACAGAAAATGTTGTAAGGTATAAGGACATCTTGAATGAAAAAGGGGAACTTAAACTAAGCAAGAATTGAATAGTCAAGGGATTGATCTAGCATGGTGGCCTTATGTGCAAATACAATCAAGATATGAGAAAGATAAAGAAGAAACTGAATATTACATGGTATGGGACATTTTATCAATGGTTGAAAAATAAAACAAGTTAAAACTGAGTAGATGTATATATAGAGAAATAAGTTAAGATTGTTATAAAGATAATAGATGTAAGAGAAAATGACCTATAAAGGAAATGTTATATTGATTATTGTTATATTGGTAAGAAATTATTAATTACAATTGTTAGCACAAGATATATGTACCTTGTCGACACACTGTTTAAATGAAAGATTTATTGTAAATATAAAATAAAAAACTTTAGAGAAAAAAAGATATGAGAAAGATTCTAAAATGTACAGTTTCTATAAAGAACCGACAGAACTTGACCAGGTATTAACAGGGACAGATGAAGAAGTAATCTATTGCTAGTTATTGATCATCATAATGGAAAAAGAGTAAGTAAAATAAACAATGATAGCAAGGGCTAAGAATTTTGGCTATACTTTAGAGTTAGAGAAATGGCAGAAACTATGGGAAAGGAATTATAAATTAACGATGTCAACTGCATACAAATTTTTTTTATATAAAATGTTTTATAGATGGCATTTCTTGCCTGCAAGATTAGCAAAGATGTTTAAGGATATATCCACTAAGTACTGGAAATGTAATCAAATACCAGGCTCATATATACATATAGTGGACAAGCCCTATATGTATACATATGTATACATATATACATATAGTGGACAAGCCCAAAGGCAAAAACAAAATTGGACAAAAGTACACACATGATTAGAAAAAAATAGTAAAACAACATATAGATCTAAAGCCAGGAATATATTTGGTTGGGAATTTTACCAGAGAAATATAATAAAGTAAATTTACATGTGGTAACAGCAGCCAGAATTGTGTTTGCACAACAATAGAAAAATGAAGAAATTCCCTACAGATGAAATTGTAATAAAAAAAAAATATTTAGAATGAGCAGAAATGGATAGATTAACATCTAAAATTAAGGAGAAAGAAGAAACTGAATATTTTTAAACATGGATTTGTTTTATCAGTGGCTATTTAATAGAAACAGAAGTTAGAAATCTAAAAGTATAAGAGGATTAATTACAATGAAGATTTATTAAAATGGATAAGTAAATATTACTATTTTGTGTTATTACTACTGATGTTAAGAATATTATTATTACTATCCCAATACTATATTTCAAACTCAATTATACTCATGCAGCATATTGTTTATATAGATATTGAATTTTTATGTTTTACATTGTTAATAAAAATAAAAATATATACAAAAAAAAGAAAGGAAGGAAGAAAGCAAAGAAAATCTCTCTGCAAAGCAGCTAAAGCACAAATGTGCACCAAGTAGCCATACAGAAGAAGCTGCTTCTTGAATGAAATTGATTTGGTCTCAATCTAGGATTGTTTGCATGGAGAAAAGTTGTGGTATACTGTATATACCATTATAGATGCTGCCTTGAGCTGATGGAGAAAAGAAATCTAGATCTTTATAGTGACAAAATATAAATAAGTCTAAAATAAAATAAAATAAAATTCAAAACTAAAATAAACTAACAAATAAGATTTCTTCAGTGTAACGATGTCGTAAAGGTAGAGGAATAAACATTACAATTGTATAGAGTGAATAGTTGACATAAATAACCAAATATCCTTGATCGTTCAACAGATGTGTTGTGGTATTGACCTGGCTAATAGCCACTTCAACGATCCTTGATCGTTCAACAGATGTGTTGTGGTATTGACCTGGCTAATAGCCACTTCAATACTGATTGTTTGTTGCTGGAAGGTCACAGCATAAAAACATAAAGAACACAGAAGTGTACTTGAGTTGAGCTCCACTTCTGATGACTACGTTCATGTATATATGGAGATTCTCAATCATCTGGATTATGATTGTCCCACAGGTGCTTTTTCTAAAAGACAACTGTACTTTCCTTAGAAAAAGCACATTTGGGGCTATATTCAGTAGTTTTTCTGACAGTGTTATGGAAATGTGCCTTCTTCCAGGTAGTTGTGATGATTTCTATAGTGTAATCTTGAGCATTGAATTCTCAAGCTGTGTCCCATTCAAGAACTAACCAAGGTTAAAGCTGCTGACAATTAGATCAATCACACTTCAGTGGATTGTTCTCACTTCATGGATTGTTCTCAAACATTTGACTGTATCTAGAGGTTTTTCTGCACGCAAAGTTTCAATCTTTCCTTCTGCTTTTAATGCTATATGCATATTGGAATCTGTAAAGATCTGCATATGTTTTGTAAAAAAAATATTTTTGCCCTTAATTATAAATAGCATATAATGCAATACTGGTCTATGCTAACATACAGAAGTTTAGTTACAACAGTGTGAATACCTCAAAAAGAATTTCAGCAGTGTCAAAGAGATTTATAGCAAGAGAAAACTGTTAGATTTGCATGAAGAGTCAGACGCGGAGGGCTTCAGTGAAGCGTTTATTAATGACTACAGCTCATAACAGACCCGATTTGGCTGGGCTGCGGCTGCTACTTATAGCCAGCAGCCGCAGTTGCCAGCCAATCAGAGTGCAGGATTTTCCCGCACTTTTTAAACCAATCATTTCTGACATTTTACAAGAACAGTTCAAACTAAACCAATGACATTCAAACCTGCATACATAACAACCCCTCCCCACTAGGTTCAGTCCATACTCAACCCCAACCTATATAATGTATTCTTTTAAATAGGTGGGGCCTCCTTACGTATGTTGAGACCTTGTGGTTCAGAAGTTTTAATGTTCTCACCCAGTGAGAGAGGAAATGTGTCTGTTAACATTTCCCTACTAGGGCTTCCAGTGAAAGAAGACCCTGTTTTGATTGTTACAATCTGGTCTCTCCTCCCAACCCATCTCCAACCCAATGTCAGCACCCAAGTCAGGTAGTGATGTGCAATCTTCCACATATAAGGATGGATTTTGGCATTGTGACAGGTTTTGGGATGGTTCCGTCATAATTCTCGTTACACATGGGGTTGATTCTTGCTTGCTGATTATCCTCATGCTCCTCCCCCTCTCCCCTAGAAAAGGCATTAGGTATGGGAACTAGAGAGGAACAATTGCAATGTTCCTGAGGTAATCTGGATCTAAGTTGATCAATGTGCCTGCTCCAGAGGACTCCATCCTCTGTTTGTAATTTGAGTTATTTCAGCAGGAATCCATGAAGGTTCACCCATAAGGTTCTTAACATAAACAGAATCATCCACACTGAACGTGCGAACTTTGCTAGTGGTGCGTTGGGTGCGTAAGTGGGATGAAGGCGGTCAAGAGGAGACCTAAGTTTCCTACCCATCAATAACTCTGCTGGGGATAAGTTAGTTGATGGGTTAGGAGTGATGTGCTGAACACTAAGAAGATTTTCAACTTTCTCAGTGATGTCCTCAGGACCCAATTGCTGAAGCTTTTCCTTGGTAAAACGTACCATGCGTTCAGCCCGGCCATTAGCCGAAGGGTGCCCAGGGGCAGTCAGGGCATGTCTGATACCCTGTTGTGCTAGATAGGATTCAAAGAGGTTGGATGTAAATTGAGGGCCATTGTCAGAGACAAGAACATCAGGTAACCCGTGGGTTACAAAAAGCTTTTTAAGCTGCTTGATGACAGCATCAGTTGTGGTGGATGCCATAGGGATGACCTCTAGCCATTTGGAATATGCATCTACTATAATAAGAAAAGTGTGCCCTTTGGTAGGGCCAGCAAAATCAATGTGAATCCTAGACCATGGGTCCCTAGGATATTCCCATTCCTGTGTGGGGGCGAGAGGTGGGGCAGGCCTGACTACCTGACAGTTGGGACAAGATGCAACCCAGTTATCAACCATTTTGTCACCATATGTAACTCCTGGCCAAACCCTTCATCCTTACAATACCTGGATGACCCTCATGTAATATTTCCAAAACCTCTCTTTGCAGTTTTGCTGGAATAACCACCCTGTTACCCCACAAAATACATCCTCTTAATACAGATAATTCAGTTTGCCTGGATTTAAAAGGTTGGGCAAGGTGAGGTAGATCTTGGAAAGGCCAACCTTTCTTAATCCAGCCTATAACAGGAGCCAATAAAGTGTCTTTGGCAGTCTCTCTGGCAATTTCAGCAGCGTATACTGGAAGCTTGGCAACAGTTTCTAGGAAAAAGTTCAACGTCCTCAGTGTGAAATGGAAGTGGGCAGCGACTGAAGGCATCAGCATGGCCAATGTCTTTGCCAGGCTTGTGGATGAGCTTGTATGAATAAGCAGCAAGAAATTCAGTCCACCTCAGCATTCTTGATGACAGGATAGTGGCTGTAGGTTTGTCTCCTGCCACAATGCCTAACAAAGGTTTGTGATCTGTGACAATGGTAAATGTTCTCCCATATAGATACTCATGGAATTTCTTGACAGCTGCAACAATTGCTAATGCTTCCTTGTCCAATTGGCTGTAATTCCTCTCTGCTTTGGTCAAAGTCAGAGAAATGCAATAGGGGCTTCCCTCCCGCTGGGAAGCCTGTGGCTCAAAAAACCCCACTCCAGGGGATGCATCACAAGTCAGTACAACAGGCAAATTCTCAGAGAACTGTATCAATACAGCATCAGATGTGATTAGTCTTTTAATATTGTTAAATGCTGGTTGTTCCTTCCTGCCCCAGACCCAAACAGATTTTTTGTCCAGTAGTCTGTGTAATGGTTCTGCAATGGTTGCCTTCTGAGGTAGGAACATGTGATAAAAGTTAATAAGTCCAAGGAAGGCTTGCAAATCTGTTTTGCATTTTGGTCTAGGGGCTTCTTTGATTGCTTGAACCTTGGCATCTGTAGGATGGATGCCATGCTTGTCAATCATGTAGCCCAAGAACTGAACCTTGTCAGTTCTTCCTTGACTTTTAATCCCACTTTCTTGAATCTGAGTCTCTCTTGTAATTGAGTGTCATTTTCAGCAGAGATTAACACATCATCAAAGTAAGGCACTACCCCTGGCAGTCGGAGCATCCTTTCCATAAGGCTTTGGAAAATGCCTGGTGCCACGCTTACTCCAAACTCTAACCTTTTACATTTGAAGGCACCTCTATGAGTCACAATGGTTTGGGCCTCTGCAGTGGCATCATCAACTGTTAGTTCTTGATATGCCTGGGCCAGATCCAATTTGGCAAAGACTGTACCCCTGCCAAGTGAATGTAATAAATGATGCACAACTGGAACTGGATATGCGCTCTGCTGCAGCGCATGGTTCAGTGTCCCCTTATAGTCTCAACAAATTCTTACTGACTTCAGCCTTGACTGGTGTGACTATGGGTGTCTCCCATCTGGAGTGGTCAGTGGGCTCTAAAACCCCTTGAGAAATTAACTTATCTAATTGTGCATCAATTTTTTCCTTTAAAGCAAATGGAACCCTCCTGGGCTTTAAATGAATTGGTGGCACCTTGGGGTCTAGATTGAAAGTGATAGGGGTCCCCATATACTTGCCCAATCCTTCGCTGAAGACCTCTGGAAACTCAGACTTCAAGGCCTCCTCCCATTCAGTGTTGCTCACGTGATTGATGCCAGTCACCTCGATGCCTAGTGGCTTGAACCACTCAAGTCCCAGCAAGCTTGGGCGGTCTTTGTCCACGATGGTCAGGGGCAAACGTTTGGTGTGGCCTTTGAACTTCACGTTGAATTCTCTTCTTCCAAGTACTGGAATCTTGTTCCCTTGGTAGTCTTTAAGAGTCAGTGCTTGCTTCTGGAAATGCTTCTTCTGAATGTTGGGAAGTAGCCTGTGAATAGTATCCCATGACACCATAGATAAATAAGAGCCTGAGTCCACTTCCATTTGGCAAGGCCTTCCTTCAATAAGTACCTTCACATGTACTTTTCTGCTCTTAGGGTGAAGAATGACCAATAGTGACTGTTTGATGAGTTTCATTCTTCCCACTTGCTTCTGTGTTGCGCTCCATTTTCTCACTGAAATTGTTATGCTTGAATTCTCTATCAGGAAACTTCTTTCTGCTTGGTGGAGTTCTGGATGATTTGCAGACTCTTGCTAGTTGACCTCTTTTTTCACAACGGAGGCAGATGGTATCAAAAACTTGCATTCAGTGCAGGGTGCCCCCCACAACCTCTGCAATAAAAGTCGTGCCTTTTTTCTTCCAAGGTTTTTCCTTTTCTTCTCCATTCTGAGTCTATAAATTCCTTCCTCCACCTCACTACAGTCTGAATCAAATCTATTTGCTCGCAATGGGTTGTTCTGGATTTTTCCACATCAGGATGGCTTGCGGCCTTGTTATTTTCTTCATGGCTGCTGCTGAGGACTTGGTAGCTTCCTCTGAAGAAGCTCTTCTATGGCCTCCTTAAGCGTGATCTTAGGTTTCGTTAATAATTTGCTCTCAAAACCTTGTCTTTTAGGCCTAGAACAAATCGGTTCGCTCATGGCCTCTTCAAAAGTTGATAAACTCACATGCACCCCCAATGTCCCTTAAACTTGCCACGAAGTCATTAACGTTTTCGCTTTCCCCCCTTGATCCGACAGTAGAATTCGTTGTCTCTTAATGAGGCACGAATTGTGGCGCGTAATGGGCTCTTATAACTTTCTAAGTCAGGCCAGTCCATTACCTTCACGCTGCAGCTCCCGCCAATGCCTTGCCATCTTGAAAATGGCCGACCGCAGTGGTTGAGAAAGACCGCCCTCTTCCGCTTGTCCGAAATGTCAGCGAGATCTTTCCCTCCAATACATTTGGAAACGATCTGCATACGAGTCCGTCTTTCTGCCATCAATCACACAGGGCTGTGGGGGTGTTCATGCAGCCATCTCTTTTTTTTTTTTTTTTTAGAAAAGTTTATTTACAATATAAAAGACATACAAACATACAAACATACAGTCACATATGAATAAAAATACATCACACATTAGTTGCAGATCGGAAGTGTTTTTCCATAAGCAGTTACAGTCTTATATAATCATAAATATTTCTTCTTATAATATTCGCTTGGTTTAATCTCTATTGTGAAGTTTCCTTTTATCACCTCTTTCGAGTTCTTCTGTCACCTTACGTCTCTATCTCCTGCTTCTATAAATTCTAGTATTCTAATATTTCAAATAACACTCTATTTTCCAACATTTCCATTTCCATTTCCTTCATTCTTATGTTCCATCCAATTATACCACTTTTCCCATATCCTGTAATAATCTGTATCTTCTTTTCCATTTAATTTGAGAGTTAGTCTCTCCATTTCAACACATTCATACATTTTGTTTATTACAATTTGTATAGGCGGAATTATAGGTTCTTTCCATTTTTGCTAAAACGATTCGAGCCGCTGTTAACAGGTGTGCAATCAGGTATTTGTCTTTTGGAGGAAATTTTTCTTTATCATTCCAAGTAGAAACAGTTCTGGTTTCCACTCCAGCTCACAATCCATCACCTCCTCAATCCAATTTTTGATTCCTGTCCAATATTTTTTAATTTTTGGGCATGTCCACCACACATGGTAGTAGGTTCCTATTTTGTCCTGACATTTCCAACAGTTTGGATTTGCCGGGGAATATTTTTGCCAGTCTAGCCGGGGCCAAATGCCACCTGTACATCATTTTATATTGGTTTTCCTTGTACGCCACTGACTTTGTATATTTTAAGTTTTCTTCCCAAATATCTTCCCAATCATTTAAATCTAATTTGTATCCTATATTTCGCTCCCAGGCTACCATTGATCCTTTTACTAATTGTCCCACTCTTTCCTGTTCTAACAATAATTTGTATAATTTGGATATTAACTTTTCCTCTAATCCCAACAATATTTTGTCCAGATTTGTATTTTTGTTTCTATCCCATATTCCTTTATATCTTTATTATATCTTGATTTAATTTGTAAGTAGACCCAATTATCTATTGATATGCCTTCCATCTCCAAATCTTGTTTTGTTTTTAGTTTTCCATCTGTATCCAATATCTGGTAATATTTAAGTTTTTATTCAAATCCATTGTATTTGGATTAAAGGTTGCTTCCATTGCTGAAAACCACCTTGGTATTTTCGTATAATTTTTCTTTCTTATCTCAGCCCAATTTTTAATCAATGCATTTCGAATTATATGTTTTGTAGTATGATTTTGTCTTTTATCCGTCGGGTTCCATAGAAGTGCATGCCATCCTATCTGTAGGTCATGCCCCTCAAGTGTTAATATTCTCCTATTTTCTAATCTGACCCATTCTTTTGTCCATAGCAGACTCGGCTTTGTAATAGATTTCCCAATCTGGCAGTCCCAGTCCTCCTCTACTTCTATCGTCTTGAAGATATTCTCTCTTTATCCTTGCCCTTTTTCCCATCCAAATGAACTTCATTGTCATCTTATTCAATTCCATGAAAAATTTCTTATTTGTTAGTATTGGAATAGTCTGGAACAGAAATAAAACTTTGGGAAGAATATTCATTTTAATTGTTGCAATCCTCCCGAGGAAGGATATTTGCAATTTATTCCAATTTTCTAGATCCTTTTTGATTTGTTTTAAAATTTTTATGTAATTATCCTCCCACAGCATCATTGTTCTTGCCCTTATCCAAATTCCTAGATATCTTATTTTATTTACTATTTGTAATCCCATAATCTCTTCAAGCCTCTTTTGTTTAGAGATTGTCATATTTTTAACTAACAATTTGGTTTTCCCCCTATTTACCTTTAAGCCTGCTAATTCCCCAAAATCATTTATTTCTTTCATTAAAATCGGGCCTGTCTCTAAAGGTTCTTCTATTATGAAAGCCATGTCGTCTGCAAATGCCTGTGTTTTATATTCTTGATTTCTAATTTTTGCTCCTCTTATATTTTCATTTCCCCTAATTCTCGTTAATAATGTTTCTAAGACTGTAATGAATAATAGTGGTGATAGTGGACAGCCTTGTCTAACCCCCTTTTCTATTTTAAACATTTTAGTGGTCTCGCCATTTACTAATACATTTGCTTTTTGGGTATCATATATTGCATTTATCATTCTTTCAAAATTTTGTCCAAATTTCATTTTATTAAATTGTTGTTTCATAAAGTCCCAGTTCAAATTGTCAAATGCCTTCTGTGCATCTAAAAGATTAGAGCCATTTGGTTGCTTGGGTGGCATTCATAATATTCTAGTATATTTATTATTATTCTTATATTATGTCTAATCTGTCTTCTCGGTAAAAATCCATTTTGGTCTGTGCTAATTTTCCCACTAATAATTCCTTTTAATCTTTGTGCCATAATTGTCATGAAAATTTTATAGTCAGTATTTAAAAGCGATATTGGTCTATAATTTTTGATTTGATTACTGTTTGTATCTTCTTTGGGTATGAGTGTTATATATGCCTCCTTCCAAGAATTGGGAATTTTGGCTTTACCCAATGCTTCATTACATACTTCTAAGAAAGTATTATTTAGTATGTCTCCCATCTTTTTATAATATTCACTTGGATATCCATCTGGACCTGGTGTTTTATTATTTTTTGCTTCTGAATTGCTTTCTTTAATTCATCTATTGTTATCTCTTTATTTAACAGATCTCTTTCTTCATCAGTAAGTTCCTGTATATTTCCTTCCGCTAAGTATTCTTTTATTTTAAACACTTCTACCTTTTCTTGTTTATATAATTCCTCAAGTATTTTCTTGCAATTTCTTTCTTTTTCCAGATCAACCTCAAGATCTCCATTTTCATTCTCTAAATATTGTATCGTTCTTTTCTTTTCCTCTTTCCTCAATTTGTATGCTAACCATCTCCCCGGTTTATTTGCATATTCAAAGTAATTTTGTTTTGTATATTGTAATTTTCTGAGGAGTTCCTCTTGCTCCAGTATATTAAGTTCATGTTTTTTTTGGTTAATCGTCTTTGGTTTGCTCACTATCTGGCCCTCTCTTTTGTTTATTCTCTAATTTTGCAATTTCTTTTATTAATTCATCTTGTTTCTTCCATCTTTCCTTGTTTCTATTTGATAGATATGCAATTGATATTCCCCTGGTATAAGCTTTAATTGTATCCCACATGTTTTGTAGGGATGTATCTTCTTTTTATTAAAATTGTAAAAGCTTATTAATTCCTCTCTAATTTTTGCAAATATTTTTCTTCTTTCAGGATCTGAGAATTTAGTGACCATCTTCGTTCTTTCCTTCCCCCTTCTTTCCAAATTAAGGATGTTGGATTATGGTCAGCCCATATATTTGTTAAGATTTTTGTATCAAAGATTTCTTTATTTAATTCACTATTTATCCAAATCATATCTATTCTGGACCAGGATTTGTGCGGGCTGGAGTGGAAAGTATACTGTGTACTTCGTGGATTCCTTTTCCTCCATATATCTTCCAATCCAAATTCATCTGCCATTTCAAAAATATTTTTGGTAACATATTTCGCTTTTGATATTGTTTACATTCCGATTCATAATCTTGCCTATTATCAGATATTGCGTTGTAATCCCCCATCAGACAAATCCTTGGGTTGCCAATTTCTATCAGTTTCTCGTATAACTTTTTGTAAAATTCTTTTTGATTTTTGTTTGGCGCATAGATTCCAACAACTAAAGTTTTCTTATTATGTATCTCTATTTCCACCATTACTATTCTTCCCTCTGTATCATTGTATATCGATTTTGCATTCAAATCTTCTTTTATGTATAATACTACTCCTCTTTTTCTTTCCACTGCTAAAGCCATAAATGCTTTTCCAAGTTTTCTGTTCTCAAGATACCTTTTGTCCTGTTCTTTTATGTGGACTTCTTGCAAACATATTATATCCCATTGTTGTCTTTCCAATCTACCGAATATTTTTTCCTTTTGTTTGGACTATTTAGTCCATTGATGTTCATTGATATTAGTTTTATTCCCCTTCCCATTTGGTCTCCTCTCTTCTCACTAATATTACGTTTTGCCTATTGTCTGACTTCTGGTCTTCACTCCCACCTCCTCTCTCCTTCCTTCTTCACGGGCCATTGGTTCTCTGTCCCCCTCCTTCCTCTCCCTTCTCTCCTCTTCACTCCCGTGGACTCTTAAATCTTCCTGGCTTGCATTCCTCGACTCTTCTCTGCTGCTCAATTCCTCCACTAATCCTCCTGTTTGTTCGTAAAATCTTTGAGCCTTCGCTAAGTTGTCAATTCTAGTTCTTCTACCCTCCCATGTTACTAATATCCCTTCTGGGTCGTTCCATCTGAATAGAATATTTTTTTGTTTAGATGATTTGTGAGGAATCTATATTCCTTTCTTTGGTCTCGCACTCTCCTTGGGATCTGCTTTAATATTATAACCTGTCTACCGTTATGTTTTATCGTCTCATCCCTGGTCATTCTATAAATTATCTCTCTAACCCTTTTTCTAGCGAATCTGACATGAACCTCCCTTGGGAGTCCATGTCTTCTGGCATAAGATGTATAAACTCTATAAGCTTCATCGATCTCTATTACCATCTGATCCCTATCTTTTTGCAGAATAGCTGCCAATAATTCTGCCATTACCAAAGTCAAGTTTTCCCCTCTTTCCTCTTGTATGTTCTGGAACCTTAAGTAATATGAGGCTCTGTCCAATTCTAGAAATGTCAACGCCTCGTTCGTTTCCTTATGCTGGTCTTTGATTTTCTGTTCTATAGCTTCCACCTTCTTCCCTGTTTGATCTGTTCTTTTCGTGATCGTTATAATTTTCTCCTCATTTGTCTTTGTTGTCTCCTGTAACTGTCCTAATTTCCCCTCTAGAGTTTTTAATTCATTTCTCATCTCCCCAATTCACTTTTCAATTCTGCTCTCATCTCTTCTCTTTCCTTCTTACTCTCCACGTGATTATTCATCATGGATTCTTGCATCGTCAGCATCATGTTTTGCAACGTCTGTAAAGTATTTTGTATTGTTTGGGTCTGGGTGTTAGCTTTCTCGGATGTCAACATCCCTCTATCGTTTTTGGGAGGAAGTCGCCGTAGGTGTAGATGGAGGTACAGTTGTCACTCCCTTTTTCACTGTTTTGGTAGTAGTGGAAGTTACTGTTGACATTTCTTTTATAATTTTTGTTGCTCTTTAATAATTCTATTTATATTTCCCCGTCTTATTTCCAATTATCATCTACTAGAGGTCCCTCTATTCCGATATTCTCACACAATCCAGTCTAATCAAAAATAAAAAGCAGAGGAACCTAACCTTATTATTATTTTTTTTTTGTTGATTTTGAGGTTCAATATTTCACTTAATAATCTTGGAGGGGGACAGAGAGTGAAATCACATTACATTTCTAGCACGAAAAATCCAAGAAAGTAGAAATATAAGGAAAAAGAAAGGAAAAGAGAGATATCTAAGTATTGCAAGCACGTCAAGTAAAATAGAATGATATATGATATATGATATATCTCTATAAAAAGAAAAAGACAAAGGCAACTATCAGTTCTTATTGTTCTATAAAAATAGATACTTAATATAAATCACTACTTATCTGTCCACAATATTCTTGTACTAAGAAGTTTAAATCAATAATCTTATCTTGTATAGTAAATTAGTAATATAATTAAAGAATTAAGTATTAAATTTGTAAATAACAAAGTGCAAAAGTTCTTAACTTCTTATAACGCTCTATAATAATATACCAACCCTATAAGCTTTCCCCAGATTATACTCTAAGTCTAACTATATCTGTATATAAGTATAATATTAAGTAATATAAAGTCGTTTAAAATATATGAAAAGAAGTACAAAAATTAAACACAGTGGTATACGTGTAGTAGTGAACTCCTTCCGGTCTTTGGGTTGCTATTTTTCACTCGGGTTATCCAATTGTCCAAATGTCAATGGCGCCAGAGAACAAAAATGCACTGTCACAATGGTGAAACTTCCCTTAATCTTCCTTCCGATTGATTTAAACCGCAGTCCTTGCCTCGAAAAACGTTCTGTTTTCCTTTCTCTTTAAGCAGCGAAAGTTTAAGCAAAAGTTTCCAAATGTTAATTGATTTGAATTAGTTTTGTAACTTTCCCTTTTCTGGTTTTGCTAGATACTCGCAGTGTTGCTCACTTTCTAAAGTAAGTGAAAGTTTGCTTCGTCTCTTTTCTTTATGTCCTGTCACACCACAACGTCTTTAACAGTTTTTCAGATTCACAGAGCTCACTTTTCCCTTCTCCTTCCTTTCCCTGCGTTCCCTTCTGGTCTGATTTCTTTCCGTTAAATCCTCTGTCACAGTGGCTGCCTCTGCTGGGACTCTATCGCTTCCGCTGTCCAGTAGCTCTCTCAGCTGCCACCCACTTCGTTTTCCAATCTCTTCCAACCTCAGCCTCACTTTTCCAGTTGGATGAGATCTCTTTCGCCGGGTATTCTCAGTCTTTTCGCAGGACTTTCACTTTCTTATTTAACTTTCTTGATCTCTGAGTGGGACTCGTCTTCTGCTTTGTATTTTTTTTTTTTGGGATAGTCTCTAAGATTGTGCCGCTTTCTTCGCTTTAGCCCAATCCTTTAAACAATCCCCACAGAGTCTTTTCCAGTCTTTCTAACTTCTCACCAAGCTTCTTACTTTCTTTTCCGATCAGCAACTCTCACTTTCAGCTTCCCGCTAATGGCGCCGCCTCGTCTTCGGCCAGCTCTGACAGCTGGCTTCTTCCACTCTGAACTTGGGAACTCTTCTTCGCTGTTTGGGATCGCACTTCCCAAACCAGCTCCAAGTTTTCTTCCTCACAAGGGTGTTCGATTTAGACTCACCCTGCCACGAACGGCTGTTCTAGAGTGGAAAACCGAGGTGGAAGACCGAGGGAAGAGAGGAGATTCTATCTTCTCCCACCCTCGCCCAGTCAGACGGAGTGCTTCAGTGAAGAGTTTATTAGTGAATACAGCTCATAACAGACCCGATTTGGCTGGGCTGCTACTTATAGCCAGCAGCCACAGTTGTTGCAATCAGAGTGCAGGGTTTTCCGACTTTTTAAACCAATCATTTCTGACATTTTACAAGAACAGTTCAAACTAAACCAATGACATTCAAACCTACATACATAAGAAAAACCTCTGTACTGCAATCTTATTTATAAAATTAGATAGGCCAGTACCATATGGACATTTAAATGTACTCATAACAAAATTTAACAGTAGGGGGCATAAAACTACTATTGCTGAATAATTAAACGTGTTTTATTCATAGAAATGTTGTCCAGATCTCCAAATTTTCACATTTTTATCAATATGAATGGTAGCACTTTATGTTCATTCTGATTTTCCAAGAGCATCAATTAACAACTCTGATTGTTCCTAGAATAGAGATGGCTTGATCATTCTTCTATTCTGATTGGAATTTAAGAATATTCTTTTTTAACAGGACTTTTTCCCAAAATGAAAATATTGAGCAACCATCTTACTTTTGAGCAACCATTTACTTTTTGGCTTATATATTTGCTTTGCTTTAGTTTGAAAATTGGAGTCATAAAGTAAGTAAACAAATAAGCAAAATATAGCATTAAAAACTGCATCCACAAGTAATCTGGATATCAGGATTCTTGTGTATGAAATCGTCATTGTTCTTGCCACTGAAACTAAATTTGAATGAGAAAAAATATAAATGGCTGCACCAAGGGTCATGAGAAGCCAAAGTCTCCTGTACAAAGAATTTGCTACAAAAATAAAGAAGCAAATATAGCAAATATCATATTCACATATAGAGATAGGGAGAAAGGCAAAAAAAAAAATCTAACCATAGGATCTGAAAGCTAAATAACTTCAGGGCAAGTACAGTAATAGATTTGCTACAATCCTATAAAGAATCCAAATGTACATAATAAAATCAAAAGTGAAACATTCAGTGTTCTAAGGTCAGATGAGGTGAGATGAGATATAAGATAACCTTTATTGTCATTTTTTCTGTGAACACGCAGCACACATTAAAAAAATAACATTCTGATGCCCACTCATAAAAGAAAATAAGCCGACATGTTGAAAATCCACTCAAGTTAACAGCACAATCTGAGACCAAATGTTTTAATCAAGTTTGCACTGCAATGATGACAGAGCAGTTTCTCACCTCCTGATTTGTTATTAAACTTAGCTTCATGTAATCCATTTTAGGCTCTAAAGAACAAACATTAGTAAACAAAATAGATGGTAGTGACACTATATGTGGATTAGCCTTTAGTGTAGTTGTTAGCCTTCCAAGTTTGCCTCATTTGGTCTTTCGATCACACCACCTCCTCTTCAGAAGATGTTCAGCTCTGGAGGAAGACTTCCCTGCCTCAAAGATTGCTGATCCCTGGTGACTCACCAAAATGCCAATCACTTTCAGAGATTGCATTCGATCTCACAACCTCCATACAACCCCACACTTCTGCTGATGGCACCTTCAAACAGTCTGAAGCAATGCAGATTCTTCAGAACAACTTTATCGATACTCCCTCTCTTGCTAAATATCTCCAAATACAATATAGACTGACAATCATATAACAGTTTGGTAGTACAATTCCACTTTCTTGACAAAATTTCCATAAATCACTCAAAACAGATGGCACTTTCATTTCCAAAACACTCTTGAGAGCCGAAGTAGCCTCAACTAAGCAAGGTGCTGCCATTTTAGAATCATGCAGAACAGAGGTGGTATTCTGACCAGTTCTGGAGAACCAGTAGCAGAAATTTTGAGTAGTTCAGAGAACTGGCAAATACCTCCTCTGACTGGAGATTTTACAGTATCTGTACCCTGCCATGCACACCAAGCCATGCCCACAGAACCGGTAGTAAAAAAATAGAATCCACCACTAATGCAGAACACTTTTGTCAATGAAATTACTCACACATTATTTCTCTATATCCCCACCTTTGCTATTAAAACTAGGGAACATACTATCATATTTTAATAAAAATACAAAGGTTTTGAATATGACAGGATACACATAAGGAATAGTTGGTAGGATTATAAACATTCTAATTATTGACAGAAGATCATAGCAGGAGAAAAATATCTTTCTATGGATAACACAATGTGGCAAAACTAGAAGATATTTCTTTCCATTTTGGCAATCAGATAATTATTTTCTATCTTTCCAGATTGGTGATAACTCTTGCAGTGATTTATAACCAAAATGGATTTAGGATAGATAGTATAATACAGAATTGTGTTGTCAATGTGATTGTGGTTAGTTGCAATTACATCATCATCAGATTACTGAATTGAAATATGTCTTGCAGGAATAGCGCATTTAGATAAATAAATACAAAATCCTAAAAAACTGAGAAGGGATGAAGAAAATTTGGATGCAAATTGTGCCTGTTAGATAAGTGAACAGGTTACTAGTATTAAATTCTTACTCTTAAAATGAAACACCTGGGAATAATTCTATAGGAAACAGAAAGTTCCTATGTGTTACAAATTATATCTTTATCACTAAAATTATCTAGAAGGATCTTGCCTTTCATTGGAAGCACACAGAAGAACTGTCGTAGAAAGCAAATCAAGGAATAAAATGTTATCTGTATTACTGTGCTGGTATTTTATGGCAAAATGAATTTATCCCACTTATAGGTTTGTTTACATTTTATTTTAAAGGAAATTAGTCTCACCAAAGTGACAGTTTAACTACAATTTCTCAAAAATTAGACTTCTTAGTTCTAGTTATTAGTATAATAATTGTAATTTGACACTATGTGGCCATAAAATATTGATGGAAATTCATTGTTTCAACTTCTTCTGAGTATTCTAGTGAGATAGGAATTGTGATTCATAACAAACCACCATCTGTTGAATTGCACTCAATGTTACAGATTTTTTTGGACTATAGATAACAGAACTCTCAAAGTCTAGTTAATTTCAGGCATGCTACAAGTTATTACCATTTTTTATTGAATTAAAATATACTAGAACCAATAATGATGATCTACAGCAGGTGGCAGCACTTTGCTGATTATATAAAGTAATTGGGTGAGATGAAGCTGCTATTTGATGTGGGATTATTAGAAAAAGACAGGAATATAGTTTAAAGTGGCAGTTAGAATATCCTGGAAGACATAGTGTTTGGTTTCCAACCATGGACATACAGGAACTGATTTTAGCATATGATGGCGTATATCTGACTTTGTCTGATCTTCAAAAGCTAAGAAGCGTTAAACTGGTGAGAACTTGGGTGGAATATCACCAAGAAATCCTAGGGTTATAGACTATATGGTAAAGCGAGAAGAATGTTCCAGGAAAAAGCAATATCAACCTATTATGCTGTCTTTCAGGCACCTAAAGGAGACACTTTTCTGAAGTCACTATGGGGTAACTGAAGGGAAGCCTTCAGTTATTATTATAATGAATGGTTAAGCAGAATCTGGACAGACTTGGTTTTTAATATAAATTACTCAACACTTAATTGACGGTTTCTAGGCCACTAAGAATTCAAAACCATTAATTTGGAAGTTTAATCTTTAACTCAGAAGAGGCAATTGTTACATAATCAGGCTTGCTTTTTTTCAATATCCCTGAGAAATCTGGCTCAAGTTAACCATGGCAGAAACTAACTTCTCACAAAATTAGATAATTCACAATATTTTTAGAAAAAGGGTTCAATGCAGTTAATTTATTTAATTCTATTTTAATGTAATTTTTTGTCTAATTATTCTAAGAAATTCATATGTGTGATGATTACTGACTGTCAATCAGTTTTACTTATTAAGAACAGCAAATGTAATTATTCTTGTCTTTGTTTTTAAATCTTTCTGGGTAGGAGAGAAATGTTGCTGGAGTCTCTGGGTGGCAGCTTGCATGAAGCTATACAAAACACACACTGGATTAATGATGGATTGTTATGATTTCAAACTACAGGGGAAAGGTAGCTTTTGCACTGTTGATTCAAGGCATTAGGAAAAGTTTGTTTTTTCCAACTTAGTATGATTTCCTTGAGCGGGTGTTAAGCAGCCACTCCCCAGTTCCTTTGCAAACAGTTAAATTTCCTTCCTCTCTTTTCTTTGCCTATATGAAAAAACAAAACAAAACATAAAACCCATATTTAAACCTTTAAATCTTTTTAAATATTACTTTCATGGCAAATTTAGAAAAAGGTTAGTGGAAGTCTGGAGTGCATTGAAATTGGTCTGCTTATTTTATTTATTTTCATAGAAATGGTTTTGAACCATCCAAGGAAGGAATGGATTGACTTAGTTAAGAGCTGGTATGCATATAGCTCAGTAACAAACAAACTGCTGTAGTGGTAGGTTATCCTTTTCACCAGCTGTTCTTCATCTATAGTTTGTTGGCTGTAGAAGTGCCATCTGCTCTCTGAGCCCCACCAAGCAAAGCTGAAATATGCCAAAGACTAACAGCCTCAGTTCCTGATCCAAAGAGGCAAGGAAAGAACTGTTGTGCCAGACCATGGAACAGGAAAAATTTAAAATCAAGCAGGGTGGGCTTACAACAAGGAAAGTTGGCCAAGAGAAGCACAAGAGCCATGAAAGTTAGATTGGTCAAAGACCATTTGAGGACAAAATACTCTGAAAGCTGAAGACATTCTGGAAAAGATGATCAAGAATGAATGATGTTGTATATACTCTTCCTTTTCCAATACAGCCTGAACAGTCAGGAAGAATAGACTGAGAGAAATGATCATGAGTAACACTCATTCTAGAAAAGTACCTACAGCAGTGATGAAGGTTCAGAGGCAAAAACCTGAGGCCATGTGTATAAAGATGCAACTCTTGTTCTTAACAAATGGCAGTCTGTTCGTTTGTTTATTAGATTTGTATTGCTACCTTTTCGCCATGGCTTTCCTTTAACAATTAAACCATTGTCATCAGGGAAAATAGAAAATAGAAACAGGCAGAAACAAACAAGTAATTGCCATTTAGACTCTGGCCTATTTGAACTAGCTCTTTTAATTGAGGGGGATTGAGACAAAGTTTCAGATCAAAGGGTTTTCCTACTATTAGATAGCATTTTTAATTGTTAAAGGAAAGCAAGCTTTGCCTCTTTTTTCCTAAAGCCCCACTGTAGCCACCACTATCAATATCACTCTTAAGTGTCATATACTATTGTAGGAAGTTAGCACCCACCGCTCTCCTAGAAAATTGAAATAGCCTAGGAAATATTAAAAAGGCAAAATATTTCCTCTAAAAAGAGTAGAAACTCAGAAGCAGAAACTCACCTCAGAAGCAGAAACTCACCACCACCTTTGTTAATTGGCCTGGGCTAGAATACCGTACATTATAAAGATCTCCAGATAAAGCTATAGCAATTGCTCAAAAGCCCTTTCAGTGCATCATCCAGCAAGGCTCAACCAAACCTGGAACTCAGGACAGCCTTCAGAGTTGCCCCTGGGAGTCTGACAAACCAATCAGAATACAAGCTCATGTGACCCATGGATGGGGTGGTTTTAGATTTTGTGGGATTTTAAGTTTTGTATTTAATTGGGACCATTAGTTTAATTCTTTTTTAAGTATTTATTGTGTTTGTTTTATTGTAAGCCGCCCCGAGTCTTCGGAGATGGGGCGGCATATAAGTCCCATTAATAAATAAATAAATAAATAAATTCAAATCCCAACAGAGGATAGAAAACCCAGGAACTCTCAGCACCTCAGTCCCTTTCTTGATCTCTTCCTTCACCCTGAAGCATGTGATCATCCTTCCTTTTCACTCTGGAGCTCCAGGCCATGGGGTCCTGATATTAAACCTTCCAAACAGCCTCCATGTTTCCAGTGTCTTTTTCCCCACTTGGAACTGAACCCAGAAGGATATTTCTTCCAGCACTATTTTATTTGCAACAGAAAAATCTGCACTATCAGGATTTAACTTGTATAAAAATTGGCACAACCTTCTCTGATAGAAAAATATTACTGTGGCAAAGTCACTAAGAAAAAAAACATCTATCAATTGGTGGGTTGTCAAGATTTCTTAATACATCAATAGAGCTAAATAAACATGTTAAAGCTCTAGATAAAAAATATTTCTGAGTGCAATCATAGCAAGTGTAGGATTCATTGCCTGAAAAACATGTGATTCAAAAGTAAGCAATATTTTGAGCTGGTTGTATCTATTAACAATGTGGTATCTATTAACAAAATAGCTGCCATAGTGGCTATGACTGATCCAAAAACCTTCCATTTAATTAGAAGGCAAATGGACAAGATTCCTATCTTCAAATTCAGTTTTGTTCTTTCAGGACAATTGAACAAGTTTCCAAAAAACATTTCAATGTTTACAGAATGCCTATTCTAGTAAATAAAGATACTTACTTTATACTTGATTAACACCTTGCTTTGTAATTACATTTATTTTTAATTGTAGATATCTTTGAACTAAAATCATAAAAAGTTAACAAGATTAATCAAAGGAAATTTCCACAGGTATCTCTACAAACCCTACTCTGCTTATTATCTCATGGAAAGTTCACAACCAAGGACTACCTGCTATACTTATTTTACTTTTTTTATTATAATAAACATGTGCCATGTGGAATAAATATTCCTTTCGTTATGTAGATTAAACAATGGTTGGATTCACTTCACATCCTGTAGCAACAATGGAAATGAACACACCCAACTCTGACTCATTGTCTTATAAATCCATGGTTGTTCTGTGTTAGCTTGCTCTCTTGACTCCAGTTGGATAGCATTAGGACACTTCTAATTTATTTAATTGCTTCATTTTCTTTTCCTCAGCCACACTGCAGAAAGCTAACTTTCGCAAGAAGACTGATATATATCCACAAATGTTTAAATCCTGCAAATGTTGAGCTTTTTGTGTTTTTTCAGAACATTTTTCTTTCCCCAAGAAAAGATGGCTTTGAGCAATCTTCCACACTCTTTTGACTAAAGGTTGCAAAATTGTTCTTTAAAAAGTAAATATCAAAAAATTAGAAATAATTCCCACTGAGACAACTGGGTTTATTCTTTTTCTTTCTGAACCATTTGTAGTTGACAAACTTGGTCAAAATATGGATCCATATCAGAATGCAAGTCCTCTGGGAAAGAATTTAATGTGCGTGGAGGAAACTATGTTAGAGTTGCCTTCCTCTTTACCTTCAAGCTTCTAAATGAAGTAGAGCCACTTGGACTAAGATTGACAGGTAACAGCTTTGACAATCCAAGTTAAGTAATCCAGTGTACTTTAGATTATTTTGAACAATAATTTCCAGAAATGTAAGCAACACAGCAGATGGCAAAAATTTTGTGGGAGTTCAAAAAATCTGGAGGACACCAGGGTGCTTATTTCTGCCTGCGGCAACAAAAGTGTCAACAGAGTATTAAGACAGGAAGCATTGAGCCTAAAGGAATAGATTTTCTTTCTATTTCAAAGGAACAGATGGAGAAACAAATTACAATGAAGAGGAATTAAAAGAAGTTGATTAATGTGAAAAGCAGTGTCTGCTTTTTGTGGCAAAAAAATTCAAATCCCTTAAGTAGAAAGCTTTCTAATGTAAATCAAGTCTTACAAAAACTAAATTCAATGTTATTTTAGAGCCTAAATAGATTCTGCTTAGTATTAATCCACAAGCCATAGTGTTGGGCTTTTTTGACGCCATGTAAATTAATATTTACAGAAAGCTGAAGCAAATAACTTATTTAACATTGTATTTCTATAGTCCAGCAATGTATGAATCAGTTTTTGAAGTGCAAAAAAGAAATCTCCTCAAAAAGCGACAATGTCTTTCATGCTGACTCATTTCTAATAAACTAATCTTTATTGTTTTGCAAATATTCCAGTGTTGAAATTATCCACAAAATTCCCACAATCATTATTTATTTTATAGGAGAATCACTACTAATTATTTTTAACTGTATAACTATTTTCAATCAACGCCAATGCATTTTGATTAGTTTATTTGAGAAAAATGATTAAAAATTAGCCATAATAATAATCATGTGTGGAAGTAATAACAACAATGATTTCTTGTCCAAAATTGACAGAAAGCACCTGTAAGACACATATGCTATGTATTCTGTTTGAAAATTAAAACTTCAAATGGTAGTTCTCAAAAGGTTGAGATTTGATGGTACACCCTACAAAATATAAGTCACTAACAAAACAAAGAATTTCCAACAATAGTTTTCATGAATAGATTCTAAAATTAATTGCTTTTGCTGCATTTTTGCTGTAAAGTTTGAATCAAATCAAAATACTTTTTCAGTAAATACACATATGGAAACATGAAATCAGAATCAAATAGATCTACATTTATTCTTATATTTTCAAGTTTAGCACCAATTAAGCTTCAAGAAGATGGCCATGAAATAGATCTTGAAGTTAGATTTACTATATTACACAAATACAAAAGGCAGCAATTCATGAAAAATGTTATCAACTAAAGCACCACAAGGGATGTTTATTTTACATGTCTTGGCATCTGTCCAATTTAATCTAGAAACGGAAAAATGTGTTTCAAGAAAGCAATCTTTGAAACAAGCAAAAAAGAAATATTTTTGAATAGCATTTTTATCACACACATAAAATGAACCATTTCAACAAACCATATATTTCAAGATGTGTTACTCAACAAACCATATATTTCATAATACGATAAATATCAAATCATACATTTTCAATATATGAGATTATATAAGTAAAAGACTAGTTGGGAGTCTATAAGCATAGCTTAGAGAATAGCTGTGAGGGATATTCCAAAGTTTCTTTATAGCTGCTTTTATTTATTGTATTGTCAATTTGCTTGCTTAGAGATTTGTTTGTTTCCTGTTCCTTATATTGCTGCAGTATGGAAGTACAGCCTCTTCCTCAATTTGAACCAAGGTGTATTAGAGCAGAATTTTTCCTCAAGAATTTGATATGAAGAGTTTCCAACCAACTTCTCTAGTCACTGCCAGTTTGGTTTAGTAGTTAAGGCATTAGGCCAGAAACCAAGACATTGAGTTATCTAGCCCTATCTTGGGCATGAAAGCTAATACTTTCTCCTGGGAACCAAGGACATTCCCACAGTTGGCAGAGAGAGGAGGAGCGATGTCACCAGGCAACCAGACAGAACCTTGATTGGACTATGTGACTAATAATTTGGGAAAGGGGAGAAACTTTTACTTTTAATTAGGTGAAAACCACAGGAATATTCAAAGTCAGTTTCCACCAGCCTGTGCCAATATATGTCCAATAAAACTATTCTTTGAGCCTACATGCCTCAAGAGTTGTTTGCTATGGGCGTATTACTTGGAACCCTGACATTGAGTTTGACACTCTGGTGTAGGTTTCCTGCTTAGGCGGGGGGGGGGTGTTGGACTAAATGATCTACAAGGTCCCTTCCAACTGTTAATCTAGCCCCCTCCTGCGCTGCCTGCATTGGTTGCCGGTTGCTCTCTGGGTGAGATTCAAGGTCTTAACTTTAACATACAAAGTCCTACATGACATGGGTCCTTATTACTTAAGGGAGCAACTGCTGCTAACATCGAATACTAACCGCCCTGTGCGAAGTCATAGACAGGGACTCCTTGGGGTCCCATTGGCCGGGCAATGCCAGCTGGTGGTCCCCCAACGAAATGCCTACTCTGTCGCGGTCCCTGAACTCTGGAATCAACTTCCCTTGGGGCTCCGCCTGGCCCCTGACCTCCGCACCTTCCGCCATGACCTGAAGACCTGGTTATTTGACCAATCCGGGCTGTGACCCTTGGGAGGGGTGGTTTTAGATTTTGACTGATTTTAAGTTTTGTATTTGGTAATTGCAATTGGGATTGTTAGTTTAATTCTTTTTTAAGTATTTATTGTTGCTGTTTTATTGTAAGCTGCCCCAAGTCTTCGGAGATGGGGCAGCATATAAGTCCCATTAATAAATAAATAAATAAATAAACTAAGTTTCTTAAAGCTTTTGTCTCTACCAATCACCAATTCTTCATTTGCGCCATTGCAGAAAACCAAAACAGTTGAAGTGCGTAGCATATTTTGTCTGTTAAAATGCATCAGTATTGCTTTGGTATCAATTTAAGATAAGATCTGGTTGAAGTACTGTAAATTTAGAATGATTCTTAACCCTTTAACATAAGATTGTTAGCAATGAACTAAAGTTGGCAGAGACATATTTTTGATGCTATATATGCCATTTCAGTGATTCTGATTCAAGATTGTAAAATTTATACTCCAGTCAATTAAGAAATAAATATATGCTGCAGAATCAATTATTATCCTGTTAATAATATTGGTTTTATTTTGAATCAGTAGTCAAAGCACTTCATACATCATTTCAGAAATAAAGGAAAACCCCTATAAGATAGGTTAACAAGATTATTTCTATTCTGCAAATAAGAAAATTATATACTTTTTGCTTCTAAGTCCATTTGTACAAAATTATTAACTTTAATTTATCATTTCTCATTTTTATATTCTAATCTTGACATTTAGAAAAATAAGACTTTCTTTTTCTTTTTTGTCGCTTGAAAAGTTTGACCACATTCTTGTTCTTTCCAATGGACATCCTATAATGAATGCTTGGCTCATATGAAAGTACACAATTGTACACATTGCTATGAAGAACTCACAGAATTATTGAACACAAAGAGAAAAAACAAGGCCAAAAGAACCCGCCTATGCAACCATTCACCATATTAGTTGTTTGCTTTTAACAATTTGTATGACCTTCTCAGTATTGATTATATTCCTAGTGTTATTCATAAGGACGCACTAACATTTTCAGAAAAATTGCTTGAAAATAGAATTTCTGCATCAAACTGCTCTAACTTGATCTATTAGCTCTATCATAAATGGTAAACTTTAAATTCATGAAGCAAACAGCACCTCAAAGTGTCAGTTTATAGGCATTTTTTTATTTACCTCAAGTATGTATGAAATGATGTAAGAGATGATTAATGATCTACTTAACCTCAAAGACTTTGTGCATGAATATAAACAGAAAAATATAAAATTGTTTTAATGCTCATATATCATCAAACGTATTTAGTATATGTGTGTATATATACACACACACACATACATGTGTGTGTAACATTATATTATATGAAAGCATGCAGTTGAAGATCATAAATGAAACTGGAGTTTGTTCATGCATACATAAGGGTATTAGGATACAAATTATTCCATATGAATAGTAACAGATAACTAACTACTAAAGTGGGTATTAGATGATGTCTTAATATAACACCATAACTTAAATTAGTATTAAAATAAAGTTTTCCGCAAATAACATATAGAAAATAAACAATGTATTAGCATTTTAAAAGACATTTAAGCTCTTTCAGTCCTTACTATCAATATCATACAACTATAAATATGCAATCTAAATGTTTAATATTTATTGCTGAACACAAGTGGTACAGTGGTCAAGTTGTTGACATAAAAACCATCTAGTTTTCCTTCAGACATAGAAGTTAGGGTGGGTAACTTTGGGCCACTCTCTCCTACCCACTTTACATAATTGTTGTGTAGATTATGTAGGCAGGATTATTATATATTCCCTCAATATGTTACTTGTTGCTGGATAAAAATATGATAGTAAATAAACTGTCTCTGAATTAAAAAAAGAGATTACCTAAGATCCTGTCACCTTCACAGGTAAGCCAGATGAAAAATGACAATATGAGCCAATTTTACTTTATTGCAAAGCCACATTAACAGAATGTTGCAATTCTGAAAGTACAAATATACCACTCAGAGACCCTTCTGCGTCTCTTTCTCTGACTATTACAGAGCTGTTGGCTATGCAGCTTATCTTACCATTTCCTAGGCAGCATTTTTTCATCCTATGTCCTGAGGTCTTTCTCACATATACAGAGATAAGTTAGCTACTCACAATATTTGACAATGCAAAGTGCTGGCTGTATTACTTACAGATGATCCATTCATATGCTATGACAACCCCACAACCATGATCAACAAACCCTAACAGTTGGGCTAATGCAGCTGGCTGGGCCAAACTCAAACAAACTTAGTGTAGTGGAATGTGTAAACCTTGTTTACAGTTACTTGAATTAGTCTTTTATTTTCAGCTCAGAGATTTACAGTCTGCTCATGAAATGTGGAAACCCCTAGTAGTGGCATACTTCTATTTTCCCTAAGAGACAGAATTTCTTTTGGAAATGATGGAATTGTGATAATCCTATCCTGTAGTTATTAGGCTATAGTAACTTGTTTCGTAAGTATAATTTGTAATACTTTGTTTTATTTTGCCCATACAATTGATTTTACTATTGTATTTCACGAAATACAATTCAGTCTTCCCCAATTTCTAAAATTCTCAGCAGTGTTTAGACATTATGGAAGCTGAAATCCAAGACATCTGAAGGAAAATATTTTGGGAAAGCTGATCTATCTCCATTATCTGTTAAGATGAAATCAACAGTAGCGGTTACATAAAGCAAAAAAGAGAGATTGTAACAACACTTATTTTTGCACATGGACTTTTCCTGTTTTTCCTATATACACAAACAGCAAAACTATGAGCATACAACTGTACAGTATTTCTCTAAAATAATAGCCATAAACATTTTAATAAATACTTCTGATAGATTCCTTAATTTAGAATTCAATAGAACCAGACTTAAAACATTTTTCAGTTTATCAGTTCACTCTCATATATATTAGAAATATTTACTTTTCACATAACTTCTTAGAAATATTTTATTTAGCCTATTTCATAACCCTCCTTTCTGCTCAAGGCACTTGAGGCAATGTCCAACTGAATTTTCTGTATTTATTATAAATATTTTATATTTAAAATGTGCATATTTCATGCTAAATGTATTAGTGACAAACCCTAGTTTTTAACTGTTAAAAAATCTGTACTTTGAAACATGAATAACTAAAAATATTATTTTTTCATGCTACTAGAAGTTGACCAACAAATGCAGGATTTCGTTCTCTTATTAATGCAGTAATAAGTGCAGCAGCTGAATCCATGGTCTCTTGAAGCTTTACAGTCTCCTGAAAGAAAAAGAAAAGTTATTCAGGAATGATATACATTTCTAGAGTTTAAATATAGAAATTCCTGCACAACAGCAATGTTTGAAAACAAGTCCGTAGTTCAGTATTTCAGATCTGCATTTTGAATATTCTTAGATTGACATTATCTGTTGAAGTAGACAGAATTGCTTCTGAAATCCAAATTCTGTTCTCAACCTGATTACATTTTTTCTAATTATTCTAACTAAATTTTCTCATTTATAGAGAATAAGCTTATATACAATAAATAATCAGATATATCTGAATAGGAAGCATACCATAAATAATTTGTTCTTGACACATTAAATATTTCACAGAATCATCCATCAGCTGCTATTTCTGCAGTTATTGCTGACATTTTATATTCAAGATTATAGATATGAAATATTTACTAAAACTTGAACAAGGAAGAAAGGATCTAGTAATTACAATCTCTCTTTCTATGTTCAATAATTGGATGTTATTGAACTGTACACAAATTATTGATATTAATATTAATCAAACTATTAACACAGTTCAGGAATGTTTAATTAAACATACAGTTCAGGGATTCATTAAACATTCCTGAACTGTATTAATAGTTATTATTTAAATTATTATTTTTTACATGTATATACCAAATGCCATAATATCTATTATAAACTGCAAATGAAATCTGAAAAAAGAATTGGAGTCCTGCCAATACCGTTAGTATAGATTCATATTACAAAGTTTGAATCTGCAAAACTTACTATCCATCCATCCATATCCAGCTCACACGGTACCTTGCATACATACCCATAGCATTCCTGACCCAGACCATCCCCTTGCTTCCTCACCCTGCCAGCAGCAGCCATTTACTTATCTGCTGGTCTACTGTTGGCTTTCTGACTTTCTCCCTGACTTTTCCCTGGAGAGAGGGAAGGCAGGAAGGAAGGGAGGGAGGGAAGGAGGGAGGGAGGAGGCTTTCTGATGTTCTCTGGCAGCTTCCCTCAAGGAATATCATTGGGAAATAGAGGATAGCTTTTTTTTTTTGCCTACCTATGGTCATTTTATTTCTCTGTTTAGGTAATTAAACATCTCTGAAATGATGACCCAATGGCCAATGGGTTATTTAGTGATATATAGGAACTAAATATTGTATTAAAAAATTGTATCATTTTCACTATCCATTGTTATATTTAGATCTCACTGGGAACTATACTGGTGGTTTTCTATTAAAATGCGGCAAAATATATTCAAATACATCTAATACTTCTCATGTACATGCCCACAATAATTCTCTCCAAGCTGAATATATTTAAACTTCACATTTTAAATATAAACTTCTGTTATCACAGAACATTCATTCATTGGTCTTTAGGAACAATATCAATTCTAAGTAGAAGCATACATTGATTAAATGAAGTCATCTTACTACAATTACTAATCCATAAACCATGCATCATGGTTTTCCAACTAAATTACAGATCTGCCTGTTAGTTGGTTCAAATTAATTTTCAAAAGGAGAACAGCAGGATTTGTTTTGTTAAATCGCAAAATAATAATTATAATTATAGGATCTTTAAGTTTTTATTATATTTATAAAATCCAGCTATTGCTCTTTGTAGATTTGAGGAAACCAAAGAAGAAATATCAAATAAATTTACAATTTTAACCAAAGTGATTTCAGTGGTTGAATATGGCACCTGAGGTTTATATTAATGCATTTTAAAATTCAGTAGGAAGACAAAATTGATTTGGATTTAATTTAACAATACTTAAAATAGAGCTACAGGAATCTCTGGAACTTAAATTATACTACTAACCTAAGTTACATTTATTTCAAAAGATTCATTCTAATTATTATTAAACTAATTTAATTTTTTAATAAATATCCAGATAAAAATATTTATGATATAAGCAATATTTAAAGTTATAAGCAATCCAAGTAGTAAATTACTACAGATGAAAAATTATGCTCATATCCCTGAAAGTAAAACTTACTAAATCAAGGTAACATATACGATTGCATGAAAATGCAATTTATTTCCATCTGCATCAGATACTGAAATATATGGAACAATGTAAGCAGTACATTTCTATGCCATAGGCTATAATCCTCTGCTTGTTTGCTAAAAAATGTGCATGGAAGTATTATTTCAAGAAGAAGCTTTTTACAATTTAAAGATTGAAATACTAAATAACTGTTAATATTTTTCAAAGAAATAAACAAATTGTTGAATTAAGCCTGCATAGGACAACTAACAGCCCACATATTATCAGACCCTAACCTCCTTTTTTACAGTTCCTGTAATAATATCTGGTGAAATTCAATGCAAGAATCTCAAACTTCAAAAGCACTATTTTTCATGGATTTTCAAGTTTAGACAGCAGTGTTGCATATAGGGTGACAGAAGTAGGATAACATCTTTCTTTCTTTTTGACAGAATTTTTGTAATATTTTTTTCTTTGTAATATTTTTTTATTTTTCATTAAATGTCAGCTTGAACTTCAAGCTTCAATAGACATATCAGAAACAACCTGATTTAAGAAAAAATAGGAATGCAAAGGCATGAAGCATGTATGAATGTTTGTGGGAAGAACCATTAATAGAAGAGATAGAAATAGAAAATAATTTGCTTTTAATATTATGTACTGAGAAATCTTCTTTATATTTATACTACTATTCAGCATTGCCAAAATCTTAAAAGAATATTGGTTTTCAATGAATACATAAAAAGAAATTACACGAAACAAACTAAAAAAAAACTTTAAAACAAAGCCAAGAAAGGCTTTAATGACAAGATAGTTTTTATTGAACAGTGATATTTCTGCCAAATAAATAATGGGATGCTTATGAATTAAATAATGGGATGCTTATGGATTTTTTTTCAAAATTGCCAATTATTCAATTCTTTAGCAGACATTTATTTCTAAGCAAAACAGCTATTCAACTATAATTAGTTTCAAGGTGCTAGTAACAACTTATAAAGTTCTAAATGGCTTGGGGCCAGGGTACTTGCGGGAACGCCTCCTACCAGCATCACATTCCGATCGCCCAGTACGCTCCCATAGGCGGGGCCTCCTTGGGATACCGTCGGTTAGGCACTGTCGACTGGCGGTGCCCAGGGATAGGGCCTTTTCTGTGGGAGCGCCCGCCCTATGGAACCAACTCCCCATTTGGCCCCTCCGTTTGGCCCCTGATCTCCGCTCCTTCCGCCGGGACCTGAAGACCTGGTTGTTTCAACAGGCCGGTCTGGACTGACTTCGGGGGTGTGGGTTGTTTTTATTTGTTTTAATTTAAATTTTAATGATTGATTAGGCTTGTACTGGTTTAATGTCTTTTTATTGTAATTGTATTGGGTTTTTACTGTTCGCCGCCCTGAGTCCTTAGGGAGAGAAGGCGGCATACAAGTCTAATAAAATAATAAAAAATAATAACTTCCTGCTTCTCTATGCTGTTCTTCCAACTGCCAAATATAACAAAAGCATTCCCCAAAATTCTGTTGTTTATCCATTAATTTATTTCTTTATCCATTAATTTATCATGCTCTGCTGATGATTAGTTATTTTAATTGTGATGAAAAAATTAATAAAGTATTTTCAAAATTGCTTTGTGCAGGAGTGTTGGTTTATATTAAGATTTCATCATTAAAATTAACCAAGCTTCAAGATTTAGCTAAAAAGAATAACTTGTCTTACAAATTAAAACAGAAAACTAATATACGGCTCCATAATTTTTCTTCCACCAAATATAAGTTCTGTTAAAAAGTAATGCCAGGAGAATTTCATAAAAAAGATATAAATATTGTTAATATATCACAGAATTATAAATCACACCATTTCCACTGCATGTTTGCTGTTACCAGAATCTTAAGATGACTTTTACAGATTTTTAACTGGGAATTCTGAATAACAGAATAGGAGTTAGAAGACTTAGAAGTCTTCTAGTCCTACACCATCTAGCAGAATACCTGTACCATTTCAGACACATGGCTGTCCAGTCTCTTCTAGTTGTTTTTGATATATTTGGCAGGCACCAAATGCATCATATCTTTGGGAAAGATGGCCATAACACACATAATACATATTCTTCTTTTCATAGAATACTATATTAGCTTTAATTAGCATTGCATATTACATCATTGCATCTGCTTCTATCTGTATGTAGATATGTATGTATTAATAGACATATTCTATTTGGGACAAAGGAAACAAAGACTCTTCTTATACCAGGCATAAGCAGTCATAAAAATAGAGATAATGGGTGTAGCCATAGTCTTGCCCACTGAGGAAATTAATGGAATTCACTGGGATTTATTTATTGGGAAGGTTGCTTAGAATTTATATGAACTTCAAACTTCTAGAGGGAATTTGTCATTTCTGTAAAAGAAGTATGTATTTTTAAATATATTTTATTATATTCTTGTTCACTGAAAAATGCTTTGAACATCTGCATTGTCAGGATGCATGCATGAGCAGGTAAATGAATGTCTTATGTCAATATATAGTGTTAGAACTTGGGCAATAAATTTATAATTATAAATTAGGATAAAATGAAGATCTATTACCTGACACTATAATTATATTAATAAAATAACTGTTGACTGATGAAGACATGTGAAATTTATGCTTGAGGGTTTATAAAGGAAAACTTACTGACAGTCAAAATATTTGAGCAATTGCATTTTGGTTGAGATTTTTACCAGAAAGATAGTAATTTTTTCCAAATTCCACTTATATAACTTTTGTCACTTTTGTACATGACTCAGCAATGCACTGTCATCTGACTTATTGACTTACTTGCTCACAATTATATTTTATCAAAGATACCTATGAAGTAGTATGCATTTTATACAGTTCAATGCAGGTAAATCATTTTTTAATTAAATCACAGTAATTACTGTGATACTTTATTTTTCAATAACTACAAATCACAGACAGACCTATAAACTATATAGGTTTATTTTTCAAAAGATTGATGGTTTCTGACATACCACACCAATCACATCTATTCTACATGTACACTATACTTGTAAAAATTTGATTAACAAAAGGATTCTTGTTTTTGAACGATTCCAGGTTGTTTTATGCTTAGAGTAATCCTCCTTCTAACTGCAACATGGGATAATAAGTTTGTATATCACAGGTTTGGTTGTGAGATGGTACCAGATTGGATTTTTTCTTATGAAAACTATACAAAATAAAACATTTCTTAATACCCTCAAAATTGTTGGAACTCTATTTTCTTATTAAACTTACATACAGCGTTCTATCTTATCTACTATATATTATTCTATAGTGTGTGTAGATAGACAGACAGACAGACAGACAGACAGACAGAGACTGACTCACACACGTATCTGAAATTTGGAAGTCCTTTTGTACAAGTCTATAGAATTCACTGTCTATAGTTCCACAAGTTTCACATATTTTTTTCTCCTGTGCTATGTTTTGTTTTTACTCTGCCTTTAATGTCTTAATGTACCATTGTCTAAAACTTACTTGTATGGCCAGACTTGGTTGTGAATTGAAGTCACTCACTTTTTGCCACAGGTCATTTCTCAAGTAAGACAGGTTCTTGGGATCTTCTGTGGGTACATGTAGGCCTTTCCTATCAAAACTCAGGACTTTGGAACTGAAGGATTAGTCCCTCTGGACTCTGACAAATTGCTAGCCTCCTAATTCTTCTGCCACATGCCTTGCTATTGATTTCCTGCTACATAACTGAAAATTTCGTGGTGGCTAATATGACTCCTACTGAAGCCAAGCTTTCTGTTCATCTGGCTTTCCAAAGTCTCTACTTGCTAAATTTTTTCACCATCCCACATCAGACTTTCACCTCCTGCTTCTAATTCTCCATTACCTGTCCTACAATATCTCTAGGACGGGGTGTCAAACTTATGGCCCGCAGGCTGGATGTGTCATGTGCTGTCCCACCCGGTTTAGCAAAGGGGGAAAAGTCTTGATACATCACGTGACGCCACCATGACAACATAAGTTTGACACCCCTGCTCTAGGACTTCATTATTTCTTTTTCTTTTCTTCCTTTTTAATTTCTGTGAATGGCTACTTGGCACCTCAATCACAGGCCAAAAAGCTGAAGCTCCAAGCTGGTAAGAAGTACATTCACACAATATGCCTATGGCACCTGCTCTCCTCCCCCCACCCACCCCACACACATACTCCCTAACATCAGCTCAGAGCTCTCTTCCGTCAGATTGCTTGCCAGGAACTTCAACCTATTCACACACTGCCTTTATGCAATGCCCATCTAATGACCCTCATGGACTTGGGTTTATGATGGTAACCACTACCAGGATTACTGTTGCTAAGTGATGTCTTGCTTTACAATCTCATTGTTTAGTAATGGAAATTTCACTCCCAATTGCTGTCATAACCCAAGGACTACTTGTATGTTACAAAAAACTGACAGATTTTCTCCCCACTCATTATAGCACATACCTTTTTATATTGTATAAAGAGACCATAAAGTAAAATATTTTTCTTTTTAACTTCCTTTGCAAGTACAGTTAAACTTTCAATTCCACTGTTAAAAGATGTATTTTCTAAAGTACCCATGTTTACCTGCAAAGGAAGGACATGTACAAATTATTATCAGAAATGCTTATATTTTCTATAGATACAAGGAGAAAGATTATTGATTGCTATTTAACAGTTGACGAAATATTTTTCTCTGAAATCTTATATATATTTTGCTTGCAGTTTTTAGCATGCTAACCAGAGAATAAATGCAACAGATTAGTCTATTTCTAAACAAACATGCATGACTGAATTCCATATCTTATCAGTTCTTTTAAATTTTGTCCATCTGCATTTTAAACCATTGCTTTTTGTATGGAATAAGAAATCAAACAAAATACACAACAAAATTTTAAAAAAACTTCTAAAAGAGCAATAAATTAAAAAACCAAAATAACTAGTTTAATAATTTTGGCTTCCTTTTTACAAAATCTCTTACTTGTTACCAAAGTCACAACAATTCTGAAAAATAAAGTATTAATGTATTATACCAGACAGATAAAATATTTTATAAGCTGAAGAAAGAAACATCTTTACTTACCAAAATGAGAACAACGGGGTACAAAACCGAAGCACCTGTGTTTTCAAGTTTATCCACCAGCAGTGAGATTTCCTCAAAGCCAGGCAGTTTATTCTAATGAAAAAGGAAATAAAATTAATTTGAGAAATGTGAGATATATGATGTTCCTTTTCTTTTAGAAATATGTGAATTTGCCATATGCTGAATCTGGTCATGTATATAACAGTATTTACCTACATTGAATTTAAAGTTCAAATTTCTCTTTTTCTAAGCAACTTCTCTAGCCCTCCATATATAACTACATTATAAATTATTATCCTGTTTATAAATGATTATGCATTTGTTTTCCCATTCTCTGTGCCATTCAGAGCCATGGAATCAGAACAGCTGGAAAGAAACATAAAATGAAACCCCCTTCTTAAGTTCATTTTTGCAGTCAAAAAAAATAAAACATTCATATTAGAATCAGGGTCTGAATGAAATGTCTTCAACATCATAAACACACTATCTACACTGGATATAACAGGTTTTTTTATGAACTTTCTGAATTTGTTCAGAAAGTTTTTTTTTTTAAATTCATATTTATATCCCACCCTTCTCCGGAGACTCAGGGCGCACAATTTTTGGAGTGCAACCCAATGCTCAGCAATAGCCTTCCTTCCATTGTATATGCCTGCTTATTACTAAGCGGCATTTTTACAAAGTCAGCTTATTGCCCCCAACAATCTTGGGTCCTCAATTTACCTACCCCGAGAGGATGGAAGGCTGAGTCAACCTTGAGCCTGGTGGGATTCGAGCCTGCAATAATTACAGGCAGCTGGAACTAAGTGCTAGGCTATTAACAGCCTGCACCACCAAGGCCCTTTTAAAGGCCTTTTTTTAAAGACTTCAAATAATTTGGATCATAATCAATTTGTCCAGGTAAGCCAAGTGCAAGCTTACGTAAAAAAAAAGAAGAAGCTAAAATTGCTAATGAATTTGATGTCTTCCCATAAGTGGTGAATTACTTACATCCTCTGAATCTGAAAGCATATTTTTTTTGAAAATTTTATATCTAGCTGCTACTACTGTGCAAAACATTCTGAATTCAAAATACATATTTCCAGTGCACAATGATAGCAAAAACAGTTTTTCTGGAAACTTTGAAAGTGTTTCAAGCTCATAGTAGCCTTTTTCAAGTTTGAAAAAATTTCAGCTCAAAATATTTCTAAAACGATAAATAATTGATTTTACTCTAAAATGCATCACATATAATTTAAGCTATTTTTCCACATTTCTATGAATGTGACAATTTGGTTAACATATAGTACAAATTTAGAAGAAAGATTTAAATAATGATATATGGCAAAAACACTGTTTTTAAAATTACACCATAAACTACACCATAAATTACACCATAAATTACACCATAAACTATTTACTTTCTGTAATACTTACTTTTATGCAAATAAAGTTGTAGCACTGTCCTAACAAAATATTTTGTAGATTGTCATTTTTATGAAGGCTGATTGCTACATTTTTAACATGCTGAAAAGAGAAATAGAAATTGTTTCACAGACAATTATGATATCGAATTTAGCCATATTTAGTAAGAGGAGAAATTCAGGTATTTTATTTACAAGGCTTCTTGCATTGACCAACAATGCTAGACTTAACAACTGCCTCGATCTCATCTTCTGCAATAGTCTGAACTCAATTTATGAAATACAAATTACAAAACCCTTTTCCAACAGTGACCACAACATGATTGACTTTGGTCTCAACATACGTCCACACAAAAATCATCATAACGATGGGATCCCCAATTATAACTTTAAAAAAGGCAACTATGATCTTATAGACAACGATCTGTCATCTCTTGATTGGCAATTTCTATTCACTGGATGCAATACTGTTAAAGACCATTACAACATACTTTTACTTGAAGTCAAAAGAGTCATCAAACTGTATGTACCAATAACCCATAATAATAAGGAAGCTTCAATCCAAAAAGAAATCACTTTGGCGGAAAAACAAATCTGGTCACGTTGTCAACTTCAAAAGCCAATACAAAAATTTATGCCACCAGATAAAGACTGAATGCACCAATTCCTCTTGTTTATGCATCAATTCCACCCGCACTTTCTACAATTTTTTAAACAACAAACTAAAAGACTCAAGGTCCATCCCACCCCTGAAAGGACCTAATGGTAAAGACTGCAATGACGACATCATTAAAGCCAACCTCTTTAACACATTCTTTGGCTCAGTATTTGTAAACAGCAATGGATCATGCCCAGTATTTCCTAGTCGAACCACAGACAACTACAATGATCTAATACATATCGATTTTACAGAAGGCAATGTTGAAAAAGCACTACGCAATCTAAAACCATCACTACCTATTGGACGGACGGAATATGTGTCTACTTCTTTAAAAAACTATCCACTGCCTTAGCCGAACCTCTAAGCATAATCTTTGAAAAATCTTTCAGGACCAGCTCCTTGCCAAACCTATGGTCACTAGCCACCGTCATCACCATCTTCAAAAACGGAGACCACAGCCTAGTTGAAAATTACAGACCAATCTCTTTATGCTGCATCACCTGTAAAGTCATGGAATCAATTATTAACCAATCCATTATCCTCCACTTACAGACAAACAACCTACTCTCTAATAAACAATTTGGTTTCAGAAAAAAAACTATCCTGTAATATGCAACTCTTACACTGCAAAAATATATGGACTACACAACTCGATCAGGGCAAAGCAATAGATGCAAGCTACATAGACTTCTGTAAAGCCTTTGATTCAGTGGTACATGACAAACTACTCCTAAAATTAAAATCTTATGGTATCTCTGGACAACTGCATAACTGGATAAAAGCATTCCTGTCAGACAACAAATGGTCAAAATTGGGGGTGTCCTATCAAATTCTGTATCTGTCAACAGTGGTGTCCCCCAAGGCAGTGTTCTAGGACCAACTCTCTTCATACTCTACATAAATGACCTCTGTGATCATATTAAGAGCAACTGAGTTCTCTTCTCTGGTGATGTAAAGCTATTCAACACCACTGACAATACTGCTACCCTTCAAAAAGACCTTGACTATGTATCAGAATGGTCAAACAAATGGCAACTTCAAATCTCAACAAATAAATGCTCTGTCTTACATATTGGCAAAAAAAAATCAGAAAATAAATACAAGCTGAATAGTCAAGACCTTGTTGATGATCCAAACTGTCAAGGACCTTGGAGTACTCATCTCTAATGATCTAAGTGCTAGAGCCCACTGTAACTATATAGCCAAAAAGGCATTAAGAGTTGTTAACTTAATCCTATGTAGTTTTTTCTCTGGTAATATCACACTACTAACTAGAGCATACAAAACATTTGCTAGACCAATACTTGAATACAGCTCATCAGTCTGGAACCCGCATTACATATCTGATATTAATACAGTTGAGAAAGTCCAGAAATATTTCACAAGAAGAGTTCTACACTCCTTTACTCATTGCAGAATACCTTATGCCACCAACTTGAAATTCTAGACCTAGAAAACCTAGAAATACCCCGCCTTCGGTCCGATTTAAATATAGTATATAAAATTATATATTGCAATGTCCTACCTGTCAATGAATACTTCAGCTTCAACCATAACAATACAAGCGCATACAATAGTTACAAACTCATGGTAAACTGCACCAAACTTGATTGCAGGAAATACGACTTCACAACAGAGTGGTCAATGTCTGGAATACTCTACCTGACTCTGTGGTTTCTTCCCCAAACCCCAAAAAGTTTAACCTTAGACTGTCCACTATTGACTTCACCCCTTTCCTAAGAGGTCTGTAGGGGGTGTGCATATCTTTCAAGTGCCTACATCCCTGTCCTATTGTTTCTTTTTATTTTTCTTATATGTATCCATTTCATCTATTCATAACTATTTTTATACTTATACCTGTTATCTTATAATTGCTTGACAAAACAAATAAAATAAATAAAAAATAAATTGTTTAATAAATTCATTACTAAAAACTTGTTGGTAATGAATTGCTAAAACTGCATGTCTCAAATGACATACAAATTGTTTACTGAAGAATCCAGGATATTATTTGCATGATTTATAAGTAGTAATTAATACTTCATTGTTCAAAGGAGAAAGAAAAATAAAGTATCACACTGCAGAAGAGAAAAGGCATTTTGCAGATTGTTTTCTGACCAACATTTATTTCTTTATTAAACAAATTTATATAACTACCCAAAAGGAACATAAGAAATTTTACAGAAAACCTGTGATATTTTAACTGTGATAAAACCTAATAGAGGAGATGATATATTAAACATGTTGAACACAAATTATTATTGATCAACAGCAATTTTTATGTATTGTCTTCACATGTTGCTGAAAATACTCACTTTCACATGATTCTTCATTTTTTCATTAAGGAGAAATCCCACTTGGACAGCATCTTCCTTTATGTCAGTAATAATGCAAACTTCCTGTGATATAGTGTCTGGCAAAGACAATTTAAAAAAAAGAATAACAAAAAGAAGGGGGAAATTAACTTTCTTAATATTACCTCATTTCCAGGAATATTAATGATGTTTCCAGGCTTGAGATCTTGGCTAATCTTCTGAATTTTTATAAGGGGAATATATTATGGATTATTCATGATGAATTGTACAAAACAGTTCCAGGAGTCAAAATAATATCTTTTGGGGGCATGACTGTTTTGACTTTCATTCATAAAACTGGTTGTTATTCCTGGATATTCAAGACAGCTCTGTATTTCACTAAGTTCAATTGGTTATTCACTTCCACATTAGATTCTATAAGCTACTTTATATTGGACTTTTTTTTAAAAAAGCTGTTCTTTATAGAATATACATGAGTTAAAATGCTACAAAAGAATTTTTCTTTTGTGTGCTTATACTTGTAGATAAAAACAAAAGAGATTCAGTTGCTTTATTTAACACATGTTACACTTATTCAACCATTCAACTACAATTGGTTTTTAAGTTTCTGTATTCAGAAATTCTACTGGCTATCCAATGATTATCCTGATTATGCTATGTGTAAAGAATAACTACTAATAAAAAGTCTTGCTACCACCCAAGGGTTTTAGCATCAAAATAAATGTATGAATCTTCCTTTAATAGGGACTTTATTAATGAAGGTTATCTGGACCTCTGGATAATCTTCTTCTAAATTATTGAGTTAAAACACAGTAACTGGGACCAGGGAGAGATAGAATAATTACAGATAACATTAATGTAAAAGGAGCATTTTTATTTAAGCATCATCATTTTACTTCATAGAAAAATGCTAACAAGGTGACAAGTCCAAGCAGGACATACGAAGTTACAAGGTGCCTACAGGCAATTCCCCTATGAACATAATGACTTAGTGCTTGATTTAAAAAAAGGTAAGCTGAAACTGGAATTCAGGAGGTCATATCATCATAAGAATTTGATCAGAGTTCCAAAAATATTAATTCTTCACCTAATTTTAAATATACATTTTAGAGACTATCTTAAAGGCAGACTGAAATCTTCAAGCTTACATGTTTCAACTAGAGGTTCAAAGATATAGTTACCCTAAGGCAAGAAATCCTTAAAGACATTCTTTCAGGATGTTTTTATGCTATCCAGGTTCCAACTACTTTTATAAATGAGTCATCCTAACTGCAGGATGAGGTTTGTCTATTTGCAGACTTATAATATAAGAAGAAAAAGGAGAGACATGCGCCACATTGTCTGCACATCCAGCAAGTTGCTACCTGCTTTATTTCAAGTGCATTAAGATTTATTTTTATTAAATCAGTATTCTATTATTTTCCAATCTACTTTTTAAAAGAAATACAAAAACTAAAAAAATGCATAATTGTTTTGTGTGTGTGTGGAGTTCTTGGTGTTCTTTGCTTGCAGATATTTCATTACCCAACTCCCCAAATCATCATATATAAAACTGTTTGTTTTTCTTACCAATATCAGCGTTCAGTTTAATAGAATGGAATGTATTCTTTATCAACAGTTTATTCTGCCTACAGGAAAAAAACTTCAATTTTTCCTGAAGCATTTGAAATTAACTGTATTTGCATAGATAGGATTACATTTGCAATTCAAAGTATCAAATAGAGCTCAAATAATTAAAAATAAGTGATATATTAAATTTGTTCTAAATTATTTTAGGCCATGTATCTCCAGTTGACTTAAAATTACTTTAAAGATCAACAGGATAAATTATAAACTATTATTCGAAATGCCTGTAAAAGTATCTATGCAAGCTTTCTATTCAGTATTTAGCTGTAATATTAATTTAACAAATATATATGCCATCCATATATCACTAAAAATCTTAGGCAACAATAAAAACACACTCACCATTTTATAATTCTGATCCCACAGTGTTTGCCATCTCTCTAAATCTATGCCATAACCAAAATTTTTCCCCCAATCATTGTTTCCTTAACCGTTCCTCTTACATTCTAACTTCTAATAAATGACCATAGAGTTTTTAATCACTTTTTCATTCGCACTCCATCAAAATTTTATCTAGTTCAGTTTGCTTTTTATAAATACCTTCAGTCCTAACATCCTCATCATATCTGGATTGTATTTGCAAATATATGAAAACCAATTCATTTTATTCCTTGTTCTTGTAATGTTTTGCATGATTTGAGTTCACCCTTTTCATTTAAAATCTCTCCATATCTAATTATTTGTTCCTTCTTATATATTATTGGATATGAAAAAGCTTCAATAGTAGATATGGGTATCATAATGGAATTTGTATATAATGTTGTTTTCTAGTTTTTCCCAATTTAAAATAAAGCTTCCGAACATAGTGTCTTCTAAAATATCCTTGTTTTTTTGTTCCCTTATACCATAAGAAAGCATGCCATCCTAATAGCAAATCATGACCTTCTAAAATTAATAATCTACTATTTCTCAACGTTATCCATTCTTTCATCCACATCAAACTTGCAGCTTGGTAATACAATTCCCAGTTAGGTAGTGCAAATCCCCCTCTAGACCTTGCATCTTGTAATAGCTTAAATTTAATTCTTGGTTTTTTGCCCTGCCATATAAATTTTGATGTGATTTTATTTAAATCTTCAAAGTACTCTTTCCCAAGTCTAATTGGGATTGTCTGAAATAAATATAAGATTCTGGATAGAACATTCAGCTTGACTGTCAATATTCTGCCAATAAGAGATAATTGCATATTTTCCCATCTTTCAAGATCTGTCACTATCTGCTTTTGGAGTTTATATAATTGTCTTCTTTCAATGCACTGCATCTTGTTATATATATTCCCAAATATTTAACTTTATTTGCAATCTGTATCTCTAGTAAATCTTCTAGGTCTTTCTTACGTTTTTGCTAACATATTCTTTGTTAAG
>CM019155.1:38570468-38615813 GCA_009733165.1 Naja naja
CATTTAACAACTGTGGCAAGAAAGGTTGTAAAATAGGGTAAAACTCACTTAACTCTCACTTAGCAACATAAATTTTGGGCTTAATTATGGCTATAAATCAAGGACTACTTGTATGTAAATACATATAAATTAAATGGAAATTTAAAAAAAACATAAAACACAAGATAACTGGTAGACCATTTCCTGAGGAATGTTCACTGGGAGAAAAAAATAATCATCATTGTTATTATAATAGTTTATTTATATAAACTAGATAAATCAAATTCATGTTTTTAGTCTTGGCTTTTTGAGTTATAATGCTGAGCTTGCATATTTAATCATGGGCACAACAAATCTGTATAATAAATTCAATGTTGTTTTACAATATGTGTTCATGTCTTATTACAAAAAAATTTATTTTATTTCCAAAGTTAAAATACAAAATAAAGAAAAAAGAAGAAACAAACTAACATTGAACATTAATAAAAAAGATGAAAAATAACAAATGATGAATATATCATTCACATTAACATTAAACATAAATGTCCACCCTGGTTGAATGCTGAAAAATATATCAAATATATATTATGTATTCTCCTCCCCTTAACGTAACAGGTTTACAAGTAATTATAAACTTTCCCATCTATATTTTTATAAAAATATTATGTTACATAAAAAGATGTCCCTGATGTGAAAATATATTTATCTATTAATCCAATCAATCCAGCATCTGTTCACTATATAATAAAAAATCAATTAACAGGTAACCGAAAAGTAAAACTCATTTTCAAAGCCCTCTGTTAAATACAAACAATGTTATTATATTTAACATGCAGAAAATCCACAAATGGCTGCCAGTCTAATTTATGTAATCCATTGTTTCTAATCAATGCAGTTAATTTCTCCATCTCTGCCAGATGAGTCAAATTTATTCATGTATCTGAATAAATACAATATGATTAATGAATTAGATAATTTGACAACAGTGGTTGTAAAGTAAAATATCTGATGTTCACCAGGTTATTCTAATGCAGAAACAAGGAAGATATATATGGCTTCAAATGTTGCTGAACCACTAACTCCAGATACCATAGCCAATGATACTCTTATGACTTACGCTAGGAGTTATGATTCAACACTATTTGAAGGGTCAAAGTTGCTTACTTTTGTTCTATTCAAATGAAAGACAACTATATTGTATTTTAATAAACACAAGTGTGTATTAGCTTATTTCAATAAGAAATTGCAAAAAATAATTGCTTATTACCAACTGCCTTTATCTTTCTCTAACTTGGTCTTCTGTTGAAATGAGAAATAAACTAATAATACAGGAATGATGAAAAGAAAATTCTACAATTCCATATTATTCAAAAACCCAAAAAGATACCACTCCATATGACAGCAATATATTTGCTATTTGGGATATAAATAATTATAATAGCATTTCTGCTCTTCACAAAAGCAGCACATATACATATCACTCATCTGTTATTCACACTCACTGACCATTTCCCACTAACGTAACATATGAAGCAAAATTGACATTCTACAACAACTCTCAGTGATTAATATATTTTCAGACTTACCAAATATAATTATAGAAATATTTTATTCTAACTGCTGTCCTTTTTATATGCAAGAATTTGCCCCCTTATTTGTAAAGCAGTCTCAGGTAGAAGGAACTGCAAGGTTACCAAAAAGAATTGGAGATTGTGACTAAGGCCTAGAAGATAATATGAAAATTGAAGGAACAAGGAAAAACACATACCTCTGATTAAACAATCAGCTGCAAAAAGATCCCATTTGTATGTTACCTAAAGGATATAGAGCAATCAATATATTAATCTATAATTGCAAGCAGAACAGTGTCCAAAAAGAGCTATTTATAAGTAAGTACCTCTAAGAATTTCTTAATCTTATTTTTCTAAAAGATTTAAGATAGATTTTGCAGCATTTAAAATCTATTGAGCATCAATTTTTGACACTTTACAAATACCTTGCAAAAAGTATGTATTTCATTTAATTATATTATTTATTACAATTTGCAATTAATAAAGTAATTAAAATTCATTCAGTAACAGATACATATCTGAAAATTATAATCGTAATGAACAATATCATCAAATCAAATATCTTTATTACATTTTCATCAGTTTATGCAGTAACAAAGGAATGTAATTTAACAAAACAATTTATTATCACTGGGTAAAAACAATAAAGACAGTAAAACAAGGTATCTAATTATGTAACCGCATACTTGGTGAAAAGTATCTGCCATCTAATATGTGACTTAACATCTCTTTAAAAGTAACAAATCTAGCATTTATTAGTATGATTTGAAATTTAGAGATAATGGGGAGATCATAACATGCCTTAGGATGGGGTGTCAAACTCAAGGTCCGCGCGCCATCCTGGAATTTGTAAGGAGTTGGACTGCATCACTTTGGCCCGGCCCCCACTATCCTGGCATGTGCATATATGTGCAGGAGGCAGCAGGCGCACACACGCACAGGCCAGGTCCACTCCATCCAGATGTTGCCTCGTCCATCACTTGCCCTTTTGCTTCCACCATCTGTCTCTCCAGTCACTGACCCAAGATTTTTGAGCTGCCCTGCCTGCTTTGCTCTTGGCAGCAGCAGACACTCCAGCTGAAGCCTCAGGGCTGCCCGGTGGCTGCCACCTCACTGTCCACACTGCACCAGCAATGACCGGCCTGCTTCTCCAGCTGCTGCCCTGCAATTCTCACACACCCCCACCTGCTGTGGCCGGCAGTAGCGGCAGTCCCACCAGGGAGAGGGTGAGGTAGGGCATGCTGCAGCTGCCGGTGAGTCCCGTGGCTATGGCTGGAGCGGCCGCCGCAGGTGAGTGCAGAGCAAGCAGGGGAGCGCAAGAATTGCGTGGTAGCAGCTGGAGAGATGGGCTGGCCACACAGGGGAGGGCTGGCATAGTGGGGGCAGTAAGGAGGAGGCAGCCTTCAGGGAGCAAGTGCAGAGAGCATGAGAATCACTGTGCAGTCGTGGCTAGAGCAGGCATGGAGCAGGTCAGGAAGCGTGAGAATCACCGTGCAGTAATAGAAGGGCTGGTGAGGAGGGACAGAAGCAGAGGCAGCAGGCCAGTACTGTCAAAGATTACTTGAGTCCCCAGATTAGAACCCAGGAGCAGACCTAGGTCTTAATACTTAACACATTAACAATCCTCAAGACTGCATTATTGGATGCATTCTAGGCTACTGAACAAAATCCTAGGAAATTCAACTGAAGGTTCATATAAGGTTTATATATGAGGCAAGATGTATTCCATTTAACTCCAGTTCAATTGCTTTTGGAATGTAATTTACTTATAAAATTTAGTTACATGCTTGTGTATTCTGTTGGGCAGCGGAAGTGGCATAATTTGCCTATGCTAGTAATATCTGGTAATATCATCTACAATTGTTTAGGTTTTCTAAGTGTTCAACTTTTTTTTCTTTAACAGAAAGACAAAATAAAATAAATTCAATATAAATTTACAAAATAGGACTATTAATATACAGTAGTACTCTCCGTGGACTGGTGGCTTCAAAAGTTTGTGCTAGTAATCCTTTTAACATAATATTCAACTTAAGTACCTTAACAAGAATGAAAAAGTACACCTGCCATTCTTGCTTTTTCCTCATGCCAGTCAAACCTGAGAGGCACAATATATGATAAAGAGTCAAGGTTAATGCTTGATTAATTTCCTACTTTTGCCACCAAATGTTGATGCTGTTGCCAAGGCTACATTTTTTGTTTGACTGTCGCAATCATCAGCAGAGGAAAAAAAGTCTTCAATTACTTCCCTTATTTGCAGCTCCTGTAGCAATATTCAAGTAGTGAGATTACGAAACTACTTCCTTCCTATAATGCAGGGGTGTCAAACTCAAGGCGCTTAGATTTGGCCCATCGGGCCACCCCGGAAACAGCAAAGGGCCGGCCCATGGCCCTCCCAAGCTCCTTTTTTGCTGGCAGAGGGTTGCAGAAAGTCATCACAGCTAAAAATGGAGCTTGCAAGCATTAAATGTATTAAATTAATGTTTTATTATAATTTATTATAATAATGTTTTATTATAATATCTAGATATTAACACCCTGTAAAAAAATCCATATCATGAGAAAATATTTCACTATTAATAAGCAGCAATAGTAATGCTCTTACCTTCCAAAGGTCTGGAGGTCCTTCAATAAGTTTAGCATTTATTTTGCTATACTTTAAAGCCAGATGCAAACATTCAGTTCCATAATCCAAATCATAGTCACTACACTGTAGAAAACAAAAAGAACAAAAATTATAGAATATTTAAAAAATAAAATGTGGCATTTAAATTATAGCATGTGACCTTCAATGGATATACAAAATTTCAACAAAATAGATTGTATTGCTCTATGTTTGGCTAATCCTTCAGAAATGTTGCTATAAACACAATACCTTGCCCCCTCCTGGAAAAAAGGTAATATTTGTAGTATTTCAAATATTTTGATATTCATACAGTAGTTTTCATCTCTCTGTGTGTACACTTAAATATTTCCTATTATAATGATAACAATTTTAATGCTGAGCTATCACTTTGGAATCCAACCTCTTTTTGTTCCACAACTATCACTGTGCTTCAATCAAATATTTATTAATATAGTAACTTCTCATAGCATCAGCATACAAATTTAATGACTGGTTACTTAATGACCATTCAAAATTACACCTGTAATGTACTTGACCATAGCAAAATGCCACACAACGTCCCCTGTACCAGAGGTGGTATTCAGTCGGTTCGGTTCAGGAGAACCGGTAGCAATAATTTGGCGTGGGTCACCAAACTGGTAGTGACTTCTGGCTGGCCATGCCCCTGAACCAGTCACCCAGTTATCGCTCACTCACTTGCCCCGCCCGCCCAATTCTTACTCGCCCCGCCTGATGCTCACCCTGCCCAGTCACTCCTCTCTCCACACTGGGTCCTCACGGCTTAACCTGCCTTCCCACATGGTGCCTGTGCACCAACTGAGCAGCTCTGATCTTCCTGCTCACAGGTAAGCCTGCGAGTCACACTAGCCCCCTCCACCATCCCCGGAGCTTGCCTCCTCCTGCCCCACTGTTCCCCAAGCTTGCCGAGGGACCCTCCACCATTCCTGGGCTCACTTAGCTAGCTTCGTTGCTGGCACGGTCCTATCCCAGGTGGTAGCGCTGGCTGTGGCCTAGCTTCATTGCCATTGCAGCCCACTTCTTCCTTCTCCTGGAAGCAAAAGAAAGGCACGGCCACAGCATGCTCCAGCCACTGCTGCTGTAATAGCAGCCCCCTTCTTCCTTCTCCTGGGGGTGAAAGGAAGAAAGGTGCGACCGCAGCATGCTGCCTTCTGCCTCCTCCTGGGGGACGGCAGAATGAAGAAAGCGAGTAGCCACGGCAGCTCCATGCTCCAGCCACCGCCCCTTTCTGCTTCCTCCCTGGGGATGCACCGCTTCTGGCCTGGCCAGTGGCTGGGCAGATGGCCCTTGGGAGGCATCTCTGCTGCACTGAGGCTGAGAGGGGCGGCGGAGGCGTGAACAGCGCATGTGCAGTAGCCCCGGTACATCTGCCCACCCCGCCCTCCAGGAATACTGCCATCACCACCATAGCTGCTCGCTTTCTGCCTTTCTCCTGGGGGATGAAATAAAGCGGCCACAGCGGCGGCATCCTCTGGCCGCCACTCCCACCACTTGCTTTCTGCCTTCTCACACCGTCTCAGTCAGACCAGGTGTGTGTGTGTGTGTGTGTGTGTGAGAGAGAGAGAGAGAGAGAGAGTGTGTGTGTGTGTGTGTGTGTGTGTGTGTGTGTGTGTGTGATTTACATGCATTCAATGTCTATAGTCCAGAGCATTTTGCTCTACAAAAGATTGCATTTAGGAAACAATAAATCAATACTGATTTTCCAGGAGGGATTTGTGAGTAATATGTTAATATTTGCTGGTTCCTGCTTATATTTTCTGTTTAGACTCTTGTACACGTCCTTACAAAGACTATTAATGCCAGTAGTACTGTAGTTTCTCCCCCTTTAGATCTCTTGAGAGAGAGAGAGAAATGGAGATGTGGCTTCTTGGGAATGTATCAAGAGAAATGCTAAAATGGCAATCAGTTTGTGATTAAATTCCAAATGAAATTGGGTCTTCAGGGTAAGGAGATGTGAAGAACTTTCAACTTCAGGTTTCTAAAAATCTTATTAGGATATTAATCTCATTTTTTAAATAAGATTTTTAGAAACCTGCAATTGAAATACTGAAATGGTTCCCCCCCAAGGTCCCTTCTAAGGGTTACTCTGATATTCTGACACCTTTTTCAGGACCTCTACAGATTTTGGCTCCTCAGTTTTCCTGCCTGAGCAGGAGGTTGGACTAGAAGACCTCCAAAGTCCCTTTCAACTCTTGTTATTCCTCTGCTAAATAGCTAAGAGTCTGAGGATGCCAGAATCTGAGTAGAGGTCCTGGGAAAAGTGTTACAATAACAGAATAACACTTGGAAGGGACTTTGGAGGGAACCTATACCATTTCAGAGAAATGGCTATCCACTCTTTTCTTAAAATTTCCAGTGATTGGCCACCCAGAACATCTGGAGACAAGCAGTTCCACTGGTTAATTGTTCTCACTGTCAGAAAGCTTCTCCTTAGTTTTAGGTTGCTTCTCTCCTTGTTCAGTTGCTTCTTGTTTACCTTCTGATGCTTTGGAAAATACATTGCCCTCTCCTTCTTTTTGGCAGCCCCTTAAAAGCCTGTTGCCTATCACACTCTTGGACAAAGCATATAAGCCATTTCCTCCTTTGAGTGGTCCACGAAAGTACATCTGTAGTATGTAGATCATAAAGTCAAAAAAAGGTGAACAACATTTTTACAGAAATGAGGCTGGGTGTGCCAAGGAATGGCTCGGAGGCAAAGGGCCAGGCAAGGTACCCCTTGATGTGAGTGACATTGAGTTGGCCATGTCCACCCAGTCATATAACCACCAAGCCACACCCACCAAGTAAGCCATGCCCACAGAACTGGTAGTAAAAAAAACTGAATCCCACCATTGCCCTGCACAGTCATATAATTGCAATCTGGATTCTTGGCAACCTGATTGCACTTAACACCATTTGTCAAATGATACCTCAGCATTATAATTGTTATCATTATAATAGAAAACATTTAAATGTTCACACACAGAGAGATCAGAACCGCTGTATGAATCTAAACATTTGAAATACTACAGATAATGATCACGTAATTGCATTTGCAATCTTCTCTCAATGGCGAGAGATCAATGAGGAATTCTGCAGGGAAGATTGCAAGCTGTTGCCACCTGCTTTGAGAATTCCCTCTTGTCTCTGGGAGATGACTGAAAGAACTCGCACCTGATTTGTGCATGCTTGAGAGTCTAACTCTGAGTTGGCAAGAGATTAAAATCTTTATCTCCCACTTATGAAGAGACCCAAGCTTGAGCCCGAGCCAAAATCTAAATGTGTATAGAGCCCAAAATCTATTTCTGTTTCCTAGTCCTTTCCTTGTCCTGTCTCTCTGCCCTTTCACTGTCAAGAACTGTCTGCCAAAAGAGAATCTCATTCTTGGTTGAGAGGTCTGTGTGTGTGTGTGTGTGTGTGTTCTGTGCATGCATGTGTGCATGCGTGTGCGTGCACACGCATGCTGTAATCCTAACCCCAACCCTAACTCAACCATAACTTCAATTTGGCCAATATTCAAATGAGTTTCAGCCTTCCATAACAACTTTTTCATTAACTTATCCATTTAATATAGCTAATAGGAAGTAACCCTGGAATCTCCCTTAAAATATATGTATTAATGTAATGTTCACTTAAAAATAACAAATAATACTTAACTTTTAGTTTTTGCAAGTGCATGCACTAAATGAAAGCCTTTCTATAACTGAAGCACTTTTAAAGAAAGATATGGATAAATTATAATTTTATTATAATATAATTAAATTATTATTTATCCATTGTGTTTCAATTTAGTAGCCTGTCTTGAAAGCTGTAAAAGATGATGGTACTAGACTTTAGAAATTAAAAATTATAGGGAAGAATCTCTGTAAGGAATTTCCTCTTGCTCTGAATCTGTGAGCATCTGTTATCTTACTTTAAAATCAATTGGCAATGACAAGCATTCCTGAAGGCATCCTTCTATGTAATAAAGGTTTCCGCTACTCATCTTCCAATGATAGGTTAATTATTTTTTAATTATTTCTGCTGAGTTTTCCCCATATTTTAAGTAATTTTGATTGTAATTTTGTAATTATTTTTATCATGAAATTGATAATTTTGTCTCAGGTCATTAATTCTAGAGAAATAGCAATAATTCTCTTTAACCCTTCCATCTTGTATAGATCCCAGATATGCCAGTTACCAAACTTGTAAATTTAATATCAAGAATTTCACTAATAATTCAAAGTCTGCTATCTTTTCTAGTTGAGATAGTAATACATCTGGAATTAATACAGTTCTATTCAGTCTGTTAGAGAAGGAGCCATCATTCCTCTCTACGGCATATCAATTCATTGTATAAGTTCATCCAGTTTTTCTCTCCAGTTTTTGGAATTGAGATCTTGATTTGAAGTGAGTGAGGAAGATCTAGATTGAAAATCAGGCCTGTCTTATGTTACATCTTTTCTATCCTGCTTTATGGAGTAGAAAGTTGGTCTCTGACAGAAAGCCACTTGAAGAGACTAGAAGCATTGGAAATGTGGATTTACAGATCTCTGTTACATATAAGCAAGGTTGACAAATGAAGAAATGAGGAGGGAATAAGCCACCTGGGAAAGTCAAGTGAAATCATCAAAACCATTAAAAAGCAAAGGTTATTTCGGACATGTGATGCGATACCCGGAAAAATACGGCATACTTCATTTAATCCTTCAAGGAAAGATTGAAGGCAAACAAGGTCCATGCAGAAGAAGAACATCATGGCTTCAAAATCTAAGGGGCTGGTTTAGACAACATTCAGCAGCACTTTTTTGTGCGGCTGTTGATAAGAATAGGATTTCTAACATGATTGCCAATGTCCAATAACAGATATGGCACAAGAAGAAGAAGAGGAAGATGTTTAATTTATGAGATAAAATGATAAAATATTATAATATTCACTAAGACAATTTTTAAAAGTTCAGGCACAAATCATTCACGATGAACTATCTATATGAGCAATTTACACCCATATATTTGAACAGGATAGAAGGAAATCAGATCTGCAGAAAACAGGAATCCTGCTTCCCTCTCAGCCAAAAGAGAATTGAAGGGCAGAAAAACAGGTCAGAAAGTGGACAGAAGGGCACCTTCCAAAAGAAATAAGCAGAATTAATTGGAGCTGCAATTTTGCCAATGTCATTTCCAGTTCTATTCCAACTGGTTTCATTCATTCTAAATTTCCTATGTGTAGCTTTTGGAAGTAGGGTAAGAGATAAAAATGACACTTCCAGAACCGCAGATGGATAATGACATACAGGTGGTACAGGTACTCAATTCCTTGGGAAATAGTAATCTGCTCCTGTAGCAGGAGAAGGAGGCTGTCTATCCTGAGATCTACCTATATTCAAGCACAAGTCAAATAACTAGCCAAGAAAAAGAAACATTACAGCTTCTTCTTTAAAAGAATTTGGAACTTCCAGGTAAGGAATGGCATTTAATACTAAACAGCTAATTCAGTTGTTCTTACTATTATACTGAAGGCAAAAACCAAAATACTTACCTGAAGATATGCTTGAAGGAGTTTATCAAATAAGAAAGCCTGAGGCATTTCACTTGCTCTGTACTTGGCACGATCTAGTGAATGGTCTAAACATCCCTCTGTAGTTGAAGCAATAACTGTGGAGACAAGAGGACGGATTGCTCCTGCTGCCTAGGGTACAAAAAAATGTCAGCTTTAAAACAAGTCTAATCAAATTAAAGAGTTTAATCTTCACATACATTATTAACCGAATATAGATACAAATGAATTCCATGTGAATAAATGACAGACCAGAATTAATTACACAAAATATTTATATATCAGGTTCATGCACGATCAACTGATTGCACTAGATAACAAAATTATTCAATGATACACAAATAATTAATCTAAACCCATGTTTGTATTTTCTGTGTTTTCTAAATGCAAAATTCATTATCACTACTTGATAATGAAGCTAATCAGCAAATTGACATAGTTTATTTAGCTGGCTCTTAATATTGATTGCTGTATGGCAAAGTTTTTCTGAATTTGTATATCGAAGGTTTTCTGAACAACACTGAAAATATTGATGACTATGCCTTCAAATGGAATAAGACTACATGATCAAATGTGTATCAGCCATTATCAAAAAATAACTTATTACAGTGATCATTGTGAAACAGTTTACTTATATTAAAACTTTTAATTGTTTATACATTTCATTTCTGGTTAATTGATATATAAAACATTTGTCTATTAAATTTTATTTAATAGCTTTGTAAAGGGGTACTGAAACATTAGAGCAACTTAATTTAGTCAATGGATAGTGCTATTCTAAAAATACGAGTTCCAGGTAAAACTGGCAGAAATTCAACTGAAGGAGGAGATCGTTTGTGGGGGAAAACGTTTTGCTCGTGATGGGAAGCAGTCTCTGCTCTTCTTGCAGGATCTTTCTTGGTGCCTCAATGCTTGGTAGGCCAGTAGCATTTTGATATGCCTATTGATGGAGTTGTTGAAAAACCAGGCTTATTTCAGTAAGCATCCACCTTTGGTTGCATCATGTGCAACAACTTCAGCCTCTTGAAAATTAAATATGTGATTGTGTTCTTTCATATGTGTCCAGATCTGGGAGTGCTGCTCTTTGCGCCATTTTTTCACAAACAATCTCCTCCTCCTGTTGAATTTCTGCCTTAGAACATATTTTACATTTAACGGCCATACATATGAACAGATAAAAGGTACACTTATGGGATCTCCAATCTCAGTTGTGATCGCAGAGGCAGTCCTCCAGAAATTAGAATATGACAGAAAGAAAATATACAAGCCCAAGTTTTGGGCACATTATGTTGGTGACAGGTTTGTCATTATTAAACAGCAAGATAAGACCAGATTTATGAAAATCCTCAGTTCCATATACCCAAACATTCAGTTCACAATGAAACAGGCCAATAACACACTGGCCTTCCTGGATGTACTAGTCAGCCATAACCCAGATGGGAGCCTTAACACAGGTGTACATCGAAAAATCACAAGCATGGATCATATTTTGCATAATGAGAGTAATCACCCCACTGCACACGAAGTCAGTTGTATTCGGGCACTGTTCAATAGAATAGATACCCATTGTAGCACACTGACAGCCAAAGCCAAAGAGCGAGCATACATCTATCAAGTCTGTAAGCTCAACGGTTATTCTATGGACTTTATCCGAAGATATATTACACCCAGAGCTGAAGGTGCTAGTGGAACATCTGTGTGGAGGGTGCTCCCGTATATCCAGGGGGTATCTGAAACTGCTACACGCATTCTCTTGACACATGGGGTCAAGGTGCATACAAACAGTATCAAACATTGAGAGAGTGATGCGCCCAAAAGAAACATTACCCAAAGAATAGGCGCAAAGAGCAGTTCTCCCAGATCTGGACACATATGAAAGAACACAATCACATATTAAATCTTCAAGGGGCTGAAGTTGTTGCCTGTGATGCAACCAAAGGGGGATGCCTACTGAAGGAAGACTGGTCTTCCAACAACAACTCCATCAATAGACATATCAAACTGCTACTGGACTATCAATCATTGAGGCATCAAGAAAGATCCTGCAAGAAGAGCAGAGACTGCTCCCCATCATGAGCAAAGCAACAAATGAATCTAGTGGACAAAACAAAGGGGCCTTTAAGATGGAAGTCCTTTGGAATGAGGAAAGGAACTAGAGAGAATGCTGTCAAACTCATGCACACAACGGCCTTCAGTTTATTATTTATTTTTTTATTAGTGGGACTTATATGCCGCCCCATCTCCGAAGCCTCGGGGCAGCTCACAGTTAAAAGAACAATAACAATAAATACTTAAAAAAGAATTAAACTAAACAGCCCCAAAACATAATTACAAAATACAAACTTAAAATCAATCCAAAATCTAAAACCACCCCTCCCAGGGGTCACAGCCCGGATTGGTTAAACAACCAGGTCTTCAGGTCATGGCGGAAGGTGCGGAGGTCAGGGGCCAGGCGGAGCCCCAAGGGAAGTTGATTCCAGAGGTCAGGGACCGCAACAGAATAGGCCCGTCATCAGGGGACCGCCAGCCGGCATTGCCCGGCCGACGGGACCCCAAGGAGTCCCTGTCTATGAGTTCGCACAGGGTGGTTAGTATTCGATGTCGGCAGCAGTCGCTCCCTTAGATAATGAGGAGCCATGTCATGTAGAACTTTGTATGTTAAAGTTAAAACCTTGAATCTCACCCGGAGCGCAACCGGCAACCAATGTAGGCAGCGCAGGAGGGGGGTAACATGGGAGAACCAGGAAACTCCCATCACCGCCCGCGCAGCCACATTTTGCACCAGCTGCAGTCTCCAGATGGTATGCAAGGGCAGTCCTAAATAGAGAGCGTGCAGTAGTCGAAGTCGCAACAAGGGCATGAGTGACTGTACGCAGGGCATCTCGGCCCAGGAACAGGCGAAGCTGGCGAACCAGCCGGACCTGGGCAAAGGCCCCCCTGGCGACGCAAAGTTAATGTTATATAAAGGCACGTATCTCCTTAACAGTAGTTTTACACTCTGACAATGTTAGCAGAGGCTAACGAAAGCTTAGTGAATAATATAAATTTTTAGTTCCGGAGATCGGGATGTTTGTCTCTTTTCACACACACACACACACACACACACACACACAATTTCATACATGTACTAAACATGACAGTTTCTACACATAAAACAGGTAACACAAGATGCTAAAATGTAACAGGTGAGCAGACCTTTATTTATAACCCCACTGAATACACGAATTCCATCACCAGGATATACTTATAAATATCCTATGCAAAGCATTCATGAAAATGGTGAATTAATTTCTAATATAAATTAGATTAATATAAATAATAACTATCACTTTTACAACATATGAAAAATATGTAAAGCATATCTTGAAAATTACTCCATAGTCTTTTTAGGTGCAATCTAAAATTACTTTTACTATTAAATTAATATATATTTGAGAAGGACAATTTTCTAGGAAAACTGTTTCAATCATGGTTTCTTTATTTGACTTAGGAAGTTAAGAGAGTATCATACTGGCAATGACTACTAGACTGATAGCAAATCCAACCTTTCCCTTCACTCCTTGCTTCTCTACCTGCCATCTTTTATTCTTATATTGCTATATTGTCATTGTCTTTTTTATTATTTATACTATTGTTCCATTACTTTGCTACTGTTGTGTTTACCCTTTTTTCATTTCTACATTGCAAGTCATCTATAGTAGCCCCACAGCAAGATAGATGGCAAACAGATTTAACTAATAAATAAAAATAAAATTAAAGCTAAAGTCACAGATATTTAAAGCACCTGAAGTTGGAAAAGCTTATCGTCCATCAGATAAAATGGTATCAACCATTACAGCAAATCCTTCAGGCAAAGCATATCCTGTTTGGTGCTTTCCATATATTTTGGGCTGCAATTTTCAAATAATTAAAGTCTAGCAAGCAATTTAATCCTATATAAGGCAAAGTTTCAAGTTATTTTAAAAATACTTCAATTACAGGAAGTGGTTAGTAATAAGAACTTTGAGAACAAGTTTCTTTCCCCTATCTAAAATTCAGCTCTATTTGTAGAAGCATAAAGAAAATACAAAAGTACATTAAAACTGTTATGTATGCAGGTTTAAAGTCATTGGTTTAGTTTGAACTGTTCTTGTAAAATGTAAGAAATGATTGGTTTAAAAAGTGCGGGAAAACCCTGCACTCTGATTGGCTGGCAACTGCGGCTGCTGGCTATAAGTAGCAGCCGCAGCCCAGCCAAAGTGGGTTCGTTCTGAGCTGTAGTCACTAATAAAAAAAGAGCTTGAAGCACTCCGCGTCTGTCTCTTCATGCAAACTTAACAAAAACTATGTAACAATTTTCAAATTCATGTCATCAATTGTCCATTTCATCAAATTAAACATTAGCACTTCTAAAAATAATAATCATATTAATCTGGTTTTCAACCATAGCACAAAATTCAAAAGCAAGGGAGGAAAATCACCTTGATCTTATCACTGACTTTGTTGGAAAGGTTTTAGTTTACCAATACTTATTTACATTCCTTATTTATCCAGTTTTGCCCACTATTTGTTCCTTTTATTGATAGAAACCTGCCAACTGGAACTAGTGTTAGGATCACAAAAGCTTTTTCCAGCCTATTTTTAGGTCTTGCATACACAAAATAATTTCTTACTGTGCCCAATAGGTATATAATTTAACCTAGAAGTGTTGTAAATTTTTCCATAGCTGTATAAATCAATATGATTATTTTCTTTTCATCCTAACAAACATTTTCACATATTACTGCACTGTGAATATTAATTTACACAATTTAAACTACTTTTATTTGACAGCATTCATATACATGTGTTACAAATTCTACATTCAAGCAGAATTAACTGTGCACTTATTTTTGCAACATGTAGGAACCTGTACTTCTGTTCAGACATCCATACTCTCACCAATTATATATTTAATAATCAACATGCTTTACCTATAACCGTAATTATCACTTCTGATATCAGAACTACCTTAAATAATTACCTCTTTTACATTTTTAGAAATGCCACCTTCAAGGAAAAACAACCACAATTATGTGACTTAAATATTATAGGTTTTTTTTCAGAAAGTACATATTTTGTACAATGAACATTAAATTGACACTGGATTTATACCACTTCTTTGGCATTAAATTGATTCTGTAATTATTTTAATTACCAACAAGACTGGGAAAAAATTAACAACTAAACCTCAGAGTGAGATAGAAATAAATTAGCAGGAAACATTAAACTGTAATTTGGCTTAGATACAGATCTTGTTGTATTTTAGCTAGACCTATGCAAATCTATTTAATCTGTTTACGTTTTTCTAGGTTGTCTGTTGGATTTATTTTAGGCATAACTAGATCTGCATCTAAATCATTATCTTGAAAGATGCAGTTTCATACTGTAATACTGCTAATAGCAACCGCATAGAATAATATCCAGATCACATTTGCCACAGTATAGTTCTTAAAAAGAGGAAATTTTGAACAGATATTCAATGAAATACATTGTGCTGTAAAATGGTTTGTTACCGTTCCTAAACTTCTTTAAAAGGTTTCCATTGCAGAAATGATTATGCTCTTAAAGAAAAATCATCTACATAGTGTGGTTGAATTATCCAAGCAGTTTGTATAACACCAACTATTTATTAAAAATAGATGACTATGAAAAAATATGATTTTCATGTGTCTGCAAAAATGTCAAAACACAAATACAGTATGAGCAAATACAATCCAGGATACTATTATCTGAGAATGAGGGAAGTTACGCTGGCATTTCTGGTGGCTCCAAGTTGTTGTGTTGGCCTCTTTGACACATAAGTTGTTAGTTTCTCTCTTCAAGAGACCATGCAATATTTTTTTAATATTACAATTACAGAGCACCTGAAACAAGGGATTATTTGGACCAATTTCAATCAGATTTCAGGCTAGAATTTAGTACACACAATTAGGCTTCCACCCTAATGGCATTCCAGAACTCTTTGAAAACCTGTCTATCTTTCAGACCTCAGTTGCCTGAACAGATAAAGATGAGAGATGAGAGAGAGAGAGAGAGAGAGATTTACTGTATTTTGTATATATCAATTTAGCACAGCAATTGATAGATTATAAAACATCTGAAACAAAACATCCAGTTTTTGTCCAAATAGGAATGAACAAAACAGCACAAGATTAATATGTACATTAATATGGTAGCCTTATTCTGTTTCAGAGAAAATTTTTAAAAACTAACTTCTTTGCTTGGAACAAACCTTTAGCTTAGCTTGGCTTGTAAGTAAGCACAGAACTCTGAAGATGGTGAGAAGCTTTTGGTCAGATCAGCACAACATGTACCCTACCAACAGTTTTAAAAAGTAGTGAATTTACAGCTGCTGCAGTGCCAGCAATTCTAGTAATTCTGCAGCTCTACTAGTTGTTGATTAGCATTTTCAATATATGTGACAAATGAGGATTTTTAATTTATCAATGTGGACCTTTTTACTTGACAAGTTAGCAGGCATACTTTGATTAATGGAAAGTATACTTAATTATAGCTGGTTAGAGAATTGAATGGAATACAATGGAGTTCAGATAATCTATCTATATTGTTCAGGAAGAACTAGAGCCATGATGGCGAACCTATGGCACACGTGCCAGAAGTGGCATGCAGTGGCACATGAGAGGTCACCCGGAAGAGCCCCACACACCACACACCCGCCAGCTGATTATCAGGTATCTGGTGTGCACGCACAGGGGACGGGGGTGCGTGAGAGATGTGCACTGTGTGTGTGGGTCGCATGCGCATGTGCATGCGCAGGGGGCTTGGGAGGTCCTAGCGGATTGCCTTCTGGGTGCTGGCACACGCACGCATGAGCACAATTTTCAGCACAGGAGACCAAAAAAGTTAGCCACCACTGTACTAGAGGTAAACATGCACAATGCACAATAGTGAAAATGACATGAAAGATGATTGAAAGTCTGATGGTAAATCTCATCATCTGCCATATCAAAGATAAGTGATCCAAGGATGAATTAGCTTAAATAAGTTTTCATCTGTTTGGGGTCATTATGTTTAAAATGTCATTATATTTAAAATACTATTGATGTGTACCATGACCCTTATCAGATCCAAGACAGTTTTCCTTTTTTGGATTTGAACAACTGCACATCACTCAATAAACAAGAACAGAGATTTGTCCAACGAATGAACCTCTTAAGATGAATTCAAGGCAGAATGCAACTAGAATGCAGTATAAGAAGATTTACATATATTTTTTTCAGAATCTAATTTAAGTATAAAATTAGTGGTGCCTTCCTGGTTTATGTAGCCAGTCCCACTGTCAGGAAAACCAAGCAAGAGTAATGAATCAGCTTCTACTATAATTTCAGTATGATCATAATCAGCCCAAATTAGAACTCTGGTTATTATTACATGTGAAAAAGATTTATTTTCCTGTTGCTAATACAAAGAGCCACATAAGAAAAGCTGCTGAGTTATTGTTAGGTACAAGTTACTGCAGGTTTCTGCAACAACAGTAGCTTGCTTTTCAATTACACTGAGGCAAATTGGAAATCAGAAAAAAGATGCATAGCTTAAGGCTGTTGATCATTTACGGTTTTGCACTTTTCAATGAAATGACATGCACTAATTGTGCTGGAAATGCTTTATCCCTGAAGCCTGGTACAGATGAGAGAAAGTTAGGAAAAGCTGGTTTGAGTATATACTTACATTTTATGTATTTGTATATGTAATTTTCTTTTCAAAATCAAGTCCTAACAGTTTTGAGCAAAAAAACCCAACCCCAATATTTTAAAAGATAAATGTTGATAAACTGTTGAAAATGAAAGAATTTCAATACATCTGTAAATTTAAGTCAAGTAACAACTAATTCAGCTCATAAACCACTATGAATATATAAATAAACATATAGTTCTAGAATAGAGCTATAAACAAACATATAGCTCTAGAAACAGTTGCATAGTTGTGTGTGTATATATAGTTGTATATTTAAGGGATTCATTTTTTTCTCTGTGCAAAGGTGAATATTCTTCTTGTAATAATGTAAAATGCTAGCTATTTGACTTCAAGAATTTTAATTAGTTTTTTGGATGGAAATGCAGTTATATTAAATTTATCAGCATAGAAAACTGAATTGTATTTAGCATGTGACACACAAATAGACATCAATTAAAGCAAGTAAAACTTAAAAGTAATAAAAACAACAATGTGAAAAGCAGAAATGACACCTAGAATCACACACACACTGTTTCTGTGTGTCTGTGTCAGACATTCATTGCATGTTCCTAATGATACGAAGCTCTAGATTACTTTATTATTTAAATGACAAGTAATATATATTCATATATCCCAGATACTATTTTAATAATTCAAAAAAATAAAGACCTATTAAATTGTGGAATAAAACAGAATAAAGCCTGGATTGGAATTATCTCAGCCTGAGGTAAGAAAAATAAAAATGTTCTGGGAATCTATGAAATATATCAATATCTGCCCCAATCTGAAGCTTAAAAAGACCACGGTAAATGTTTCAGGTGACACAGTGGTTACAATACAGTACTGCATGCTATTTCTGCTGACTGCCGGCTGCCTGCAATTTGGCAGTTCAAATCTCACCAGGCTCAAGGTTGACTCAGCCCTCCTTCCTTCCAAGTTCGGTAAAATGAGGACCCAAATTGTTGGGGCAATATGCTGACTCTGTAAACTGCTTAGAGAGGGCTGTAAAGCACTATAATATGGTATATAAATCTAAATGCTATTGCTATAACCACAACATACAATCAAGGTCCAGTAGTGGCCATAGCCAGGGGGCTTGGGAGCTCTGCTTTAAGGGATGCAAACTGGTAACTTCACCCTGGCAATGGACCAAGTACTATCCCAGCATAGACAATATGGTTAAAACTAGGAGACTAGTGTAATGTATTTTTTTGAATCTGCCAACATATATTATTATAATCACCATTCATATGAAAATCTATCTTTATTTGACTTAATCATACACTACAGCTATATTTGAATGTCAAAACACCCCCATTTAAGTTTGGTTTTTTTGCCATTGATGAAATAAAAGTCCAAGTTTTAAAGAAAAAGCACAAGCATGATATTAACTTATTCCTGGAGTTACAACAAAACAAATTGAAGTTTTAGTTATAACAGTTCATGAGAAAATTTGACTTTTTAAAGTTAAGAAGACTAGTCCTATCTTTCAGGATTGACAAGTTTCTTTTTTAAAAAAGAAGGCTGTGCTGAAAACATTTTTCCTTGTGGTACTGTTAAAACTGTTGGCAATATAAAATTGCTAGGAGCACTGGAATGCTGCCTTCTTCTGTTTTCACTACCTTACACAAGGTGTGATTTTTTGTATTGGCAACAAAAAATGGGTTTCTAGAAATGTATAAGGTTAATTATGAATTGCTTCAAAACATAAATGGAATTTAATTGGTTACAAAGCTATATTCTAACATAATCAGGAGATTGTTTCGTACAATTAATTTACTAGGGCATAATTTAGTAGTTCTCATAAGCTGCACATTTTGAATCCTGCAGGCAAATAACAAACTGATTAGTAAATGTAATAATGTAATTTATTCTACTGACAAGTGGAATTAAAAAGTGCAATATCCTACTTGATCAATTGCCATTTTAAGAACATTAAGACTTCATACAATTATGCTCTTCATATGGAATGCAGAATCTGAATTTACAGTATCACTGTTGCATGAGTGATTTAATGTTAAGTTTCAGCCAAGTTTTTTTAAAAAAACTAGGAAGTCTAAGTACATAATTTAAAAAGGAAATAATTACTCTTCATAAAAAAGTTTAACAAAGCAATATTTATGTAGATTTCACATTCATTCCACTTCATGGTTTAGAGTAGACTTTGTATATTTTTTTCCTAAGTGGCCATCAATAAGGAAGGCATGACACTTCAGTTTACTGTGCCAAAAAAGAGAACATGTCTATTGCTTTTCTATGGATGCAGGCATTAGCTATGCATAGGCTCTACACAAAAGCAAATTTAAAACAGGAATACGAGACATATTTCTAAAATATAACAGACTGGGCTCTATCCAGCAAAATGCAATTCAGTGGTGAGGAAAAAAAAAGTAAGAGTGTACATTTAGGCAAGAAAAACTAAATTCACAGGTATAGAATAGATGGCACCTAGCTCAACAACTGTGTAGTAACTGTGAGAGAGATCTAGGATTCCTAGTATGATAAAGCAGTTTGCTACAGCTGCTAAAAAGGCTAATGCAGTCTAAGGCTGCATCAGCAGAGGGATAGGATCAAAATCACGTGAAGTGTTAGTACCGCTTTATGCTGTACTAGTAAGTCGATACTTGGAATACTGCCTCCACTTTTGGTTACCATGAAACAAAACAGATATTGAGCAGTGGTGGGATTCAAATAATTTAACAACCAGTTTTCTGCCCTAATTATTTTTCCAACAACCAATTCACCAAACTGCTCAGAAAGTTAACAACTGGTTCTCCCGAACTGGTGCGAACTGGCTGAATCCCACTACTGATATTGAGCCTCTAGAAAGTGCAGAGAAGAGCAACAAAAATGATTAAATGGACTAGAATAATGAACAGTTGCAGGAACTGGGAATGTCTCATCTAACAAAAAGGACTGGGGTGACATGATAGCAGTCTTCTATTATTTGAGGAGCTGTTACAGAGAAGAGGAGGATAACTAATTCCCCAAAGCATTTATTATTTATTTTTATTTTATTTTATTGGACTTATATGCTGCCCCATCTCCGAAGACTCGGGGCGGCTCACAGTTAAAACATACAAGAACAATAAATAATTAAAAAGAAATTAAATCACTATAAGGTCCAATAAAACCGAATTAAAAATTAAAACTGTCCCATGCCCCCGGTAAGGTAATTTAAGCACAAGACAAGAAGTAATGGATAGAAGCTTAACAAAGAGTAATCTAGTATTAAGGAAAAAATTTGGGCTAAGGGCTTTTAAGACTGGACAGCCACTTGTCCAAAATGGTATTGTCTCCAGCAATAAAAGATTAAGACTTCAAGGTCCCTTCCAACTCTGTTGTTTTGTTATTAATCAGGACTTCTTTTTAAAGGCATTAAGGATTGGCTGGGTGTCACCATATAATGATTTCTCCTTTCGGAATTTGTATTATGAGCCAATTATTATTTTCTTGATAATAGTTATTGCAACTAAACTTGCCATGATGGCGACATATGTCACACATGACAGAGGTGGGATGCAAAGCCCTCTCTCTGGGCACGAGAGTTGTCACCCCAGCTCCGCTCTGCTGTGCATGCGCCTCCCAGCTGGTCTTTGGGTCTCTGCTGCGCATGTGCGGAGGTCACATACATGCGGGAGTCATATGCATATGCACAGGGGCATGGGTGGGCGCATGCATATGCAGGGCACAGGGGGATCATGCATGCACAGGGATGGGGCTCATGCACCAAGTGGGTGCGCACTTTGCATTTTGGGGATGCACGCACACATGTGTGCTTTGGGCACTTGGTGTCAAAAAGGTTAGCCATCACTCCCATAGATTATTCCATTCCTTATTTCAAGAAAAATGAATATGCTTCTCATTAAAAACAAGATGTAAAAAACTGAGTTTACATTGTTTTCCTTCTGTTCTTTTTAATAATAGTTTTATTGAGAAAGTTTTTTACAAGCCAAAATAATACAAATCTAAAATAAAATGAAAATTAAGAAAAAGAAAAATGCTCAGCAAATAGAAAAGAAATGAAATATAGATAGATATCCTTTATTGTCACTTTTTACTGTGTGCACATTGGTAAATATTAAAAAGGAAATTCTGTTGCCCACTCTCAGTGTGTGTGTGTGTGGGTGTGGGTGTGTGTATTGCTAAGTGAGACATCTGGTGAGTTTTCCCCATTTTATGACATTTCTTGCTACAGTTGTTAAGTGAATCTGGTTTATCAATTGTCCTGTCAGAAGGTAACAAAAGATGATCACATGATCCCAGGAAACTGCATCCATCATACATATGAGTCAGTTACCAAGCATCTGAATTTTGATCATGTGACCATGGGACTGCATAACTATGAAAAATGGTCATAAGTCACTTTTTTTGTAATTTCGAACGGTTACTAATGAACTATTGTAAGTTGAGGACTACCTATATACACATCTATATATACATACTTATACATACATACCCACATACATACATGTGTATACATATACATATATGTTTTCGTAGATTTTCACAGGTAAGGTATGGGTCTTGGTATTGGTCTTGTCCGTGTAAGGTTGAGAATACCTTGGCAACGTTTCGACGAAATCTCATCCATCATCTTCAGGCTGGTGTCTTCAGCTTCGTTCTTCTGGGAAGACCCGAATACACCAAGACACACACACACATATATATATATATATATATATGTAGATCTTGGTGTATTCGGGTCTTCCCAGAAGAACGAAGCTGAAGACACCAGCCTGAAGATGACGGATGAGATTTAAACGCTGCTAAGGTATTCTCAACCTTACACGTGACAAGACCCGAATACACCAAGACCTACATATACATATATGTACATATATCTTAATCACTGTCCATTTTGAATATATAGTAGAGAGACTAAATGTAAGAGGCTTCCAATCTCTTTTATAGCAATTATAAATGCATTTATATTTTATCATCTCAAGCTAAGTTTACTTCATGGCTCTCTCCTTTTCAGTTCTTTCCTTTCCAATCATTAAATCCATAAATACATGTTTATTTTTTTTTGTCTATTTTTGGAAAAAAAATAAAACACAAATTTCACTTAATCAAAACCCGCATAAACAGAGATGGGATTCTACCAGTTCGGACCAGTTCTATAGAACCAGTTATTGCTATTCCGCATAGTTTGGAAAAATGGCAAATTGCAACACTGGCTGGCCCAGTCCCTACCTGGCCGCCTCTCCCCGCCCCGCCCAGTCATTCTTTATCTCACATGTGGGCCATCCAACTTGCCTGCATTGTGCCTTTGCCTAATTTTTGGTAAGTTGCTATTTTTCCTTTTTTTCCCCCCGACGATCAGTTTTCCGATTATCAGCTGTGCCACACAATTTAGATTATAGAAAGCAGGGAATCGTCGGATTTCTTGCTTTCTAGCTAATCTAAATTCTACTGCTTTGCCTTCACCCAGGAAGCTTCCCTGAAGCCCAGTCAGGTGTGGTATGCAGGGGTTTGTGGGGGAGAAGTGGCCTGAGAGCACAGCTGAACCTTCCTTACGACTGAAGCTTCTTTTTTTCAGTGATGATTCAGGCAGCAGATTGCAGAAAGATAGATCTGTGAGTGAATCTGTGATTGTCCAAGCAACTCAATCTGCCTACCTGCTTTACCTGATTTTCGGTAAAAGTTGCTTTTTATATATATATAAAATTCAATATTTACTTACATGGTATGTTGTGAGTTAATTTTGTGAGTTTGCTTGCTAGCAAATTTTATGTGACAGACTCAAGCAGCAGATTGCAGAAAGGTAGATCTGTGAGTGAATCTGTTATTCTGCAAGCAACTCAATCTGCCTGCATCCTTTGCCTGATTTTGGGTAAAAGTTGCTTTTTTTATAAAAAAAATCAATATTTACATAAATATTTATGATATTTACATACAAGCCATGCCCAGCCAGTCACGTGACCTCCAAGCCACACCCACAAATTAGGTCACGCCCATAGAACTGGTTAAGAAATTTAAATCCCACCCCTGTGCATAAATCTTCTAAATTCATTCTGGAGATAAATATGTTTTAAAATCCCATTATCACAACCCTAAAATATTAAAGTTAAAACAGGAACTTTAAATTTATATTTGCTCTCAATGATTTTTTGCTAGAATCTTAGATGACATGACAGTATGTTCTATCATTTACTCAGATGACTGATTAAATAATTCTTTTTACCAATAACACGGTACATCTTCATCTATTCTTATTTATAAAATGGTTCTTTAACTTGTTACAAGATCATAAGTGTTTCTCTTTTAGTTTACACTGATCATGTTATTTTATTCTTTTTACTCTGAACCCATCAAATGCCTCTTTCATTTCCTCCTCTGCTTAGCTGCCTCCCGCCCATACACACACACATAAGCCCAGCTTTTGGTGTCTTCTTTACAACAGTGTATCAGAGTAATGATTCCTTATACAGAAGAGATTTTACTAAATAATTTGGGATAAATATTTAAAATGTTCTGATGTACTAGGTGAAAATGCAACAAATTATGTAAAAATCAATATGGCTAATATTATTTGTAAAACTATTTCAATTATGTCTGTTTATGTTAACTATTTCTGCCATCTGTAACATACTTTTGATTCTTTGTTTAATAAATTAAAGAAATTTACCAAAGTAAAGCATTTCTTATTTAAGTTATCCTATTAATAGATTCAAGTTCAATATTCAGTATTTCATTTGGTTTAACCATTTAAATTATAGAACATTAAACAACCTTTATTTATTAAACTTTGAGATGGAATCTGATAACCAATAAAACATTTTGCTAAGTGTGACTTAAACCCTTAATTGTTTTAAAATATATTTTACTGAAGCTAATTATATTTTCAGATGGCTAACAGTCAAAGGTTACAAGGCCAGCACAATGATTTACTACAAATTGCAATTAAAATCCATTCATTTCTAAAAGCAATTTGCCCATTTTGTACTTGACACTCTTATCCATTCAAGAAAAACAAATTGCAAGTTGCCATGGGTACATAACACTTGTACCTTGTGTATTTATTTTAATCTTAATCAATATTTCTTAGTTATGCATATTAATGGAGAGGAAAACATAAAGACTAACTGCATATTTCTTTGCAACAGATCTTTTATAATACTTACTTAACAGATCTTTTCTAATACATACCCCATGGTCTTTGGCAGCCATAACCACTTTAAAAAGAATATCCTCCTCAACAAATGGTCTGACAGCATCATGGATTACTATTATTTCTGGTTTCTGGAGTAGAACACAGAATGTATTGCCTTTTACAAATACTTTCAATCCATTGAAAATAGATCTGTGACGGGTTAGTCCTCCTTCCACTACCGTTGTTCGCTGATGGCCATATTTTCTAATAATAGATTTCATTATTTCAATATTCTCTGGAGAGACCACAACAACAACATCAGAAATCCAGTTGATTCTGTAAGACATTGAAGAAAATAATATAATGTCTAAAACTTCCTGGGACTTAATGCTCCTGGGACTTTATTCTATTTGGAAATAAATATATAGTATAAAATAAATAACTTCCAAAATTTTGGCTATACGTTTACATGTACATAGATTATTTTTCACCATAATACTTTATAAAGACACAGCACATTTACTGTATAATACAAAATATATATTCAGTGAATGTGAAATTGTAGCCTTAATACCATAAGACTATGACTAGAATAGAAAAACCTCTTATAGTCATGACTAACTTATGTTTTACTAATTTTGATAGACATATAATCTCTGTTTTCCAATCACAGTTTACATCTATGATTTAGGATTCATCTTATGAGTTTTCCATGAGATTGTTAGTTAAGGAAGTTGCAAGGCAAAGATAGTTTAAATTTAAAGCCTACATTAAGGTATTAGATTAGGATTTAGAGTCTCAGGTTCCATTCAAATCTGGACCTAACCAATTAATTCAAATTTTCCTAATGCAATATTTTTAATATTTTCATATTAAAAGCATGCTCAAGACTTACATATTCAAACTCTAATACAAAAGGATATTTTAAAATGTGAAGTTAAATATTCTACTAGCATAAAATACACATTAAAATGGTAACATTTTATCATGCAACTATACATATTCTCAGATCACAACTGAAGGAGAACTGTAGGAGTTTTTTAAATTACTATTTTTTTTATTTGAATTTGAAAAGGAGATTGAAATACAGTATACCCCATTCTTTCACAAACTTTGTGTTTGTGCAGTATTTGTACTAATATAAGTAGTGCAATGCACAAACTGTGTTGTTCTTGTCAATTTTACTGACATGGTCAGCAGAAAAGCTGAAAGCATCATCCTGTTTTTGTTTGTGGAACTAAGAATGTTGAAAATGACTTGAAGCTAAAGCTGACAAACATTATATCCAATTTCACAAATGGATGCTATCTAAATAGAATACTTTATTTGGCCAAATGTGATTAGACACACAAGGAATTTATCTCCAGTGTAGAAGTGCCCAATGTACATACAGAGCAACAGAGTAATAATAATCATACTATTGTACCATTAATAATAATAATAATAATAATAATAATAATAATATAGTCATATAACATGAGTAAATATACAGACATAAAACAATACAATAAGGATTAGGTGTTCAGCAGAGTGAAGGCACAAGAGAAAAAAACTTTCCTTGTGTCTAGATTTCTGGCATGCAACGCCCTATACTGACATCCTGAGGGGAAGCATTGAAACAAATTATGTTCAGGTAATGAGGGGTCTATAGACATTTTCTCAGTTTCCCTTGAACAGCCCTCCTTGAACCAATTCATCCTATGAACAATCATGTCCATTCAGTTCATTAGAAAAGTACATTTATTAAAATCTGAATTATTCACTTTAATTAAATGGTGCATCAAATTGCTAAAAAAAATTTCAAGCAGTCCATGTGGAAAAACAAAAACAATACTCCAAGCCTTTGATTTTCACTATTGCAGGATGTAATAAAAATCCAACCTTATTTTTATCAAAACAATTGGAAATAAAGAGCAGCTTAAAATTATCCTAAGCATATTTTAATCACTAATATTTAAAAATATATCACAATTTGTTTATTCTCTGAGAAAAAAATTCTTAAGCTTCACAACTTTTACTAAATTTTGCATAAAATGTGTAATTCATGTTTTCCAAATGTCTTTAAAAAGTTGAGCATGCTGTATCCTACAAAAATGTGAATATTTAATCTGTTTAGTAAAATAAACTCAAATATAGCCAACAGAAAAAAATGACTGAAAAGAAATTGGTCTGCAATTAAAAGATTAATCATTAAAAATATAATTAGATTTGAGATAGTTTTGCATTGAAGTTATACTCTGGCAGATATGGAGGGTTAGTAATATACATGAAGAACAACTTTATGTATAGTAAGTATTAAGACAGGCTTAACAACTCACTAAATGAGCTATAGTCTTTTTTTTCCTTTCTGGGAGCTGTTTTTGTGTATTTTAATTCACAACTGGATATCACAACTGGACCAGGGAAATGTTTACCAAAGACTAACAAGAGCCAGGTGACATTTACAGTATCCCAAAAGCCAGCTAATTGGGGACAAAGGCCCAGTCCACAGGCCTGGCTTATTAATCACTTTTTTGGAAGTTTCAGTGGCACTGGAACTTGGTGCTGGCACGGTGCTGGTTCCTAATCTCCCTGACAAATTATTTCTGTTTTGTTTTGTAAAGCTTTTTCTGCTTATCTACTTTCTTTATGGACCCAGCTAGGTAATAGGCCTCACCCATAAGGCATCTTGCGTCCCACTCAACAACCCACATATTTGTTTACCGAATGCATCAGGGAGACTAGGGGGTGTGGGTTGTTAAGAAAAGCTTTCCCACTTAACAGCTATTCCCATTTGCTACTGTAGTGAGCAGGCTCTGTTATGGTTGTGGACCAGCTGCTTCATCTATTAAATGTAACTCAGTGGTAATCTTTACATCTACAAAGTTAACAATATTGTTTGGACCAGCAACATTTTCAATTTCTGAGACCCCATAGATACTAAAACAATTGGTTAACTTTTTTAAACCTAAAAGTTCTATTATTTATTTTTATAGTTTTACCAATCAATTAATTTGAAATTCGGAAGTTAAGAGATGGAATAAAGAATTAAAGATTCTTATATTGCCTAGACCAGAGTTAGTGAACCTAGTGCACCAAATGGAGCACGCGTGTGCAGGGGAGCACCAGAAACTGGAAGAGCAGCTCCCCAGCGCACTTGTGGGGTTAAAGCTTCTGGTTTCCAGTGCACGCAGGAGCGCCAGTTACCTGGTCTTTTGGTTTCTGGTGCGTGCATATGTGCCAGCCAGTTGATCTTTGCGTGCACATGCATGCCAGAAACCATGCATGTGTGTGCAAAGATCAAGTGGCTGGCATGCATGTGCGCACCGGAAACTGGAAGCTCAGCTTCCTGGTGCATGCATGCATGCCATGGAGCTGCTCTTCCGGTTTCCGGTGCTCCTGAACATGCAAAGACCAGCTGGCCAGGCACATGCATGCACCGGAACCCAGAAGTGGCGAGGTTCATTATCACAGGCCTAGACAATAGGAAAATACTTTAACTCCTGTAGCAATAGTGTCAATAGATGAAATTACAAATGAAAAATGCTTAGAATGTATTAGATGATATTGTGCCTGTATAGAAATGTCTAAGACAGCATTTTCTTGGAGATGTAATAGGTATAATACTTCTTTAAATTGTTTTTACAATGCCCTACACTTATTATGTTTGAAATAAAATAGTGGATTATATAAATGTGATTGTGCAACAAAAGAAAACATTTTGAGAGGATAATCTTTACTTGAACTACATTGGTAATACATGGAATTTGACAATGGGATAACATAAATGGATTGCCCATGTTCTTACTAAAGCTAAAAGACTTACATTGCCATCATATGGATGGAAAGCTTGATTACACTTCCTATTTATAAGTGGATTGCCTACAGATTTAACTTATTTAAGTGAATAAGTCAGACCAACTACTTCATATATTAATACTCTCCATCTATCTATTGTTTTCCAAGTTATTGAGCACAATTATTTTGTTGCTATCTATTCTCCTAACAAGCTATTTTAGCCCATGATAAATAAATGAATGAACCATTTTTCCCAAACAAGGCATTTTATATAACAATATAAAGTATCCTATCCAGCCTGATTAAATGCAAAATTTCCATTTACATGCCTAGTTACTCCATATAACCAGTTCTATTGACAAAGTATAATAAAACAAAACTCATAAGCATCAAAAACGTTCATAAATGTTATTCAAAGTAGGGGAATTTAAAACCAAAATTGATAACATGGTGCGTGAGAGCAAATGTGACTGTCCAGGTCTTAGTGAATGTGAAGTTTTGTCTTACCGAACTTCATTTTTTAAAAACTCTGTTTAAATTTTAAAAAGTAATCGCAAAGTTAATATACTACAAAGCAAAGAACTGACCTTAATAACAATGACACTTAGATTTATATACGGTTTCATAGTGTTTTGCAGCCCTCTCTAAAGAGTTTACAGAGTCAGCATATTGTTCCCAACAATCTGGGTCCTATGTTTACTGACTCAGAGCATAATCTATATTTCTAACATGAACTCTGTCTTTCATAAAGATCTCAGATAGGCTTAGAAAATAAGTCAGTGGGTTGATCGAAATTAAATGAAATTGAGCAAGATTTAATTCAGCGAGTGCAGTGCTGGATGCAGTACTAACATAATGACTCACACTAAAGCACGGCAGAAAAATAAATTATTTATCCCAAGCCAATATTATTTCATGCTTGTTCTTTCAATTACATGCTTGGAACAAATACAAACCCATGCTGTTTCCCACAATTCCATCACACAAAACATATAAAAGATTTTAGGGTCCCCCCCTTTCCCAGAACCAGGCTATTTTGTTCAACATGCACAACAAGAAACTTCATTTAGAACCATTTTCTTCCATTTTTCTTCACCGGGCCTGGTCCATTAAATGTGAAGTTCCAAACTTATCCTGTTTTTTTATTTCAAATGATCTATTAGTTTGGATTATCTTTAACCCAGATGGTTTTACAGAAAACTCAAAAATAAAACATTCTGTTTAAAATAATCCACTATGAGAAATTCTCAAAATCAAAAAACCTAAAGCCTCAATTAAAGAACTGCATGGAAACAGATGCTAAAATGCCACATTTTCACTGAAGTTTGCAGTTGAGTGGATCATAAACATATCAAAAAGGTATAACAAAAAGGCTGAAGGAATGTTGGATCCCATGTTTTAATGTCTTTTTTCATCTCCTGCAGTCATAGAAAAGGGTTGAAAACAAAACAGGAATTTAACATCCTAACAGTATATAATATAATAAAAATTTAAAATTATAATTCTATTATTCAGAAACCAAAGGGAGAAAAATACAATACTAGTAACTTTAAAGTTAACTACAACATAATAAATCAACATTAAATGCAATGTAATATATATTACTGTTAATCAATTTAATAATTTGAGACATTTCCTAATAATCAATGTAAACAAATAATAAAACTATGTATAATTCTGCAATGATTAATTACAATGAAACTATTTCCAGCTTCATAAAAATCCTGCCAAAAATGAATTGGCAGTCCTTTTGAAGATATAAGACTCCAAATATAACTTTCACAAAGTTAAGAGCTAAATGGGGAAAAGCTCTTATGGAGAGCTTTAAGAGGAAAACTATAAACAAGCAAAATACACAAATAACAATAGGATAAAAATAAAATATATCAAATAAATAAATAATATCTTAATAATCTGGAATGATCTTAACTTCTAGCTAATCAAAACCCATTCTTATCTGCTCTAGGTGAAATGTTTATTCACTATATTGGTGTAAAGAGCCTTCTCAAAGAACAGGTGTGTAAATGTTTAGGATGTATCTTGGGCTGATCATTATTTATTAATTTTATGAAAATTAGTTATGGTCAGCATATATATCCTGTTCTTATTTCTACACAAATGCCTTCTTTTATAGAAAAGTGCCTAATGTTTTTGTTGTTGTTGTTAATGGAATAAAGGAACTTTTTTCAACTTGTTTCACCAGTACATTTTAATATGAATAAAACCAATTGCCTAATTACACTATTAAACTGAGTAAATTGACTAAATTTTAAATAATATGATGTTCTTGTACAAATAATCCAGAAAGTCAGCACCAGTATTTGTAATAAATAATTTATTATAATTTTTTATAAATAATAAATAATGGTCCCAAAGATCCTATCAAAGTAGGACCAGCAAAAATGAGAAAAAATTCAGTTCACCTATCTTCACTACTATAACATAATTAAGACTACACTAACCATAAAAACTCATACAAAAGTAATCTGATATCAGACTAAACCTTAGACCTCAAAGTAGTCAAATCCTAACCCTACCTTTCCCTGAATGCTTGAACAATTGATTGAAAAATTCCCCAATATACTTCTATCATAAAAGTTCAATTAAAACTAATGATTATGCCAAACTAAATCACTACTAATAGAGATTTTTTAATGTAAAAATTAATCCAGCAGACAACTGTATTATAACATGAATATAAGACTAGCACACAGCCTCGCTTTAGGTACATCATGAGAAGCTCAGAGCTGCACATGTGAACTCCATCCCTAATCTTTTCCTTTGCCATACGTCCCATCGCGCGAAGAAGCAGCCTCCCAAACCCTCCATGTCTGGGCCAAGCTGCTCTTAGTGCTATCTATGAGCTTTCCAAAATTCGCTGTGCACCGATCCCCTTTGCGCGCATGCGTAGAACGGAACAGCCCTTGGAAGCACCTGGCCTGTCACGCATCTTTTCCCCTCATAAGTACATGGGAATGAGATACGGGTGTGTTTGGGACGGAAGGATGAAGCAACAGTACAAAAGCTTTACCTTTCTATCGCCCGCACGGTATAGCTAATAAGTGGCCTCCCCAGCATAGGACAAAACTGCTTCGGGGTGCTGCCACCCAGTCTTTCCCCGCTTCCTCCGGCAGGTAGTACCGCTGCTACCGATACTGGCGGTGATCGCCGGCAGAGCCCGGTCTCCCCTGCCTCTTCTAAGTCAGCCGTTTTTCCGACTCCAGCCCCCGGCGGCTCCATTATGTGCTTCTAGTTCAAAAACGACTTGCAGCAAGCTGCGCTCAATTGCTTTGCCTTGGATTTGAAACGCAGCCTTTCTGTGAGTCGGAAGAGTCGCCGGTTTTAATCACCCCACATTCTCATGGGACAATTGATTTTAGTCTCCATTTTTAAATCGTTCTTTAAAGCTTTGCTGGCCCTTTAAAGGACCTTTCGGAAGTGGAAGAGAAGCCGAGGAACGGGCGGAAGAGAAGGGGGGAACTATTTTATCCGCTGCGCACGCGTTGCACTTCCTAGTCAGATGGAAAGCCATTGATTGGAGAAGCAAAAGCTTCTAGTCTCCTGCTGGGTTCAGACTGTGGCCGCTTTCTATCTGGTTGGATTGTGATGTGCCTTTCCAATGTTTTTATTCATGCATATATAGTGTATTGGCTAGAAAAAGGCTTTTAGAAACCCAATAGGTTCAAAGAGATTCCCATTCTCGCTTTTGTCTCAAAATCTTATCTTAAATATGAACTGTTGTATTCTCTATCATACGTTAAAGTATGCTTTCTATAAATATAGGTGAAAGTAATTTATACTGGTGGCTACATGTTTAGTATTTATTCTTCTGAGAATGCTTGATATCTTCTTGAAAGCTTAAGAATGCTGACACCATTTTAGAATATAATGATTTGTATGCTTTCTATTTTTCTTAATTAAAATATTAAATATTAAAATATAACATCCAGTGGGTTAATGTCATTGCCCAAAAGATCATTGGTTGACCTCTCCCCTCTTTGGAAGAGCTTTATAGCTCCCGTAGCCTTAAGAAAGTTCAAAACATTCTCAAAGATCCATGTCATCTTGGGCACCCTTTTTTTTAACTATTACCATCTGGCAGAGAGTACAGAATAACAAAAACAAGGACAAATAGGCTGAAAAACAGCTTCAATCCCAGGGCAGTAGCTCTTTTGAATTCTACTGTATAGTGCAGTGTTGGTACAGTGTCAGGGGTTTTTGATTTAATGTGTGGAGGGTGAAGAATATGTGTTTGTGTTTATTTTCATGGTCATGATGTGCAGTGAAGATGGTGTTTGATTTTGTTGTACAAGGTACAATGACAATAAAGTAAACTAAACTAAACAAAAATTTTGAAAAATTAAAAATGGGCAATGCAGATTCTGATGGGCACCATCTGCTGGTAGATTGGTGCCCGTGATACCATGTTGCCTGTAACTGAACTTAGTATTTCCTCAGAATTTGGGGGACATTGTTTTGAGAACAGGGAGTACTTCTAAAGTACTCCATATGCCCACTTTGAAGTTTTGCAGTTTTTTCCTCTGGAAATACCATATTTATAAGCTGGCATCTTTACATATAGATCTTTATTGTTGTTAGTTGCAAAGTCATGTACGACGCATTGTGACCCTATGGACAATGTTCCTCCAAGCCTTCTTGTCCTCTGCCATCCCCTGGAATCCATTTAAGCTCACGCCGACTGCTTCAGTGACACCATCCAGCCACCTCATTTTCTACCATCCCCTTCTTCTTTTGCCTATAGATCTTTACATTGTTTATAAGTAGCTGTCTAGATTTTAGAAATGGTGGTAGAATTTAGGCATGAAAGCTGGATGATTTTGGGCCAGTTACTTTCTGTCAGCCTATAACATCAGGCTTAGTCAACAAGTCTATTGGTGAATTCTTGTCACAACTAATGGATCAGCATTTATACCTGCAGGAAAAATGCTAAGAACAAAAAAAAAAGGTGAAGGAAGGAATTTAAAAAGAGAGAGAAGATAAGAGGTTTTTTTTAAAAGTACTTCAGTGATAACCATGAGCAAGCCTTGATGAATGTAACTACATAATTCTTGGAGACATTTTGAAAATATTTAGATGTTGAAAGAGACATAGGTGGAAGAAGGCAGGTATAATATATGTCTACTTTGTTTGTCGAACATAATTTATTCTAGCAAAGGAAAATTGTAATTTATGCACTGACAAAAAATTCAGCAGTATTAGAATGTATGTCAAAATATATGACAACAAAAGTGAAACGTTAAAAAAATGATAAATTGCTATAACAATTCTTATTAAATAACATCATGAAATCAGGTAATTAATATTGATTGTGTTTGTGAATTCCTGATTTATGATAAACTTAAGATAACATCCAGTTGGAAAAGCATGAATTTTACTAAATTCCTCTGATTGTAAGCAGAACAGATCTCTTACCAGTAATTGGTAAAAATGTAGCAGTTTTTACTCAATGAGCAAAATACTATTAATTTTCCAAAGATACAATATAAAAATAAATATTAAAGCTTTTTTCCAAGCTTCTTATTTAAACTTTCTACAGGCTACTTCTGCTGACTGCCAGCTGCCAGCAGTTCAACTGTTCAGTTCTCACCAGCTGAAGATTGACTCAGCCTTCCATCCTTCCGAGGTTGGTAAAATGAGGTCCCAGGTTGTTGGGGACAATATGCTGACTCTTTAAAGAGGGCTGTACTGTGGAGCAGTATATGAGTCTAAGTGCTGTGGCTATTAATTAATATGCCATTTGTTACAAAGCTCTCCTCCAGAACTTGTACTTTCCATTTCTTCAAACAGCATTATAATTAGGGATTTTTTTCAAAGCAAATTTGCAATTTAGTTTTCTGAATTATTATAAAATACTGGTTCACATTGAGGGGATGTATTGAATGATATTGCACTTTGGTTTACATTATGTGTGAATACTTCCCCATTTTTGTCACCTAAGTGTTTTTTTTATATATTTTTATTGAATAATCACACACAAACATAAGCATAAACAAAATATAACCAAACAAGAACATACATTAAATTTGAATCGGGTACTGCTGAGCTCGTATCATTCATTGTCCATCATTTGTTAAGTCCAATTCAGAAAGGCTATTGGATCTTTCTCCTATCTAACCATCCATAGAAATTGTTCCATATTTTGTAATAGTCCGTTTCTTCCTTATTTTTGATTTCCATTGTCAATTTGTCCATCTCTGCGCACGCAATAATCTTTCTTATTAATTCTGCTTCTGTTGGAGTTTCGGTGTTTTTCCAGATTTGTGCAAAAGCCATCCTCGCTGCTGTAATAATGTGAATCATTAAGTAGAAAATTTCTTTCGGTATATCTATTAGTGATTCCTAATAAAAAAAATTCTGGTTTAAAGTATATCTCCTCATCACAGATTTCCCGTAGCCATTTGCATATTTCTTTCCAAAATTCCTGGGCCTTTCTGCAACTCCACCATATATGATAATAGGTACCTCTTTCCTTGTTGCACTTCCAACAGATGGGAGAAAAATTGTTATTATTTTAGCTAGTCTTGTTGGTGTTATGTGCCATCTGTAAAATAGTTTGTATAGATTTTCCTTATATGGAGTTGATAAAGTTATTTTTTTATTTCTAGTCCAGATGTTCTGCCAATCGTCCAAATTTATATTATAGCCGAAATTTCTCATCCATAGTATCATTGTTTCTTTTACTTTTTCTTCTTCTAATTTGGCTTCTAATAATACCTGATAAGTTTTTTTAATCATCTTTTCATCTGGTCCTAGCAAAATTTCATCCAATTCAGTCCTAGTTTTACTAATGCCCAACTCCTTCTTATCTTTTAAGTATTTAGATTGGAGTTGCAGATAGCCCACCATTCCAATTCTATTCCCTGTTCAATCAACTGCTGCCTAGTTTGTAAATCCCTTTTTCATCTAATAATTCTTCATAAGTAATAATTTTATCGTAGTATCGTGTGTAGTTTGTGGTAAGGTGTTTCAATCAAGGCTTCTAACTGTTGATAATAACCAAATTGAGGTTGTATCCCTCTAATGTTAATATTCTTGTATTTGTATGGTTAATCCAATCTTTTAAACCAGATGTGCTAAAAAGTGTCTGTAATAATTTTATGTTTTCCCTTTTCCTTTGCCAAATAAAGTTCGATATTCTTCTGTTTAATTCATCAAAGAAGGCTTTTTTAGTTTTATAGGGGCATTTTGAAAGAGGAATAAAATTTTAGGTAAAATATTCATTTTTATCTTGGCTATTCTACCCATAAAAGATAAATTTAAATTATTCCATCTTCTTAAATCATCGGTTATTCGTTTAATAAGAGGGTCATAATTATCCTTAAGTGTGCTATGCCTGGCTGATATGATGATTCCCAGATATTTTATTTTTTCAACAATTTCAATGCCCATTGTTGCCACCAGTAATTGTTTCTGTTTATTTGTCATATTTTTAGTGATCATTTTGTTTTATTTTTATTGACCTTTAGACCCGCAAGTCCAAATTCATCCAGTTTTTCTAATAATTTAGGTCCAGAATTTATGTTCTTCTAAAATAAAAAGTAGATCATCAGCAAATGCTTGTAATTTGAACTCTTCCTTTTTTATTTTTAATCCTTTTATCTCACTTTCTTTTTTAGTTGTCCTAATTAAAGCCTCTAAGGTCATAATAAACAACAGTGGCGACATTGGGCACCCTTGTCTAGTTCCTTTCTGGATTTGGAATTTTTCCGTAAGTCCCCCATTAATTAGAATTGTGGCTTCTTGTTTTTGGTAGATGGCCAAGATTACATTTATAAATTTGGGTCCTAAATTCAAATATTTGCTTTGTTGTAAAATAAAATCCCATTTTACATTATCAAATGCCTTTTGGGCGTCTAGGAATAGTAGTGCTGCTTGTTCTGCACTACGGTCTTCATAGTATTCTAATACATCTAATGTTACTCTGATGTTATTTCTAAGGTGTCTCTGTGGGAGGAAGCCATTTTGGTCGGTAGATATAAGTTTATTAAGTATTTTTTAATCTTTTCGCCAGAATAGTCATAAAAATTTTGTAGTCAACGTTGAGAAGGGAGATTGGTCGATAATTCCCCGGGTCTGTCAAATCAGTACCTGCTTTAGGAATAATAGATATTTTTGCTTCTTGCCAAGATTGGGGACACTTCATTATCTAAAACTTCATTAAAGATTTTTAACATTTCTTTTCCTAATACTTCCTGCTGTGTTTTATAAATTTCAGCCAGTAAACCATCTGGCCCAGAGCTTTGTCGATTTTTGCCTGTTGATGGCCCCATATACTTTTGAAGAGTTATACTGTGATTTAGGGATTCTTTGTCATCCTCTGAAATTTCTATAAAATCAGCATTTTTTAAATACCTTTGAATTTGGTCTTCTGTTGCATGGTTTACTTCTGCATATAGATCATTATAGTATTTTTAATAATCTGCCTTTTTTCTTCCTCTTTAAAGCATATCTCCCCTTGTTCGTTTCTTAATTTAGTGACCCATCTCTTTTCATTCTGTTTCTTAAGTTTAGAGGCTAACCAGTGCCCTGGTTTGTTTGCATTCTCAAATTGGTATTGCTTGCCTTCTTCTTTAATTTCTGGGCTAATTCTTCCTTGTCAAATTATTGTAATTTATTTTTTATTATATCCAATTGTAATTTAACTTGTTTGTCCTGTGGTGCGGTCTGCAATTTCTCATTCCCATTCCTTGTATTCTTGTTCTAATTTTGCTCTCTGTTGTTTTTTTTCCCTATTCTTCTTGGCCATATATTTTATGGACACTCCTCTCATTGCTGCTTTAGCTGTATCCCAATTATTTTGTAGAGAGGTGTCCTGGGGGTTTTCTTGGGAAAAAATTTTAACTCTTTTGCCAACATTTTAAAATCGACCTCTGGAGCATCCAATTCCTTGGTTGTTGTTGTTGTCCCTCCCACCTAAGCCTAATCATATTGTGATCTGCTAATGCTGGTTCCATTGTTATGTCTAAAATTTCTGAGTTTAATTTTTGGTCATCCACATCATGTCCAGTCTTGACCAAGACATGTATGTTGGAGTAATAAGTAAACTGTTTTTCCCTATATTCCTTTCTCTCCAAACATCGCTAATATTAAATTCTTTAGTGAGGTCTAAGAATACTTTTGGTAACTTTTTTTCTTTTCTAGGTTAATATTATTTCCTTTATAGTCCAATGATTTGTCTAACCGCATTGAAATCCTCTAAGATACATAATTCTTGATACTGTAATTCTTTAAATTTATTATGAGTTTTTGGAAAAGGATTCTTGGGGACCGTTTGGTATAGATTACTACTAATAGACTTTTAATCTTTCTTATTTCAACTTCTACCATCAGTATCCTGCCTTCTTTATCTGAATATATTAGTGAAGCTGGAATCCAATCCTTTATATAAAGTGCTACTCCTCTTTTTCTTTTGGTCTAAAGCCAGAAACAAGTTCCCCAATTTTTTGTTTTCTAGTAAATATTTTTGTTTCTGGGCAATGTGAACCTCCTGTAGTGCTATGATATCAGCTTTTTGTATTTGTAAATATTTAAAGAGCTTTTTCCATTTTACCGGGAATTTAAACCGCTTATATTCCAAGATATACAATCACACAAGTTTGTATTTTTATTGGATCCTGTACTTGGCACTTCTTGTAATTCTAATATCTTTGGGCTCCTCTGTAAGTTCCCCTTCCCATTACTGTCATCTTTATTATCTACTATATTTACCTTTTTATGTACATCTGTCACTTCCCTTTCCTCCCTTCTCATTCCTTCTTGATCTTCATCTTCCCTTCTCTGTTTAGTTGTTGTTCAAAAACATCTCTGCTTTCTCTATAGTGTCTAACTTGTATTTCTTATCGCACCAAGTCACCATAATGCCTTCCGGGACCAACCATCTAAAATTAATACTTCTTTTATAAGTTTAGTTGTTAAGAATTGATAAGGTCTTCTTAAGTCTCTACTCTCTTAGGGTTTGTTTGAGTATTGTTATTTGTTTGTCAGCATATTCTAAAGTATTGTCTCTGGATCTGTGTAAAATTTCGTCCCTAAGAGATTTCTTAACCAACTTAACATGTACCTCTTGGTAAATTGAATCTCCGCGTAATTGGTTTGAACCCTATACAACTCATCTTTCCTTCATTAGATCTTCTTTTCCTGTCTCTAGTATATTGGCTAATATACCTGCAATGACCTCCCATAGATTTTCTCCTTTTTCTTCTCTTACATTTTGTAATCTCAGGTAATGGGCTGCTTTTTCAGATTCAGATGTATTATCGCTGTTTCTAATTTTTGTTCTCCTTTCTAGTTTATCTGTTAATTCTGCCTACTCTTTTTTCCTCCTTGTTCACCTTTGTTTCAATCTCTGTTATTTTCTCCTGGTTTTTCCTCATCTCTTTCTGAAATATTTCAAATTTTTCATCTATCTTTTGTATTTTGTCTTTTAAATCTGTTCTCACAGACCCTATTTTGTTTTTCATATCCTCGTGATTTTTAATCATCATCTCCTGCATACTTAATAGTAGACCTTGTAGGCCTTTCGAGGAGTTGGAACGTTCTTTTGGGAGCATCTCATCAATTGCCCTCGCAGAGGGACTCAATACCGCTGTAGTGGCCGATGATTGGGTAGGTATTTTTCTGACTGTACCAGTCCTAGAGACATTAGTAGTGCTCGTCATTTTCCAAAGTTTACCTACAATTTTCCCCACAATGATAGTTAAAGTTTGCCTTCTCCCCCTATTTTCCCTCCCTCAGATCGCCTCCGTCTCCCAACCTCCTCCCCCCTCTCATAAGTTCATAAAGAAAAAAAAGTACATCTATATTCTCCTATCTAAAGTAAGAACTGTAGCTGAGATGATTTCTGTATCAACAAAATTATCTAAATATATATTGCTAATAATATAATGTAGTTGTACTTATTCAATACTTACCTGCTATATATCAAAATTTTACCTATACAGATTCCAACATTTCATTAAGTCAGTAGTTATAGATTAGTGATAATATCTTTAGTTAATTCCTCATTATTAGTTAATTATTCTTTTTTTTTGTATAAAGTTTTTTATTTTATACAAACATACAACATACAAAAAATGCATAAAAAAACCATCTTCCATATATACATACAGTGTGTCAGTTGGTTACAAATCTTTGTGTTCAACTTTTCATATTCATCACTACAATTTATCAAAAGAAAATTTCTATATTATCAATAAAACATTATGTATTATCAATTATTACTGTGTACAATTAAACTATTATTTCATCATATATACGAGATATATTTTAATCTAAAATTTATGTTATAACTTTCATCCAATGGTTATATATATCAACATTATATTTTATATCAGCCTATTATATACAAAATTATAGAGTCTATTGCATTACCAAGTCTTTTTATCCAACCATTGATAAAAAATCCCATATCTTGTAAAATTGTTTATCTTCTTGTTCTCTAATTTCAAATGTCAGTTTACTCATTTCAGCACAGTCCATAATTTTCCTAATCACTTCCTCCTGCATAGGTATTTTATCATTCTTCCATTTGGCAATACAATTTTAGCTGCTGTTAAAACATTTACAATCAAATATTTCAACTCTTATTGTAGATATCTGGTAATTCCCAATAAAAATATTTCTGGTTTCAAGTCTATGTGTTGTTGTATCATTTTTTCAACCATATGTGATTTTAGTCCAATATCTTTTTGCATCCGACAAGTCCACCACATATGGTAATATGATCCAGGTATCTGATGACATTTCCAACATTTATCCCATTTATTCTTAAACATTCTTGCAATTCGTTAGGGTAAGTGCCACCTGTAAAACATCTAGTTAGTTAATTATTCTAAATACTCTAATTTCATTAACACATAAACAATTAAGAATACTTTGTTTCTAAATCAGCTATTATAGTACTAAATTAATTAACTTGTCAGTTATATACTTCAGTATTTTTCAATATTTTCAATGAATAAATATTTTAATACTATAAAAAGCTTCTGAATGTGAAGGGATAGTGAATAAGAAAAAGGGGTATGGGAGACGGAGGATATCGAGAAAAGAGAAAGGGGAGAAAAAGATCAGACCAAGTGAAAGTTTAAGAGTTACAAAGTTAAAGCTTAAAGAAAGAAGTAGCAAAGTATGGTATATCACTGTTCAGTTCAATTCTTTCGTGTTACAGCTGACTCATGAAGTTCCTGTATAGCTTTCCTCCTGTTTCCTCCTTCCGTGGATTACTGTCTTCCGGATCTTGTGCCCGATGGAAAGTTTCCTGTATGACTCAGCGACTTTCCTTGTTCAGATCAGCTCAATCCAATAAAATCCAAATCTATTTAGCTAATTATCTTGAAATTTGTTAAATTGTCTTTCCTTCGGTCTTATTTAAATCACTTTCCCGAGCCTGTGTATATAAATTTAATTTATAAAGAGTCCACAGCGTCCGTTTAAGTCAACTCTGCTGCTGTCTTTAAATGAAACAGAGGGAAAAGCAAATCTCTATTTCTAGTTCAGATCTGTTAGAATCCAACCGAAACCACGCGTGTCTTACTCAAGCAGCATGTAATTGTTCAATAGTCTAATCCTCTTCTTCTCCTTCTCTAGCTTTTTTTATCTCTCATTCCTTCCACTTCTTCCGCTCACCATGAATCTCGCCGGCACAACCACCCTCTTAGATCGAGCTATTATCTTTTCCTCGAATACTTCAAAAGTTATTTATTGGCGTCTGAATTATCCTCAGTTAGTTTGCTTACTGGATGATCTTTAAACTCACAAAGCTATACCTTGGGTTCTGCTTGGTCACCGTAGTGTAGTCGGCTGTCAGCACTTGGGGTGGCCATTGCTGGCCTCCTGCTCCTCCGCCCAGCTTGTTCTTGGTTCACCCTGATTCCACCAGAGACCACCGTCTGAGACCTCTCTGGGGACCTCTCCTTCGGGAGCTCCAAGCCCCTTTGGACTCCGTGAGAGCCCCTGAACAGAGGATGAAGGTCCATGCTCAAGAGTCGCCTGTCTGCCCAGCCGTCTCTCTCTCTCTGACAGCCAACCGAAGTCTCACCTAAGTGTTTTTTTTAAATTCTCTTTTTCTTTCATTTCTTCCTTCCTCCTTATTATTTATTTTTTTCTTCCTAGCATTTTTTTCCTCAAGCACAAGCTCCAAATGTTGGCTATGGCTATGATACAGTTTAGATAAGTAATATTAACAAATATAGATATGTTTTATGTTAATTTACCAACTCAGTCTCTGATATCCTATGACTCCTAAGAATTACTTAGGCAAGATGAGTGGTGTTGAAATTTAATAAGAAAATAAGATGTTTTATTTCCGATTAATAGCTAGATTTGTGACCAAGCAACCCCCACAGTGAATGAATTTTATATAGCTGCAGTTCATTTACCATCACAGTAAATCCACATATATATAGCTATATGTGGATTTTTTTAAGAATAAGATTGTATTTTGTATCATGTATATTACCATCATTTGTAGATTGTATTCTATTTTTTTATCAACCTTTCTCCAGACAGAACAGAGGAGTATGGAAAAAGGGGTTTGTAAACTGCAGAAATATTTGCATTGTCATCTTCGTTTGTTTTGGGTATAATCCTTTTATTCATAATAATGAGTTCTCTATATGTTTTCTTACAGTCTCCATCATATTCAATAGATATTTTGTATGGCAAATATTGTTGAAGTGTTATGACCAATAAGAGACTCGAAGGCCCAAAATGAACATAACATTATCTTTAGAAGAAAAGAAATTGTTTTAGATATAAGTTTCAGCATTCAGTTATGCTTTTCAATTTTGGGACATCCAGATAACTATGCCTTAATTTGTCAAATTTCTGTGTTTTCTGTCACTTTCATATATTTAATACCAGAAAACATCTGTTAAAGGGGGAAAACAGTAACTTTATCAGGGACATCAAGGCAGTTGCTGTAATCAAAGCTCTGTCCCTGTAATCAAACCCCCATCCCAGCATGCCTTTCCCCCAAAAAAGGGCTTCGGTGCACTGTTATGGTTGCTATCTTTGATTTTTATGTATCCCTGTCCCATGCAGACATCTCCCATGCAGACATCTTGATACGCTGGAAGTATCAAAACATAAATAGTTGCTGTACAAATATAAACTATGATCTACAGTAATATAGTAATGCAAGCAAGGACAGTAGAAAAAACAAAAGCTGTTCTACACATTATTATTAAAGTGAATAATCATGGAGCTTTCTGATAACTTATTTTAATACAATGACTTACTGCAAAGTTTGAATCAAATTAATTGTAGATTAGGCCACAAATTATGGTTCAAGAAAACCTGGGCAAGTGATACACATGGTTGTAGGTAAATTTTAACTCTAAATTTTAAGGCTTAAGGCATTCTTGGGCTAAATCTTTCCTTAAAGCTTAGAAATGTTGTAAAATATAAACTACATAGGTCCTAATTGCACCAAGTTCTACATTGATGTGGTAGCAGTGCTTTTAAAGTAAAATTTTGCAGTAGCATCTGCAAGTGTCTTGGGATGGACCACACCTAAGGCAGGATTCAGCTTATGACTTTTGACAGATAAGGGAATAATTTGTGAAACAATTTATTTGTACTTGTTATATCTGGTATCAGTAAGCACTTACAATTCAGTGCTATAAATCCAGATTTATAGTGCAAAATATGCATGCATTCAATATGCATAGGTATCCCCAATTGCATTGTACATTTCATGATGTAATCATCCAAATTCTGGATATTCTTTGCTTTTCATTTTAAAAACTTGAAAGTGAGAAGCATAACAGCATTTTAAAAACAATGAAAGCTATACCGCCTTGTGTTCCATCTGTTTTTATTTTGAAAATATGTTAATAACAAATTGAGAGCAGGATTGAAGCAGGCACATTTATAAAATGCTATTTGTACACGGCATTATGTATTCAAGGTAATTCTTTAGTTCACAGAAAATATAATTTTGTATTTATATATAAATAGGAAATATCTTTGAATTTAGGAAAGAAAAAAGGTGGGTAATACATTCCTATCGTACTTTTTCCCTCAAAGCTAAGATCCACTCTGTTCACAGAGTTGGGTAGCAAATAAGAGTGTGTGTGTGTGTGTGTGTGTGTGTGAATGAATGAATGAATGACTCCTGGTAAGTCTGCATAGAATCGTGGCTACTTACTGATGTAATGAGGATGGTTGGGCTACAAAGCAAAGTAGAAATATGAAATTATTTGAAAAGTTGGCTGCCTTTCAGGAAAACACTCAGGCAGGTTTAGTTGCATGGATAATGCCTACAAAAGGAACAAGCCCGTGACAGAATGTCTGCCTGGTTCATAAATCTGCAGACAAATTTAAGTTTTAACCCGAAGCTACATTTATGTCAGTAAAATTAAAATCAAAGCTTTCTTGCCTGGCCTGCAGGAAAGGAAATGCATCATGAAAAGAGAATATTTCTCAGCACTTACCAATTCTTCTGAGTTCTCGAAACCTTCCAAGTTAGCACATTAGGCACAAAAATTCCAGAGTGGAATGTGTTGAACTCACACATGATTAATATGGCACTCTTTAAGGAAGGATGCAAAGATCAAATTTAGAGAAATGATAGTTATTTATGAATCTGAAACATTTTAGGTACTTCCAAGGGCATTATTTTAAAAGTCAGCATTCTACTACCTGTACTGAACTTGATTTGACATTTCAAGATTGCTAGATCATTGAAAATGAAGGAATTTTAGATGTTGCAATTTTTGTCAGTATGATAATTATTATTTTAAGGAAACAAAACAGAAGAAAACAAACTCTAATTTTGTTGCAACAAAATACCCGTGAAGTTCGTGTTTTAAATGAATAATATTTTCATACCTTCCTAATGTATCTGTTCAAATAACTGTATATTTGTATTTCATGGTGCTATCAAATTAATTTCTGTACCACAGGAGAATACATTTCTTTATTTTTTTTCAATACTTATCAGATGACATTTTTATCAACAGTTTACTAATAAGAATAACATTGTTTTTTCAGCTTTACTTCCTAATTTCATTTTAATATGGATTTTTAACCAGAGTAATTATTCCTTTCTTTAAATGTAACTAATACTTTTCAATGTACATTTTCTATTTTAAAACAGCAGAGCAGCCTAATCATGACTCTTTATCTATTACTGCAGATAGATGTTAACATTATGAAACCATCCACCCATTCAAATATTCCAGATATTTTATTCAGCAAATGAAAAGTGTATCAGATGAAAGCTATTATATTACAGTAGATAATATAGTTAATACATCAAGATGTCTTTTTAAATGCTTTTTATACTTTAATCAGAATATAGCTGAGGTTCAGAAGGTAAAGTAACTAATTCTTGACATAAATAATTCTGGTACTGTGCCAAATATAGAGGTCAAGCACAAGATTAAATCAAGAACAGAAATGCTATGTTGGATCCAGACTATGCAAGTGAACAAGAGATACCCTTTGAGATATTTTACCACAACTTATTCACCTTTCTTTTTCACTGTTGGTTGGCTCATTTCCTATTCCTAACACAACATGAGGCTCATATGATGTAGTGTCTATCTTCAAACAATGTGATTGACCTAGTATAATAATCCAAATAGATATACTCATTTTATAACAGTAGGTATACATGGTAGCACATGACTTGGTGAAATGGGGATCAGTCATCTGATTACCTCCCACCTATTGCAAAGATTGCTTGAAGGTTATAATTTTTTGCTTTTCCCCAGTATTATGTAGAAGGAAATTACAACACCACTACCAATAGTAGGGTTGTGAGGGACTGTGAGATTAACCTTGGGAGTAGGATATAAGAAGGAGCCTGTGGCTTAGGAGTCGCCACCTTTTGGACCTCAGGGACAACCAAACTCATAATTTTAAATCCCGTGGACCAGAGACCCTGGGAAAATCCCAAAAAGCCTGCAAGAAAATTTCACCCCATTTTCCTACCGACTGATCATTTTTATTTGGGAGAGAGAGAGAGAGAGAGAGAGAGAGAGAGAGAGAGAGAGAGAGAGAGAGACTGACTGACTTTCTCATG